>OY992532.1:26959475-28159475 GCA_963921185.1 Dasysyrphus tricinctus
CTAGTACACAGTTCCCGTATCTCGATATACACAAGTAGACATGGTGAATTCCTCGTCAATCAACCGCTAACCAGATTGACCACATTGCGATCGACGCAAGGCACTCCTCCAGTATCAAGGATGTCCGAACGTTCCGAGGAGCCAACGTTGACTCGGACCACTATCTCACTGTAGCCAAGGTAATGCTACGGATATCCAGACCAAAGCCAAAGCAGGGAAATACTGTAAGGAAGTTCGACGTCGGACGGCTACAGTCGCAAGAAATCGCCAGGTCCTTTTCCGATCAAGTCTCTCGCACCCTATTAAATAGTCCTATGCCACCAACTGCAAGTATCGAGAGCCAGTGGAAGAATTGCTAGGAAGCTATCAGACATGCCGCCTCTGACGTGCTGGGCTTTGCACGACCACCACAGCGAAAGCTCTGGTTCGACGAAGGATGCCGACAAGTACATGCAGGCAAACAACAGGCATACAATGCGGCTTTGCAGAGAAGAACCAGAGCTGCTCGCGAGCTCTACGAGCAGAAGAGGAGAGAGGATCACAAGCTTCTAAGAAGGAAAAAGAAAGAGCATGAGAAGCGTGCGATCGAGGAAATAGAGGAATGCCATTGCAGGAATGAAGTTCGACCATTGACCAAATATTCGCGCTACGGCAGGTCTTGGGGAAAACGCAGGAGTTTCAAATCGATACCCACCACCTCTTCATCGATTTCAAGGCCGCATATGGCAGCATTTATAGAGACGAGCTATATAGAATAATGTCTAGTTTTGGCATCCCTGCCAAACTCGTCCGTTTGTGCAGGATGACGATGGAGAATGCACGCTGCTCCATCAAGGTCGGTAAAGACCTCACTGACACCTTTGATGTCAAAAAAGGTTTAAGGCAAGGCGACGCGCTGTCATGTGACTTCTTCAATATCGTTCTTGAAAGAATAGTGCAAGACTCTCACGTCAACACTAGAGTCCATATTTCCACCAGCATACGACATTTTCCAATGAAATGTATCACATTTCTCTTTCAAGGGCGTTGTACATGGAGCAAGTAGTAGATCATTTCGATACGGTTATCAACTTATTTTACTCTCATTTTCACTCTTCTTAAATCATTTTCACACAGGTTGGCATACCTTTCCCTGGGAATTGAGCTCTTCGCCTGTTCAATACTGTCGTGTCTTAGTTTCGAGTGTAACTTTTGTAACAACTCATCCAGGTATGGTTTCCACGTTGGTGACTTTTTTAAAGTTAGATTAAAAGGCAGCTCGCACTCTACAGCTATCTTTTCCTATTCTTCTAACCAAGCAATTTTTGATTTAATAATGGAGCAATTTTTTCAATTGAACTATTGGTACATGAGTTTAACAATATACATAGTCGAAGTGGAGTTTTGAGGACCTGAGATAGAGAGAGGATAGGCCTGTTTCGATTAGTAGCATGTAGCATGTAGTTTCGGTGTCAGGGAATTGGAATTTACGTTTTAAGTAGAATCACAGTTGTTTTTCGGTGGTCTCATACTGACGCCATTCCCAAGATTGAGCTGCATAAAGGATGATTGCTTCGGATGTGGCTACAAAAACTCTATATTTCGAACTTAAAGAAAGATCCTTGTTCCCATACACGTTTTGCCAAACTGTTCCTATAGCGTTTTTTGCAGTCGATGATTTCTTGCTCAGGTGCTTTTCTAATTTAAGGTTACTTGCTATCGTGAAGCCTAAATACGGGTACTCCTTTACAGTCTCGATTTGATCTGCTCCATAAAACCATCTTTCATTTCCTGCTAAGCGACCTGTCCCTCTGCGGAAAACCATTTTCTTTGGATTTATTTAGGTTGACAGTCCTCCATTCACAGCAGTAGCCCATCATAAATCATCAATTGTAATGACTCAGGAGACTGCCAAAAGAACCAAGTCGTCAGCATACATTAGGACCTTGATCTGGAGTCAATCTACTGGTCTTCAATATATAAAGCAAAAGCTGGTGAGCTAAGATTGCATCCTTGTTTTAGCCCTACTGTTAGAACAAAACTAATCAGAAACATTTTTGTCATTTCAAGCCGCATTAAAAATTTGATTATAAATGCCCTCAATTACACTGCCAAAACTTTAGGCTAGTCGCGCACATGCAACTGCTACTGCAACCAAACAGTTTAGTCGCAAGTTGACCGGTGAGCGCGCACATGAGCAACTCCACATGCAATCGCAACGAACCTAACCAACACACCGACAATGTTTCTTCAAATTTTCTACCCCACACATGCAAAGAAAAATATTATCGCCTTTGTCCTATTCTTTTGCTCAGCAAATAAAAGAAAAGATAAATTTGTTCTCTTTCGCACAGAGAACATAAGTCACTTTGGAAAGAACAAAATTCAACGATGTGGTTAAATATCTGCAACTATTTGGTTGCATGTGCGCGCAGTTACATATTATTCTATATGACACAAATTGAAAAACCGATTTCGGGCAATCGTCCAGTTTGTGGCAAAACACAAACTGAAAAGTTGCTCGAATAGACGACTGAATAGTTTCTGCATGTGCGTGCCACTGATCTCTATAATACACTGGATAGTGTATTCCTTATAATGTATAACAGTTTCTTTGCTTCCATTTGAAGATGACAATTAGGTGGTCGGCTTCATAATTTGACGTCTGAATTATCCAAAAAAAAGAGTATTTCCCAGATAGGGATGTGCGGTATTGAAACAACATCGATTTCAACATCGTAGACCAAACATCGATGTCAATAAATATCGAACCGAAAACATCGATGCTACTTAACATCGATGTTTTTTCAGGTGTTTTTGTTTAAGTTTTTTGTTTGACCAAAGCAAAAAATGCGTCATGCTATGCTCTAATGTATTTTTGCTTTAAAAATTTCTGGTGCCGGCAATTTTTTCTTAAGTTTTTTAAAATCGATTTAAGTTTTCATACAAATATGAAGTCATAAGCAAGGTATTTCAACTTTAACATCGATATTAAAAAAAAAAATAATGATGCACAGAAGCTTGTATGCTAAAACTGCGTGTAAGTGGTATCTTTCTAGGCATCAATGATTTCAATGGGTGAAAATCGATGTTTAAATATGTATTTTGGACAATGAATATCAACAAATATTGCAATGCAATTCATGGTGTTAAGCTGTAATGTGTGCCCTTTTTGAAATCCGATATTTCAAATTCTTGTTTCACACGAAGGTGTGCGCAAGAACTTGCATGGTGTAAACTGCGTGTTTCTGACCATCGATAATTTAAATTCGTGAAAATCGATATCAAATATGTATTTTGCAGTAATATTTCAAGGAATTTTGTGTAAACTGTTTTCTGTGGCTTTTTGGAATATATCGATATTGCAAAACACGAAGTTGTGTGCAAAAACTTGCATTGGTGTAAATTGGGTCTTTCTGAGCATCTATTATTTCAATGCGTGGAAATCGATGCTAAAATTTGAATTTTGCAAAATATATCGTCCACAGATTTTATATAAGCAATATTGCAAGTATTTCATGTGTACACTGTTATCTAACGATATTGCAAGATATTTTTGCTTACAAAAGTGTGTACAAAAACTTGTGTGGTTTAAAATGCGTCTTGCTGAGCATCGATGATATTAATGCTTGAATATCGATGTAAAAATATTTCTTTTGAAAAAATTTGATGGAAGCAAAATTGATAGGCACTTCATGTGTAAACTTATATCTGTGCCTTTTTGCACATCGAAAGTTTCGTTGTGGTTCTGAATTTTTAAGTTTGGTTTGGGAGATCCTTTGATGATTTCCTCTTTCAAAAAATTCCAAATGTTACAGATGACTTAAAAACTATGAAAGTCACTCCATCTAGATTTTACTAGCAATCAATCAATCATTTTCGTACTAACTTTTAGTTTGTTTTTTAGTCCGATGTTTTGGATGTTAATATCGATGTTGCAAAACATCGAAATCTTTATTATCGATATTTTGCAAATATCGATTAAAATCGCTCATCCCTATTTCCAGATCTCTATCTGAAGAAAGGGAACAGATCATGATATGAAAATATAAACTTTTGTGGAAGTTTGTTTATTATCTTTAAGTTATTCACTGTGTGCATTTGGTATATTTTTTTTGGTATAATTACATAGTGGAATGAGATAAATCATTGCAGTTTGCGAACAAGTTGAACAAAACAGCTTATGAATAATTATGATGAGGAGGATGCGATTGCATATTCTACGTTTTTTTAAAATGATTTTACCTCCTTGTCACACTCTTTACGTTTGTTATTCCGTTTCATTTACTAATTAGTGAATGTATTTAAATTACGAACACAACAAATGTTAGCAAACAGATCTCGGGGGGTGAAACGAACAGAGAATTGATGTCTGTTTAATGGATTTCTTTTGTATTACATGTTATACAGTTATACTGGTATACAAAAAAGTGGTCAGCTTCATAATATAACAATTCTTCAAATGGAAGCAATATTTTTGTATCGATACACTATCCAGTGTTTTATAGAGATCAGTGGTGCGTGCTGTCCCATATGAGTCAATACGATTCATTTTTGCAACCAAACAGTTGCGAAACTGAAAGTTGCATGTGCGCGATTAGCCTTAAAGACATTCCCTCTCTGTATAGTTTATACATAAGAGCCTTTCTGTTTATGGAATCGAACGCTGCTCGGAAGTCCACGAAGAAGACGTACAATTTTTGCCGCCTATGAAGGTATGTATCTGCAATATTTGTCAGACTAAAGATGTGATCAGTGGAATAGCCTTTCCTAAATCCAATTTGGAACTCGCTAAAGAGTTGATTGGTCTCAATCCAATTTGTCATACGGCATCTCAATATTTCAATAAATAATTTTAAGGGTGAGTTGAGGAAGCAATAAAACGATAATTTGGTGGGTCCATTCTGTTTCCCTTCTTGAAAATTGGAAAAATTATTGATTTCTTAAAAGCCTCGGGTTTTTCTGAAGATTTGAATATATGTATGTATTGTTGTATGCTGTTGAGAGAACATCCAGATGAGTAGACTAGACAGAATTGTCAAAATTGATTAATGTCTTAAATTTAATTTTTTCCGAATGAATAATTCGCCTCATTGTAGAAATATCCCAAGTAAAAAGGAAGCTTTATGAAATTATTTAGTCCTTGAGAATATCACCCACACAAAGTGTACTTATCTACTGTTCTTTTTTTTTTGCTTTAACTTGCTACGTGTAAAACTGACCACTATACCATGATAAACGAATTAAACTTTTTGAAGAAAAAAAAAGAAAAAATATAAAACCGCAACATTAACCAACAATGTGGACAAAAAGTTTGATTAAACGAACACTTTATTAATTTAATATACCTAAATATTTTTATTTTATTTTTTGGGAAGTGTCAGAGAGACGTGTCAGGAATACCTACATTAGCAGTGCAAGCCAATGAATTATGTTCATGATGAAGCCATAATGATTTGTTGTACAATATTGTGAGTAGGTATACGCGGCAACTGATGAATGCAAAATGAAAATTATTGACATTGGTCATGAGTCGAATAATGAACTTTAAGGAAAGTTTGTAGGTTTTTGTTTATGGTATATTGAGAACCTAGGTTATGCTGATAAAGGTTAAGTGAACTTTTCGAGATACATACATTATGTACATATGTAGGTTTCAGGAACCACATATGAAATGTCTAACTCTTTATGAATCAATTATTATTAAATAAAATGCACGACAGGGTGGCACGTACTTGCTATTATGCTCAAGAGGCTTAGGGTTTAAAAAAAATTTACATAAATACATGGAAATTATGGGATGAAAATTTTTTAAAAGCTTGAAATACGATATCAAACTTCTATAATAGTTTAAGGTGAAAAAAGAGAATACCATCAGAATTGTTTGAGTAAATATAATTGTATAGAAAAAAATATTAAAATCGTTGAGGTTTCTTTTTTTAAATACCTAATTTTGTTCAGGTATTTAAAATCTTGACGTCGTACTATGATAGGTGCCCCAAGTACGACGTCAAGATTATTCTTGGTGACTTCAATGCCAAGATCGGAAAAGAGGGCATATTTGGTTCGATACAGTCAAAGGACACAGCCTGCACGACAAAACTTCCGGCAACGGACTCAGGCTGATGGACTTTGCGGCGGAGCGTTATGTCATCATAGCCGGCACTCGATTCCCACAACCCAATATACACAAAGGGACCTGGTGGTCTCCGGATCAGCAAACCATCAACCAGATTGATCATGTTGCGATAGATGTCAGACATGCTTCCAGTATCCCGAATGTCTGAACGTTCCAAGATGCCAATATAGACTCGGATCACTACTTGGTGGTAGCTCAAGTACGAATGCGGATATCCATGACAACACAACGACGGGCGGATGCTGCGAAAAGATTTAACGTTGCAAAGTTTAAATCGCAAGAGATCGCCAGGACTTTAACATACCACGTCTCTTTTAATCTCTCAGGAAGCCCACCACCATCAGAGGACCCATGAAAACACGGCCAAAGTGCCATCAGGAGTGTCGTGACTGAGGCCACCACAACGAAACTCGGGTTCGATGAAGAATGCAATATTGCAAACTTGAACCAGAGCTGCTGAGATTGTAGTCCGGGAGCTCTACGGGCAAAAACGAAGGGAGGAATGCCGACTTCTCAGGAGGAAAAAGAGAGAGCATACGAAGCGGGTGGTCGAGTCTATCGAGAACCGCAGTTTCAGGGGAGATGCTCGAAAGTTCTACCAAGGGTGAGGCAGTCTACCCAGGGTTAAAAAGCCAGAACGGAAGCCTGCCGAGACGAGAGTGGGAATATGAAAGCAGACACACAGTCGGTGCTGAGGATCTGGAAACAACACTTTTCTAGACTGCTAAACGGCGAAGATGGCCAAAATTCCGCTATTAGACAGAACAATCCATTCAACCCGGACAATAATGGTCAAAATTTCTGGTGCAGATGGCCTTCCAGCCGAGCTATTCAAAGTAGGGGGAGATGACATGGTTAGGGAGTATACCCCATTTTATCTCCCAAATTTGATCGGATGAAAGTATGCCCGATGAATGGAACCTGGGTATAGTGTGCCCCATCCACAAGAAAGGAGATACTTTGACTTATACCAACTACAGAGGTATAAGTCTCCTCAATGTCGCATACAAAATCCTGTCATCTTTACTGTGTGATCACTTGAAACCGTTTGTCAACGATCTCATCGGCCCATATCAGTGTGGTTTTAGGCCCGGCAAGTCAACCTTCGATCAAATGTTTACACTTCGACATATTTTGGAAAAACCCAGGAGTTTCAAATGGACACACACCACCTCCTTATCGATTTCAAAATGGCATATGATAGCGTTGATAGAGAATAACTATACAGAGCCATGTTGCATCTCAGCATCCCTGTCAAACTCGTCCGCTTGTGCAGGATGACTATAGAAGTCTCGCTGCTCCGTCAAAGTTGGTAGGAACACCATCGAACTCTGAGGTCAATAAAGGTTTGAGGCAAGGCGACGCGTTATCACGCAACGTGTTTAACATCGTACTTGAAGCAATTGTACGCAGCTCGCAAGTCAAAAACGGAGGCACAGTTTTTCTTTTTGCTTAGGTATGCAGATGATATTGACATCATTAGGAGAACAAAGCGAGCTGTTTTCGGCGCGTTTTGCAAGTATTGAATCGGAGGCGGTTTGGTTGTTAATGAGGACAAGACGAAGTATTTATGCTATTATCGACAAAAGAATCTCAACATCGTCGACTCGGGCAAAACGTCACAATTGGTAGATACAACTTCGAAGTCGTCAAGGACTTTGTCTACCTGGGCTCCACTATTACATTGCAAAATTCCATCAGTGCAGAGATCAAACGAAGAATTACTCCTGCCAACCGCTGTTTCTTCGGGCTATGAAGGCATTTGAGTAGTAAAGCCCTCTCTCCAAGAACCAAGGAGACCTTATATAAGACCCTCATCATCCCGGTCCTGCTGTATGGGGCAGAAACACGGACCATGTCAAAAACGGTTGAGAATTTGCTTATGTGCTTTGAAAGGAAAATTCTTCGGGTGATCTTCGGTCCAGTTAGTTTCGATGGAGTGGAAGAGAAGATCTAACAACGATCTTTATGGTCTTTTCAGCGACGTCGCGTCGCCCTGGTCAAAAAGTTAAAAAAAAAACAGCGGCTTAGATGGCTGGCCCGACGAGTCTTCGAATCTACCCCTGATGGTCTACGCAGCAGAGCAAGACCCCACCTTAGGTGGCGCACACAAGTGAAGAACGATCTCAACCAACTTGGAGTACGTAACTGGAACGTCTGTGAAGTTAGCAGGGCAACTTTCACCCACGCAAATGGGACTTTGACATAAATTTGCAGTTTTTTTTTTGCATGTTTTTTATATTTCTATTCCCAATTTTGCAGTTCGTCATATAAGGGTGTTATTTTGTGACCTGCTAACTTCACAGTGAAGTTAGCAGGTCAGATGTTGTATCTGAGGAACCAAGCGTGCTAGGAACTTGTAGTAAGGCTCCAAAAACGCTCTATGGACGATATACCAAATTTGACAAAAATAGATAGGTTGATACTAAATATAAAAAATCACTGACTAATTACTGAAGCAAATAAATCTATAAATGACCAATTTGTTTTCTAAATATCAAACATCTGGTGCTAAGATCCGAGGCCCCGACTAATCAATAAATAAATATTTATTTCCAAAATTAAGATGTTGCTAATTCAATTTCCAAATCCAAATACCCGTAACAAGTGCATTTTAACAGTAATTGAACACCTCACGTTCAAAACACATTCCCTTTCATCCACAAGAGCATACCAGCAAATGCAACAACTGTCAGTTGTTAAGTGATTTTGATATTTTTAATCGAAAAATTCTTTATCCACCCTTTTTCCCAATCGTCATCAGGGGGAAAAAAAAACGAAAGAAAAACAATTTTAAATTGAATTGGAAAACATTTCAAGAATAAAAAAAAAAAAGTGAAGACAAAATGAAAGGAAACCTATCCAGTTCCAGTCAAAGAATTGATGGTCATCGATAGTGAAACCGTAAGTTGTATAAAATCGTTATAGTCACGCCCTCCTCTTGGACGTCATGCAGTCAGTTTATGCTGACACATTGTATGTATGTAATGTACCTACCTAACCTACCTCCATCAACAAATGTCAGAACAATCAGAAACAACGATAAAGATCGAATTACATACAACGAATAAGGGAGAAAACATTAAGTGAAAGTCCTCGCATTTTATTATATCGAATATAATGCCTAATAAATTGTTGAATATGCCATGACGTCATGTTTCTTATGGATACACAAATTACAAAGGTCGCAATGACAAAGGTCATAGACTTCAAGAACGTGAACATTACAAAGAAAAAAAAGAACCATCGCAGTTATAGTGAATCATACATTGTGTCGGTTCTGGCAGTGTGGTAAGACAGTGATGACAAAAGTGTAAGGTCTTATGAATGTGACTCCCACACTTAAGCAGCACACCTTATTGGTTTTCACTTTCGCTGTTTAAGATGTTTTGTTATGGTGTTTTCTAGCGCCCTCTGGTAAGCCAAATATAAATTTCTCTGGCTGTCACTTGACGTGAATTGCTTACGGTAATCCACTGATTAGTGTCCAATTACCACTTTCTTCGGTTACTTCTAGAGCATGATTGCCAACTGTTCATTAGGCGGTTGAGTTGAAATTGAGTAAGTGTTATACATTGAAAGGGGGGTGGATATTTAGTGGATGTGGGAATATGAAGTGATAACGGAAGATGGTGAAGACAAAGTAAGGTGATATTTTAGAATTATTTTGTACATACATATTTTTTTTCTTTTAAATGTAATTGAAGAAAAATGTTACTGAAGTTACTTATGTTAGTTGTGGCCCACAAGTCAGAATTGATTATTGTTAGATGAAATTCGAATTTCTTTTTTTTACTTGCGATATATGAATACATATACATACATATTTATTTACATGAATACATACATATGTAATGTATGTAGGTACTATATGGCAAGTTATGCATTCGTAAAAAAAATTTAACTCAAGATTTTGATAAGACTTGTCATTACGATGATAGGGAAAACGAAAAAAATGGACCTCGAAGTTCTGTCTCTCTGTCTGCCTGTCTGTCTATCCGTCTGTTCGTTGAGCTACAATCTAAACGGCTGGATCGATTTTCTTCAAGCTCGGTACATAGCGGTTTTTGGTCATTTTCCCCACACGCTTTTTTTCGTTTGTTTTTAAACCAAAAACAACGGTACCTGCAATACAAATCCTTTTAGCAATTTTACATTGTCGTATTTTTTCTCAAAAACGGCTCGAAAATCGATAATTTATTTTTATTAAAGGCTACAATGGGTAGGGAACCTTTTGTCAAAAATGGTTAATAATGGTACCTCCTAAAAACCTCTTTTTTATTTTAGATTTTCTTCAAAACAGTAAGACTGATTTCAATATTTTTTCTATGCAGAAGCTTCCAAAAAAATATAAATAGTATTGTGTACCAAAACTTTTAAAACGAAAAGGAGAATGGGCAAATTGGCCCATTTGCTCAACACAATTGTGTCACACATTTTTGAAAAGGTTATTGTTAGGACATCATTTCATTATATGGCCGTTAAGCTCTAAACCATAGGGTTCTTGAGATATTCGGCTTCAAAGCACCTAAGAGAACAATAATGCAACTCCTTATTTGGACATTGTCTTCCTACTCAAAATCAATGTGTCGCGTATCGTTGGAAAGGTTATAGCATGTACTGTATTTTTTATATCACCGTTAAGCTTTAGACCATGGGGTTCAAGAGATATTTGGCATAAAAAAAGGTGAATAAAACAATAATGCAATTCTGCATTGGGCGCTGATCTACCAACTCAACAACAATGTGTTGTACATCGTTGAAGAGGTTATTGCATGTACTTCAATTTGTTATACAGCCGTTAAATTGTAAAACAAAGGGTTCGAGAGATATTTGGCATCAAAGGAGGCGAACAGAAAAATAATACAGTTCTGCATTGACCGCTGGTCTTCCAACTCAACACGAAAGTGTCATACATCTTTGAAAAGGCTTTTGTGAGTACATTATTTTACTATATAGCCATTGAGCTCTTAGCCATGGGGTTCGCGCGAGATATTTGAGTTCAAAGCACCGAAAAGAACAATAATGCAATTCCGGATTTGGACATTGTCTTCCTGCTCAACATCAATGTGTCGTACATCGTTGGAAAGGTTATCGCATGTACCTCATTTTTGTATGTGACCGTTAAGCTGTTAACTATGGGGTTTGAGAGATATTTGTCAAAAACGTATTATAGAAAAATAATGCAATTCCGCATTTGGAGCTGGTCTACCAACTAAACAGTAATGTGTCGTACATAGTTGAAAAGGTTATTGCATGTACTGCATTATATTATATAGTCGGTAAGCTAGACCATGGGGTTTGAGAGATATTTGGCATAAAAAAAGGGAAATAGAAATATAATCCAATTCTGCATTGAGTACTGGCCTTCCTACTCAAGACGAATGTGTCATACATGGTTGAAAAGGTTATTACGAGAACTTCATTTTATTATATGGCCATTAAGCTCTTAACCATGGGTTTCGGAAGTCAGAGAGAAGGACCTATGAAAACAGTTGTTCGATATTTCTTGTATGCACACTTTTTCCCTCCGACCAATAGGCATTGATATAAATCGATGTAAATAATTTACGTCAAATTTTACACCTGTTCGACACGTGGTTAGGTAGGCAGACAAACGGCTGATGTTTCAACACCTGAAAGGGTTTTATTTGATTTTTTATGTCGTAGGCTGTTAGAATTTAAAGCAAATTTTCATTTTCTTATGTAGCCCCAGTCAAATTAGTCAAGGAAATTGCATTTAATCGCATTTTTCGATGGACACATTTTGTATATGAGATCTGTTTGAGTACGCCTCCTCATCATTAAAACGAGCTTTTGAGATTTTTGGGCTAGGGAAGAAAATGAAATTTGTTTTGTTTTTATTTACATAATAACTCTTTGGCATTTAATTTTACAACCAAATGTCCTATAATCTTGTAGAGGAAAAAATTATCTTCAAAATAAGTTATAAACGACCTCTGTTGGTTGTTGCATCTTTCAGTTATAGTTGGGGGGGGGTATCACGTTTCTTGTTATATCTGGCTTACCTTTGTCTTTTTTGGATTACGCTATCAGAATAATTTGTAGTTATTTTAAATATCGCTGAAATGAATAATTTTGACAATTGAAAGTTTCCGACCAAAGGAGAATAGGACAAAACGGTCTACAAGACCAATAACGGCGAGACATAGGTATGCTTTTTTTTAATTTTGTAAATTTGGACCATATTTCGATCCATGTTTTAATCCCCCATTTGGAGAAGAGTACCACTGGAAATCAAAGAACTCCAATTATTAATTGTACTTAACCTACGATATTTTAATAATTTGCATCTTATCGATGTGGGATATAATTTTAGTAGATGACATTTTCATCAATTTTGTAATTAAATAAATAATCACTAATTCAAAACGTTGCTATAGTGTATATTGATCCATAACTTTAAATAACCACCCAGTATTTTCTTATCAAAATGATCACAATGACAGTTTAATGTTAATAATCAAAAAATTGCGGGAAGTTTAAAACGAAAACTCTGCTTAAAGTCTTGCAAAAATATTTTTGTCAAAACTTTTTTGAACAAAATCTTGAAATTTCAACAACTATCACTATAACAGTAAGGGACAGGAAATTTAAAGCTATAAGCCCAAAATTCAATCTATCATGCATTTTCTTCAAGGCGTTTTTGCTTTATTCAAGTTAAAAACATCCTCTACCTCAATTAAATCCAAAGCTGATTTCATTTCACAATTATACATACAAAGGTATTAGGTTCGTTGTAGGTAAGTACCAACCTATCTTCATATACCTATACATAAAATATTATAGGCATTCAAAGTTATCTCCCTACTGTTCCTTCAAAATCCTCAAACAATGTCACACTTTAAATAGGTTTTTTGGAATTAAATTGGCTTACAAAAACTTTTTAGGTAACATCTTTCGATCGGTTACACAATTTAATGCAAAACTTTAAAAACAAAGTTGTGAAAGAACTACTTTGCCATCAGCTCTTTACTTTACTAAACTTCCACTTCACCATACTCTAAACCTCCTCCTCCAATATATTTGGCCGGCTGCTGCTGCTGTTCCTTTTACTTTTCTGTTGTCATTTCTTCCATGCAAATCTAAGTGCTTCTGTGTGAAATTGAAAACTTTCAATTGGCACACATTTCTCTCTCTTTTAATGGTTCTTTTCGCAAAGCAATGTATATGTATCTAGGTACATGGTGTTTTTTTTATTTTTTTTATTTGAAACAAGAGTCTTTTTGAAAGCAAAAGTTACTTTTCAACACTTCATAGGAGCTGGAGAGCTCTTCAGGAAGCAGCCACCAGCCCACATACATAAACCCATCTCTTTGCCTGGCTGTGCCGCAAGTTGAGTAGAGTTCTGCCGAATTTGATCCACGCGGCTTGGCGTGGCGCAGCATCGCGTTATTGCCGCAACTCCTACAAAAGACCTCAATTTCAGGTGTGATGACGAACAAAAGTGCTATTAAAATTTTCAAGAAAAGTGAAAAAAAAATAGCGGATAACCAAACCGTAGAAGTAAAACTTTAAGTGGATATGCCACTTTTACACGCAGCGCACTTAAGGTGTCGTCGGTCTTCTTTTTATTCTACAGAGTTGGTTTAGTTGTTGTTCTTTTCCTTGGCTGTGAGTTCTTCTTGAATGCATTCCTTAATTTTCCATAGGGTGCATGGAGTTTGCAACAGAGTTTCAAACACAAATAATTTAATGGAAAATTTATTTTCGATAAAAAAAAAAAATTATGTACGATTGGTTCGCACATCTTGCGCTTATAATACAAGTCAATCGATCAATTCTCGGGTGAACAAAATACATTTTTTTTTAATTGCGAGCTTCGGAAACAGGATAACTTATGGAGAAGATGGGTATAAACATCATATCTGAAAAATTTTTATTGATGAAAAGTGGTAACTTTTCTCCAAAAGAAAAAACTTAAGTGGAACAATTTAATTTAATGTGTTTTATTTTAATTTTTTTAGTTAAACAAAGAATTAAAATTTAAATAATATAACTAAGTCGATTCGACTGTACCTTACCCCGAGGCCACACGAGCAAGTACTTGCATGCAAGTTGCAATACATACACATTTGTTTACTAACACAAACAAACCCAAGCAACTTGCTTATCAACTGGCATGCAAGTTTTGAAGCCAGTAGTGAAGCAAGTTGAGAAGCAAGTTGGGAGACAAGCAAGTGGAATGCAAGTGGAAAGCAAGTGGGAGGCAAGTGGAATGCAAATTGCGAATTTGACAAGCAGTGTATGTAGCCAACTTGCTTGCAAGTACTTGCTCGTGTGGCCTCCGGGTTAGGCTCCTTATTGATTTAAAAATAGGGTATAACAGTTACATCACACGTCATTGCACTATACAGATCAACTACTCTGCTATGTCTTTTTTTTGTTGCAATTATAATTCTTTCAACATTCGAGTTTCATTTTCCATTTCCATCCAGTTCGTTTGATATTTTCCCAAAGGCTACATAACTTGTTTCCTCTTTTAGCCAGAAGCAGTAATGCATAAAGTCAAAGAAAAAAGAATCAACAATAAAAAAATAAAACAAACAAAAATAATAAAACATCAGGGAATCACCAAATCGCATGCCATATGATCATACTTCCTGTTGGAATCGATTTTCTCTCAAAGCGCAACTGTCACACGCATACAAATTCGAATTGAACTCGCACTTTCAGACCGAAAAGGGGATAAAAGTGGAGCAAAACACCAGTGGAGTGCACGTTAAAGTATAATATGTTTTTTACATTAAAAAAAACGCTTATGATGGAGTTCTCTTTTTTTATGGAATACAATTTAATGCCAGAGGTTCCTTTTTAACTTTTAGTTCTACGTATATGATTCCTTCTATAGTTTGCAAAATCGGTCCTAAAGTGTAAGTTATGGATTCGTAAAAAAAACTATTTTGTTTTTCATTTGTCCCTCGGAACTATGAGTATTCATTTGATAACTACATATTTATAAATTGTTTGCAGGTTAAATGCACGCTCGCCGGCAATTACACGGATTTTTTGAAATTTACATAAGGTTCGAAAAATCATATTTTAAACTGGGAGTGGTGTCCATTTGCTCCAAAACGTTTCCTATGCAAATTTGGTATCAAGAAAGATAACCAAGGGCGTTCTTACGATAGATTTCGAGAAGGGGGGGAGATAACTCATCAACAAATGGCTTCGATACAAAAATCAGGCCATAAGATGTAGGCAAAAGAAAATAAATTCCCTTATGTATGAAATATATTTTGATCAAGGGTGGACCTTTCCCAGCCTCCTCTTGTATACGCCCTTGTAGAAAAGTTGGAATTTAGCCAGAAAATACGTAGGTATTTCAGGTCATCTGGAAGAAATTAACATTTTTATTTTTATTTTTTTTTTATTTCAAAACTCATGAAAATTGCAAATGAACTCGCAATAGAGCTGTGTAAATAAATCGTTCGTTTCAAATGATCGAATCTTTCATGAATCGATCACCAATATGATTCGATCATTACAATCAATCGATCTTTCGATTATTTTCATTTCACTGAATTTATTTCCGATTCAATTTTTATTTCAATTCCGATGGAATTAAATCTCTATGAGTTTGACGAATTCAATTCAATACTGTTCCGATTTTGATCGAATCCAATTTGATTCAAATTTAAAAATAATTTAAAAATAATGCAATTTAGATAGATTCAAAGCTCAAAAAAAAATGCAAAAAAAAAAAAACAGTTTTCTTGCTGCTCTTGTTGACATTTGCATCAAAATACACTTTTTATGTCAAAATATAGTTCGTCCCTTATTTGTCGAGCCATCAACTTTCAAACTCCATTGACGGATGGCTATGATGTCGATGAATTAAAAAACGTCAAAAAAAGTCACAAATTTTTGTAGAGAAAAAACGAAAATAATCGAATGATTGAGATTGAGATTGGGAAGGAAGATCGGGAATAATCGAATGAGATATAGATCCATTGAAATGAAAATTTGTGATTTCAATCAATCATCAATTCTTTTCGATGATCGGATCAATGAAATCGAATCGTTCCTGATTGATACAGCCCTTACACGCAGATATGCCGTCGGTAGGGATTTCCATTTTCCTCACTTAAGTTATCAAATTGATTATTATATAAATCGAATGAAAATCTATTCAAACCAGCCAAGCGAAATATTATCTTTGGTAAAAGTAGTTTGTAGAAAGCAATAACGCCCAGTCCAATCTAAAATGTTCGGATTTTCTGAAAGAATGACATTGGTTAGTAACTATCCAAAGCCGAACACATACATAAGTAAAGGTTAATCATAGCTGGGAGAAAGCCGCTTCCGGTAACCAAAATAAATATACAATTGTACTCGATTAAGTACAACCACATCTAGGTGGAGTCGACTCCATTAATTGAGCCGTTTTTTTTTTTAAAGTGGAATAAGTCCTTTTTTGGAAAAAAATAAGTTAGTGGCGAATTCAATAAAATAATTGTATCCTCTTTTTGTATTAATAATCTTATACTCAATAGAGCACGATTTCTACCTGAATTAAACAAATAAAAAAAATTGTTAAATGTATTGAAAATAATTTTTTTTTTTAAAGTGGAATAAGTTTTGTTATAAGCACAATTTTGGAAAATGTATACTTACGATTATTATTGATTAGAACGATTTCCAGTGGGCACTATCCCACCATAGGAATCAGTTTTGACTCTTAGAACAACATCATAGACAAGATAACGGTTTTTTTTTTGTATAGAAACTGGAATGACAAGTCATTTTACTAATTTTGAATAGTTTTCTATAACATATATGTCTGTTTCTTTGAATGTCAAGCTACAGCTTTAGATTACTGAAGCGATTTTATTCAAAGTTTGAACTTAAGTTTTTTTGGTAGTTTCCTAGAAGGCAAATTGAAATTTATTCTAACCCTAAAAATACCGGCACTACCGTTAAAGAAAAACGTATATAAAGGTACATAAGTATCTCAAAAACGACTCTAATGATTTTGATAAGAAAGCCTGTGAGTTGCCATGGTGTTCTTTTTGATAAAAGCTAATTGTACCAAGAACTCTCTTGAACTGTAGGTATAACCGTCAAACTACGTGCAGTTTGCTTTCGATTTGCTCATTAGCTACCTTACTGATTTCAATAATTTTTACTTCTGATATTATGTAAGGCAAGTTTTGGATTCGTGCAAAAAAAAAATTTAGATAACAATCAAACATGATATTACGATGATAGAGAACACCAAAAAAGTGGGTGGCACAATTCTGTCTGTTCGTCTTAAGCCTAAACGGCTCGATCGATTTTCTTCAAACTTGGTACAAAAGAGTTGTTTTAGCCAATTTAAATGTCGGGTTTCATGCTTCTCTACATTTTTCTCTCATAATTTCCATGTTTTATATACAATTTTCTTAAACCCACCGTGTCTTGAACATAAGAGCAAGTACGTGCGACCCAGTCGTGCATTTTATTTTCATGTAGATTAATAATATTACATATCAAATTAAAAAAAAAACACTAAAATTTTTGTTTGAAAATTAAATTGACAAAAAAAAACGAGTTGATGAATTTTTTTGGAACCAAGGTTTTACGTAGGTATATTAGTTAATAGTACTTGGTTTTCGATTTTTTTAAATGTTTATCACATACTTAAATAATCTCCTCATAAATTGTAATATTCGCGTAAATAAGTCTTTTAATTCTATATAGAGCAATATGGATTTGAGCTCATTTGAACTTTTAACTTGAAAAAAGACAAGTATTTATATGTCAACAGTTCACTGTAAAAATTAAAATATGTTGGTAGCGTGAAAACTTCCAGAGATTGGGGGAGGTGGGAGGGGGGAAAATGCTTCCCCTACCACCTCTGGGTATTTATGCTTTCAACCACATCAAACTGAATTAGTATATACCCAACCCATGTTGTAATTGAAACAAAATACCTAGGTTGAAAAAATAAATTTTTTGTGAGCTTCAATGGTGGACCCCATGTGAGATTAATGGACTATTTCCTGAAAAAAATTCACAGAACATTGTGTAAAATTTCAGTGATAATAAAAAACATACAAAATTAATAGAGAATTGAATTCTTTTCACTGAGCATTAACCATAAGGCAAACAAACAAAAAAGTTGTGAGTATTCAAAGATGTTCTGGTGTCTAAATGGACCCATTTACATAAAGGAGCCTTAAGTTTGCAATGGGTGAAATGATTAGCGGGCAACAATGCAAAGTGCCGTAAAATGAGCACAAATGTAGTTTGGTGTTCTCAAATACTTCAAACAATATTACTTACATTTTCAAATTTTACACAAATAATTTTATTTACAACTAAAAAGATCAAATAGAAAAAAATCTATTTTTTTTTAGTATTTTTGATTTTTTTTTCAAAACTTACTCGTTAACAACATCGTTAAATTAATGATCAATTACCATACATATTCAATATCTTAGCAAATGTTAAAACATAATATAAGAACCACTACAGCAAGTTCGTGCAATCTTGTCGTGGATTTTATTTTAAGTCCAGTTTTACTTAAGTTTTTGATTGATAGAATAAGGATAGAATCATTGCAGCATAATTTGATTTACTGCCACATTTATGACCAAACTGGGCAAAGTATCTCTGATTGTTCTCGATTAATGTGGATGAAAGCAAAAAACATAAGAAGTGCCTTTCACTTGATTATAAAGCGGACATGGGTACATCAACATCATAAGTATATCCCTGAGGTATTATATGGATTTTAGTGCACGTCAAACTATTCTGTAAAACTTTCTTTGACCCCTTATTAAAAATTATAATTGGTAGGTATACAAACCAGACAAAGACTGTATGAGAGCATCTTCCTTGTAGATATATTTACAAGATAGGATAATAAGAATTTAATTCTCTGAGTTTTTAATTAAAAAAATCTTATTTTTAGATCACTTTAATACTTGAAGTCCCTCAAGTTAGCAGAGCAAGGTGAGCAGAATATATTATATTTTGTGATGGCATTATAAAGCGCTTATGAAATGATAATTAAATTACCAAAAATAAAATTTAATGCTCAAGTACTTCTGGTAAAAATCAAATGTCCATCAAGGTAGCATTACCACTCCATAATTTTTAGCAGTCTTAATTTTTTCGTAAATTTGTGAAGTTGGGACTACCACCCCTCAAAATGGTGTAGAATTTACTCAAAAAAGAAAAAGGAATATGTGATAATTTTCGTGAATTATTCGCAGAGATCAGACCTTTATTTTCAATTGGTTTCTCTCTGAGAGTTACTAGATTCCCTTAAAAATATTTCGGTTTTTTTTATCGGTTGAGATTTATTTTTAATTTTTAGAAATATCTCTCAATGGTTGAGTTTTTTGCGAAAAAATAAGTGGAAAAGGTCAACCTTTAACCTTTTTCGCTGAAAATAAATCAAAAATGTTTTTTACGATTTAATGCATAAAATCACTCATAATCAAAGTTGGTAAAATTTCAATAAAAAAAAAAATGCCTTTTTTATTAAAAATAAAATTTTAATGCAATGTGAAAATGTGCAGATCAAATATTTTCTGCATTATAAAAATGAAATTAGAATGCAATATGAAAAATTTTTTGCATTGAAAAAAAAATTTCAATAAAATAAAATTATCTTTTTTTTTTGAAAAACCGAGTATGCCAATCGATTTAGAAGGGGCGTATAACCCATGCATACTCCGTTTTTCAAAATTTTGAGGTTGATATTTTAACAACTGTATAAAATGTGTTCTAGTGGTCCCACAACGTTGGCGGGAACACTAGGTAATATCCCCCTTCTAAATCGATGGGCTACTCGGTTTTTCAAAATTTTGAGGTTGATATTTTAACATCTGTCAAATAAAATGTGTTCTAGTGGTCCCACAACGTTGGCGGGAACACTAGGTAATACCCCCCTTATAAATCGATTGGCATACCGGCATACCTGTCAAAAATCGTGTTCATGTGAATCTACGACCAATCACAAAATGAGTACTTCATACGAACTCATTTGAAATTCGTGTCCTACCTATCATTACCACGAATCATGCCCTTAAATATTATGGACGTAGTTTAACGATTTTAACAAAAATATTCTTACTTTTTTTTTTTTAATGCAACAAATTTTCGATTTAGCATTAACCTTTTTTCAATGCAAACAATTTTTGGCCTGCATTAACATTTTTTTTAATGCAAAAAATTTTCGTATTGCTTTAACATTTTTTTTAAAATGCAAAACATTTTTATTCTGCATTAACATTTTTTTTTTTCAATGCAACAAAGTTTTGAGTTTACATTAACATTTTGTTTAATTCAAAATATTTTCACATTGCATTAAAATTTTATTTTTAATAATTAATGCAAGCAAAAATGCATTTAAAAAAAATACATTTTTACAACTCTGCTTATAGTCCATGAGTAGGGTATTCACGAAGCTAATTAAATGCATTTATCCATGTAAGGTCTTCAAAATTTAAACATTCATACTAACAGAGATTCTGATTGATCAATTTGCAGATGAGATTTATTTTTTTCTCTCATCGATAAATCTCGCTGGTTGACCGAAACAGAAAAAAAATCTAAATAAAGGTTTCTCTCAGAACTTGACCGAATAAATTTCTTTTTTTGAATAAAGGTTAAAGAGTGATTTTTATTGAAAATGATAACAAATGAGAGTTATTGAAGAACCTTTCAAAAGGTTGAGTTTTATTTCTGATCTCTGATTAGTCGTAAATAGCTATGCATATCGTAAAAGATACTAAATTTGTCGCGATCGTTATATAAAAAATTACCCCTGGTAATGCTAACTTGACAGTCAAGTTAGCACTACCAGCCCTCGAAATAGGTTTATGACAAAATTTATTTTTTTGTGAAAATCAAGTTTTTTTATTCTATTATCCGTAGAGCATTTAAATAGCTCATTAATATAAGACCAAACCCAATTTTCATACTTAATGTTTTAGTCATTTTTGAAAATTGTTCTGCCAACTTTAAATCAAGTTATCAGAGCACTGATTTTTACCAAAAGTACTTGAGCATTAAATTTTATTGTTGGGCCTTTAAGAGGAAAATTATTTAGATAAAGAATCTTTTACTTGGTTATACGGGCAGACAAAAATGTTTCCTAGCATACTGTTCAGCCTCAAACTCAAATCCATCCTCCTTTAGAAAATGATAAAAAAGTTTTTTTAGCTATACAGTACAAACTCGATTTACGCAACAAATAGAAATTCGGGCAGTTGCAATAACCGAGGTTGTTGCACTTACTGGGTTGTATTTTTGTTGATACAAGTTATACACAATATGTAGTTGAAATAGCTTATTTTCTTATAGATATCGACAATGTTATATGAAAAAACTTTAGTGAAACCAAAACAAACAATCATTTACTAAAAAACACTTTTCTAATTCTGATAACATATCACTTCTCTTTTTAATAGACAGTTTTGAAATTTTTCTTGTATCACAAATTTTCCGTAGACACTAATGAAATCGCAACCCATTCAAATAAACACAGATGCATTTTATGTGTTTGTGTATTATTTTTACAGGGAATTTTGTTTGAACAAACTAGCTGTAAGTTAACTGCAGGAATACAGAATCAAAAGGAGAGCATGCAAATAGAAAACAGATGAATAAACACAAGAAGTTGCACAAATCGAGGTAGCATTTTTGAAAAGTTGCACTTATAGAGTCAAGACGTGCTACAAATTCAGTGTTGCGAAAATCGAGGAGTTGCACGAATCGAGGGTAAAAACGCACGATTATTTTATGTGCGTGAAGTTAGCCATTTTGGATTTTCAAAAAAAGGCTGTGCACTAATGTGCCGAACTTGTGCTGCTATGTGCCGTATTTAAAAAAAATCGTACTAAGGGTTTGATTTTTAGAGCGTTAAGTTAGCACCGCCATTTTTGATTTTCGAAAAAAAAAGTTGTGCTGTACTGTGCTCAACTTGTGCTGGCTTGTGCCGTAAATATTTTTGAAAAGTTCGCAAAATTGCAAATTTTACGAATGAAATTTTTGCGAAATTTCAAAAATTTCTTAAAAAAAAGTTGTGCTGCATTGTGCTAAAGAAATGCTACTAAAAACCAAAAAGAAAAAACAAAAATTCGCATAACTGCATCTATTATGGCCAAAACTAAACTTTGCGAAGGGCTGTAGCGTGAAGTAAGCACCGCCAATTTCGATTTTCAAAAAAAAAGTTGTGCTGTATTGTGCTCAACTTTTGCTGCCTTATGCCGTAAATATTTTAAAAAAACTTGCAAATTCACTCGCGTGGCCTCAGGGTAAGGAAGAGAGAACGTTTTAACATAGTGTAGGTAGTCTTACCATATGCATGAGTTTCAGCACTCGGAAAATAGGTGTCGTACACCAAATAAGTGGAAACGGTAAATTGAAACATTGAGCTGAAAAAAAAGTATTTCCATATTGCTTGACTAGGGAACCATGAACCTCTACACAATTTTTAGTAAATTATAATACAAACAAACGGAAAGGATGAAAATTTAGCATTTTTTTCTTTTATTTTAAATCGAAAACTCTGCTTACTTAACGCGGCAAAAATTTATTTTGGCGAAAATATGTAAATATGCACCAGCACTTGGGAACGCAAATTGGGCACAAAATAGCTTCGCAAATCTGTTTTTTGGTAGTAAAAGCTAGAAATATGCCATTTTTTTTGGAACAAATTGAGCAAAAAACAGTACAATTTTAATTTTTACAAAATTTGCAAATATTTTTAAAAATATTTACGGCACAAGGCAGCACAAGTTCATACAGCACAACTTTTTTTGAAAATTGAAATTGGCGGTGCTAACTTCACGCTTCGTTTTTTGGCCGTAAAAGTTACAAATATGCTATTTTTGTATCTCTTGAAAATATGGCAGCACAAACTGAGCGCAAAATAGCACATGTTAGTTTTTAAGAAAAATGTAACACTTAAAAAAAAAAATTATTAATTCATTTTGGGCATACAAAATTCAAATATGCGATTTTTTTTAGCTCTTTGGAATATGGCTGCACAAATTAAGCACAAAACAGCACAACTTTCACATTTTAGTAATTACGAAATTTCTCAAAAATTTCATTCGTAAAATTTGCGATTTTTTGTTAATACTTACGGCACAAGGCAGCACAAGTTGAGCACAATGCAGCACAACTTTTTTTTTTAAGAAATTTTTTAATTTCGTAAAAATTTCATTCGTAAAATTTGAAAATTTGCGAACTGTTCAAAAATATTTACGGCACAAGCCAGCACAAGTTAAGCACAGTACAGCACACGTTTTTTGTTTTTCGAAAATCAAAAATGGCGATGCTAACTTCACGCACATGATTATTTTCTTAAGCAAAATTGGCAACGACTCTTTAAAGTAGGTACATAATTATCTTTTTCTTCAAAATTCAGTTTAAATCTTTGCAATATATTTGCTCCTCTATTTAAAATCCGTGTTGAAATGTATGCTGCTGATGTATAATATTCCATGTAATATTGATATTATCTACATTGTGGAGCCGAGTGAAAACTAATATCCACTTATCGGAATCGGAAAGAAAGAGTTTAAAAAGAACGAAAAACTGAATTTTAAAGACGAAGATTACACAGGTTTATACAAATATCCAGTTAACTTTTGACACGACAAGTGAAGACTGCTTCTAGGCACACTTTTGGGCGCTGAGCTCAAATTTGTCATCCATTTTTCGCTATCAGCTTGGGTTTTCGAGATATTCCCGTTAGAAAAGTGAAAATTAATGGTTATGCTAAAATGGGATATAATTTTTTGCAATTAAGTTTAGTAATGATAAAGCTAAGCTAAGCCTTTTCTTTAATATTTGGTATCCTTGTTATTCTTCGAGGTATCCTTATTAAGATGTTAGTTGTCACCGTTTTCTGAATATTGTTAAGGTAAGGTAACTTCTCCATATACATTTTTCGAAAAAAAATTGTAACGGTTCCAAAAAATACTTTTTCTCCTTTTCCAAGTTCAGTTTGAACTTTTTCAATTTATTTTGTATTCTCTGAGAAATCCTTTGTAGGAGCAGGACTAACAATCACCTAATGGATTCTCGAAGACTAAAACAGAATTTAGAAAGATTTAAACTAAATTTTGAAGAAGAAGATCATTGTACATTTTGCATGAAAAACTTACAGCTCATTGGATATTTAACCTCAAAAACATCGAAAACCCGGGTTTTTAAAATTTATAGCAAGAATATACCTATCGAAAACCAGAGCTTATGGCAGAAAACGGATAATGGATTCTGATTTAGCACCAAAAATTACATTTAGAACGTGTGTTACCTGGCAGTGCCAAAAACCATGTAAGCCTGTGTTATTATTTTCTTTAAAAAATAATCTCGCGGTTCACAAAAATACATAATATATTTTAATTCAAAAAATTTAATATCTACATACATAGGTTAGATTACGAAACGAATATGATACATTTTTCTATATCGATGACTATCTCTTTCTCCAGCCCACAAACTCTTCGAGTAAGTACGTTTACTGCATAATTAAGAAGTTGGGTTTCTGAATCAACACATAAACTGAGACCTCTGCCACCGTGGCTAAACGCAACCTCTCATTCAATGTACATCAAAATCATTACTGGATAACATCGAACGCTTCGGACAAAGATTTGCAAATATAAATAAGGCCAGTGTTTCCTTAAAAATATACTTTTAAAGGTGAAGCGAGGAAGTATTACTTTGAACGAGACCGAAAATATAATTATAATCCAGTATCCAGACACTGATTAATAATTCTGTGTTTTACCTTCTGTACACATCGGCTCGTGGAGAACCACGGCCTAGTGATTTACAACTCTTTCATTTATGCGTGTTGTTGACAGGAATCGAGGAGACTTACAATTTTTTGCCAAGTTGGAACGACTCATTTTCCTACCCACTGCCACACCCACTTCAAATCACCAAGTACATTACTGGCCCGTTCTTTGAATTTTATCATATCCAAGTAGTACCAAATAATCTATACATTCTACTTTCTGTTCCTCTACACATAAATATGTTAAGCTTTCTGTAAAATGATTTAAGCTGGAAGATTGACGCTAAACGAAATATGAAAAATAGAGGTGCTCAGTTTTATGATAAATTATTCATCCGCAAAAAAAAAAAAAGTTAACACTAAAAACGCAGCATAATAGCCTATATAGTGACCTCAATCTGAAAAAAAAAACCTACCATCACGAGAGTGTTTCATCAATGATAAGAGATTGGAAAAATTTTATCAAAATGTTCCATAAAAGATTAACAGAAAAAAAAGTGCAGAAAAAATACATCGAGAAAAAAGATCCAATCAAAAGTGCTTGTCAACTTTCAGCATATTTGCATAATCCATAATACTTTTTTGAACTTTTCCATCACCCATCTGTTAACCCTTCTCCTGGTTGGCTTGACGTATATTTTTAGTTTCTACCATCCGTACAACGTACCCGGTTTGTTTTACTTTCTGTTTCTTTTTTGTGTTTTTTTTTTTTTTGATACTTTGATATTCAAAATTCAAACGCTATTCACCTCTGTCAAAAAAAAAATCTTTTGCGATCCGAATGTCATGTCAACGCAGTTATTGGGCTTAAAAGGGGTGATATTTTTTTTTCTTCTTTTACATTAATTGTATCCCCCCATGTTGCAAAAATAAAATCCCCATGGCACACAGATGACATAAAAAATGAATAAAAAACAACGACACAGGACAATCAGGATCATATTTCAAACACTATTGATGTTTTTTCAGTCCCCCAGGATAAAGGATAGCAAACAAACGAAAAAATTGAAAATAATAAAGAAAAATACCATCCATGGGAATGCTGCTGAATGAACGCATATAAATCTGAATTCCTTGGGCAATTTTCAGTTGAAAGTACACTAAAAGGGAAAAAGAAAATTAATTCCGAAAAAGAGTAGAGCACCAAAGTCACGGGATTCAGGACCAGGACAGGGAACATCAGAACTAGGACTCACACAGCAGAAACATTATACTAAAAGGAAGGCGAGAAGGCGACACAATTGGTATGTTAATTCCCTGATCCCAACAACGATGCATATGGGGAGGACGACGACGACGGACGATGGACGACGCAACGCACGGACGCACGTGGTTAGTTGAAAATACAATCGTGTTAGCAAACCCATTTATTCCACTTTGTGTGTGCATCATCATAGGGATTGAAAGAAATGCAAAGCAAATCTGACCGAAAGAATGCTGGAACGTGGCATAAGAACTTTTTTTTTCTTAATTTAAAACTTGAAACGAAAGGATTTTCAACAGAACATGATACGGTGCTCAAAGGCCTTGGATTAGTTTTTTTTTTTTTTGTTAAAAGAAGTCAAACATGAAAAAGAAATGTGTTAACTCATTGAGTTTATCTGATTTTTTAACGTTTTTATTTAAGTTCTTTTTCGGTTTAAAGCTCAGGGTATACACTATTTATAATTCTAGATCAAAGCATCACCTGGCTCGTGCTTTTTAGTGTGAAATCTTAGCTTTGGAGTTAACTTCTGAGTTAAATCTGAGTAAGCTTATCCTACAAATAAATTAACCACAAGTTAACTCAGGAACCGTTTTTCAGAGTTGAGAGTTAGCGTTCTCTTTCATTTGTCAAAAATCTACTGAAATCGATGGGCGGCACTATGAATTATACCACCCTTCTCACACATCGAGATATAGATGGTGCCACAACGGAATCGCATATCACAATAAAAATTTTGCTATCGAAAAAGATATGGTGCCACAACGGAACAGGCCCTTCATTTAGTCCCTGACAGTGCTGAGAACCGTAGAAAAATTTTGAAATTTCCAAAAAAACTCAAACAAAATTTTTTTTTTATTTTTTGAAAAAAAAAGGTCTTTTTTATTTCATTTCAAATCAAGAAAATATCTAATCAATGCAAAACTGTGGCAAAAGTCAAAGGGAATTGTGGTTTTCTTGTCATTTTCATGATGACTACGCATTATTTGAGAACAATACAATTTGTTCCTTTAACTAGTTTGTAAGATTTTGAAAATTCGGTGAGGATGAACCAATTTGAAAATTTACAGGAATATTGATGCTCTAAAAGTGTACAAATCTCCATAGCAACGCAAGCCATGCAATCAATATTTGCAAAGAAAAAAAAAAATATTTCCGAAAAGACCACAAAAAGTTGTATTTTGTTACTGTTTTTTACCGTTACCTTTCTCAGATTTCCAAAACTGTCCTTGAATTTTTATGACGTCATTATTTGGTGAGATATTGGTAATCAGAGCTAAAAGTATCTTTTTTTCATACAAAGTCAGATAAACTCTTACGGATGCCATGTGGAATTCCATCATTACAAATTCTATACAAACATATTAGGTCACCCTGTGATCTTCGAAATAAAATAATTTTATACCAAGTCTGTCTCGAAAACCTTCCTGACTAGCCCGTTCTGACCGGAAGCAGCAAGATCAAAATGTCTGTCTCTTAGTTAAAATTGACAATAGCCCGTGGTCAATCCATCTTTTTTCTTGTGGCCCTCATCCCGTTCGGACATACTTCCATTAGCACAGTCTTTCATCTGAAATAGTGACTTTAGAAATTTTTTACTAAGAAGCGAGAAAGTTATAAAGATTAGGGCTTCACATCGTGCAGTTCGTTGTAGGATTTTGCACCAATATAAATATTTGTATCCAGTCTCTAATGCTTAGGGGAGCATAAGGCCTCGGCCACGCAGTAAGTGGCTGAGCGGCTAAGCGGCCGAGCGGCTAGCGGCTGAGTGACAGCTCTAAGCGACGTATGGCCAGGCACTGAACGACTGCTTTTGAGCGATTAGTAGTTAAAATGTAGATTGCACACACGAAATTAACAACTCAATGTTTACTTTGGCCATCTTTACTTCTTGCCGCTCAGAACATTACTAAAAATTAAAACAGGTTTGGTTGCTGAGCGGCGCCGCTTAGCCGCTCAGAATTTTGTTTCGCCGCTCGCTCATAGCGTGGCCGCTTCTATGTGATTTCATATGTTTTATATTTTTTTTTCCGCTCAGCCGCTCAGCCGCTTACTGCGTGGCCGCGGCCTAAGTCCGCCAAAATTTAACCCCATTGGACATTCAAGATTGAAGACGTCACGATTCACGTTGGGAAACGAAGGCAGGAGCTGTACCGTTCCATCGTCATGAAAAAAAATTCCATCACCACATCTTCTCGAGTCCGAGAGAATCACGGTTTCAAGAAGATTGAAATCATCAAAGCTCACGACCAGAGAATATCAAATAAAGAAGCCAATCCTTCGTACGTTTCACCCCCCAAAACCCATTTGTTTACATTGTTGTATTTGTAATTTCATTTCGTGTCGAAGAAATAGATGTGAATTGCAACAACAACAAGACCTGTGCTGAATGATGTGCTGAATGACTAGTTGATTCTATGTGTGCGTTTTGCACTGCTTTTCACTAATACTTTGCAAATCTAATACATCAGCTGTTCGCTTCCAGCTTGTAGGCAAATCAAATTGACAGCTGAGGATTGACTTCTTTATTTCATATTCTCTGCTCACGACAAAGGCTAATGCGACATACCAGCTCATTGCACTCGAACTCAAATCCGAGAAGAAGCAGTTTAGTTCGACATTTAACACCGAATCGACAACTTGTCATTCTCCCAGTCAACTCATCTTCAAGTAAAATGGAGTGAGCGAGCGGTACGTGATTTGAGTTGGGGTGTCGCGTGTGGTGCGCGAACAACAAGCAAGGCAGGTGAATTAGACTCCAAAGAGCCCAAACAATCTGAATCGTTGGTGTAAAAGCCCCAACCCCCGTAATATACATAGGCAATTTGTTTTGAAGGTACCGAGTCCCCTCTGGACTTTGAGAGTACAAGAGCTGCAGTGTGTTTTTCCTTTTTTATATCCTTTATATATCCGTGGCGGTCGTGAAGAGCCAGGTTAGTCGAGATACCTGAAGTGAATTTTTTAATTCTTAAATAAATATTTAACAATATTTAACAAAATTTTACCATCAACTTATACTTTCCTAAAATATTTGAAAATACATGATAAGCATTTGTTTTGACATTAGTTAGATTTTGTGATTGTTATTAAACATAGACCTCGACCCTCTTATATTCTTACTTGCGATATAGGTAGATACTATAGGGCACGTTTTGGATTCGTGCAAAAAAAAAATTTCGAGATAACAATCAAACATGACATTACGATGATAGAGAACACGAAAAAAGTGGGTGGCACAATTCTGTCTGTCTGTCTGTCCGTACCTCAACCTACAGCCTAAACCACTGAAGCGATTTTCTTAAAATTTTGAACTTAAGGTCTTTTTGTAACTCTCCAGAGGGGAAATTGAATTTTTTTTAGCTCAAAAAATAACGGTACTTGCCATACAACCGTTAAGGAAAAGCTTATTTATCTCAAAAACGGCTCCAACGATTTTGATAAAAAAAAAATCAATGTATTATTGTAGATATGATGTACTTTTTAGTTAGAAAAAAAATCACCAAAAACATTTATTAACGGTACCTGCCATATAACGGTAAATTCATAAGAGCGACGACAAGCTCTTATGAATTTAAGACACAAACTTAAAGAAATTAACCCCAAAAATAATATCTATGTAAAAAATGAAAAAAATGTAATTGGAGAGCACGAGTTTGTTTATAAATCTGGCAGTGGTGTTAATTTGACATCCAATAGTGACGTCTCATTTATAAACAAACTTTTTGGCGAAACTGCATTATCTCTGTTTTGTGTTTTAGTGAAGACTCAATCCACTTCCTCAGTCGATAATGGTGCATCCTCGTCTGGACAACAGCCACTTAGAGTGGGAAATTCCAGGGTTGTCGCATAGGACACCTCCGTCTGCCAAAATGATTTTCAGTTTACAATCATCAGCTATAATGTCTCCGGACTCAAAAACAAATTATTATTTCCCGATTTTTTTAATTATTTAAGGAAATTTGATATTATTATTTTAATTGAAACATTTATTGAAGAAGGAAAGGAATTGGATTTTAACAAGTTTTTTAATGGATTTGTATTTAAATGGTTACCAGCAAAAAGAGTGCACGCACATTCGGAAGAGCGAGCGGAGGAATTTTCTGTGGAATTAAAACGAATACAATAGGTCACTTTACTAAAATACGTGAATTTCGTAATATACTTGCATTTGAACTAGAAATTAATGGAAAAGAACTCGTAATATTTCCTATTTATCTGAACTGCAATAACTGGGCTAACGATTTTGATGAGTTATGCGAAATATTAAACTGCTCAAAGTCAGATAATGTTATGCTTGTAGGTGACTTTAATGCAAGGATAGGTGAATTCCAAAACATAGCCTCTCCTGTACAAGAATTTCACAGCAATTTCAGCTTAATCAGAAAATCAAAAGACATACTCATAAATAGACAAGGCAAGCGCTTAGTGGAAATGTTTGAGAGCTATGGTTTTTTCATACTTAATGGTATCTCAAAAAGCGATGTATATGGACATTTAACGTTTATAAATAGTCAAGGCAAATCCATCATTGACCTTTCTGTGGTAAAAGGTGAATGGTTAAACTTTGTAAGTGATTTTGAAATTCAATGTGCGACTTACTCTGATCACCTTCCATGTATAACAACGGTGAAAGTCGAGTGTCAAACTGTAAAGAGCTCTGTCGAAAAAAGGGTGAAAATGAAGTGGAAAGATTAGCTAAGAGAGATGTATGAACAAAGACTTAACCTTCGCCTGGAAAATGCCCCAAATTTACAAGTCGAAAGTATAGATGAATTGTCAAAGTATATAATAAGCACTATTAAAGTATCAGCTCCAGCTAAGAACGGTTCGTCTACGCAATTAAAAATCCACAAATGGATTGACAGTGAGTGCCAAAACCTTCGCAGTATTTGCTTTGATTCTCTGAAACAGCTTAGGCGTTGTGATGATGTGATCTTCAGAACCCATTATCTCCAAGCAAATAAAAGGTACAAAGAAATATGTATTAAGAAGAAAAACGAAGACAATCTAGCTGTACAACTTCAAAATAATAAAAATTCGAAAATCTTCTGGAATACAATAAAGATCATTGGTGAACTGAAAAATAATACCACTGTTTCGATTGATAGAACCATGTTAGCCATGCATTTTGAAAAACTCCTAAATGAAAACTTTGAGTGTCTTCTGCATAGCTTTAGTTACGCCTTACCATGTATCGCAGACAATGAAATGGATTGTCCAATCACTCAAAGTGAGTTGGTTGCTGCTCTTAAAGCAATGAAAAATGGAAAAGCTCCAGGAACCGATGGAATATGTACAGAATTTTATAAATATTCTTCAAATGAGTTTTTGATGTATTTGACTATGTTTTACAATAGAATATATGAAAGCAGCCAGTTTCCAGCCGATTTCAAGAAAGCCATTATATTTCCGATATTCAAAAAAGGTGATTGCTCTCTGCCCGAAAACTACCGAGGAATATCTTTCTTGAACACAAACCGAAAAATATTTGCCCAAATTATGTACACCAGGTTAATGAAATGGATTGAAACAAATGGAAAATTAAGTGTTTTTCAAGCAGGATTTCGCGCTGGCTATTCCACTTCAGACCAAATTTTTGTCCTTCGGAATATCGCTCAACATTTTGTGGAAAGGAAAAAAAAATTGTACTGTCTTTTTGTAGATTTTAAGGCAGCTTTTGATAAAATAAACAGGAACAGTCTTATCTACAAATTATCATTAATAGGAGTCCCGTTTAAATTCATTAGAATGTACATGGAATTGCTCTCGGGAACATCTGCAACGGTAGATGGAAACATAGAAAGTTCAAATTTTTTCAACACATCGACAGGAGTTCCACAGGGATGCATCCTTAGCCCAATCATGTTCGCGTTATTTATAGATGATATCATTCAAAACTTACCGGGTGGAGTGAGCTTCGCGGGCATACTCATAAAAGTTTTACTTTATGCCGATGACTTGGTTATATTAGCAGATAGTCCAACAACTCTTCAACTAATGATCAACAAGCTTTCCAAATACTGCTCGCTATGGGATTTGCAAATTAATATTGCAAAGTCAAAGGTACTAGTTTTTCGTGGAAATCCAAGCAGAAGTAGAGTAACACAAAGATGGACTCTGAATAATGAAAACCTTGAATTAGTCGAAGAGTATAAGTATCTGGGTGTAACTCTATCATCGAACCTGAGTTGGGTTAAACACATTAAAGCTAAATGTACAGTTGCACGAACAGCTATTAACTCCATATGGAAATCTTTTTACGGAAAACAAGAGATGTGCACATCTGCAAAATATAAGGTCTTTAATGCAACCATCAATTCGTGTCTGTGTTACGGAAGTGAAGTTTTCGGTTGTTCTTTCGTGGAACAATTTGAAAAGCTGCAGCGATATTTCTTCAAACGCCTGTTCAGGCTTCCGGAAACAACACCAACATATGCAATTCATGTTGAAACAGGGCTATCGAGCATCTTTTTAAAAAAATTAAAAGCTAACAGTTTTTAAGCTAACATTTTTAAATTTCAGTTTTGAATGTATATTAATATGTACTCAAAATTGGCATACCAAATTTTTTTTTGAAAAATGTTACAAAAATTTTATATATAAAAAATTATTTTTTAAGAAAACGGCTCCAACGATTTTAAATTTTTTTTGCATATATTCATATTTGTTCAAGTAATCAAATGGCATACTTTTTTTGAGCTCTAAGTTATTTATCAGACTGTTTATACAATTAAAAGAACGATTTAAATATGCTTTTTATACTTTTTCTATAATTACTTGAATATTTTTTAATGTTCTTAAGTCCCACACAACTTGAACATAAGAGCATGTACGTGCGATCCAGTCGTGCATTTTATTTTGTTGGCCTTAAAACCTTAGCTCCTATTTCGTCTCGATACACGCACGATGCAATACATACGATGTGACTTGTTAACTTCATAGGGAAGTAAATTTTATGAATTTTATTAAATTGAGGAATGCGAAATTTGAACCATGCCTATTGCTAAAATGCAATGTCTGCATAATTTTTTTTTAACTTAGGGCCTAGCCTATCTTTATTGAAATACAAATCACAACAAAAACATAAATGTTTAAAAAAAGAGCCAAGTTCTTATATGTACAAAAAAACCTGTGCGTAAAAAGTCAGCCAAAAAAAGTAATGAAATCTAAAATATATGCCAAGTTTTAAGTTCACGACGAAGTCTAATATCAAATATCTTAAGTAGAGTAGTATCGAAACCACTCCATTTTATGACATAAATTTGGTATTTAATGATTACTGATTTAAATTACTGGTCAATACTGGTCAAGTTTTCATACATTTTAAATTTGTGATTAAGAAAGTAATTAAAAGAAAACTTGCCATACCATTCTACCAACTTTCATCTTTCTTCAAAATTCGGAAGTACATTATATAATTGATAAAAATTTTTGAAAAGTGGGTAGATTCCACGCCCCTTGAGCTGAAAATTATAAATTTCTGACTTTCATCTTTGTATGCACGTCAAACCCTACCGCTCTACCAATTTATATCGTTCTACAACAATCGGAAGTGCTCCATATAGTTTACAAGAATTTTTAAGAAGGTGAGTGGGTCGGGTTGGCTACGAAATCTCGCAAATCAAAATCTCGGATTCGAAATCTCGCATAACGAAATCTCGCAATTACAAAATCTCGCTTTTCATAATCCCGCAATTACAAAATCCCGCTTTTCATAATCTCGCAATAACGAAATACCGCAAACTAAAATCTCGCATATCAAAATCTCGCAAAATTGAATTGCATTGCAACAAATACATTTTTTTAATCAAAATCTCGCAAATTAAAATCTCGCGTGAGATTTCAATTTGCGAGATTTTGATTAAAAAAATGTATTTGTTGCAATGCAATTCAATTTTGCGACATATCCTACCTACTGCAAAATATATAATCCAGTGTCTAAGTACTTTTAGACCACACTGTTATTATTAATTTAAACTGTTGATTTTTCAATATTATTGTTGTAAAAAGAACAAAAAAGAGAGAGAACATGGAGTGTGTCATGTGCAAATTGCATTAATCGTATTTGACCTTGAACTAGAAGATACTTTTACTTTTACGCGAAAATGGTTATTAGCAGTAATAAAGGATGTAGGTACAAATTTTTTGTTGACAGGTATAGTTATTAGTTGGAAAGAAAAATTATGCAAAGTGCTCCTGGGTAGGTATGTTCGATTCGATTCTATGAATTCGATGATTCGTTGCTGTGAAATTTGAAGTTGCGAGATTTTGATTTGCGAGATTTTAAATTGCGAGATTTTGGTTGAAATTTGCGAGATTTTTAGGTTCGAGATTTAAATGCGATATTGTAAAAAGCGAGATTTTGTAATTGCACGATTATGAAAAACAAGATTTTAAACTTGCGATATTTCGTTATTCGAGATTTTTTAAAAAATGCGAGATTTCGTTATTCGAGATTTAGGTTTGCGGGATATCGTAGCGCTCCCGAGTGGGTCGGTGAGCTGCAAAATTGGGAATAGATATTTCCAAAAGTATTCAAAAAATCTCCAAATATCTTTCAAGGCCATATTTGCCTGGGTGAAAGTAGCCCTATTTTTTAAAGGTTACATTATAAAAAAAAATTAAAATATTTTAAGGGAAAATGTTTTAGCCCCGCCCGAAATGAATCTTACCATAAAAACATTTGAATCGTACCTGAAATGAAAAAAAAAATAAACATTAATATACTCAATTCATATTTTGTTAAAAATATATTTATATAGGTTTATTAGGGTGGTCGTTTAAAAAGAGTCACCTTGCATAGGCTTTATTCGGATTTAAAAGAAGAATAGAAGTTCCCTAATTTTTTCAGATTTTTATTTTCACAGTCGCTGAATGTGTAAATTAAATGTCCCCTTTCTTTTGTTGCTTACTAGGAAATTCGCGTAAAATCTGGCAAAAAAGTCAGAGCATGAAGGTGGGAAGAAGACAAGAAAAAAAATCCTATCGGAGGGGGTAGTGTCTCCCCCCACTTGGACTGGTGGGTCAATTTAATAAAATAATTATATGAAATAGATAAAAATTCATTAAAAAACAACGGCAACACTTGCAGTAATGTTTGGTAAATTTTTGGAAAGCCCGAAGTCTATTCTTACGGTTTTTTTTTCAACGTTTTGAAGAAAAAATAACACTGGTCTGCAACGAAAATCGCCGTTTAACCAAAATATACTTTTCTAAAGGATTTTGGCATGCTGAATCCGAATCTGATGTCAAAATTACTCTAGCACGTCACGTTTTTGAGATATTCCAATTCAAACATGTCAAAAACCCGTTTTTTGGGTACTTTTGACGTCGAATTTCTTCACCGATAGAAACTTTTTTTAAAAACTAATAACAGGACCTGAAAGAACTATATTTCATCTTTCTAAATCATTTTAAATCATTTTAAATCTTTTTAAAATTCGTTTTTCTCCCAAAGATATTGTAATTTCAAGGAAATCATCCAAGAACTTCTTAGCTCTTAATTGCAACATGTCACTGAAAATTCATTTTTTGGACTCCCACTTAGATTTTTTTCCCCCGGTTAACCTTGGTGTAGTTTCAGATGAACATGGTGAAATGTTTCATCAAGACATGATGTACCTAGAACGAAGATATAACGGGAAATGGTCAGAAGCAATGCTGGCAGATTTTTGCTGGTCAATTTTTCGTCAGACAATGGAAAATATGAAAAGAAAAAAAGCTACAAAATAATATGTTTAAGGGAAAAAAAGTTGTAGTTAGTTTTTTATTTGGATTTTTGAGCTAATTTCATTTTTTAAAACTACTTTTTAAGGTGTAGTTTGGTAGAATCGGTGTGTTTTTTTATCTCTCTCAGTGAAATATGGGAAAAAAAGTGTTTGGGATTTTAAAACGCTTAGTTGTTTCTTTTTTAAAAGTCTTTGAATAAAAGTTATTTAAAATACTTGAGTTTATGAATATCAAATATAGGGAAATTCTATTATTTTCCAAAAACAATATGTTTTTTACAGCGTAAATCATTAAAACTACGAAATTTCGAAATTTCTGTTGTTTTTTTTAAATAACGGTTTAAAATATGAGTTAACATTGATGGATGATAATAAATCTGGTTTCATGTGAAAGCTAATATTATGTGGAGTAAGTCCTCCAGATTTGAGCAGAATAGGCACAGCAGTTTTTTGTTTTTACCAGGTCAACCAAGTCTAAGAGGGCTCTTTTTTAGAAATCAATCATATTTTTCAAAAATCAATTTAAAAAAAAACTGGACGTGATAGAATTTTTCTGAAACCAGATTTAGATTCGAAAAAGTCAAATCTATCATAATTTCAAAGAATTACTTGAAGGCGAAAAAAAAAGTTGAATTTTGCAGACCAGTGTAATTTTTTATTTAAATTTAAAGTTTGAGCAAAAACGCTAAAATTGTTTATTCAGAGAACTTGTTTTGAAAATAAACTCAAAATGAACTTCTGGCTTTCCAAATAACTCTAAGGCATAACTGTAAGTGTTGTCGTTTTTTTAAATTATTTTTTTTCTATTTAATGCAATTATTTTATTAAATTTCCCCTCCCGTCCAAGTGGGTGGAGATATCAGCCCAATTTTGAAATATAGAATTTTCAAAAAAAAACATATTTTGATTTTTTTCTTAAAATTTATTTCTTTTTTTTTTTACTATAAACAACTAAATTTTTGAAAATATTGTTTCACAATTCAGTTTGAACTCTTAAGAAGCTTCCGCATAAAGTAAAATGTTAAATTCAGGTTGAAGGTTTTCAAGAAAATCAAAAATGGTTCTTTGGAAGGTACAATTAATAATCATTTTTAGAGTAAAGGTTTTGCACCATAGATAGCCTCTACCAAAAGTAATTTATTTAATTTTTTTATGAAAAGTTGGATGGGTGATTGGAATATTGATCTAAAACCTTGTTCATGTTCACAACTGATATACACATAATATCTATTTGTTTGTAATGTAATCATAATATAACATTATGTGCCTATCTATTATTATACATTAACCTTTTTAAAAACCTTCTGTTTTTGCATATTTTCAACCCCTTCATCACATTTAGTAGGCAGCTGTCTTAATGCTATATTCCTTATAGATAATATAGAATGATCAATCTCGAACTAAGTTTGTCATTGTATTGCTTCTTGAGACTTATTGTGAAATCAAGTTTAATCCCCTGATGGCTAAGAGCAACTACTTCAGCAGAAGCTATGCTTCTATAAAATTCAACGAGCTGTCATTGACTTTATCTCTTAAGTCGATGTTGTTGATCTTGACTCCCTGTATATGCTATATGCATGCATATTGTTGACGTCCTTCGATTTGGCCAACAGCAATGCGGTGTCACTATTTTTAAATCGGACAATCAAAATAGAGCTGGCCAGTCAAAACATAATAAACCCAGACTCAGTGTTCAGGGACGGCTGCGGGAATTCAAATCAGGGACTACGGCTGGCGGCGCGGCGCGGCGGGCAGCTTGGCATTTACTTTCAAAATCTTTGAAGTATGAAACTCAAAGTCTTACATGCAATCCCTTTAGGTTAAGTAAAGACAAAATTTAAATTGGTTAAGAAGATAGAAGAATTTATTTAAATGAAGTTCCTTACTTAGTTCATCCGATTCTCCTGGACAGAAATCAGAAAACACCTTAAAAAGAATGAGTTTTACGAAGTAGACACTTGGATTACTCCCCTACAAAAAAAAAATCAAGAGTAATTATGTACTTGTGCTTCTATATGAATGCCCATCAGTTTACCCTTGATAGATTCTTTCTTTAGCCACACTACACGAATGTAAACACCATGATCTAAAACCAAAGTACAGAGATATCAGCCCAAGACCAGCATGTCCTCACTTTGAAGACTGAATTGGTCTTATGACATGTTTTAATGGTACCTTCTCGGCCCCTAAGCGCCCCCTTGGGCCGCATACTTTGCAGCAATCGAAAGTCAACCCTGATGGGTCTGGCTTTTAAATTTATATGCGGGACAACATAAAACGTTGGAAAGGATGCAGCAGCAGCAGCAATGTATCGGTTCGTTTCGTTTTGATTTTTAACACGTCATAGATGCTTTTGTTGAAGTTCCACGAACTTGATTCTCTTTCAGTTTTCCATGGTGATGCAGCATGATGGCGACGGTGGCGGAAGGTGTTCGAAGGGTAATCAAAAACGAAAAAAATATTGCGCATCATTTTTGTCGGTCAACTCAGTCTACTTTACCCTCAACCGTCACCCATATTAACCTAGCTAAAATACAACTCTATAACCCCTCGAGATGGGGTAATTACATATACAGCGATTCTAATGGCTTTGTGGGCACTTCCTTATTCCTTTTTTAGACCGGCCGATACGGCGGGATTAATATGCAGTGTTCTTTTCTAAACAAGACTACGTTGTTGATGTCGTCTATTCGTGGTCGTCCGTCTGTCGGTAGTCGGCATCGGCATCGAGTGCAGACAAATAATGGCGAGACTTCGAATGTTGTCTTTGGTCATGGTCTGGTTTTGAGTTAAGTTGAGTTTTTTTTTATTATTATTTTCCCATGCCTCGATGGATGCTTTCTATCGCGTCACGTTGCACGAAATGAAAGAGGATCCCCAAGTATTACAACCCTGCGTCGCGTCCGTCTGTTGTTGGTCAGTCGTCCCGTACCGTAAACCGTATAAATGAACGTTGTTTGCTAGTTAGGGGCCATTAAAGTGAGATCTTGATTGGGTTTTGGTCAGGCAATGATTCTTGGATACCTATATAATGATGAACCTATACCACCGAACCTATATATTCTGTATAGGAACTGGTGCTTGATGTGCAACACGACAATGATGATGGTCAGAATGTATAAACGGTTTTCATTTCTATGAAAACGTGGATTAAATGCGATTTAATTGAAGCAAAAGAAGTTGGATGATGGGTGTACTGAGTGCAGCATTGTTTGGTTTCTGCCTCGTTTGGATTTAATGAGGTGTTGTTGTTCTTTACTGATGGTTGCAGTATTGCTGCTCTGGGATTGAGAATGTTAGGTACTCGTTTAGGTATTATACTAGAGTTTTGCATGGAAAGGCTGTTGACTTTTCTTAGGAAATTTGAGTGTGTCTATTTGAGATGTAGGTACCTGTACTCTGTTCTTTCTAAATAAACGAGATAGAAATCATTTTATTATTTACTATTGAAGGTAACTCTTATGCCATTTATTGTTTGGTGGAAAGTGCTGGTAGGAAATATTGTATTTTAATTGGTCTGTAAGATTTTTGGAAGAAATTACTCTCATAGCAAATGAATCGCTGAATTTTTGATTGACTAAAAAGTTTTTTGTTTAATGAATGATGAGATATTTTTGTTAATTTGAGGCTTATGATGGTTTACTTAATTTTCAACTGACTATGAAGCCTGCCCTCACGAAATGATATTTTCGTTTACAGTATTTATGAGTCACATTAAGCAGGTTCCTTACAATGATTGACTCTTCATATGATTTTTTATTTATTCAAATAAAAGGCATCAGCTTGCACTTTAGGATTAAAGATACCTACGCTATGTAGATTTTACTCTTAAGCTGGCCATACACGACCGAGCCATCCAATCCATTTGGCTAGGTTGGATTCAGATTGGCTGAAAATCCAAATAGATCGGTGGCCGATCCACCCTAAACACCAAAGATTTTGGATCGGCGCGGAGCCATTTGACTTGTTGGTTCTGTCATGAATGATCAGCTGAACTGAACTTGTATTTTATGCATAAATTCTCAAATCGACTTACTATTTTTGTTAATGTGTCCGGTGGCGACAGCTGTCGAACCATTCTGTAAAGGTACTCTTGAAAAACTCTGGTAAATAATATCACAAATATAACCAATGTGGTTTAAATAAAATCGTTAAGAATTGCAATTGTCACCCGACCATATACATAGGAGCCGTTTCATTGAAAAGCTGGCCAAAAATCAATTTTCCAAAAGTTAAATTAAGAAATAAAATTTTGTGAGGTGCATCGTAAATATAGCCAATATGCTATTACCTATAAATTAATAATTTTTCGGAGATTTTTTTATCAACAAATGAATTTAAAGTTCACAGTTGTATTAACCGAACGTTTCCTTGCAAGCACTATTAATTTCAGTGTTATTCTAACAAGCAGAGGTTCCCATTGTTGTTAAAAAAAGGTATTTCCCATTAGTTTTGAACCCTAAAAAAAAGAATTAGCTGCTTCCTACCATCTGCTTACCGAAATTTTCAGGGGAATCAGTTTTTTTTCGATTTCATGTGAAATAAGCACTCATACGCCATACTTTACTTCTGAAGAAATACAAATTAGAGTGAAATGTATTTGCACAATTTCCAATCTTTTCTGTGTCTGTATAAACAAAGATTAGTGTGACAAAAAGTGTATAGGGTTGGGAAAGTAGCTGTGTAAGTTGTGTCAACATAAGAAAAAAATCCTGGTTAAAAGGGGTTCAATTCTACTCCTCTAAATAAGGGGTGGATTTTACAAAAAAAAAATGGCGAAACCAATATTATATGAATTCCTAGTGGGTGTGATTTTTCCTCAAAAAGAAATGTCTGACGTTTAAATTAATTTAGAATTTGTCGTTCTATGTTTTTTTCGAAAAGTGGTAAAAACTTCCCTAACTTAATATGTTATTCTTTGATAATTTGCCATTAATTAGTCAATTTTGTCATGGGATGTTTTCTACGTAATTTTGTTTAATATTAGCATTAACGGAAAATTATTACTAACGGCAAATCATCTACCTACCCGTTTTCTTATTAGTGAAAATTGATTTGTTAACCTGACGCTCATAGAAAACAAATCACCCAAAACAGCATACAAAACATCGCATAACAAAGTTTAATTTTTCACAACTAATTAACGACTTATTAATGGCAAATTATCAAAGCATAACATATCAAGTTTTGGAAGCATTTACCACTTTTCGAAAAAAAACATAGAAAACATAGAACGACAAATTCAAAATTATCGCAAATAATTAACGGGTAGTTAATGGTAAATTATTAACACATAAACCATCCGGTATAAACAGTTTTTACCCCATTTTCAGGTAGTACTTTGCCAACTTGATGTCAAGCTACCAAAGAACCCAAAAAACATAGAAAACATTGCACTAAAAACTCAAAATTGTCACAATTAGTTGAAGATTAATTAGTGGCAAACTATTAAACCATAAACAGTTCGGTATTAGCAGCTTGAATCCCTTTTTAAGGTGATGCTTTGCAAACTTGATATGAAGCTAACGAAGAATAAAAAAAACATAGAAGACATTGCACGATTGAATTCAATTTTTCACAACTAATTAATGACTTACTAACGGCAAATTATTAAGCCATAAAATATTATGTATAAGAAGTTTTTCACGCTTTTCGAGTAGTGTCAAGTTAGCAAAGCACTCAAAAAATTATGGAAAACATTGAACGAAAAATTCGAAATTTTCACAACTTATTAACGGCAAGGTATCCACCTACCCATTTTTCGATTTGTCAAAGTTGCTTTGCTTACTTGACACTCATAGAAAACAAATAACCCATAAACACATAGAATACAACGCACGACAAAATTGTTTTTTTCACAACTAATTAACGGCAAATTATTAAGCACTAAAATATTAAATTTTAGAAATTTTTACCACTTTTTAAAACAAAAAACATAGAAAACATAGAACGAAATTGTCACAATTAATTAACGACAAATTATGCACCTATGCATTTTTCGATCCGTGAGATTGCACGATCAAATCTAATTTGTCGCAAATAACTAACGACTAATTAATGGCAAATTATTGAGCCATAAACCATCAGGTATAAGAGGTTTTTACTGATTTTCGACAGGGTGCTTTACTTACTTGATATCAAGTAAGCAAAGCACCCAAAAAAACATAGAAAACATTGAACGACAAATTGGAAATAGTCACAACTAATTAACGACTAATTAATGGCAAATTATCCAACTAACCATTTTTCAATTCGTCAAAGTTGCTTTGCTTACTTGACACTCATACCTGATGGTTGTACGACTCATAGTTTTTGAGCAAATTGAAAACTACTATTTTTGATGTAGTGCATTTTTGATCAATAGCAACACATTAGATTTAGAATTTTTTTTCAGTGACAGTCAGATGTATTGGAACGAGGGAGGAAGGTATCTGGCGGTATTTCAAAATAAGACTCTGAATAAACTCACAACATCGAATTATACCTTTTGTCACTAGGGGGAGCATTTTCACTTTCGTGCCCAATGCTGTTTTACATTAAAAGTTGAATAAAATAGTTTGTTGGTGGTATGTTGTTGATAATGATTTTTGTTGAAGTGTTTATATAGGCATGGGCTTTTTAAATAGAAGTAGAATTAAGTGGTTCTAGGAGGCTCAACCCATTTTTGAAATATTGAATTTTCAGAAAAAAAAAACAAATTTGATATTTTTTTTTATTCCAAAATTTTGTTATGCAATTGACATTTAGAAAAAAATCATAAAATTTTTTAATGAAATCTGTTGAGCCGTTAAGGCGAAAATCAAAGAAACCGTTTTCTGGCAGGTACCGTTAATAATAGTTTTTGGTTTTTTTTTCTTTTTTTTACCAAAATGTATACACCATACCTACCTGCAATAATACACAGATCAAGATTTTTCTTAACGGTTGTATTGCAAGTACCGTTATTTTTGGAGTGTAACAGAAATTTCAATTTCCCCTCTAGAGAATCATCAAAAAGTCTTGAGAATTGTCGTTTCTAAGATGCATTTGAATAATGAAGTCAAATTACTGCTTTTTTCATAATATTGGTATTGCTATTATCATGTCTGTCTATCTGTAGTATCTCGATCTATACAGCCCAAACCAATAATGCAATCTTCCTCAAACTTATATCTCAAGCGTGCGTATAAGTTAAAAAAAAAGCCATAGAATAATGTGACCCAAAAGTATAAGCCTTATAACTTTCTGAACAATCCCGAATGCCACGGGAATTCATACGGGAACAAATCTCAATTTTTTTTAATTTTCTTATTATAACAGTACTTACAAGGAAACTTAACTGTTTTTTATAGCTTGACTTCTATTCATTTTGGAGTCTCAAATGACAAGAATCTCGAAAACAAGAAATCTCTTAGTTAAAAATTAAAATCTCAATTCTCGAACGAAAACATTTGAAAGCACGAAAATCTAGAGGTCACAAAAGTTACGAATGATTTAGATTATACCGAAAAAACTTTTTTGACCCATTTTGAATACCAAAATCAACAAGTCTACTATAAATCACAAACAATTACAATTTGAAGGCTACAGAATCTCGAATAGCATAGTCCCGAGGGTAATTTTGAAAATATCAAAAACAATACTTACCCATTCGGGAACCTGGCATTCGAGATTTGGGATTTTGTCCATTTGGAATTTTAAACATTTATAAGGATATTGCCATTCGGGATCTTAAGCATTTTTTATGATTTTGGCATTCGGGACTCGTACCCTAAACCCACATCAAATTAGTCCCTATAGAGTACGAGATCGGAGTGTACATACATTTTGTATGCGTGTGTTTGAGTTTTACAAAAACAACATTCGAGCAATGTTATAGATTTTGAAAAATTCGTGCTCTAATAGAACGATTAATTGAAATCTGTTTCTTTAAAACCACCCAATTGACATTGATGAAAAACTGAATAATCGTTTCCTTAAAACAACTGATATGTCAGGTTTTGTCTTATCACATCTGAGCTATTAGTCTTAAGTGAAAATTTATTCCTTGACAACAAAAAATAAAAAAAAACAATCACTAAAAATAGTAGTAAGCACAAGTCGTAAAGCTTCTCTTCTCCCAATCGTAATTTAAAATTTCCCTTTCTTTTCACAACGCAACATTCTCAATAAAAAAAACTTCCATGTAGCTAATAATTTTTTTTTTTTGTGATTTGTTACTTTTTGTTTATTTGTTCGAAGAAGAACCCAAACCCGATTTCCTGTTTCAAGTTCTCAGCTTGAGATGAAAATTGAAATCGTCTACCAGACGCGCCGCCATGCCGCCCATTAAGTGAAAGCAATTACAAGAGTAATTGGCCTGAGTCTCGACTAAACTGGCTACAAGATGATACCGCAAAACTTTCTTGAGCATTAAGCTGGAGGCAAAGCAATGACGGGCGCAGAACACGCTAATTGATCTTGATCGATCAAACTTCTTGTTTATTTTTTGATATTTAATTTTTTTTTTTTTGATCATGTTGTTATTTTTTTTTTATTTTGTAATTATTGCCCAAAGTTGTAGATTTTGAACTGAAAGGCGCATTTATATTTGGGTTAACCCCTTGAAGTGACGTCCCTTATCTTGGCGGACACTTTTTGGCGGAATCGAATAATTTTGATATCTGAATTTGTAGCTAATTAAATGCTAATTTGTTGCTCAAACCAAAAATTTGTAGCTCGAGTACTTTTTGAGTTATTCAATTTTCCGCTAAAATAAGTCTGAAGTTAGCGGTAAAAATTTAAAATAACACTAATTTTACTTTTTATTTGTAACCTGAATTTGTAGCTAATTAAATGCTAATTTGTTGCTCAAACCCCGATTTTGTAGCTCTAACGGTTTTTCAAATATTCAAAATTCCGCTAAAATAAGACTGAAGTTAGCGGACGAAAATTTGAAAATCATAATTGTGTTAATGCACAAAATTGTAGCTTTTTGAATGCTAATTTGTTGCGCAAAAATAAATTTTGTATCTTTTATGCATAATTTTTTATTTACAGTTAAGGCTTAAAAAAGTGCATTTCCGGTTTCACTAACATAGGCTCGGAAAAAGGCCAGCGGAATCTTAAAAAAATAGATTTTCAATGTTTTTTTTTTGCAAAAATGTGTAGCATATCCTATGCTAATTTGTTGCTCTAACTAAAAATTTGTAGCTCTAACGGTTTTTTTGGTACTCAATTTCCCGCTAGCTAAAAAGTTAGCTAAAAATCAAGCCCTTAAAATCTAAAAAAATGACAAAATCCAAAATTTTTGTTGCCAAAATTTGAAGACTCTTCTAACTAGATAAGCCACCAAACCGCGATTTTGTAGCTCGCTTGGTTTTCTTTGCATTCAATTTCCCGCTAAAATAAGACATTACCCCCTGTGTAACGGACAAAATTTATAAAAAATAATTAATTAAAATTTTTTTTTATGTCAGAATTTGTAGCTTTTTTAATTAAAATTTGTTGCGCAAAAATTAATTTTGTACCTTGAATAGTTCGTTTTTTATTTGAAATTCAAATTCAAAAATGAGCATTTCCGGTTTCACTAACATAGGCTCGGAAAAAGGCCAGCGGAATCTTAAAAAAAATAGATTTTCAATGTTTTTTTTTTGCAAAAATGTGTAGCATATCCTATGCTAATTTGTTGCTCTAACTAAAAATTTGTAGCTCTAACGGTTTTTTTGGTACTCAATTTCCCGCTAGCTAAAAAGTTAGCTAAAATCAAGCCCTTAAAATCTAAAAAAATGACAAAATCCAAAATTTTTTTTTGCCAAAATTTGAAGACTCCTCTAACTAGATAAGTCACCAAACCGCGATTTTGTAGCTCGCTTGGTTTTCTTTGCATTCAATTTCCCGCTAAAATAAGACATTACCCCCTGTGTAACGGACAAAATTTATAAAAAATAATTAATTAAAAATTTTTTTTTATGTCAAAATTTGTAACTTTTTAATTAAAATTTGTTGCGCAAAAATTAATTTTATACCTTGAATAGTTCGTTTTTTATTTGAAATTCAAATTCAAAAATGAGCATTTCCGGTTTCACTAACATAGGCTCGGAAAAAGGCCAGCGGAATCTTAAAAAAATAGATTTTCAATGTTTTTTTTTTTGCAAAAATGTGTAGCATATCCTATGCTAATTTGTTGCTCTAACTAAAAATTTGTAGCTCTAACGGTTTTTTTGGTACTCAATTTCCCGCTAGCTAAAAAGTTAGCTAAAAATCAAGCCCTTAAAATCTAAAAAAATGACAAAATCCAAAATTTTTTTTTGCCAAAATTTGAAGACTCCTCTAACTAGAAAAGTCACCAAACCGCGATTTTGTAGCTCGCTTGGTTTTCTTTGCATTCAATTTCCCGCTAAAATAAGACATTACCCCCTGTGTAACGGACAAAATTTAAAAAAAAACAATTAATTAAAAATTTTTTTTTATGTCAGAATTTGTAGCTTTTTTAATTAAAATTTGTTGCGCAAAAATTAATTTTGTACCTTGAATAGTTCGTTTTTTATTTGAAATTCAAATTCAAAAATGAGCATTTCCGGTTTCACTAACATAGGCTCGGAAAAAGGCCAGCGGAATCTTAAAAAAAATAGATTTTCAATGTTTTTTTTTTGCAAAAATGTGTAGCATATCCTATGCTAATTTGTTGCTCTAACTAAAAATTTGTAGCTCTAACGGTTTTTTTGGTACTCAATTTCCCGCTAGCTAAAAAGTTAGCTAAAAATCAAGCCCTTAAAATCTAAAAAAATGACAAAATCCAAAATTTTTTTTTGCCAAAATTTGAAGACTCCTCTAACTAGAAAAGTCACCAAACCGCGATTTTGTAGCTCGCTTGGTTTTCTTTGCATTCAATTTCCCGCTAAAATAAGACATTACCCCCTGTGTAACGGACAAAATTTAAAAAAAATAATTAATTTAAAATTTTGTTTTATGTCAGAATTTGTAGCTTTTTAAATTAAAATTTGTTGCGCAAAAATTAATTTTATACCTTGAATAGTTCGTTTTTTATTTGAAATTCAAATTCAAAAATGAGCATTTCCGGTTTCACTAACATAGGCTCGGAAAAAGGCCAGCGGAATCTTAAAAAAATAGATTTTCAATGTTTTTTTTTTGCAAAAATGTGTAGCATATCCTATGCTAATTTGTTGCTCTAACTAAAAATTTGTAGCTCTAACGGTTTTTTTGGTACTCAATTTCCCGCTGGAAATGGAGTACCAAAAAAACCGTTAGAGCTACAAATTTTTAGTTAGAGCAACAAATTAGCATAGGATATGCTACACATTTTTGCAAAAAAAAAACATTGAAAATCTATTTTTTTAAGATTCCGCTGGCCTTTTTCCGAGCCTATGTTAGTGAAACCGGAAATGCTCATTTTTGAATTTGAATTTCAAATAAAAAACGAACTATTCAAGGTATAAAATTAATTTTTGCGCAACAAATTTTAATTTAAAAAGCTACAAATTCTGACATAAAACAAAATTTTAAATTAATTATTTTTTTTAAATTTTGTCCGTTACACAGGGGGTAATGTCTTATTTTAGCGGGAAATTGAATGCAAAGAAAACCAAGCGAGCTACAAAATCGCGGTTTGGTGACTTTTCTAGTTAGAGGAGTCTTCAAATTTTGGCAAAAAAAAATTTTGGATTTTGTCATTTTTTTAGATTTTAAGGGCTTGATTTTTAGCTAACTTTTTAGCTAGCGGGAAATTGAGTACCAAAAAAACCGTTAGAGCTACAAATTTTTAGTTAGAGCAACAAATTAGCATAGGATATGCTACACATTTTTGCAAAAAAAAAACATTGAAAATCTATTTTTTTTAAGATTCCGCTGGCCTTTTTCCGAGCCTATGTTAGTGAAACCGGAAATGCTCATTTTTGAATTTGAATTTCAAATAAAAAACGAACTATTCAAGGTACAAAATTAATTTTTGCGCAACAAATTTTAATTAAAAAAGCTACAAATTCTGACATAAAAAAAAAATTTTAATTAATTATTTTTTATAAATTTTGTCCGTTACACAGGGGGTAATGTCTTATTTTAGCGGGAAATTGAATGCAAAGAAAACCAAGCGAGCTACAAAATCGCGGTTTGGTGACTTATCTAGTTAGAGGAGTCTTCAAATTTTGGCAAAAAAAAATTTTGGATTTTGTCATTTTTTTAGATTTTAAGGGCTTGATTTTTAGCTAACTTTTTAGCTAGCGGGAAATTGAGTACCAAAAAAACCGTTAGAGCTACAAATTTTTAGTTAGAGCAACAAATTAGCATAGGATATGCTACACATTTTTGCAAAAAAAAACATTGAAAATCTATTTTTTTAAGATTCCGCTGGCCTTTTTCCGAGCCTATGTTAGTGAAACCGGAAATGCTCATTTTTGAATTTGAATTTCAAATAAAAAACGAACTATTCAAGGTATAAAATTAATTTTTGCGCAACAAATTTTAATTTAAAAAGCTACAAATTCTGACATAAAACAAAATTTTAAATTAATTATTTTTTTTAAATTTTGTCCGTTACACAGGGGGTAATGTCTTATTTTAGCGGGAAATTGAATGCAAAGAAAACCAAGCGAGCTACAAAATCGCGGTTTGGTGACTTTTCTAGTTAGAAGAGTCTTCAAATTTTGGCAAAAAAAAATTTTGGATTTTGTCATTTTTTTAGATTTTAAGGGCTTGATTTTTAGCTAACTTTTTAGCTAGCGGGAAATTGAGTACCAAAAAAACCGTTAGAGCTACAAATTTTTAGTTAGAGCAACAAATTAGCATAGGATATGCTACACATTTTTGCAAAAAAAAAACATTGAAAATCTATTTTTTTTAAGATTCCGCTGGCCTTTTTCCGAGCCTATGTTAGTGAAACCGGAAATGCTCATTTTTGAATTTGAATTTCAAATAAAAAACGAACTATTCAAGGTACAAAATTAATTTTTGCGCAACAAATTTTAATTAAAAAAGCTACAAATTCTGACATAAAAAAAAAATTTTAATTAATTATTTTTTATAAATTTTGTCCGTTACACAGGGGGTAATGTCTTATTTTAGCGGGAAATTGAATGCAAAGAAAACCAAGCGAGCTACAAAATCGCGGTTTGGTGACTTATCTAGTTAGAGGAGTCTTCAAATTTTGGCAAAAAAAAATTTTGGATTTTGTCATTTTTTTAGATTTTAAGGGCTTGATTTTTAGCTAACTTTTTAGCTAGCGGGAAATTGAGTACCAAAAAAACCGTTAGAGCTACAAATTTTTAGTTAGAGCAACAAATTAGCATAGGATATGCTACACATTTTTGCAAAAAAAAAACATTGAAAATCTATTTTTTTTAAGATTCCGCTGGCCTTTTTCCGAGCCTATGTTAGTGAAACCGGAAATGCTCATTTTTGAATTTGAATTTCAAATAAAAAACGAACTATTCAAGGTACAAAATTAATTTTTGCGCAACAAATTTTAATTAAAAAAGCTACAAATTCTGACATAAAAAAAAAATTTTAATTAATTATTTTTTATAAATTTTGTCCGTTACACAGGGGGTAATGTCTTATTTTAGCGGGAAATTGAATGCAAAGAAAACCAAGCGAGCTACAAAATCGCGGTTTGGTGACTTATCTAGTTAGAGGAGTCTTCAAATTTTGGCAAAAAAAAATTTTGGATTTTGTCATTTTTTTAGATTTTAAGGGCTTGATTTTTAGCTAACTTTTTAGCTAGCGGGAAATTGAGTACCAAAAAAACCGTTAGAGCTACAAATTTTTAGTTAGAGCAACAAATTAGCATAGGATATGCTACACATTTTTGCAAAAAAAAAACATTGAAAATCTATTTTTTTTAAGATTCCGCTGGCCTTTTTCCGAGCCTATGTTAGTGAAACCGGAAATGCTCATTTTTGAATTTGAATTTCAAATAAAAAACGAACTATTCAAGGTACAAAATTAATTTTTGCGCAACAAATTTTAATTAAAAAAGCTACAAATTCTGACATAAAAAAAAAATTTTAATTAATTATTTTTTATAAATTTTGTCCGTTACACAGGGGGTAATGTCTTATTTTAGCGGGAAATTGAATGCAAAGAAAACCAAGCGAGCTACAAAATCGCGGTTTGGTGACTTATCTAGTTAGAAGAGTCTTCAAATTTTGGCAAAAAAAATTTTGGATTTTGTCATTTTTTTAGATTTTAAGGGCTTGATTTTTAGCTAACTTTTTAGCTAGCGGGAAATTGAGTACCAAAAAAACCGTTAGAGCTACAAATTTTTAGTTAGAGCAACAAATTAGCATAGGATATGCTACACATTTTTGCAAAAAAAAAACATTGAAAATCTATTTTTTTTAAGATTCCGCTGGCCTTTTTCCGAGCCTATGTTAGTGAAACCGGAAATGCTCGTTTTTGAATTTGAATTTCAAATAAAAAACGAACTATTCAAGGTACAAAATTAATTTTTGCGCAACAAATTTTAATTAAAAAAGCTACAAATTCTGACATAAAAAAAAATTTTTAATTAATTATTTTTTATAAATTTTGTCCGTTACACAGGGGGTAATGTCTTATTTTAGCGGGAAATTGAATGCAAAGAAAACCAAGCGAGCTACAAAATCGCGGTTTGGTGACTTATCTAGTTAGAGGAGTCTTCAAATTTTGGCAAAAAAAAATTTTGGATTTTGTCATTTTTTTAGATTTAAAGGGCTTGATTTTTAGCTAACTTTTTAGCTAGCGGGAAATTGAGTACCAAAAAAACCGTTAGAGCTACAAATTTTTAGTTAGAGCAACAAATTAGCATAGGATATGCTACACATTTTTGCAAAAAAAAAAACATTGAAAATCTATTTTTTTAAGATTCCGCTGGCCTTTTTCCGAGCCTATGTTAGTGAAACCGGAAATGCTCATTTTTGAATTTGAATTTCAAATAAAAAACGAACTATTCAAGGTACAAAATTAATTTTTGCGCAACAAATTTTAATTAAAAAGTTACAAATTCTGACATAAAAAAAAATTTTTAATTAATTATTTTTTTTTAAATTTTGTCCGTTACACAGGGGGTAATGTCTTATTTTAGCGGGAAATTGAATGCAAAGAAAACCAAGCGAGCTACAAAATCGCGGTTTGGTGACTTATCTAGTTAGAGGAGTCTTCAAATTTTGGCAAAAAAAAATTTTGGATTTTGTCATTTTTTTAGATTTTAAGGGCTTGATTTTTAGCTAACTTTTTAGCTAGCGGGAAATTGAGTACCAAAAAAACCGTTAGAGCTACAAATTTTTAGTTAGAGCAACAAATTAGCATAGGATATGCTACACATTTTTGCAAAAAAAAACATTGAAAATCTATTTTTTTAAGATTCCGCTGGCCTTTTTCCGAGCCTATGTTAGTGAAACCGGAAATGCTCATTTTTGAATTTGAATTTCAAATAAAAAACGAACTATTCAAGGTATAAAATTAATTTTTGCGCAACAAATTTTAATTAAAAAGTTACAAATTTTGACATAAAAAAAAAATTTTAATTAATTATTTTTTATAAATTTTGTCCGTTACACAGGGGGTAATGTCTTATTTTAGCGGGAAATTGAATGCAAAGAAAACCAAGCGAGCTACAAAATCGCGGTTTGGTGACTTATCTAGTTAGAGGAGTCTTCAAATTTTGGCAAAAAAAAATTTTGGATTTTGTCATTTTTTTAGATTTTAAGGGCTTGATTTTTAGCTAACTTTTTAGCTAGCGGGAAATTGAGTACCAAAAAAACCGTTAGAGCTACAAATTTTTAGTTAGAGCAACAAATTAGCATAGGATATGCTACACATTTTTGCAAAAAAAAACATTGAAAATCTATTTTTTTAAGATTCCGCTGGCCTTTTTCCGAGCCTATGTTAGTGAAACCGGAAATGCTCATTTTTGAATTTGAATTTCAAATAAAAAACGAACTATTCAAGGTATAAAATTAATTTTTGCGCAACAAATTTTAATTAAAAAGTTACAAATTTTGACATAAAAAAAAATTTTTAATTAATTATTTTTTATAAATTTTGTCCGTTACACAGGGGGTAATGTCTTATTTTAGCGGGAAATTGAATGCAAAGAAAACCAAGCGAGCTACAAAATCGCGGTTTGGTGACTTATCTAGTTAGAGGAGTCTTCAAATTTTGGCAAAAAAAAATTTTGGATTTTGTCATTTTTTTAGATTTTAAGGGCTTGATTTTTAGCTAACTTTTTAGCTAGCGGGAAATTGAGTACCAAAAAAACCGTTAGAGCTACAAATTTTTAGTTAGAGCAACAAATTAGCATAGGATATGCTACACATTTTTGCAAAAAAAAAACATTGAAAATATATTTTTTTTAAGATTCCGCTGGCCTTTTTCCGAGCCTATGTTAGTGAAACCGGAAATGCTCATTTTTGAATTTGAATTTCAAATAAAAAACGAACTATTCAAGGTACAAAATTAATTTTTGCGCAACAAATTTTAATTAAAAAAGCTACAAATTCTGACATAAAAAAAAAATTTTAATTAATTATTTTTTATAAATTTTGTCCGTTACACAGGGGGTAATGTCTTATTTTAGCGGGAAATTGAATGCAAAGAAAACCAAGCGAGCTACAAAATCGCGGTTTGGTGACTTATCTAGTTAGAGGAGTCTTCAAATTTTGGCAAAAAAAAATTTTGGATTTTGTCATTTTTTTAGATTTTAAGGGCTTGATTTTTAGCTAACTTTTTAGCTAGCGGGAAATTGAGTACCAAAAAAACCGTTAGAGCTACAAATTTTTAGTTAGAGCAACAAATTAGCATGGGATATGCTACACATTTTTGCAAAAAAAAAACATTGAAAATCTATTTTTTTTAGATTCCGCTGGCCTTTTTCCGAGCCTATGTTAGTGAAACCGGAAATGCACTTTTTTAAGCCTTAACTGTAAATAAAAAATTATGCATAAAAGATACAAAATTTATTTTTGCGCAACAAATTAGCATTCAAAAAGCTACAATTTTGGGCATTAACACAGTTATGATTTTCAAATTTTTGTCCGCTAACTTCAGTCTTATTTTAGCGGAATTTTGAATATTTGAAAAACCGTTAGAGCTACAAAATCGGGGTTTGAGCAACAAATTAGCATTTAATTAGCTACAAATTCAGGTTACAAATAAAAAGTAAAATTAGTGTTATTTTAAATTTTTACCGCTAACTTCAGACTTATTTTAGCGGAAAATTGAATAACTCGAAAAGTACTCGAGCTACAAATTTTTGGTTTGAGCAACAAATTAGCATTTAATTAGCTACAAATTCAGATATCAAAATTATTCGATTCCGCCAAAAAGTGTCCGCCAAGATAAGGGACGTCTTGAAGTGTTAATTCGTGACCGGTAGCTACAGGCTGTTTGATTGATGATGACTTCTGGACATGAAAACATGTTAAAAATAAAATTGTTGACAATTTATTATAAGTACATATGCATATACTCGTACTTATTTGGTCGAAATGCAAAGTTGTTTGGAGTAAAAATGACAAAAGAAAGAGAGTGTGACCGGAAATTTAAATACAAACATTTGGTATTTAAGTTTTTGTTTCTGACAGTTTAACAGTTTGGTATTTTTAATGTTTTTATCTTTTGAATTGATGGTTTGTTTGTTGTTTTAGTATAAAGTACGTTTAATTATAACACATATCCTAAGGGAATTCAACAGTTTATCAGTGACTTTTAATTATTCAGACAGAATGATTGATTATAAAAAATAAATGATTTAAGTTTTTATATCATTGCAAGTTCCGGGTTGTACCATTTATGAGGTGATAATGGTATTTTAAGGTACTTGTTGAATGAAAAGGCAAGTTCTATAGTTAAATAATGTCAGTTTTTAGGGTATTGTGCACGTCAAGCAAAAGAGCATTGTATTGACTTTGATTGCTAAGTATCCATTCATATAATATTAAAAATGTGAATGGTGCAAATTTAAAAAGGAATTTATATATTTTTACTGTAAGTTGTTTGGTGCTTGGAATATTTAAAAATAGTCTGAAGATGAAAGCAAGGTTTTTTTATCAATTAAATAAATAGGCCGACAAGCCTAGAATGAAAAACAGCTCCTATTTTGAATTTTTACAAAAATTATTTAAAAAAATGTTCGCATTAATTGAATGAATCCAAAATTATAATAAGTACTTTTCTACACTCCTACTCCGGTCCAAACCGAGTCCTGTGCGCCATTTGTGAGTAGAAGGCACCATCGGGTAAAATATCAGTGCTGTCACTTTTCGGGAACATACCTACTTATTTTTATGTAAATCGGCGGAACTTCCACTTTTTTGGTATCTACTTTTTGATAATGTGAATATGAACAAAGTAGTGGAAAAGACCGCAGATGCCTCCTATGTCAAAGTTTGGGACTTCCACATTTTTGGTAGTTTTTAATATTTTGAACATTAAAACAAACTGTGGATATGCCTCCAGATGCCAAACGCGAAGATTTGCAACACTGATATGTATACTGAAGGTGATTCTTCTACACCCATCCATCTAGAGGCGTCTCCACAACTTTTTTCTTGTTCAAAATATTGAAAACTACCAAAAAGGTGGATGTCCCAAATTTTGACATAAAAAAAGTATGTTCCTGAAAAGTGGCAACATTGAAATTTTTACAGAAGGTGCATTTACTCAACACCTATTTTTCAAAATATCAACTTTTATTTCACAACACGCGTTTGGCATCTAGAGGTGTTTCCGCACCTTTTTCAATATTTTAAAATGTTTGAAATGATAAAAAAAATGGATGTTCCACCCGTTGACATTTAGAAAAGTATGTTCCCGAAAAGTGACAACACTTATATTTTACCCGCAGGTGCGTCTACTCCACACCTATCTTTTAAGACATCAGCCAGTATTTCAGTCATGGAAGGAAATTTTCCAAGTAATTATTTTACCATTTGGCCCAGATTGGGTGCCAATTTTCAAAATGGCGTCCAAATAGCAGAATTAAGGAAATTATTTCCAAGCTAAATTTCATCCTTAGCATGTCAAAAATAAATTTCAAATGTAAAAATAAAGTCCCTCCACAAAAGGTGCCAGGATTTGTTTTACTTGACCGGAGTACAGGTTGGGCGCCATTTTTCAAAATTACAGCCGAACGACAGGATTACAAAAATTACTTCCGGGCTTGATAAGAAGAAGACCCTAGCGAAAAAACGTATGGAATTCGGACCGGAATATCGGTATTGCTAAATTTAGTGAAATTGAAAAGATTAAATACATATTTGTATTTTTTACCACTTTTTGAAATGGTCTTTAATGATCAAACAAAAATGTGGAGCTACCCGCTTTTCACCCAAAACCGACGATACTAGTTGATTGTAAAAAGGGACGGAGACCTCTGCCGTTTTGGTTTGGTCTAAAATTGATGATATGGGTGTAAGTAGCACGTGGTTCCAACAGGACTGAACTACCAAGCCCATAATAGTATGTAAGAGAAAGAGATATTGTCGATTCAATAAACGGAGACTTCTTCTGTTTCAATTGGTTTTAGTCCAAAGTGCCCTAGCTATGACATTAAAATTGTCTTGGGTGATTTTAATGCCAAACTAGGAAGAGAAGACGTCTTTGGTGGCACAATCGGAAGATACAGCCTGCACGACACCACCTCCGATAACGGACTCAGGCTAATCGACTTTGCTGCGGGGCGAAACGTTGTGGTAGCTAGTACGCAGTTCCCGCATCTCGATATTCATAAGGGGACATGGCGAATTCCTGGTCAATCAACCGCCAACCAAATTGACCACATTGCGATCGACGCAAGGCACTCCTCCAGTATCAAGGATGTCCGAACGTTCCGAGGAGCCAACGTTGACTCGGACCACTACCTCGTTGTAGCAAAGGTAATGCTACGGATATCCAGACCAAAGCCAAAACAGGGAAATACTGTCAGGAAGTTCAACGTCGGACGGCTACAGTCGCAAGAAATCGCCAGGTCCTTTTCCGATCGAGTCTCTCGCGCCCTCTTAACTAGTCCTTTGCCGCCAACTGCAAACATCGAGAACCAGTGGAAAAACTGCCAGGAAGCCATCAGAGATGCCGTTCTTGAAAGAATAGTGCAAAACTCTCACGTCAACACCAGAGGCACAATCTTTCAAAAGTCCGTCCAATTACTCGCTTACGCTGACGACATTGACATAATCGGACGAACAAAGCGTGATGTCAGTGGTGCTTTTGTGAGCATTGAGAAGGAAGCCAAGAAGATGGGTTTAACGGTGAATGAAAGCAAAACAAAATATATGCTGTCCACAAGAAAGGACACCCAACACCGACGCACAATGGGTCCTCATGTATGGAGAGCGTGCTCAAAATGCAAAATTGAAACTAACGGTTTCGTATAATATTATAATGTGGATTCAAAGTTGACATGATTGCTTATCAATATGTCAAGTTTTGAAGCTTTGGGAGACAGAAATGTAATAGAAAATAAGCGATAAAGCAGCAATTCATGTAAATTCTAAAATCCATTGCGCAGTTGAAGGTCATTTGAAAATTCGCAAAAAATAAATTCGTGGTAAATACAAAAATAAAAAAAATATATTGGCATCAAATGAAGGTCAGTGGATAATGAAAAAATATTTTTATCAAATTAGAACAACATATTTCCCTTACATTTAAAAAAAATTGAAAAGTTACGTAGAAAATATTAAAAAAATCTTATTTCGGTTTTGCGCACCATGCTCTCACTTTTGACTTCTGTTTCATTTAGACGAATATTGATACTACTAGACCACGTATTCAGTTTTAAAAGCATCGTGCGCAAAATCAAAAAAAAAAAATTTGAACATTTTTTACGTAACTTTTCAATTTTCTTAAAATGCAAGTGAAATGTGTTGATCTAATTTGATAAAAACATTTTTTTTATTTTTACTGACCTTCATTTGATGCCAATATATTTTCTTTATTTTTGTATTTACCACGAATTTATTTTTTTCGAATTTTCAAATAACCTACAACTGCGCAATGGATTTTAGAATTTACATGAATTGCTGCTTTTATCGCTTATTTTCTATTACATTTCTGTCTTCCAAAACTTCAAAACTTGACATATTGATAACCAATCATGTCAACTTTGAATCCACATTACAATTTTATTCGAAACCGTTAGTTTCAATTTTGCATTTTGAGCACGCTCTCCTACAAGAGGTCCCAGTGTGCGATTATAGACAGCTATAATTTTGAGGTAGTCAGAGACTTTGTCTACCTAGGATCCGCTATAAACTCAGCGAACGACACCAGCGCTGAGATCAAACGAAGGAAAATTCTCCGGGTGATTTTTGGTCCCGTCTGCATAGATGGGGAATGGAGAAGAAGATACAACAACGAACTGTATGGGCTGTACAGCGACACCGACCTAGCCACAAAAGTGAAAAGCCAACGACTGAGATGGCTGGGTCATCTAGAGCGAATGGACACCAATGCTCCGGCCCGGAAAGTCTTTGAATCCAACCCCGTGGGACAACGCAGTAGAGGTGGACAGCGTAAAAGGTGGCGCACGCAAGTGGAAGAGGACCTCAACCAACTTGGCGTGCGAAACTGGAGACAGCTAGCTAGAAACCGAGCCGGCTGGAAGAAGCTTGTTGGTTGAGGCCCTGGTCCACCCCGGACTGTAGCGCCACCTTAAGTAAGTAAGTAAGTAAGTAAAGTAGTCCAAAGTGGATGCTATGGATGTGAACGACATGTGGTTCCAAAAGAACATTCCTTCCATACCCATAAGAGCGTGCAATAGAACCCGAGGCAGTTAATTTTGTCAAATCAGTCCATGGAGACTTCTGCCGTTTTTTAGTCAAAAATGGATGATATGGATGTGAACGACATGTGGTTCCAAGAGTACATTACTTCCAACCAATAAGAGTGTGCAGGAATATCCAAGGCTGTAAATTCTGTCAAAAGATGTTAACGGAGACAGCTATTGTTTCAATTTGTTTTGGTCCAAAATGGATGAAATGGATGTGAATGATATGTATAGTTCTCACAAGAAATTACTATTTATCACTCAGCGAATGCCATGAAGTCTATATTGCACAGGCAATCGCAGAAATTTTGCCAGATCTATGTGGCAGTCATTGAAAATTGGACCTCATGTTTCTATTTTCTATACATACATATGTAGGATGCCTTTCAAATAAAAACAGAATTACGTAATCGACCGACCCTTTTTGGAAACCGCTTTTTCTAGACTCAGAGAAAAACGTAAGATAAATTATTAACACGGGCCGTGTTAAATTAAAAAGGTGCACAATCCCATATAAAGTTGCAGAAATGTCTGAAATTTACCTGGTTGTAATAACCTTATATTCGGTGTAAATTCAACCTGCTGGCCCTAATAACCATATTCAAGTTGATTCAAGAAGATGTCCTTGTTATTTTAACCCTTAATTCTTGTAAAAAAGAAATTTTTACAAAAGCACAGTGTTCGTTCTAACCGAGGTCGTTTTTTTAACACTATATGTTATCAATTTCTATTTTACCACAAATCAGATTTAATTAACTTTCTTTTGGTTATTTTTACAACTTTTACCTGTTCAATTCAACCTGGCCTCATGCTAGAATAGCACTCTGCCAGTCTATTTCAAAGTGACACCAGCGTTAAAACACACACACAGGGCATCCAATGAGTTTAAAGCTTTAATATTTGTCACCTATTTTTTTGCGTAGCGAATTGGCCCAGTGGGTGAGTGCTATCTCCTCGTGTGGAAGGTTCCCAGCCAAAAACGAATGAGGTGAGCGATAAGCAGCGTTAAGGACTGCTGAGACGTATGGTTTCATCAAATAAATACATGATACAGGGTTGATTCAACAATGAATCAAGTTAAATTCACTAGATTTTGATGTTAATTTAACCAGATTTACAAGACCTTAGAGTCATATTGAATTAAGTATAGATATTCATTTCCACGCCAATAAGCCCGAAACGATTGACCACTTGGAGGTCAATCTTCGCCGCGTTTTCGCCGATATGCGGCCACATAGTTGGAAAAAATCATCAAAAATTGGACTTCCAGATTAGACTACGTCCAAGCCAGCCGTGGTGCTCATATGCCAGAAATCATACTTAAATTAAATGCCAGAAGATTATCTTTCCAATAAAGTAAATTTCATGCCAATTTAAAAAAAATTATCTTTGTTTTATTCCATTGAAAAGTTCTATACCACTTAAAAAAAACATCATTTACATAGGAATATCTTAATCAAAACAAAATGTATATAAACAAATTCGAACATATGTATGTTTTGAAAATCAACAAACAAAAAATTTGAACATAATCTTAATATGCTCTTAATCGATTTTATTGTCTGTCAAATGTGTAAAATGATAAGCTCCATCACCCAACCGAAATCCCTCCCTTTATGGACAGCATAAATCCTTACTAATGAGCCTAATAGGAACGCACTTATGTTGTTTCAACAGCACTTGTTCCCTTCTTTATACCCCCACCAGCCACCACCTTATAAGCCCAATGCAAACAAGTGCGTTTCTTGATGTTAACGCACTGATTTGACAGGATAATCCGCCTGAAGCAATTGGACGGAGATTTTATCAAGTCCATCTGAGGCTAAACATCCTGCGGTAGAACGAAGGAATGGATAAATAAACGGGCGGGTCATTAAAGCATGACACTTTAAAAATTGAACCACACATATCCTATAATACAGCCTGATGCATGTTAGGTTTGTAGGCCTAAGGTGCAATGCGTGTGATTAGTGGACATGGCGCCGAATGTGTCTGTTGCAATGGACCACAAAGTATGGTAAATCATAAATCATTACACCACCATAGCACTACCCGATGGATGAAGAAGGGGCATGGGAGAAAGAGGTGGGAAGAGTTAAATATACACATAAATATGCAAATCCGACCTTGACCGTTTCTGACAGCAGCCGTCAGGTAAGTAGCGCTCACTCCCTCCCAGAGCCAAACCATTTGCAATGCGAATGTAGAATTCTATTTGTGGATTTTATAAGTCGCGACTTGCGACGCGTCTCGTGTCGTGCCGTGTTGTTGCTGCTGTGGCTGTCTCCTGCGTTGGGTGAAACAAGAAATTCCTGTCCCGCTACTGGCCTTACAAGCCGATAAAAAATGCATTGGCCATAAAATTCTGTGACAAGTTGTTTGTGTTTACAAAGTCAAGAGGTCAGAAAGGTAGGCGACTAAAAAAGCCACCAAGCGCCTGCTGTGCCGCGCGCCATCACCAAATCCGAGATTCATGACTCGAAGGTGTTTGGAATGTGAGTGGAGTTTGCGGAGTAAGAGTGTATATCTACTTATGTACCTACTCGTAACTCGTAGTTGAAGTAGAAGACCCCAGTGTCGGTCGAGTGTGGTGTCTTTATTATGAGGAAATCCCACATATATGAAGGTATTTGCTTGAGGGCTCTTAAGGAGAGATGTATGGAGATAATCTTGAAATGGATCTCTAGTATCTCTAAATATGTCTGTTTGTCTGTGTGCCTACGTTGAAATGAATGTTATGGAATAATGTAACATCTATCATTAAACTGAAAATAGCTCTTATGCACACACGCACATTTCTACATAGATTAATCTCAGATTTAGAGGCTATATTCCCTCGTTACCTACCTGAGAGACGATGGAAATTTTGTAAAATGCATTCGTAGTAAGTAAATTTAATCTTATGGAGGTTTTGGTGGAATTTAAAAATGATAGCTTAAAATTGAAGGTAGAATAAAGGAAATCTTAAACTTAGGGCACATTTTTTATGAAATCAGGTTGGAATGGATAGTTTTTACTCAAAAAAAAAAAAAAAAATAAAGATAAGGCCGAGTAATAGAAAGCGAAGTTTCCATTAAAAAAAAAGATAGTTTTTTTCCTAGTCGTAAAAAATTAAATATGTAGTAACTACATTATTATACCCTGAGGGAAAAATTTATGAACCATTTTGTAATAAATATCTATATGTGCACTCATCGAACACAAAAACTGGATGCATGTACAGAGCTCCGCTCGTATAGGTAATGTATGTACTGGTTACATGTTGAAATCTGTACTGGCTACTTATACGTTTACTATCTGTATTCTGCAGCCAATAATCACGTTTTTATGTAGTCAATAAGGAATTCTATGATTTTATGACATATATATGTATCTATAGCTCTAGCCAGCAAATGTTTCCATAAATATGGAGTGAAAAGTGTACTCACCACAAAATGTTGCGTATTAGTTGCATATAATGTGGTTTCAGCTTCTATTGTTCACATATTTTATTGAACAGATAAGTGCTTATCTTATCTGTTCTTGTTATATTGCAGCTTTTTATCTCTTTATTTATAGAGTTGAGGAGTTCATTCAACGGAACTTGTATTCTTTACATTACTCCGTGTAATGATTACATTTTCCTTGTTAAAAGGTTTTTTTAAATAGATATCTATAGAAATATAGTAATTATATACTAAAGGTGTTTCGGTTAATCAGTAAATTGACATATTATTTTGAATTTGGCACTTGTGACGCGAGTAAAATAACCTTTACATAAAAGAAGCACAAAATAAAAACGGACAGAGAAATAAATAAAAGCAATTTTCAATATGGGAAGAAGGTTTTTCTCCCTCCGTTTATAGATAGGAGTGGCAATTTTTGTTCACAATGACTTACCAATATGTAATTTTGTTAATTTTCAATTTTGATAAAACCTACTTAATGTCAATTTTGTATCTAATTTCTGATTTGTTCTATGTTTCAAATGATGATAGACCGAAAGCCCACAGCAGATTTAGGGTGTGAGTGATAGCAAAAAAAGGAGTATAGGCATCAAAAGCTTCATTAAAGGCTATTCAAAAAATCAAAGTCTTGCAGTCCACAGCTGGGGCTGGGTCCTTAAGACTAGAATAGGTGCGATTAAACAGTGCATCGAAAAAAAAATATGAATGCAACTTCGAGGGTAATCAAGTTAGCTGACATTTGTTTTCACCCGCGTCCAACCAAGCTAGGCTAGACGACGATAATACGGACTGATTCAGAACGAGCCAAACTCGAGGACTGCTCAAGGAAAGGTGAAGAAAGGAAAGGACGGTCTTTTGCCTCCACCTGGCTCTCACCCAACTGCGAATACGTCCAACCAAGCTAGGCTAGACATAAATCCGGGATGGACAGAAAGTATGGGATTTAAACTTAAACAAACCCTTCACTTCCTTTTTTTCGTAAATTTTCCTAATACCTAGAGGGGAATGGAAAACAATCAACCTTGCAGTAATGAATCTTCGATAACTGTCTTCTCTGACGATGGTTCTAAGATGAACACTGGAGTTGGTGCAGGAATTTTCTCGGAAGCTCTGGGACTAGCGAGCTCGCCTTCAGTCTTCCGAAACTTTACACCGTCTTCCAAGCTGAGGTCTTGGCAGTGACTTAAGCAGCTCCGCAAATATCAATTATGGTGATACCACGAGCTGATATCAACTATCAACCACTGTATTGATAGGCAAGCAGCAATAAAAGCAATTTTTGCCATTGAGATACACGCGAAGCTTGTAACTAGCTGTCGCGAAGAGCTTAGGGTTGTTGGCATGAAGCATAACATACGATACAGCTGGGTTCGAAAGAGCTAACGAGCAGGCAAGAACGGGGTCGCGTCGCTTGAATCAATTCGAGCTGAAAGACATATTAAAGGATCAATCTATAGTATCAAACAGGATATTGGTAACAAAATATTAGAAAAAAAACCAATGAGGGATGGAACCTGCTCGAAACTTGTGGAACAACTAGAAAGTTAACGCCAAATTTCAATAAACAGAAAATAGACAAAATTACGCAAACGAACAAGAAACATCTTCGTTCCTCTGTCAGTATAGTCATCGGACACAACCTACTGGGATACCACAAAAAGAAAATGGGGCTAGTACCGATGACCTTTACAGATGGTGCAGCGATGAAGAAGCACATGAGGATACCTCAAACTTTCCTTTGTCACTGCCCAGCACTGGTGTCATGTAAGAAAAAAGCACCTAGGGAGTAATTTCTATGACGAATTAGAGACACTTTCTAGAACTTCGGCTAATAGACTTCTGAACTTCGTCAATACCTCGAAATGGCTTGACTGCTAAAAGAACATATAAGTTTCTGCATTAAGTGGTATCACAACGGATCTACATAGATCTAAGTGGGACGGTAACAAGATCAACTGTCAGTCCTTCTATACCTAACCTAACCTACTGCGACTGAAGAAAATTTGGCTTCGTTCGCTAAACAAAGACAATTTTTGATTAATTTCAGTTTTGTTGGCTGTTTTCAGTGAAATAAGGTTTCACTAATTTATAAGAAGACTTTTAACTTAATTCGTCGGCTATTATTTTCCTACGGGTCTGGTAGATAGGAACTTATTATTTCCGATCAAGCCATAAATAAAAATACCTTTCACCAAAGGAATTTAGACATAGTCTCAATTTGAAATTTTTTATTGATATACATTTTGATCCGATTAAAGAAAAATACTCTTATTAAGAATTTATAATCCCTTTTACATTTAAAGGTTCATTAAATTGATGGAATTTGTTTCTTTTTTTTTGTTGTGACTCACGACCAAAAAATTCCAATTTCTCTTACCTATTTGTACATACTTATGCATATGTTGAAGGTATCTTCACCCATGCATGATGATTCACATTAAATGCATTCATTCCCCTCTGGAATCGAATTCATCAAATTGTCCCAATCATATGGACCAGGGGAGCGATAAGGAGCCATCCCATTAATGATGCTGCTGTTCATTCATTTTATTCTCCTTTTTAAAGAACGAAAGCAAAATGAATTAGGTAAGTGACTCAAGTGTCACTATATAAATAAGGTTGAAATCCAGTGGGAATTTTAAGAAGTGAGTCATCAGGGAGTTTCAATTAAATAGGTTTCGTTTTACTTTTTTTTTTAATTTTATTTATGTACATATATGGAGCACTGGGAAAATGCAAAACTAGGTCCATCAGCTGTCAGGTTAGACTTTTACTTTTCAGTTAATGGATTCGATTACCTAATCTATGAATCTGCGGCCTGTGGACAGACTGCACCGCATGCAAATATTTCACTTTCATATCCGGCCCACGTGTGTACACTTTATTCACCTTCTGGAAAAATCTAATCTTATTGAATCTAAGTCATGACTTATTATTAAGAAGAAGCAGCCAAGTCAGCGGAAGAAACCAGTCGGACTACCCATATACGCATGCTTGCAAAAAGTCAGCGAAAGCGTATATGTTCGATGGATTTGTTAAGTAAGGCTTAGCAGCTATAAATACCAAAGTTATCAATCGATGGTGCTTGCGTTCCTTTTGCACATTGAATAAATAAATTTGCAGACAAATTGTATACCACTAGCCCCACTAGCGGGGCAAGTTGGACCAGTAGCGGGGTAGATTAGACCAACACCTAAAAAAATGGAAAAAGAAGCTCAAAAACTCCATGTATCAACTTTATTACAAATAACTCAAAATGTAATATAGGAATTTTTTTAAATTTGTTTTAATTTCAGGCACTACTTCCGTCAAAGATATCTTTTTAGAAAAACAGTTCATGTAACTGTACTAAGCCGTTCCCGAGATTCACAAAACCTCTTTCAGTTTTTTGGTTGTGCCTACGCATACTAGAATGTCATACAGATTTTTGGCACCTCATTTGGGTAATTTTACAAACAAAAAAATAAATTATCTGATAGGTTACTAGATCATCATAAAAAGTTGGTTAGTTTCAGTAATTGGTCAGCCATAGATTTTTCTTATGAATTTTTACCCAAATGCTAATTATTATAAGTAACTGACTTCTTATAACCGTGAAGTGACCCTTCAAAATGGCATACTTTTCATGATCCAAAAGAGGTTCCAACAATTTTTTTTTGTGACCTGGAAGCGAACTCTAAAAATTCATAGAAAGAATTTAAAGCTAAACAATTGCAAAAAAAAGTTGACCTTTTACCACGATCCAGAGATCTTTAGGATGGTTAACATTTTTTGTTAATTTCCCACAAATTAGGTGCCAAAAGTCGTACCTGACTTTGCGTGACCTTGAGTAAATTTAAGCCCACTGATTCCATGTTATTTCTAGGACTAGTTGATCTTTTCTTTCCAATTGCTGCACAATAAGGTGGCATATTCTTTTTTCAAATATCCTATTTATGACAAAGGTCCAGAGCACCTAAATTTATCAAGATTGAATGCATAGGTACATAGTTTACAAAATTCATTATTTCTAATGAAACAAAAAAGCTATTTTTTTTGTTATGTATATTCAATAAAAAATATCCAATTCGTATGACAGTGAACATCAGTATAGTTAACATCAGCCTCATATATAAATGAGTTACATTAAAGCAATATATAGGCCTACAAAGTTTAATGACTGAATCACCGCTCAGCGGTCAAGGTCTAGTCGGTAAAGTACTTTTTTTTTATTACAATTTTTTTTTTTGTGAAATATTTTGAACTTTAATTACCATTATTTTTTTTTGTGTTGAATTACAATAATGAAATCGGTTTTAAAGTTAAGGTCAGACATACAGACCATAACCAAAGCGGAAGTGTGACACATCGATACCTTTTCATAACAGTTGGAACTGTTTCGGTTATTTGGATGATAACAATACATTATATACTTTTTTTGGTAGGTGTCATCTGCATAAAAAAAAATTAATTGTGTAGCGAAAACAATGCCTATAGAGTAGTGTTAAATACAGTAAACATACACACAAATTTGATGGTCAGCACGGAAATTTATATGCCAATGTTTCACCGCAGGTAGCTTAGTCAAATAGAACCGGCAGTGAAAATAAAGGATGTAATTTAAACAAATTTGTAACAAGCCGAATGGATTTAAGATTTTATTATTCCTCCATTCCTAACGCAAATTAACTACCTTCCATTCAGGGCTCCTTGTTTGATAAATCAAAGCAAGCCAATCCTGAAAATAAATTAACCCCGAGTTAACACACGAACAGTTTTTCAGTTAAGGATGTATATCACCCTTATACGCTTTTCGTTATCGAAATAGGGATGGCACCACAAATTCATCTGTCAAAAACTTTCACTTTCGAAATCCAGATGGCGCCACAACGAAAAATGCCCTAAATTTGGTCCCAGAGTTAATTCACCAAATATTACTGTAATTCCTAGTTAACCAACCTAATTTGGAGAGTTTACTCAGGGGCCGAATTGACGGCCTTTTCAGTTGTGGCGCCATGCTGTGGTTCAGGGCGGACAAAAATCATTTTTTCGACTTGATTGTTTGATTAAATAATAGTTGAAGCATTAGGATCAGGATTTTTTTTATGAAATCAGTTTCTTAATATAAATTTAGGACTCCAAAGCTGATAAATGAAATGTTAGTGATTTTGAAGTAAAAATGAGCATACTTCAAAGATGATTATTTTTAGTTGTGTGATTCATTTGATTTTTCTGTTATTTTTCCTCTATTGAGCACGTATAAATAAATTAAATTTTTGGAAAAAAAATTATAGTACATAGTTGTATAATTTTGTTTGTGCGAACTTTAAAATTGGTAGGTACCTTTTTTTAAAGCCAAATTCAAAGTTCAACTGAACCCGGCTGAACCATTATGTATCGAATGAAAACAAAATTTGCTGCTAATGGATACATGCGAACCTATAAAACATTGATTTTATGTCTTAAACCACCGAAAATAAAAAAATTCTTAAATGACTTTCCTCATGGGATTTCAAATCATTGCCCTAAAAAAAAGCAAAATGTCAAAAACGCCCTCAAAAGTGGGCGGGGAAAATATTTTGCATAATTGTTTGTTCTTAACCTGTTAGTACGGAAATTCGTTGTGTTTTCATAGTAATTAACCAAAAACAAAGTTTTTGTCAAAAACGCCCCCAAAAGTGGGCGTGGAAAAAAGTTTTGTATGGAAGAGCTATTATAAATTACTTTTTCCAAAACCCCTCATTTACATAAATTTTTGACGATTAGATGACCGTTTTTAAAAAGTGGGCGTGTGATTATGTCTTATGATATCCATTATCATTCCTGAAAATTTCATCACAATCGGTTAGCTGCTTCAGATTTTATAGATTTAAGACCGCGACTCCATAAATCTTGAACCACTATGCGCCATCTTGATTTTGATGGTTGAAATTATTTACAGTGCAATTCCGTTGTGGCGCCATCTCTATTTTGATGCGTGAAAGGCGTAGAAGGGTGACATACATAGTGTCGCAAATCGATGACAGTAGATTTTTGACAACTGAAAGATAAAATTAATCCTCAACTGAAAAGCTGTTTCTGAGTTAACTTGGGATCAATCTTTTTTAGGATTAGGCTAATAGCTCAGAGTTAACCGGAAACTGAAAAACTGACCCATAAGATTTCAATTTACTGTAAAACACGTTTCTGGAGTAGGACCAACGAAATAAAGCCATCTGGATTTTAGTCCAGAGGCATAATTGGGCCATTTTTCTTCGAGTGGCCGTTACAGTCAATGGCGATCGTTATCGGGCCATGTTGAACGAATTTTTGTTCACAAAAATTGAGGAGGAAGATATTGGCAACATTTGGTTTCAACAGGATGGCGCTACGTGCCACACAGCCGAAGCTACACTCCATGTAGTAGTAGCATTTTCAAAAAAAGTTATTTGGCGGACCCTTTATTAAATTTGGCCTCATTTCATTTTCAATATGGAAATAAGCCTTATTTTCGATTCGGCTTTATTTCGCTATAGAATACGTAATAAGACTATTTACTTTATTTTGTGTCCATTTTTTTTTTGTATTGGTATTGGCGGCGCCTAAATATTAATTATTTTAGTATTTATTCAGTTAAAATCTTTTGAACCTGGGTCGGGAAGCGGGCCATGTAGCTACTGTTGATTAAAAAAAAACTGAGCGGAGCAACGGAAGGACCCGCGGAGCGGTCCTGGAAGGTAATTTTGACCAAAAAAACTGTTGACATAAGCATCTGTCTGGCGGTTCAGGGAACTAAGACCACGCTGTTGAATTGAAACAAACATTTTCTGGATCTGCAACTCGAAAACGAATCATAAGCGAAAATATTGCGGAGTCTTCTGTCAAAATATAAACCAAAACAAGAGCATAAAATCGGATGTCAATTTTTTATCGTTTGATGTGATTTTTTTTTGTTTGTCCTTTGTGGTGTTAAGGATTCCAAAAATAGTGCGGTCTGATTTCTTCATTTGCTTAAACTTAATCATATCGTTTTTAAAGGTAGTTTATTCCATTTATATTTTAAAAAAATAAAGGAAAATAAAATAAACTGTCAAATTTTCGTCAGAAATCACAGAACACATTATTAAAGGAAATATCATTAGAGTTTTGATTTATGTTCAGTTCTTCGTATAGGTATATCAAAATTTGTGTCAAAAGTCAATATTTGTTGTTGTTTTTACGTGTGTTTTTGTCATCACGTTCACAGCCATTTTTATTTCCGACACTTTCAGTTTTGACAACGTGCGCAGTATAATTCCTTAGATTTGTGTACTGTGATCCGAAATAATGTTACGGTCAATTAATTGTGCACGAGAAATAAGTGGAGACTAAGTATCGACTATGATATTCGGTTTTATTGACATTTCACTGTCGAACTGCGTACTACATAACAAAAATCACTACGAAATTTTTCGTTTATACGATTTCGTTGTCAATTTCTACATGGAAATTTTCGTTTCGCTTCACCTGCGTACTATGCTTTATCATTTAGAACTAAGTCTGCTTTGGAGGACTGGACATAGTTCCCAACAGTAGTCCACTTTCTTATGAAAATTAAGTACACAATCTGAAATATGAAGAGGGAAAATTGCAAGATTTTTCTTTTCTTTTAACATAGCCCTGAAAACTGAATTTTGTAGTTCAGTTTGCAAGACTGAAAATAAAGAAAGAAAAATCGAGCAATTGAACTATTTTGAGTGTATTTTCATTTAAAAATTCTGTTTGCAAAACTCTAGAAATAGTCAATGAAAAATCCTGCGATTTTTCTTTGATTGTTTATATATTTTCATTGTTGTTTTAAGCATATTGTACAGTTCCCTTGCGAAAAAAAAACTAAAATTTTCAAAACAATTTTTCACCTGTTCTGTGTATAATATTGTATTCAAGGCGAAAAATATTTGCCTTGAACTCTCACGGCCTTAAATAGAAAACAATTAATTTTGGATGAAAACGCCTTAAAAATGTTGGTAAAAAAACATTTGGTTTTATTTCCAAAACAAATTATGGATTACTTTGATTTTGCAGTGTGAAACCAGGCTAAATTTGAGATTTGGTCTTATTTCGTTGGACCTTATTGAACGTCACCTTCTGGAATTAACTCAAGTTTAACTAGGATGATTTCGCACAGAAAAACTGGTTCCAGCGAGTTTTTTCTTAGAAAGTAATCAGCATCTGTTTTTGATTCGATATTTTTTTTTATTTTCATTTTTATAACATACATATGTATATTTTTAGCTACCTTCATATAGGTCCATTGCGACAAAATAAAAAATATTTAAAGAAACAAAACAAAGAAAAGATGAATTAAATGTACCTACCTATTGATTACGCCATCTCATCCACTTTAACCCTATGCGTATTTGGTTTTGTTATTTGTTTTTTTTTTTTTTGTTTTTTTAGACAATTATTCAATTATTGTGGTTAAGCTACCGCACCGCCAACGCCAGAACATTTTTCCATATTGATTTAAAATTGATGTTTGATTAATTGGTATAATTACCCCACTTAAAAAAGTAAAACATTAAAAGTCCTTCAAATAAGGCCAAATAATAATAAACTTAAAAAATAAACACAAAAGTAGAACAGCTTATAAGTACTTTGCTTATACCAAAATTCATGGCCGGTTAAAATATTGCTGACTTTTTGCTTATAACTTAAAATTAATTTCAAAACCAGAACGAATATCTTAAGAGCTTCACAGATCCACTTGGAATTGAAGAATTTTTTTCCCAAATTTGATTTACCCATTAGAGAACAATTATTTTGTATTGATTTTCCTTACTCGCCCCACTCATTCACAACCATCCATTTTGGTTTATTAAAACTCAATACGGAACAAATGATTTTCCAACAAAAACAAAAATCATCAACAAAAAAATTTTCCCAATGCCAGCCAAACAATGATGAAGAAAAGATTTTCCTTTTCAATCAACAACACTCTCGCCCGCAATCATTCAATCATCAACAACGAACTAATTTATTAATAAAAATAAGATAAATTAATTTTATTTTTTTTGATTGGATTAATTGGAAAAATTATTATTTTTTTTGCCATTCAATAGATTTTCATCTTATCACAACTTGAAATAGAACAACAACAACAAATAAATGTCTGCGGAATATTGTGGCCAAACTCATACTCATAAAACCGTCATAAATCAGCGGGTGGCATTCACACCGTTGAATTTTTTTTGAGTTGAGTTGAGTTGACGATTGAGCCAACGCATGAGTGAGCGCCAAAATCTCCACCCCAGCTGGCACATGTTTTCGAACGTCGTTTTATGATTGTTTATAGAAAGCGATTATAGCGCGAGGCTTATAGAAAAACAAGCGAAACAACAAAAAAAAAAATCCCAAAAAAATTAAATTTTATTGCAAAATTTACATCAGCAGAGTCTTATGAATTTTGGTCCATGCGGTATTGTGGTTTGTGAAGCAGTGGTGGATTTAGTTTTTTTTTGTCGTTAGTACCTGGTAAGGAAAGGCTTTATTTTTTCCAGAATCTTATACCTACTATTAGAAAGAACCCTCACCCATATTGCTAAAGTAAAAGTATCATTTAAAGATATCATCTGCTTTTGAATAATTGCGCACACCACTTACATTATTTGCTCACAAAAATGTTAAAGCTGTGTTTTCTTGGGTTAGAAATCCTAAATTTGAAAATCCTAAGTTCATAGTCCCGAACTCCAACAAAGTTCCGAATGCCCAAATCTCAAATTCGAATGCCGAAATTCACGGGTTTCTACTCTGTTTGAAGAGTAGGATACAAAATTCCAGATATCGAATTTGGAGTCCCGAATTCCACCAAAGTTCCAAATGCCGAAATGGTAAATTCACAAAGTCATGAATTTAAATATCAAAAACCACAGTTTTGTTCTGTGTTCAAAGGTACGGAATTCCAAAATCCCTAGTTCATAATCCCAAATTTCATCAAATTACGGAATGCCAAAATCCCAAATTCTTAAACGCCAAAGTCACGAACTCGAATAGATATCAAAAACCACAGTTTTTTCTGTGTTCACAGGTACGGAATTCTAAAATCCCTAGTTAGAAATCCCGAATACCATGAAAATCCCGAATGCTTAAATCCCAAATTATTGAATGCCAAAGTCACGAACTCAAATATCAAAAACCACTGTTTTGTTATGTGTTCAAAGGAACGAAATTCCAAAATCCCTAGTTCATAATCCCAAATTTCATCAAATTACGGAATGCCAAAATCCCAAATTCTTAAACGCCAAAGTCACGAATTCGAATATCAAAAACCACAGTTTTTTCTGTGTTCAAAGGTGCGGAATTCTAAAATCCCGAGTTCGAAATCCCGAATTCCATCAAAATCCGCGATGTCAAAATCCCAAATTCTTGAATGCCAAAGTCACGAATTTAAGCATCAAAAGCCAAAATTATTATTTTGTGTTGTATTGTACAGAATTCTAAAATCCCGAGTTCGTAGTCCCAAATTTCATGAAAATCCCGAATGCCAAAATCCCAAATACTTGAATGCCAAAATCATTTACTCGAATATTAAAAATCACGGTTTTGTTCTTTTTTTAAAGGTACGGAGCTCCGAAATCCCGAGTTCATAAACCCAGATTCCATCGGAATCCAATTGCCAAAATCCCAAATTCTTGAATGCCAAAGTCATGAATTCAAATACCAAAGCCACAATATTGATTCTAACATCCTGAATTCGTAGTTCCGAATTCCATCAAAATCCCGAATGCCAACATCCCAATTCTTGAATGTCAAAGCCAAGAACTCGAATATCAAAAACCATAATTAAGTTTTGTGTTGAAAGTTGCGGAATCCCAAAATCCAGAGTTCATAATCCTGAATTTCGTCAAAATCACATTTTTTTTTTAAATTCTTAAGTCATGAATTCGAATGACCACAGTTCTGTTCTATTTTGAAGGGTATCTAAGGTATTCAAAAATGTCAAGTTCGTAATCCCGAATTTCATCAAAATCCCGAATAACAAAATCATAAATGCCCACATCCCAAATTTGAATGTCAAAATCAAAAATGAAAATATCTTGAATGGGTTAGAACCTAATATTGTACGTGCGATTTTTAATATTTAAAAAGATTTTGAAAAAATTCCGTTTTTATTTATTTTAATTTTTCTTTTAATTATAATAATTAGTCTGTGCTCTTTATTCTTCTTGTTCTTATTCCGCTTGTCCCTTTCTGAGAAATCGTGTAAGTAAGATAGTGAAGAGAAGGCTCCATGAGAAAACATTGCTCTTCGAAAAGTTCAATGCCACTTTAAGCTACCACTTTTTTGCTTAAAAGGGCCCCTATCAACTTCGAGCTTATTCTATTTTTGTAATCTCTTTTAATACGCCACTGACTGGTGGGAAGGCTTGAAATCGTTCAAAGTAGAATTATCCCGCCCAGGCGGCAAACGATTTTTTTTTTCAATTTTATTTCCTCTTCTGAGGTCGAGTTGGCTCTTAAAAACAAAAAAAACAATTGTTTTTGTATTTTAATTTTACTATAACATTAAAAAAATCATCGTATTTTCGCGCTGTTATACAAAAACTCAGGAGGCAGGCGACACACGGAAAATAAAGAATCTTTTAATCGCATTACACAGTACAGCCCGCTCACTGCTATATCAGTTTTTGTGTTGTTGTTGGTGATGCTTGTTTGTTTTGTTGTTGCTGGTGTTAATGTTGCATCAACAGTTTTTTTTTCTTGTGTTTTTTAAATATTTTTGTTTTTTTTTCCTTTAATTGCATGCAGCATTACTTCCGCAGACAACAACGACACCGCGGCACATTTCAATGAAAGAGAGGGCTTTTGGCATGGTTTACTATAATATATTTTAAAGGTAAAAAAGAGGCGCACAGAGTAAATTAGCTTTTGCTGGAGTTGGCAAAAAGTGTTTCCAATTTTTTTTTTATGTCGGGAAGGGTCTATTTGAATTTATATTTTGCTTTATATGTGGATTTTTGCAGTCGATGAAGTAAGTAAACTGTACATAATGTTATTGTTAAAGCAAACATAGGCATTTTTTTTTGTAATCGGCTTAATTGCATGCATAAGTAAGTAATCGAGGAATTTGGAAAGAGTTGCGGGAACACCCGGAAAGCATTAACCTCAATTTCAAGAGACTACTGGGAGCTGAGCGACAGGCTTATTTCACATGTGTTGTGTATGTAGTTGTTCAATTTTTATTTTTATTTTAATAAGTTTGTGAAAAAAAGCTATAATGGCTGAGACTACCTACATACTTATAAGACGTTAACGATTAATTTTAATAGAAGGATTGATATTATTTTCGTAATAAAATAAATTAATTCATTTCCCAATTAAATTGTGATCGCTTGATGGTTTGGAAAAAAAAATAAATGGTTCCAGGTTAGCTGGTGAATATTAAATATAAAATTCTTTGTTTTATATTGTGATGGCAATATTTTTGGTTTTCGAAACAAGCCAATCTTTCTTTTATTACTTATTGCCATCAAAACCAAAAGACCTCCAAATTCCAGATTCATAAGATCTGTCAACCTAGATAGTGGAATGAGCTTCCAAATCGTAGACATTTCTGGGTTTATCCATTTGATAATTGATTGATCATAGTTTCTTCTTGAATAAAATGGGCACTTAAAAATCTACAACAACTTACCATTTCCGCTGGAACATATGATCGATTAGTACAGAACACAATTTTTGCTTTTGAATTAGTTTCTTACCATTTAGTTTCTTATTAAATATGAGGAAACACTGTCAGAAGGACAAGGGAAGGGTTGCCACAATCCTGAAATATTGCTTATAAATTGAAAACCGAGGGTCGGACAATGACCCGAGAGCTCCCTATGGATTCAGCACCCTTGAAAGCTTGAAACTATAAAACCACATTATTGTTTTTCTCCCACCCCTCCCCTTCCACGAAGGGGGTGGGAAAAAGTCGTTTTGGAAACAAAATTTGAAAAGCCAATAAAAGTTAGAAAACTATTTTTATTAGCAAAATTTAAAGATGGTGTCGACGCAGAATTTCACAATCTACTAGATACATTACATCTAGGGTTGATTGAAAACCTACTTTGGTTCTTTTAAAAAGCCACTTTCAAAGTGCTGGGGAGGGGGGAATATGAAAGATTAAAAAACTTAAATATTTATATTGGAATAATATAAGCATATGACATATGTCTTAAGGGTATTTTTTAATGTTCAATCTTACTAAATCAGAATGAACTCGATACAACTAGCTTCAAAAAAGTTATACCCTTCTTCATAAATGATGACCGAATTATTAGTGAAACACGTAAAACATTACCTAATTCCAACAGCATTGACTCGACAAATTTCAAAATAATTCATCAACCCGATTTTGGAATATAGAATTTTCATAAAAAAAATTTGAATCTTTTTTTAAAAATCCAAAATTTATTTTTTCCAAAAGCTTTTATTGAAATCGGATAATCGGTAAGTAAGAAAACCGAAATTCAAAAAAACCGTTACATGGCAGGTACCGTTAATAAGTGTTTTTGGTATTTTTTGTTCTTAGCAGAAAAGAACACCATATCAGCGTTAATACACTGATTCTCTTCTATCAAAATCGTTGGAGCCGTTTTTGAGATAAACAGGCTGTTCCTTAACGGTTGTATGGTAAGTACCAAACCGTTATTTTTAGACCTAAACAAAAAATTTCGATTTTCCCTCTGGAGATTAACGAAAAAACAAAAAGTTCAAAATTTGAAGAAAATCGCATCATTCGTTTAGGCTGTAGATCCAGATACAAACAAACAGACAGACAGAATTGTGCCACCCACTTTATTCGTGTTTTCGTATTTTTCATCGTATTTTTATGTTTGATTGTAATCTCAATTTTTTTTTTCCAATCCAAAACTAGTTGTTAGTTGTTTGCATTGAAAAAATTTGTTGTTAAAATTGTTAAGCTACGCGTCAATAATATTTAAGAGCATATGATTCGTGGGTATGTTCCTAGAATGATTTCGTACAGGAGGAAAACTTCATCTACCCCCCCTCCCTGAGGTAGGGGGAGTAATTTCAGAAAAATTTAATACAAACAAATCTGGTTTTTAAATCAGGTTTTTTCAGTTAATAGTTTTTGAGAAATTAGATTTCAAAATTTCAAGCCAAAATTTTCACATTGCATTGACATTTATTTTTTAATGCAAAAAATCTGTGTTCTGCATTAACATTTTTTTTTCTTTTATGCAACAAATGAATTTTTTTTGTGCAGAAAAGTTTTAAGTTTACATTAAATTTTTCGTTTAATGCATTTTTTTGCATTGAAGTTTTTACAATTCTGATTGTGGGGTCCATGTCAGATTAATGGACCACTTCCAGAAAAAAATCGCAGAAAATGCATTAAAATTTCAGTAGCAATAAAAGCATTCAAAATGAAAAACAAAAAATTATAAATATTCAAAGATTTTTAATTTGAAAAAAAAATGGAATACAATATTCTTCTGTTTAAGTGGAGCGAATAGTTAAGCTCAAATAAATGTATTAAGTGAGTTCTACTCCATATTATTGCGTTTCGTCCAGGTACACGTACAACAGTAGTTGGGCTCATTATTTAGATGCTGTTAGCTGTTTTCCCTTCTAAGCAGGGCTACCTTTATGGCTCTAAAGAGCCACTTTGGCTCTTTTTTTCATGTATGGCTCCTTGGCTCCACTTTTCTAAAATCATCCAAAATTGGCTCTTTTTGAGATTTTCGTGGCTCTTTTCACCCTTTTTTAGAATAAAGGCCTAATTACAATCATTCAGTTTTGTACAAAAGTACAAAAGTGAAAAATACAAATATATTCTAGTCAGCCCCGGATCTACGATTTTTCCGAACCGGGGCAAAACTTGATTTTGGCGCCCTTGCCGTTTTTGATAAAAATGAAAAAAAAAACACATCTCGATTTTTTGTCACTGGGAGAATAAAACTTTTTTAATGGATGTGCAGCCCATACCTATTCAGCAACTAATTACTAAAGATAAGAAAAATTAACAATGCCTAAACAAAGACGATACACAACCAAGGTTCGTAGAACGATAAAACATGATTCGTTCTGTCGTGAACAATTCAATAGAATTTTATTTTTGATTCGATCATGAATCTTATTTTTTGGTTCCTAATAAAATTCCTTTTCATTCGAATCAAATATGCAAGGATCTGTAAAGTATGGTGCGTTCCCGAATTTATCATGGGAGAACTATTGAAGATCCATTCCCTGAACCCAAGGAAGAAAAATGTAAATTTACGACAGGACACAATTTCGAAAAGCCAAAGTTAAGCAAAATATAGTATCGAAGCACAAAGTTCCGAAAAAAATTTTTAAATCCTCGGGACTTTGTTGTTCATTGAGCGATTTCAATGAAATTGACAGAGGTGATAGCTGAGATAGAGTTATAGCAGAAAATAATATTTTCAAAATAGGATGTTTCTAAAATATGTCAACATTTTGCAAGCTCGTTCTTTCTTGAGAGATTGCAATGAAATTTACTCAGGGGATAGCAGATACAAAATTGTAACAGAAAAAAATATTTCACAACAGGATTTTTCAAGAAATGTTAACATATTATAACTTTGTTGTTCCTTGAACGATTTCAATGCAATTGACACACACAATTTCAAACCTTAATAAGCAACGTCAAAACACAAGTAGGTTTAGATTGGCTGGTTCTTCGATACGCGTAAGAGCAGTCTCTGCCTGGTGGGAAATGTTTTGTTATTGAAAAAGGGTGTTGAAAAAGGTAAATCCAATTTTCTCGGAAAGTAACATTTTTTATTTGATCTTGTAAGTTAAAATATCTTTTCAATTTTTTGTTTCCAAAAATTATCGAAATCATGAAAAATGTTTGTCGAAAATTGTAAAAATGGTTTTCAGCGTTATCTCACTTTTTGTTCATCTGAACGAAAACATTTTTACCAAGCAGTTTTTTTAGAGCACCTGATTTCCTATATTTTTGTGGGTATTTAAACTTTTTGTGAATTAAAAAAGATCTCAAATACAGTGTAGTAAAGTTGTCAGTATCCAGCAAATAATTCTTTAGGCAAGACAAGGATTTGTACGCGTACGTACGTTCAAATGTTTTATTATTGAAGAAGTAGGATCTATCTCCTACATTTAAGGGAGGAGGGGAAGTTTTGTAAAAGTACACTTACATACAATGGAAAAAACTATTGTTAAAAAACATCAGAAAAACTTTTAACAATGTATTATAGCTCGTTTCTTTTTTTAATTTTAAATTTTAAATTATTTTAAATGGAGAAAAAACTGCTAATGGTTGACGGAGAAATACAATTTGATATTCCTTTGCCGCATCTCAATTCATTGATTCAAAATAGCTTATTATGGCCTTTAGTTCTACAAATTGGCGTTTCGTTCGGCTTACTCACTTGAACTCATCAATGACATAGCGAGGGCTTTGTCACACGCAATTTGTTTTAAGTTCAGTTCAACTTACATGAATTTTTCAACGAAAATCCACTGTAAACTATATCCAACAAGATTAGAATTCCTAATCATTAGGCTGGAAGTTTTTTTGCCCGGGGCCAGGCATAGTTTCTATACCTATACGAAGGTTTTATAATACAAATTCTATATACTACTGAAATAAATCAGCCAAGTAGTATATAAAGGGTTCGCCAAATAACTTTTTTTTTTTTGAAAATGCTATAGAAAAAAACTACTGAATATTTTCTCAAATTTCTTTTTTTATTTGAAAGTAAAATCCTTCCGGTTAATAATGGAAAATAATTTCATTCAAATGGCTGCTTCACTAAGTGGGCCTGCGATCGACTTAGAGAAGATGCCGATTTTGCCAAAAAAAATCATCTTTTCAGATGAAGCTCATTTTGATCTTGCTTGTAAACAAGCAAAATTGTCGCATTTGGGGCACAGAAAACCCGCACGCCATTGAAAAGCCGATACACCCAAAACGAGTCACTGTTTGGTGCGGATTTTGGTCCAGAGGCATAATTGGGCCATTTTTTTCGAGTGGCCGTTACAGTCAATGGTGATCGTTATCGGGCCATGTTGAACGAATTTTTGTTCACAAAAATTGAAGAGGAGGATATTGGCAATATTTGGTTTCAACAGGACGGCGCTACGTGCCACACAGCCGAAGCTACACTCCATGTAGTAGTAGCATTTTCAAAAAAAAAAAGTTATTTGGCGAACCCTTTAGAATTTGTATTATAAAACCTTCTTATATAGAAACTATGCCTGGCCAGCTTAATGATTAGGAATTCTAATCTTGTTCGATATAGCTTACAGTGGATTTTCGTTGAAAAATTCATGTAAGTTGAACTGATCTTAAAACAAATTGCGTATGACAAAGCCCTCGCTATGTCACTGATGAGTTCAAGTGAGTAAGCCGAACGAAACGCCAATTTGTAGGACTAAAGGCCATAAAAAGCTATTTTGAATTAATAATTCAACAAGTCTAATCCTTAATGCTAAGTCTTCTACTTGGCTGATTTATTTCAGTAATATATAGAACTTGTATTATATAGCATCTCAATTCATTTTATTTCATTAAGCGTCGAAACTCTCAGTTTTTTCAGTCACATAGATTTGGCGCCCCTGTAAGCTGCCGCCCGGGGCACAGGCCCCGGTTTGCCCCCCCATAGATCCGGGGCTGATTCTAGTGACACCTTTCTGTGAAAAATCATATGAGATTTCAGTTGAGCTGAGTGCATTCAAACACGAAAAAGGCTAGAGCTAGAACTATAATGCTCGGAGGGGCACTTAAGAGGTCGGAAGAAAACAAGCAAATATAAGGAAAGCATTTGATGCAACTATAATTGCGGAGTGGAGCGTTTCATCAAGTTTCGTTCAATTTTGCTTACGGAAGTGAGGTGCGCTTTCGTATGTAAGTTAAATGACATTTATGTGTGTGTGTTCCCCTTTTGACGCTACGGAAAGCTACTTTTCGTTGGTTTTTGACTTCAATGGCTCTCTGACCATTATAGTTCTACCTTAGTTCAGCAACTATTATCGATGTGAGTGACATATATGAATTAGTTTTTTACTATTTGTTTAGATGTAGTTGTGTGTTTCCCTTTTCTGCAAAAGTAAAAGGTAGGAACGCTCTTACTTTTATACTTTTGTAAAACTTGAGATAAAAGATTGGATTGAGCAGTTTATTGGTAAAAGACAAAACATTTTTTCACTTTTGTACAAATGAGAATTGAATGTAGTTAGGTCTTAATATTTCTATCTACTTAAATTTCCTTTTTCTAAATTTTCAAATTTCCCTCTAATAAAAAATTCTTGGAAATTCTTCCTCTGAGTAAAAAATTCTTTTAAATCTGAACGCGTGTATTTTCATTAAAAAATTAATTTCTTTCATAAAAAAATCGATGCCTTTTCTTGAAACACAACAAATTCAAGATATTAACTACGAAAACGAATTGCTCATTAAAAATTTTGAAGATATTTATATAGGCCACGAAGCTGAAGCTTGTTTGAAAAAAGAAAATGTTTCCCATGATGATTTTGTTGCTATAAGAAAATGTCTTACTATACTATCAGACAATCTGCGATGAAATCACTTTAAGAATTGATTTCAAATATAAAAGATTGTTTGTGCTAAGATTTTTAGATCCACTCATTATTAAGTTTTATGAAGACATATCATGTTTTGATCTAGGTTATGAATTCTGCCATTGAATAGCTATCCAGAAAAAGTTATAATTTGACTTAAGCTTTTTCAATTGAAAGAAAAAGAAAGGGCTTACAGAATATATTTTGTAATCACTATTATAGAGGAATTTCAGTTAAAAATTGGAAATATGTTCATATTGTTCATATTAAAAATCATTTGGACGAGACGAGTAACTCTTTCCCAACTTATACAATTTTCCACCACACATTTTTACTCTCCCACATAGTAGCGTGTGTGCCGGGATATTTTTTTTAAAATAGTTTTTGATGAAAAATAAATTTACAAACTTCCTTAAAGTAGAAACATGCCAATCGAATCTTTCAGCTTCGAATTTAATTATTAACAAAGAGCTACAAAATTGGACAACAAAGTTAATATGTAATTTTTTTACAACAGTTTCTCTTAAGTTTTCGTAATTTTTTCAAAATTGTAAATTATATTTTGGCACTTTTTTATTTGGGGGACGTTTGCAGCACGGTTGCCATTTTGGTAGGACTCTACCAAACTTGGTAGGATTTTTCAGCTTTGGTAGGTTGGTAGGTTGCAACTCGATTTGGTAAGTTTTTTATACAACTCCTGAGTAAAATATGAAATATTAAACAAACACAAAAAATATGCTCATTACCATTTTTCTCAAAAAATATTTGTGTCAAATACAAGTAGGTACTCAAGTAATTAGAATATAATTGAATCAATTCACGTAGATTGACCACGTTGTCTTAAAAACAGATGAGCTTTTTTGTAGAAAATTCGAATTTCATTTTCAAATTATCTTATTTCCAAATGATATATGTATGCTGGTGTTAGAGGTTTTTGCCAAACAAAAATTTGCAGAACGGAAATAGAGTTTTTGACTTTTTTTAAATCGCCTTATTTTTGGAATAATCCCGAACATCTCTTTGCTTGATTTAATTATTTTGCGATTTGGTAGGTACTTCTGAGTTGGTATAGTAAAACTGCATTTAAATATTTGACGAATTTTTAAAACCCAATTGGCTTTGGTAGATTTTTCTTTGTTTTGGTAGGTTTTTTTGGGAAGCTTGGTAGGAATTTTTTTTTGCATGAGGCAACCGTGGTTTGCAGTGGTGGCTCTTTTTTTATTTAAATGCTCTTTTTATTTGCTCTTTCTAAAAATCTAGAAAGGTAGCCCTGCTTCTAAGACGCAAATTTTGAACGTTGTTTACAACTTTTATAGAAATTCACAGCATGTGAATTCTATATTTCTAGGAGAATTTGTAATTTGAAATTATAGTGCACAATGTCCAGCGTCTCTGAGGATGCGCATTATCCACTAGAATAAACGTAGTGTGAAATCGATCCATAGTTGCTCGAATTACCGACTCTGCTGGGCGATTATGTCGACCGAATATTGGAATTCAAAAGTTAAGTGTGTTCATGCTGTAAATGTATAAATGTCGGTAAACATCAATCAAAATTTGTGAGTAAGATAGGGTATTTTTTTTTTGAAAATATGCTATATGCTAGAAAAACAGTATGCAAAATAAACATTTATAGTAAAATATGCAAAATATTCACTAGCGATTGAATGTTATTATTAAGGAAAATTTCATGGTTCGTAAGCATAGCTCTGTTGCTTCTAAGGTTTTTTCAAAAAAATATGCATTTTCATCGAAATCCTAGCCCTATTAATAAAAAGTGAGTTCAAAGTTGGAAAATTGCATATGCAGGAAAAATTAGTAAGATCAAAGCAAAATATGTCACGAACTTTTTTTCTAAAAATAAAATAATATCTCTTCACAAATTATTATTATTACCTGGCGCAATTACAAGTTCATCTTCTTCGTCAGTACTTTGTGTTTGAACAAATAAATATAAATCGATTATAAAATGTGAAACAAATTGTAGAACACATGTACATAATAAAACTACAATCATAAAATATAATTTAACCTAAAACTATTAATAAAAAAAGCTCAGGCTTACACATAAGCTATACCTATAAAGAGGAGAAACCTATATAAGATGTTCCCTAAAATAGGCAAATATTTTTAAACACTAATCATTCTCTTCATACGCCCTAGTTTACACGGTCTTTTGCAGCCCCAAACATTTATTTTAAAATTAACAATCTCCATAAAAAAAAAATTGTTTGTCAAAAAATCAAAACGGATCATTCTACAAATTTCTAAATCCATTAGTATACTCAAGCTGCTGTGGCTGTCTCCTACCATAATAAAAGACCCAAAGATAGAAAGTAAAATATATTTTATTTTTCTCCCCCACTTCGATAATAACAACCTATAAAACAATCAAAAGAAAAAAACAAGGAACTAACGATAAAATAGAATTGACTTTGTGGCCCCCGAACTGAAAAGATCAGAATACACATACATCAGAACTCAGAATTCTCCGCTATAAGGTTAAATGCAAAGGGACCGATTTATTTTGCCCTAAAGTAGGTAGGCAATGCATAGCTACAATCTATATAGGCAGCACTAAAAAATTTATTTTTATTACATGATTCCAGCGTCAATTAATTGTGTAAACAACATGCAATCAATCAACTCTAGGTCCCGCATATGTGGCTGTGTGAGTGTTTTGTCACAATAGTTTGTGGTGCGTTATAAAAGATGCCGCGTGCACTTTACTTGGGATTGGCATCTGATGGGATTGTGACTGGAATGCATCCAGGGGCGGATAAATATATCTCTTAGATTGGGGGGTACCTATCCTACCTACCTATTTGTTTTTTTTAGAGGTCCAAGAACAATCAAAGGTCCATTGAAGATTCAGTATGCATGTTTTTCGTATGATTTGATGTAGGTATTTGAAAATAATGTAAGTTTTACAAGACACGAGACACGACTGGTGAAATCAAGTTTCATACGAGGAGATGGTGAGCTTGCGTGTCTCAAGTTGTACAATATACGATTTCTTTCATTCCAACTTGGCTTCGGGCTTTCATTGCTACTTAAGTCTTATGTTTTTTTCGACATTCCAGCTCTATTCCGGGTCGAATTTCTTATGTTTGTTCAGACCTTGGTTTAATTTTAGAAAGAAGCAATCGATTCTTTAGCTAAAAATTCAACATTTTTTAATCATGAAACAATTTTGAGCTTTTACATAAAAGAAAAATATTTAAACCAGTATGTAGTTTAATTATACTGAGCGAGGATAAAAAGAGGATACATTATCACCCATTGCACCTTTCTGTGCCCGCATCTGAATCCCTCTGAAGAGCCTCAGAAGAGGAACAGATTATAAAAATGTTATGATGATGATGATGACAATAAGGCAACGTATTGAATAGGTAAACAAATGAATAAGAAATTTGGACCATCGAAGATAGAAAATGAAGTGACAAATAAAATAAAGTTTCAATACCTATACTTACTTCATTTCTAATCTGCAATGAAAGAGAGAAAAACTGATAAACAATACAACATGAAAAGTTCTTGCAATATGTTGCTTAGCATTAAGCCGATGTTGTAGCTTGCAGCATGTATCTTGTATGCTAGTACCAGGAGACACACACACATCAATCGATAGGTGAGCATTTAATTCTTACTTAAAGAGAAAATAACTTTTACGAAGAGAAGAGAATCGATATAAAAACAAAAATTAATAAAACAAAATAAAATGCTGAGACTGTCAAGTTGCATTTATTTGTATCGAAGAAATAATATTTATACTCGAAGTGCATTATTTATTAGGTTCTGTTAATATCTAAATGTAAATGAATTTGTTAAATAGGATATACCTAATGAGAAAATAATCCACTATAATGATAAATAATCCACTTATGAAAATTTTTCTTTAAAATGAAGAAAACAAATTGTGGAAACAGTTTAATAATTTTTATATCAAGTTCTTATGTCTAACTCTTTCTGGCCTTATTTCAATGCTGACAATGCGCTACTTGCTGACCTTATTTCAAGGTTTTTAGCTATTAGGTTCGGACCATTTTTTTGTTCTTATTTGTAAAAAGGTACCTACTTTCATGCTAAAGCAGTTGGTATTGAATTTGGAAATATGTATTAAAAAATGTTCTTTTATTGTAAAAAAGTTCCTACCTCAAAGCAATTACAAAGTAAGCAGTGTACAATTTTTAAGTTGCTAGTTGTTTTGTAAAAATTGAAGTAGGAAGTACTGGAATGTACTTAACAGGTGGACAGTTCTCCTTCCGTGATGAAACATTTTTTCACAGGGTCGAAAGTCTGTCAGAGTCAATATTCTTTTGGAAAAATTCTGCTCTTCAAAATTCTGATTTTTAAAACTCTGTTTTACAAGATTCTGCCAATTATAAAAAAAAGCCTGGAAAATATTAAGAGCTGAATTTCGAAAAACAGAATTTTCATGCAAAACCCAGAATTTTTAAAAGCAGAATTTTGAAACCAGAATTTTTCTCACTCCCTTTTTCACAACTTCACGCCTAATTTTGCATGTAAGAAAAGTTGAACTGAAAGGTCAAAACTTCTTCATATGGTAAACTGTTATTAATCAGAGGTAAACAATTCTTCAATTTAATAAATAAAACTTAAAATGCTACTAACTTACTCCTGGGTTTCAGAAAGAATGGTAAAACTGGCCTTTTTTCAAGAAGCTTGGTATATCTCGGAAACTAAGCCGAATTTGACATTTTTACATATGAACATTTTTGTTCAAAATAAAATTTTCTATCGAAATGGACGGTTTAGGAAATTTTTAGAAAATAATTTTAGGAAACAAGTTTGACAAAAAAAAAAGAATCGAAAGATTTAAGATTTTTTTTTGTTTATTAAATTGCGCTTACATTTTTTTTGAAGCAAGGAATAGGCACGCTTAAATAAAATAAAATAAAATAAAATAAAATAAAATAAAACACCTAAATTAAAATAAAATAAAATAAAATAAAATAAAATAAAATAAAATAAAATAAAATAAAATAAAATAAAATAAATTAAAATAAAATAAAATAAAATAAAATAAAATAAAATAAAATAAAATAAAATAAAATAATATTAAATAAAATAAAAAAAATAAAATAATATAAAATAAAATAAAATAAAATAAAATAAAATAAAATAAAATAAAATAAAATAAAATAAAACAACATTATATAAAACAACATTAAATAAAATAAAGACTCAAAGCCTTAATAGAAGAGGTAAAGCCAATCAAACGTTACCATAATTCTTGTCATTTTTTCGCAGTTTGTTTGCACCTTTTTTCACACCTATGAAAAAATGTTACTACTTTTTGAATTGGTATGCGCTAAATATATGCTCTTTTTTTTCGGAAAAAATCAAATATTTTTGAAATATTTACAAAAACTGAATTTTGTACCGTTTACACTACAAAATTAAAATAATAATTTAACTTAAAGACATATTAACTTGAAAAAAACCACAGTAAATTTCTGTAAGCTTACAACAAACCTCATTAAAAAAAATTATTAATTTAATACTTGAATATTTAACGAAATTGGCAGCACTGCAACAAAATCTTTGTCACCAAAGAGTCGCTACACCAACAACAAAATCTAGGTAACAAAAACATCGCATTTAAAGAGATCAACGATCCTCTGAAACATCAAAAGAGAAATTATAATATATTTTTTCCTTCTTCAACTTCAACCTGTTCATCAACAAAAGTCATTTCATCTCTGTGCGACATGTGATTATAGCGTTCGTTGTCGCCGTTGCTGTCGCCGTTCACTGTCAACAAAAAGTTGAAACCGATCAAACAACAATAAACACTCACTAAACAGAAACAAAATGTATTAAAAAAAATCATTTTACGATCACCCTCTGCAGGTATATAGACGATCTTGTCTCTCACAACGTCTCACCCATATGTGGTCACATCAGCTATGCTGTACAGACAACCGTTCTTATTCATTTTGGTCAGCGTTCAGCTTCTTGTTGCTGGCTTCATCAATGATCAAGCAGCAAAATAGAAAACTAACGTTATAATGTCTCGAGACATTATTTAGTTAACACCGAGACGTCATACCGCATTGTTCTTCTGTTCTTAAAGCACGATTTTTAAAAAATTTTTGTCAAGTTTTTTCTTTTAAAATAAAATTTAAACAAAATTAAAATATTTATTTATTTTTTTCTGTACCAAATTTGAGAAAAGAAAATCCCAACCGATCAAACAGATTTTCGGTGAATTTTGTTTGTTTCTGTTTCAATTATTTTTTTTTCTTTTGTAATGTTGTGAAGAAAATTGTGTAAGCAACAAAATATTTTCGTTTGTGTTGTAAAAATTGTATAAATAATCAAAATCCGCAAGGAAATCCAAAAATATATAAAAATATAAAAAAAAAGAAAATTAAAGAAAGAAAAAAAATTCAAACTTTGTAAATGCCCGTTGGGGAGATATTGTTTACATTGTGTTGTATAGTTGTTGTTGCGGTTTAATTGTGTGTGTTGCCCAGTTTTTGAATAAAAAGCGATTAAAATCAAGAAAAATCCAACCAGAAAAAGGAATTGTGTATGGTTTTTTTGTTAATACTACTTGATTCGTAGAATTAATCAAATTTATAGTGCGATTGTAGGTTAAAGTTGTACCTAATCACGATCACGATCGATTGATCGAAAAACCGCGATCTTATTTGTGAGAGTTCTTTGTATTTGGAGGTGTTTTTTTTTGTTGTACTTAAACAGTTATTTGTGAGAAATTTAAAGTTGGATAAGGTTTTGGCAACATAAATCAAATCGGTATCCAGGAATATATAGATCAAGGGGGCGGGGGGCTCTCTTTTTTTACTTTATTTTTTTTTTTTCTTCTTAAAAAAAAACGAATGCAAAACAATTAAGTGGATTACCTTCAAACTCTACAACACAACATTTGGATTAAATTTTCAACAAACGAAAAACTGCCACGGAGAGAAGAACATTTTTTTTCAAAAGTAAGTCTTAGCATCCATTTCCTACACATTTTTGAAGCTCTTTTCTTACTCTTATTTTAGAGAGGTTATGTTTAAAAATTTGTTGTGACTTTTAAGTGAGGAAATTTGGAACAAAAGGTGACATTTTGACTTTTGGTATTTTTTTTTTTAATTAAATTAGGTCCAGAACCCTGAATTCTATCGATTACCAAGGAAATTAGTCAAGAATGATTAAATGCATCAATGAAAATTCAACTTGAAAAAGTACTTTCGGGACAAAAAGGTGAAATTTTTCATTCAGTTAGGTTTGAAAAATTAAATTTCTTTTCTCTCAATTTCTGAAAAAAAAAATTTAAAAGTGAAAATGTCACCTTTTGTTCCCATATTCCTCAAGTGTTGTTGTTGCATTCCCTAGGCCTAGATAATTTCCGTACACTCGCATCCGATATGTCAATTTTTACACGCAATTTATTGCACCTACTCAGTAATTAATGATGAAATGGAGCGCAATAACAAAATTATCATAAGCAGTTGGTACCTAGTTGGTTAGGTATATTTATTTATCAGTCGGTCAGTACAGAAATTTAAAAATAAACATGTTTTCCCCAACTTTTGTCTCATTCTTTTGTTGTAGGTATTAATTTTTGTTCTTTTTTATTATAATTTTTTGTATTTTTTTTTTTTTTTTGCAATGAATCGTTTTTTAACAAAAAGATTAATTTATGCCGGATTCAATGCAAGTAAAAAAGATACCTATTCATTATTTATTAAGCTAATTCTCTTTAAAGACTTTTTGATTGGATAGCTGTCAGTGTCAAGTCAAAATTTATTGGATTTTTTTGTTTTGAAAACTTGCGGTAAAGTAGGTATACCTATATAGGGGTTCCTACAGTAAAACCCGAATAAGTGCTTCACCATAAATGCTCCGTTTTGAGAGATACTTATCCGGTTTGTGCAGTTTTAAAAACCCGCTTAAGTGCTTAGAAGCACTTATCGCTTTATTCACAAAAAAACACTTAACAGAATTAAAATTCATAAATAGCTAGAGAATGTATGTAGGAGTAGGTAGGTATATCAAGATCAACAAAAAACAATTAAACGGGAGGAAGTTAAGAGAAAGGTTACTTAAAACATGATTCTTTGAAATTTTGGCTGTCAAGATATTAGAGGTACATAGGCAGGGTTTGGGAGAATTTGTTCGCTAAATCTTTCTAGAGGACAATCTCCACTTACTCAAAGACAAAAAACGCGGGCGCGCACCGCCGCTCCATATAACTGGCACGGCCAAATATCTTGGCTCAAAAGTCATGACCAAAATTCAGAGACTGGCATGTATTGGTGCAACAAGAGAACCACGCCAACCGCAGCCCTAGAAACTTTCCTCTCACTTGCCCCACTCGATCTGGAGTTAGCGGCCAAAAGTACTCTACGACTTAACGGGTGTAAAAATTGGAAAAAAGGCCACTGCGCCAACAGAACTATATTTACCTTCTCTGACATAGACATTCAAACGGACTATATTTCAACGTACATAGATTTTAACCCAGTCGCGCTAACATAAATATCCCGACATCCGACAAAGGAACTTTGGAAGGAAAACTGGGTTTTCAACGCAAATCATGTATCGATATTTACAAACGGTTCCAAAACGGACGCTGGGTAGGGTCAGGCACCTTCTCCGACAGTCAATTTATAAATAATCATTGAATCTCCCCAACTTTTGTGCAGTGTTATCCAAGCGGAAGTGCTTGCAGTTTGCAAGGCCGCAAAATATCTTTCCACAATGTAAACTGACTAGAAAGAACATTGACATTTCCATAGATAGCAATCAGAGCCATTTCGTCAATTGTCACGAAGTCAAAACTGGTTGATCGTTGCCGTAGTGAATTAAGACTGCTCGGCGAAAAAATTCAGTCACAGTCACCCTTCGATGGTTTAAAGGACGCCGTGACTTTTATGGAAATGAAGTGGCTGATGAAATGGCCAAAAACGGTTCTTCACTTGATACGAACCAAATCGTACCCTGGGCACTTATGCCATTCGAGTAGGAAAAACACAGAATTCACCAAAGCTTCCTCCAAGCCGCTTACGTAACATGGTCAACAATTGATATCTGTCGGGCTTCAAGAATTTTTAGCCAGATACTTCAAAGAAAAAAATAGAGTAATAATAGAGTAATGAAGCTAAGCTGAAATCAACTGTCTCTCTTGGTTGGAATCCTTATGGGTACCTAACTAATGAATGGGAACCCAAATGAGCAGAATGGGCATCAACACATCTGACTTATACAGAGGGTGTCAGGCCGAAGAGGTGGTTCACATGAGGAAGTGAGTTGCAATTTTGTTGACTGCATATAATCTCGCGTTGATAGATAACCTCAAAATAAGCAAAACAAGTTTTGTTGTCATTTCCTAACGGTACTATAGGGACCTAAATTATTACAGTTTGTTTAGTAAAAGTTGGTGGCTGGTGGACATTATAAGCAAAAATCTTAAACAATAATTTGGAATCAGGGCCGTACTTTGAATCCTTGGCCTAGCCTGAGTCTAGTGCAAAAACATATAGTTGAAAAGTTGAGATTCTTGTCTACAAACATTAGTGTTACCATTGTAACAGTAACACCGATTATCAAGATTTTGACAGATTTAAGAGAAGTCGCTAGTTACTCTAATGACGTCCTTTGCCTGACGAAGCTGACAGCGTCGCACAGTGGTTCATGATGTATGGAGAGGCGGTCTTAAAATCTGAAGCAGCTAACCGATTAAGATGACATTTTCAGGAACGATAAAGAATATCATAAGATATCATCAGAGACAATTTCCGCCCACTGACACACCCAATTTTTAAAAAAGGTCATCTAATCGTCAAAAGCTGATGTAAATGAGGGGTGTATTCTTTAGAGAAGTTGAACTATTCCATACAAACATTTTTTCCACACCCACTTTTGGGGGCGTTTTGACAAAAACTTTCTTTTTCTGCCAATTTTTTTTGAAAACAAGATCAATTGCCTTCATAACAGGTTAAGAACGAAAAATGATAGAAAATGTTTAACCCGCCCAATTTTGAGGGCGTTTTTGAAAACATTTTTTTTTGTATCTCTTTTTAAAAAGAAGCGAAACAAGTTACATTGAATAAAATGTGTATGAAATACCTTTTTTTTAAATAGGTCGTACAAAGTTTTTATCACACCCATTTTTAAGAGGTGTATTGGAGAGAAGTAATTTACTATAACTAAAAACATTTACCTAACACTCTTTTTCGTAAATGATAGTCTAGGGCGTTTAGTCATAAATTGGATTTTGAATGGTCCCATAAAAATTTTCATAAGAAGGTGGGTTGAAAATGTACTAATGGAAAGATTTAGCTCAACAAATAACATACATATAGGGTTTTCCATAATTGGAAATCCCATTTATTAAAAAGAAGTCATTCAAGAATTGTTCGTTTTCGGTAGTCTTAAGACATAAACTGGATGCTTTTGAAGGTTCGCAGGTATTAGCAGCTATTTTTTTTTTTTTTGTATTCGACACATCATAGTTCAGAGCATAGAGCATGTATATAATTTAAGTCCGACCGGGGAAGACCAGCCAAAATTAACTTTTTTTTTAAGTGGAATTTTGAATTTTTCCTTAAAAAAAGCTACCTACCATTTTTAAAAATTCGCACAAACAAATTGTGCAATTATTACTATATTTTTTTTTCTAAAATAAAATTTGTTCATACATACTTCACAGGAAAAATAGCAAAACAGTCAAAAGAATCATAAGTATACAACTAAAAATAACCGTCTTTGAAGTATGCTCATTTTTGCTTCAAAATCACAAACATTTAATTTATCAACTTTGGAGTCCAAAATTTTATATTAAGAAAACTGATTTCATAAAAAAAAATCCTGATCCTTGGCTTCAACTATTACTTAATCAAACTGCAATGTCAAAAATCAAAATATTTAAAAATAGAACAAATATTTTTGTCCTCACTGAACCATCATAGTGCGTCGTATCAGGGCAGTGAATTCATCGCAACATTATCGGCTGACATTCTTTCATATACTCTCGATTTGTCCATATTATTTGAAAGAAAAATTCTTTTAGCGTCGTCCCTTTTTTGGGCTACAGCTTTTTGTTAAGAACGGAGATGTCCGCGAATCCTCTATGTTAGCTTTGTCTATCCTAAGGGTTCCATGGACTAGGTACCAGTTGTGAAACGCTGCTCGGAAAAAGGTCCACTTTATTCTTTTTGTTAATTTTATTGAAATATGTAATGAACTCATTTTGCGACATTTTGGCAGTATTCTGATAACTTTCCACATATCGAAACAAATTGAACTTCATTTTCCGAACATTCATGTTGAGCATTGTTAAAAGGAACTACATTTGTTGAAACTTAATGTTGGATTTAATAAACAAGACAAATTTCATTAAACTATTATTTACTTTTGTTTTCTCATTAAATGTGCTAACAGCTTATCATTTTTATGTTCATAGTTGGTATTATTGACAAGGTCTGTGAACTTTAATTTAACGAGTTCTTACTCGCCAAATTATGCGTAACTCAAAATCAAATAAGTAAACAAAATAAATGTATGTATACCTAATAGATATTTCATGAACTGAACAAATACCTGAAATCTCATTAGGTATAGATAATATAGAAGGTAATGAATGTAAAAGTTACCGGGGAATTCCGACATTGGAAAAGTAATTTCAACATGAGTTACTTGACTATAATAATAATTACCTACCTTATACCTAATACTAAACGCTAAATTATTACAATTATTTGTTCATTTGTAAAATGTCCAACTAAAATTGTGAAATTGGCAAAGTATTTGAATTTACACTATCGATATGAAGTCATATTGTTTTGTGTAGATACTGTTTTCAATTTATAAATAACTATGGTATTTCTGACGAAATATGACGACACAGTAAAACCATTGCAAATGCATTTCAATATTAACATGATTTTTGCAGTTTTGTATAACTCAGTGTTTGGCTTTTTTTTTTATTACAAATAATTTTTTACTTAATCTTCATAAATGAATTTGGAAATTGCACAGAAAAAGAAAATATAAAATCAATTTGTGCCGAACTAATTAAATGGGAAATGCCTGTATAAAAAAATTAATGCCTGGTGCAAACATTCAATTAAATAAAAATCTTCTTCGAATCGAAAGTACTCAACATTTTGTATGTCGTTCATTGTAATTAATGAATTATTATCTCCACCTATAATTTAATCAAGATAAAAATACACAGGTATATTTGTGAAGCTGTGTGTATTCAAAAATAAGGAGAATTCTGAAAATTCTGAAAATTGCCTTCAGTTTCATTTCACTTTTCCTCGAAAACCGACATTTCAACCAAAAATGGAGATATTTCAATACCTATTAAACCGAAACATTTATAAAAAAAATTGCTTGAAAAAATCAATATATCGCACACTGAAAACAAAAGTGGCACTATACAAAAATGTTCACTTTTGAGTTAGAGCTACATCTAGGTTCCGATATATACCCCGCATCTTTTGCGAAGATCCCCGTTCTGATACCACTTCTAGTTTCCACAAGAGATCGCTAGTGTCACTTTTAAGTTTGACATAAATCACTCAATGGGGAATCGATAAAATGGCACTTTTTTATAATGTCGGTTTTCTCCTCAAAATAACAGTGATTTTATGTTCAGTGAAATTTATTAACATAGGCACTTTTTGTATAAAGTCACTCTTTCAATACTTCTTTTTTCTTAATAGAAAAAGTTAATAAATCCATAACAGTGTTATTTTTATTAGTGTCATTATTATAATAATAAAATTAGAAAACACTTTAAGGTACCTAATAAAATAAAAACCAGCACAATACCGAACTTTTTCAAAAGACCCTTTATTTCTTAAGTACCCTTTATTTTTGTTGTCATCTTAAAATGCCAATTTATTAAAAGAAAGTGAAACTATGTTTTGGGAAAGTAACATAATATTTAAACCTTTTTTCAAAGTGCTATCGACCATTGAAGTAAGTCCAAGACTTTAAACGGCCGTATTCGAAAACTAGGTTTTTTGTTTAGTGCCACTTTTGTTTTCAGTGTGCGATATTATGTGGTATTTACATATCTAGTTCTAAGAAGTTTTTGGTTTAATTGTTCTTTGGGAAAGTTTTGGTTGCAAAAAAAATTTTTTTTGGTAAAGCATAGTTTACAGTTCCCATGCAAAAAAAATATCAAAATTTTCAAAACGATTTTCTATCTATTCTGTGCACCAAATTGAATAACATTCAAGGCAAAAAACGTTTGCCTTGGCCTTAGCCACCCATTGAGCCATAATAATTTATCCTTAATTAATAAACTATAGGCCTAAAAATGGAAAATGAAACTGTAAACCAATCATGCAAACAATTAATTTTGCCTTTCACCTCAATTATTTTTGACATGCGAGAATATTTGCGTAGATTTTTTTTTTTGCACACGGGAACTGTAAACTGGGCTTAAAGCACAATTCAGAGGCCGCAAACAAATTTTAACGAATGTGGACGCAACTTCCAAGTTATTTGAAATGAAAAGAAATAACAACCCCCATATTCATAAACGGCGGATAACAACGTGACGTGTGGTTAACGTGCAAATAACTTTAGCTCACCAAATTCCGCGTATCATGAACGGATAACTTCTTAGCACATAAACGCACACGAGTGATAGGATTATTTTACTTCTACCAGTATAGACTTCGTTAAGCAGTGCATGCATGTGATACATGTATTAGAAAATCACCACCAATTGATGAAGTGGTGAATTTGGTGAAATGATAAATACTGGAAAGATATCACATCTGTTTTAATAAGAAAAGTTATCAAGTTGCCTTTCCAGTGAAAACGTGTGTTAGTCAGTGGATACTATAGTTTTTTGTTAATACTGCTGCAAGTGTTTAACTCCAAAGGATACTCCTTAAGCACTAAATAAGCCCGTTAGCCGATGTACTGCAAGAAGAGCCCTCCACGACATTGGTTTTTATCCCTGGGGTAACAGAAAAAATAAAAGTCTGCATTGTCGGTAAGAACGCTAAGGTGCGGTTGAGGTTCGAATTCTGATTCGTCTGACCTACTGTCCAATTTCTGTGTGTTTCTTCAACCTCCGTATCTAGTTAAATTTCCTTAGAAATATGATTAAATAAATAAAGGACAATCGACAATAATGTATAGGTCTAGAAACCAACAACAACTAGAAGTGTTTTGTAGTACCTCGTGGCATAATGGTTAGTGCGTTGTCATGCCCAACGTCTGGGTTCAATTCCCAGCCGCTGCCACCTAAAGACAGAAATGTGTTTTTTCGAGGTATCACCTCTTTATCAGGGAACTGACAAATCTTCCTAGATATACTTGTCATGAATAAGTGCTTCTCATCTAGCCGTTCGAACTTGGTAAAAATTGTATAGGTCCTCTCCATTCCTGCCAACAACACGCACACAGGAATGGTGGAGAGTTGTAAGTCACTAAGCCATGGTTCTCCACGAGCTGTTGCGCCACCAAATTTATGTGGCTGGAAAGGTAATTTTATGTGCTACACGCAAAAACATTTGATTTAACAGAGTTTGATTTTTGCTCGGTTAAAAAAATATTGGTTTAAAACTGCTTAGCCTTGTGAAAAAATACATATGTGAGTGTCTGTTGCTATAAGAACAGCAGAGCTCAAACAATTAAAAAAATGGTTACCTAAAGTTATTACCTACCAAATTACTTGATATAAATTAGCCAATCTGCTCGGTTTTAATCTTTGTCAAAATGCAGCGAGTAACTTGGCTAACAAAAAACAACTGTTTTTTCTGTTTTTAACAGAGTCGTTGGGATTAAGAGGGAAACGATTTTGATAACCTACAAAATTAAAAAAAAGGCAAAATAAAATCGTGAAAAAAGCAAAAAAAAAAAGGCATAGAGAATATTAACAAAACTTACGTTCAACTATAGTGCTTAAGCATTAAACATAGCATAGCATTAAACTACGGACAGCTTTTTAAAGATCACTGGTGACAGCGTCTCTTAAAAACGCTTTGAAGGAGCTTAAGATCTTATTCAACGTTTTTGGAAGTTTGGAATTGACGTCGCTATTTATAACAGGATTTTTATTTCACACAACAAATTAAAGTGCCGTATTTGCATTTAAAACAGCAGTGAACTTCTTAACTTCGTAATCTGCCCTTCACTTCAATCAAATTTTCGTTAAGATTCTTAACCCTCCTTTACAACACGGAAAAAGTCGGTACAAACGAACATAGGGTCCATTTGAAATTGTATTGACTATGAAATATTCTATTTTTAATTTTTCTTACTAATAAATGAAAGTTTTCCAAAGCAGTTAAGTTAAAAAGCAACCAGAAAAGTCATTTTCAGGTTATCAAAAATTTATTTCACTTCAAAATCGATGAAAATTGGCACAAGTCTACAAAGGCTCTCAGATCTGTCTTCGAAAAGAATTTCCGTTTACCCCTTTTTAGTTATCAAACCGGTTTTGCATAAACCGAATCACCATCCTTAGACAAATCCAGAAAAACAAAAAGAGATGTGCCACCTTCCTACCTTGAGTAGTGAAGGAGTTTCTTGATAACCATTATGAACCCGTCAAAGTCAATAACAGAAAGCACTATCGCCCAGTCCATTTATCCATTTTGGATTTTCAGAAAAAATAGCGTTGGTAAGTTATGTTCCAAAACCAAACAAACAAGTGGTTTTGCTATCTACACAACATAACTGTGAGAAAGCCACTTCCGGTTATCAAAATAAGCCTGTACTGATATTTTGACTATAACAAACTGCACTAAAAGTGCATTCGATGTATTCGACCAAATTGTCTCCATTTGTTCTTGCACACGTCAAATAAAACGCTGGCCGATGATTGTATTTTACAACTTAATAGACGTGGCAACCCCACTCAAGCTTGGAGTAACCAAAATTTGTTCAGAAACCTTGAGCTTATTGAACTGGTGGAGAGCTGATGGAGTCGGAACTGTATGAGCGTTCACGACCTGCATCACAAAACTCGATAAGAAAAACTCCTTTGGATGCCCTCCTCATTATGGGGAGAGTTCATCTGGTCATACCAGCTGTCTCAGAGAGGATTCCTTGTAAAAGGGGCGGATATCATTTCTAATCACTGTTGGAAAAGGTTATTCGCTGTTTTAGTGCGTTTGAATATAAACAATATTTATAAGTCGCATGGGTAATAAATAGCGAATAACTTTTTTTCACATAGCAATTTGAAGTATAAGCCTTCATAGTTACTATTGCAGTACATAAAACTACCTTTCCAACGACATTATGTCTCGTCGTTATTGGTCTTGTAGACCATTTTGTCATGTTCTCCTTTGCCTTCATTTTTGCCTTTGAAAAGCGAAAGGGCTCATATGCAGAATCGCCTCTTTATACATAACCAACATCTCCAAATTTAATAATCTAAATCCTTCAACAAGAGCAATAAAATTTTATGTAGGACTCCAGGTAGGTTCATATACCTACCTACCTATTCCAGCGAAAAGCTAATAAAATGCTACTTTTCCGGAATATTTCCACTCTATATATCATATGCGGTTTAATAAAAACCGGCTGTGGTGCACAAATAAAAATGTAATTAAGCCCATATAAGCCCGTCATAAATATGCGTATACACAATTTACCTTCTTATACTACTGCATTATTATTATTATTATTATTATGTAGGTATACATGGCCGCACAGTCAACATCAGAAAATGACTCACTCAACGCGTGCAATGCATGTTCCTGAGCCTGAGCTATAGTGCTGTCGTTTCATGCCCACTATTTTATTTGACGTGACAACCCTTTGGGGTTTCATTCAGATTTTATGAGTTCTTTCTTTTTTAAAGTTCCATGGACGATGACGACGAAAAATTCTTTACTCCATAAAGAAAACACTATACCTACCTACAAACATATACCAACAAGTATGTATGTAGTATGAAGGCGGGAGGTGGAAAATATTGTCCATGAAAATGAAGAATTCCGGAGGAAGTTATTAAACAAACGTGTAACTAATTTATTGACTATGACTGTTGATAACATAGAGCAGCTCTTACTATATGATTCGAAAACAAAAGGCATATTGGTATGTATCTATATACGTTAGCATAGAAATATGCACGTAGGAAACAAGGTCTGATATTATTGTTGTTGAAAAGGTGGGCATTGATGACGCACTCTTTTGCTAGTGACAACTATAGCTATGAAGGTTTGAAAATATCTCTGGAATACCTTATGCTGAGTTCAATATCATGCAAATCACATGTTATTGTTGCATGATCGCTTTTCGAATTCTATGACAAACCAGGTACCTACATAATTTAAATTTATAAGACCTACATCACGTGTCCTGGCATTAAGAAGGAAGCGGTTTTTCATTCATAGAGGTGGTGTCTACAGTCTACCTACATGAACAACATTTCTAAATTATTTTGTTAATTGACGTACCTTAAGCGTTTTTGAGGAATATGAGTAGACAAAGAATCATGGATGTCAATGGAGTCACAATTACTGTTTTAGGTATACTACACTTGTCAATACCGAATGCTAGCACAATGTAAGTCCCTCAAAGAGTTACATTTTCTAGCTGATAGGTATCATAATTAGGTATATTCGAGTGACTTTAAGCTGTTTTCACTTTATAAATACGTCTGTGAAGTTAGCATAAAACGTTTCAACAAGATCAATGAGACCACGACAGGATTTGAAGTTGTTTTTCATCAAAGAAGTAGTGGGTGAAAACCCGGTGTACAGTTAACGTCACTATGAAGCTAGCATGAAATGCCCAATGCTCAGCAACATGGGCTACCTGTGAGTCTGTAATGACTAATGAGACTCTTAATTTGAAAAAGATCACCGAAGTCCTTACTTAAGAAAAATGTGTTACACTCACAGGTCTATTAAAACCTGATCTTTTGAATTCTCTTTCTAATATAATAAATCTTGACTGCGAGGTCAGTGATCAAATCAATGCCTAATTTCTGTCTATAAAGGGGAAAAAGAAGCAACATTGGTTGGATTCAGAGCATGAACCGCTCAGAAAAGACTGTCGTTTATGTTTCAATTGAGCTAAAAGCACTCGAGTAGCGTCGGATTGAGAATCATATAAGGAAACCCTTTAACTATATATAAGAAAGCTTTGAGGAAGTCTAAGAGATGCTCCTGGAGAATTTTCGGTGGAAAAATAGAAAAAACTTCAGAGGCATCCAGGCTAAAAAATATCCTTTCTTCAAATCCAATAATGCCTAGCTGCTTGAAAAATGCTGATGATGGCTCAGGGACCAACTCTTGCGAAGAATCGCTCAACCTGCTTGTAGATACTCATTTCCCTGGAAGCTCCCAAAATATAAATAGCTTCGACTATAATAGGTCAGACAATGAGCCAAGATATCCACAGGGTCTGATTACTAGGGATAAACTGCAATGGGCGCTCAACGGCTTCAAACCGTATGTACAAGTCTGCATCAGGACACGATGCGACGGCATAGTACCTGCCGAACTCCAAATGAATTCTGATTTAATTCTGCCAATTATGGAGACTATTCTAACTTGTTGCTTGAACCTGGTTCACATTCTCATATTATGGAGAAAAGTCAATGTGATGTTTATACCCTCAGCTGACAAATGCTCCCAAGTAAACCTGAAAGATCTCAGACCTAATAATATACCTAATAGGTATATAGTTTATCAAAAATTCCTTCTTAAAATCTTTGAAAGATTGATGGATATCCACCTTCAAACAAGCATAGACACACGACTTTAGTCTACTGCTCAGCATGCTTATTCATCATGCATCTTCTCGGATAGTCAAGCAGCTATCAAACTTCTGAAATCGGTCTCTGTTAACTCTTTAACAGCCCTAAATTGCCATTCATCTCTACTGGAGATGACGCAGCAGTTTAACATTCACCTGTGTTGGGTGCCGGGGCATACAGACATTCCAGTTAATTATTAGGCTGATACACTCGGTTAAATCGAAACAACTCTACCTCTTCTACCTAGTTAGGCAGATACAGGTATTCCCATCGCTACATGTAAACTTATGCTGAAGCAAGATGCTTTAGAGAGGACAAACCTTTGGTGGAACAATCAATCACCACTTGCTTTGCAACAAAATAAATCTGGCCAGTAATGGTTATAAAGCGGTCTAAGCTCCATGATAGGTGTCATATCATAACCGGACAAGCAGTCTTATAGGCAAGCACACAACACGTCTTAGCGTACTCTGTAACGATTTTTGCTGAAGCTGTATGTATGAGGAAGAGATAGAATGGATCCCTCACCTTCTATGCACGTGCCCTGCTCTATCATAGACGAAGATTTAATCTTGGTGATTTTTACTTCAATGATCCTAGTGATCTAATAAACAGACATAGACAGTCTGTTACGCTTCCTGAGAAGATCCAAATGGGTCACCGAGTAGGGAAAAAGTCTTCCCAGAATCATGTGTTATCACAGTGGAACTATACAAATGTTCCAAGTGTGTCAGTTTTCATGACTGGCAGCCACATCAACCTACCCTACCCATACTGCTACTTCACGTCGTTTTCTCAGCAATGCAATGAAGCAAGCTAGAAATTTTCAGTAAGGCTTCGAATAAGTAGTTTTCCATGCAAAAACTCTGTTGAAATTTTTGAGTCAAAATTAAATAAGAAAAACGAAAAATTCATTTTGTGCTGTTAAATTCACTGTAAAGTTAGCATGACAGGCCTTTTCTTAGCAATGGATCTAGCTAGATATTTTCAGTACAGGTCCAAATTAGTAGTTTTTAAATTATTTCTGGAGAAAATTCAGTACAAAGTTTGAAATTCAAATTTGACAAAATGTAAACATTTATTTTGCACTATTAACTTCCCTGTGAAGTAAACATGACCGTCGTTCTCGAAGCAATGCAGGTAACTAGAAATTTGCAATAAGGCTTGAAATTTTCAGTTTCGTATGCATTTTAGAAAAAAAAAAAATAGGAAGTCCTCAATTAAAAAATACCTAAAAAACAAATTTTGCACTGTTAACGTCACACAGTAATAGGAAATAAAATCTGAGATCACTTCTTTATTAGCCCAGTAAAAATGTACTTTCGCTGCGGAAAAATTCCAAGTGAAGATTTTTGAATGCAATTATCTATATTTGTGCCTAAGGAATACGCATGCGAAAGTCTACAAACGAAACTGGCTTGCGTTAAAAGTTATTCAAGGTTAAATGTCGAAAATACCGGTTTTCCACGTATAACTTTGAAACGGTACATGGTATTAAAAAGTAATGCATACAAAACTTGTAGATAATATGATAATCTACAAGAAATGTTAAAACACTTTTTTTTCTCTGACTGATGGTTAAGAAGATATCGGCGTTTCAAAAAACGTAAATTGACGAAAATATCCCTTTTTTGCGTATAACTCAGAAATGGTGAGTGTTATTGAAAACATTTATAGGCAAAGTTTGTAAACTATATTACCCTCTATTAAAGAAAAAAATTAAATTTTTTCTAAGAGTAATAATTTTAAAGATATAATTATTTGAAAAATTTCGTCAAAAACCTGAAATTCCAGACTTTTGCTTTTAAATCTTAAATAACGAAATTTTCATCAAATAATTTATGTTCAGTTTATAGACTATAATGTAATCTACAAAAAATATTAACACACTTTTTTCCACACGAGTGACCAGTAACAACATATTGCTACTTCAAAAAGGTTAAGTATTGAAAATAAGGATTTTTCACTTACCACTCTTAAACGGTATATGTTAGAAATTTTATTTTTACACAGTTTGTAGGTTATTTACCCTTCTACAAGAAAATAAATAAAAATTTTTTTGTTTGCGGTTATTTAAAAGATATAATATTTTATATAAAATGCACAAAAGTCAAAAATAACGGTATTTTGCGGTTTTCTCTTAAATGGTGAAGTTTTTGAAAAATAATTTATACTTTTTGTATAAACAATAATATTCTCTATAAGAACTCTTATGAAGACTTTTTCGATATACGGCCCCAATAAAAAGATATTGAGACTTCAAAAAGTATCAATTTTCGAAAATGCTGGTTTTTCCGGCCCAAAATGATTCGCCCAGCGACATAAAATAATAATAGAGTTTTTTAGAGAGACATAGTACAAACATTTTTTCATACTGAGGGGGGGGTCTATCTCCCCCCAACTAACCGGGAGGAGCAATTTTCTGAAAATAGTACTAAAATTTAAAAAAAAAATTTTAAAGCAAATGGCAACACTTAAAATAAAGTACTATATTTTTTTTGAGATTTTCAAGTTTGTTCTTTAATTATTTTTTCAAAATAAGTTATTCCTGCCAATAGTTTTCGAAAAAAATACCTTCAAGCCCAACATTAAAAAAAAAAACTGAAAAAATTATATAGGTACTGTTCTTTTTTCAAAATATGAAATCAGGAATTATGTTAGTTTCTATTATACACTTTTCCTGTAATTTTTAAATGAACACTGAAAACCTAATGGTTTTATGCCATCTAGTTTTCGAGAAAATTGTAAACTAAGAAAACTATTTTTTTTATTATATGTTTTTTTGGTAGTATATCAGGGAAAAGTGCATTACCACTTCGGGAAAATTCCAAGTTAAAATTTTTAGGCGCAATTATCTTTAAATTACCATAAAGAATACTCGTGCAAAAGTCTACACACGAATCTGGCTTGCGCTAAAAGTTATTCAAGGTCAAACGCCAGCAGAATCTTCTTTTAGAGCATAACCTTTTTTTTTTGAATAGTATCAAGGAAAAAATTCATGCTCAAAGAGAAGATTCTGCTGGCGTTTGACCTTGAATAACTTTTAGCGCAAGCCAGATTCGTGTGTAGACTTTTGCACGAGTATTCATTCTGGCAATTTAAAGATAATTGCGTTTAAAAAATTTAGCTTGGAATTTTCCTCAAGTGGAAATGAATTTTTTCCTTGATTCTATCCAAAAAAAAAAAGGTTATGCTCTAAAAGAAGATTCTGCTGGCGTTTGACCTTGAATAACTTTTAGCGCAAGCCAGATTCGTGTGTAGACTTTTGCACGAGTATTCTTTATGGTAATTTAAAGATAATTGCGCCTAAAAATTTTAACTTGGAATTTTCCCGAAGTGGTAATGCACTTTTCCCTGATATACTACCAAAAAAACATATAATAAAAAAAATAGTTTTCTTAGTTTACAATTTTCTCGAAAACTAGATGGCATAAAACCATTAGGTTTTCAGTGTTCATTTAAAAATTACAGGAAAAGTGTATAATAGAAACTAACATAATTCCTGATTTCATATTTTGAAAAAAGAACAGTACCTATATAATTTTTTCAGTTTTTTTTTTTAATGTTGGGCTTGAAGGTATTTTTTTCGAAAACTATTGGCAGGAATAACTTATTTTGAAAAAATAATTAAAGAACAAACTTGAAAATCTCAAAAAAAATATAGTACTTTATTTTAAGTGTTGCCATTTGCTTTAAAATTTTTTTTTTAAATTTTAGTACTATTTTCAGAAAATTGCTCCTCCCGGTTAGTTGGGGGGAGATAGACCCCCCCCTCAGTATGAAAAAATGTTTGTACTATGTCTCTCTAAAAAACTCTATTATTATTTTATGTCGCTGGGCGAATCATTTTGGGCCGGAAAAACCAGCATTTTCGAAAATCGATACTTTTTGAAGTCTCAATATCTTTTTATTGGGGCCGTATATCGAAAAAGTCTTCATAAGAGTTCTTATAGAGAATATTATTGTTTATACAAAAAGTATAAATTATTTTTCAAAAACTTCACCATTTAAGAGAAAACCGCAAAATACCGTTATTTTTGACTTTTGTGCATTTTATATAAAATATTATATCTTTTAAATAACCGCAAACAAAAAAATTTTTATTTATTTTCTTGTAGAAGGGTAAATAACCTACAAACTGTGTAAAAATAAAATTTCTAACATATACCGTTTAAGAGTGGTAAGTGAAAAATCCTTATTTTCAATACTTAACCTTTTTGAAGTAGCAATATGTTGTTACTGGTCACTCGTGTGGAAAAAAGTGTGTTAATATTTTTTGTAGATTACATTATAGTCTATAAACTGAACATAAATTATTTGATGAAAATTTCGTTATTTAAGATTTAAAAGCAAAAGTCTGGAATTTCAGGTTTTTGACGAAATTTTTCAAATAATTATATCTTTAAAATTATTACTCTTAGAAAAAATTTAATTTTTTTCTTTAATAGAGGGTAATATAGTTTACAAACTTTGCCTATAAATGTTTTCAATAACACTCACCATTTCTGAGTTATACGCAAAAAAGGGATATTTTCGTCAATTTACGTTTTTTGAAACGCCGATATCTTCTTAACCATCAGTCAGAGAAAAAAAAGTGTTTTAACATTTCTTGTAGATAATCATATTATCTACAAGTTTTGTATGCATTACTTTTTAATACCATGTACCGTTTCAAAGTTATACGTGGAAAACCGGTATTTTCGACATTTAACCTTGAATAACTTTTAACGCAAGCCAGTTTCGTTTGTAGACTTTCGCATGCGTATTCCTTAGGCACAAATAAAGATGATTGCATTCAAAAATCTTCACTTGGAATTCTTCCGCAGATTGGCAATTTATTTGTACATTTTTCCTGGGCTATATCTACAAGCATATAGTCTTATACCCACTCTTCCTCCATTCAATTCTTACCCCTATAACATAATGTACAGAACAAGGAAGATCGTCTATTACCGAACAATATTCTTTAACAATATCACCATAAAAATACAATAACAACAAAAAAAATTGCAAAAGAGAGGAACATGCAAAAATGCAGGTAGGTAAGTGTATACCTAAGTCGTGTTTATCCCTGTTTATCAAAATGAAAGAAAAAAAAAACAAAAACAACTTCTTCATTTCCTTACTGCTATCCCATTATCCCTTAATTTAAATACAAATTCTCTAGAATCCATTCACAATGTCTCTCTTTCTATTTTGCCAGTAAAATAGTTTCCGTTACACCCGCATGAAAACAAAACACTTCCTTTTGCACAAAAATTACTCAACCGCAACTTCATACGAGAGTGGTCGATCGTCCCGTGTTCCCGTAGGTAACACAAAGTATATCCCGCCAACAACGTCGTCGTCGTTTGTTCTTCCCTCTCTGGATAGTAAGTAGAATTCCACCTGCAACCTGCTGTGACGCTGACGACAAAGCGATGCACCTCCTCCTCAACAATGAACTGTCAGTTGTCACACATATTAAGATTACATAATTTCCCCCTTTTGCCCTCAGCGCCCCCTACATGTTTTTTCTTGTTGAATATGTTTTTCATTAAACATTATTGTTGTTGCATCGTCGCGTCGTCGTCGTCTGTTGCTTTATCAGTTCCTTCAACTGTGCGACTTGATGCGGCAGCGCGCGGCACACTTGCTTCAATAGAACCTACCAACCATAAACATAAGTTTTGTCCATCCGTTGGAGGAGGAAGAGCGGCCGGCCAACCAGCCGGCCGACATGCATGCCCCTCTCGTGTCTTAAAGACATCTTGTTGCTTTTTTTGAGCGTATTATGCAAATGATCAATGCCCTGGCTTCCGGTTGAAGAACCCAAACAGAAGGGGCAACAAGCAACTTAAGAAGCAAGCTCAAACGAGACCTATAAGTGAAAGAAAGGGCTATTTCTGCTGGTTCTATACTATGCACAGAAAACAGAGAAAGGATGAGAATTCTATACCTAAGAAACCATGACCAGATGATCATGGTGATTACCTCGAATTTTTTTCTTCATGCACTTTTTTTTTTGTTCTTACTTGATTCATGGCTTTCTGTCTTCTAATACCGAGACTGACTGTGATTCGCAAATGCATGTAAACGATTTATGGTTGCCAGATTAGTTTTTAAGAATGCAAGTTGGTGCCCTTTCACACGAGGAAACTGAGTTGCCAGCAACTTTTAGTTCGTAGGTGAGAAGGGCAGGAGGAAAGAGGGGCGAACAGAATCTCCCCGGTCGAAGATTTGAAGAGATTTTTTGTCATTTCCTTTCACACCTAGGTTAAGGTGTGTTCAACCAATAGAATTTCAAGGGGAATTTCAAAAATTGCCTGGAGATTTGTTTCCTTGTATGAAAGGTACAAGAGATTTTTAAGGAGATTAAAAGAAAACGTCAAAAAAATCTCCAGCAACTTGTTTCTTCGTGTGAAAGGGGACTTGGTTATTTTTCTAAACGTTTTGTAACCAAAATACACAATTTAACCTCAACTACATCTGCTCTAAAAAGTAATCGCATCTACAAAAAATAATAATGAATCTTCTGAGAGTTTGGAAAAGGTTGTTTGTTAAGCCTAGTACATACTTGTGAATCATTCGTGAATCCATACAAAATTTGCATTTTTATTCACCCGTGAACTTACTTGTGAAGCTGTGTGGAGAGTTTTCGTTCACGAGCAATGCTCTTGGTGAACAGTTCACAGTTCAATAACAAGTCATTTGAGGCATTGTGTATTTAAACGTCAAACGTTCACAACATATTCGCAAGTCTGTACCAGTGAGAAATGTCAAAAAATCATTTTCTCCACAGGCGATTGTTCACTTCAGGAGGAAGTATGTAATAGGCTCTTAGGGTTGCCATAAAATAAAAAGTAGTCTTGAGGAATCTTGATCTCGTAATTGATATATTTTTGTGGTCAATAATAATAATTTTCTATCAAAGCACGATAGGTCCGAAATTGACCTGTTATCTCCAACAAGACAATGAAATGCTTACTAAAACACAGCGGAGAAATAATCATGGAGAGTTTCAACAATTTGAACAATACACAGAGTGTCATAATGTTATGCCAACAACATAAAAGATCAAACACGAAACAAAGTCAGATCCCATATTTCCGCAAACAATAAATTTCGTGGGAAAAAATTGTGGAGACTTCTCCAAATAATCTGCTAAAATTACGAATTTTTCTCCTTCAACAGCGAACGACAGAACGATTTCGTCGTGTCATTTTTGTGTGAGATTTTTTATTTCGCATCATCAGCAGCGTTCTAGGCTTAAGCACGAAAAAACCCTAAGTACTCTGGCAACCATGATGATAACCTCTAACCGATACAACATAAAACAATACCATCTTACGCCATAAACATGACCTATAGAACTTTAATAAATGAGGGAAGGAAAAACCATTGAAAGCTAATGTTAAAGTTGCATTAGATCGTGGACGAAGAACGACGACGACGACGATCGATATGAAGCCCAGTCCAAGCGGCTTGGTTCTCAGAGCTATCGGATGCATTAAAGGCACAACCAAACCAAAGTATCTAATAATACCATCAGCTTTGGCGAACTATTGCCATTTTCTGTTGCTGTTTTTTTTTTTTCTTCTTGCACTGATCGTGCGTCTTTGTCGATTTGTGTTTTGCGTTTGTTCTCGATTCACTTCCCATCATCATCCACAATACAAACCAAACTGTGGCTGCAATAGCCCCGCCATCCCATCATAAACAATGGCTACTAAAGCACGATATGGAATGGTTGTTATGTTTTTTTTTATTTCTTTGGTTTTTGTTTTGTTTACTATGTGGTGGTGCTGCATGGGATCAGATGATCTCCTTGCCACATGGGTGGGCATTTGTTTTAGCATTATGCTGATCAACATTGGGAAGCTGATGCTATGGCTGTGCCCCTGCGCCACTTGCCTTAAAGAGAGCGAGAAAGAAAGAGTATTATGGTGTGCGATTTTGTTTTGCCACATAAAACTCTGACTATACGAGGGGGAGATTGCGATCGGTATTCTTTTTCGTTTTCTTATTTTTTTTATTTTGTTTTTTGTTGCTGTATTAAGCTTGTGCGGAGCTTGTATTCTTAATTGGAATAGATTTTTATTGCTATTCAGGGTTTGTTTAACAACAATTGATTAGATTGATTGCGGTTAGGATTACGAGTCTTCCGGTACACTCGAGCAAAGACTGTGATGTGGTTTTTGCGTCATATGTTAGATACTTCTTGGTGAGGAGACCTTTTGATCCAATAGAAGGTTTTCAAATACAGATTTGTAAGCAACGCTTTCGTTAGTATTAACATCTGCCCTTATTTTTGGAATCCTTTCACAAATCCTCCAAGAGTATACTTGCAATGAATAATAACACTGCATCTCATCTAGCCGTTCGAACTCAACAAAAATTTGTAGGTTCACTCAATTCCTGCCAACAACACGCACACAGGAAAACAAACATTAAATGGTCTGAAGCTGAATTTTGTAGCATTTCCAAAGATTTAATAACTCTGGTGGCGTAAGATTGGTTGGTAATACATCCCTGTTTGATTTTGGAACAGCAGGCTTTCGCACTAACAGACCAACAGGTTAAGTTCCCACACACACAAATCAAGAATTTTTAATTTTTGGTTTGATTTTAGTAAGTTCCCTTGGTTGAATCACCTGGTACCCCGCCCCTGGTGGCTTAAGTTCATACTATGTCCCATACTCACATATGGTTCTATCTTGTGGTGGAAGGCTATTCAAAAACTAAGCTATTTATAAAACCTGAACAACGCCCAGAGACTACCCTTTGTATAGGAATAACGAGGGCACAGAGGTCTACGCCACAAGCAGGGCTGGAAATTATTGCAAATCTTCCAGTCCTAGGCGAGCACATAAGATGCACAGCAGCCAAAAGTGCTCTTCGACTCAAAGAACTGGGCTCTTGGAAACACAGCACCTCTATGATCATGGGCATCCTACAAAAGTATGATACAGTGGCCGGACTTGAAGTGGCGACTGACTATAAACCTAAAATAGAATTTAGAAAACACTTCTCTTTTTTAAGTCCCGAAAGGCATGGGTGGGAACCCAACTCACTAACCGGTGAACAAGGTTTTCCCTTCTAAACCGATGGGACAAAAATGGAAGAAAGAATAGGAGCTGGGGTGTTCTGTGAAGCTCTTAATATTAGAGAATCATATAAACTCCCAGATAAGTGTAGCGTCTTTCAGGCTGAGATTTACGCTATTGAAAAAGCGGTAGAAATGGTAGCTACACAAAAAAAAAAACTGAGTTCGTCGAAGATCACATTTTTCATGGACAGCCAAGCTGCTATCAAATCAAAGCTATAGCAAGTGAGACTATAAGATCCAAAACAATATCAAATAGGAACAGTTGTAACCAATTAGATTTGAGACCAGACGTCCCGATCGCCGTGATTAATAGGAAACTCGACCTAACAACGAAAGACCAAATCGATAACTCCTGGACGTCCAGGAATAACTGCGTTATCGCTAGAAGCTTATGACCTAGAATTAATGAAAAGAAAACTAAGTATATTTTATTGTTGAGTAAAAAAATATTAGAATCTTGATAGGGGTACTAACGGGTCATTGCGCAGTTGGCACAATGGCCACCAGAACGAGTGTATTCGCACCCGATTTCTGTAGGAGCTGTCAGAATGTTGAAGAAATTGAAACCATTAAACACCTGCTCTGTTATTGTGCAAGCCTCCAAACAAATCGCCTCCGTTATTTTGGAAACAGGTTTGTTGGAGAACTGGACGATCTAGCGCAGGTCTCAACGGCAAACATGAGAAAATTCATAGAAAGTACAGGCTGAGTTGCAAACGAACCTGCCTATGTGAACCAATAGCTTAGGAGCAACTCTGCTTTATTTTGTAAGGGGATCATAATGGACCAATAGGCCCCCGTGTACGCAACGGCCTGTGTGCTGTGTACGCCCCCTCCTTACCTAACCTTAACTAACCTAACATAACCTAACCTATCTCCCTCGTGACGTTCGGATCAGAGGTACAAGACCTGGTGGCATTTGGAACAGCATGCTTTTCTACTGGTAGATCAGAAGAATCAGGAGCTAGCAGATCGGTAGGTACTAAGCCCTTGGTCGTTATCAGAATAGCAGGCTTTTCCACTGGTAGATCATCAGGGTCGATGCTCTTGGTTGCTTCAGATTGCCCCTGGTGGCTTTCGGAACAGAAGGCTTTCTGACAGGTAAAAGAACAGGTACTATGCGCCCCTGGTGGCTCAGATAAGAAGGTAATTGGACACTGGATGCTTCCGCAACAGAAAGCTTTCGCAATGGTTGATCAACAGGTTTAATGCCCCTAGTGGCTTTAGAGTAGCAGGTACTACGCCCGTGGTGGCTTTCGGACCCCATGTACTACGCCCGTTGCGGTTTTGGAACAGCATACTTTAGTACTATAAGATCAGGAGGACCTCGGTCGATTTTGGAATACTGGGGCTTTTTACTTGAAGATCAGCAGGTTTGATGCCCTTAATTGCTTGAGATTGCCATTATTAAACAAACCTGGGTACCTTTTGGAATAGAAGTCTTTCGCACTATGCCCCTGGTGGCGTCTGATCAGTAGCTATTTCATCAATGATGGCTACAGATTACCATCAGGTACTCTTCACTTGGTGTCCTTGGAACTAACAGGTACTACGCCCTTGATGGCTTTCGCAAACTTGGCTAAGGCACTGGTTGATAAGCAGGTATCAAAACCCTTATGGCAATTAAAATGATCAAATTTTGTATCTTTAACATAGGTAGTACTTTTCCAGTAAGAGAGTTATGTCTTATGTATTCTATCAGATGCAAACGAAAAGATGCGTAGCATGGAATACTTCACAATTTTGTGACCTTAGCTAGAATCAATAAGATCACAAATCTAAAATCAGTTTGACCTAAACAGTCCGTGCTTTTTTTGGAATAATCATTGAAAGGCCTCTAGATTTGGGTCTTATGTGATGTAGGTACTATTTCTGTGGCCAACTTAATTCTGCTGTCACCGGTGTTGCAATTACTTGTACCAGGAGTTTTTAAAGCAATTTTTGTTTCTACAATACAGTGGAACTTCTTTGTCTTTTGAACAGGGTTGATTTTTTTTTTGTGTAAATGGTTTCTTTGAACTTTTTTTTAGTCAAGCCTTCTCATTCTAGCTGTATCTTAGCTACCAGCAATTTTTAATATTTAAGCTTTAAATATAGGTACCTTAAATAGAGATGATGCAGGCTAAATATTAACAAAAGATGTATTATCTCCAGTCACCGCGTTGAGTAATTAATGCAATACAAAAAAAAAATGTATAATATTAACCCTGAGAAATGAATAAATTAAGGTTATCATTTGAAGAACAAGTTTCAACAGACTCAGATTAAATCATCATCATTACCTAGCTCCCATCATCCTATATATAAGAAAGAAAAACACTCTTATCAAAAGAAGCGTGATATATAATATACCTATACCTACATGTATAATGTTATGCATCTCATCACAGCAAGCTTAATAATTGATAATGAACTTTATTCGACCAACTTTCTAAAAAGACACAGTTTCCGACATTGTATATTTGAGTGTGTGTGTTGCGTTTTATAGTAAATACAAAAAAAAAACTATCACCACTGTTATCAATTTTATTAAAGCGCAAAATACTAAGAAAAATACATTAAAAACAAAAATTATGTAGGTACTGGCATTAAGTAATAAAAATATTAAAAATTATAATAAAACAAAATAAACTATACTATAAAGCTTGTTTTTAAATTTTTATTTTGTTTTATATTTATTGGGACGGATTACGAAAAATTAACGCCTTTTTACGCACTTTGTAGGCTCAAAATATTGGATTCTTAAATTGGTTCCCATAAGCATAGTTAAGAGTTACCATGCGAGAATCAAAATTTTCAAAATGATTTTCCACCTATTCTGTACATCATCGCGAAAAACGTTTGATCTAGGCCACCCATTGGGTCATTAATTTACCCTTAATTAATGAACTATAGGCCTAAAAATGGAAAATATGTAATTAGTTTTGGATGCAAAATCCATTTGCATGCAAATAATTCCTTGAGGTGAATATATTTTTTTTTATTTTTTTTAAAGTGTAAACGGACCATCCAAAAAAATTTATTTATTCACCAAATTTGTTTTCGCATGCAAAGCAATTGCAGGTCCATTGTTTTGCATGACATTTCATGACAGCAATGGTTTTTTTTGCATGAAACTGTGAACCAATCATGCAAACAATTAATTTTGCCTTTCACCTCAATTATTTTTGACATGCGAGAATATTTGCATAGATTTTATTTTTGTGCACGTGAACTGTAATCTAAAGGCTTTTTGTGATTTCTTCAACCTGATGTGTGAATGGGAAAACAAAATGCATATCGTTGCCGTTTAATGGCTTTGTTTCCAAAGTTCCGTAAAATGTCTCTTTATCTAAAGTCTACACAAGAAATTTTTTGAGGATTTTGAATACATCGATAGTTGATGGCTTGGCAGATGAGGGGGAAAAACTATATTTTGACGGAAATAGTATATTTCAAACCGAACGTCACCCAATTGCCCTCAAATTACTTTTTCCCGGAGCAGAACAAAATTAAAAACAAATCTGATTTCTTAGATGTGTTTTAATCCATCGACATTGTAGCCTTCCTTCAATGGAACTTGACAGTTGTTGATGGCTTGACGGATGGAAGACAAACTATTTTTTAGCGGCAAAGGTATATATCGATGAAAATGTCACCCAATTGCCCTTAAATCACTTTTTCCAGAGCAGTAAATAAACTTCAAAACTTTCAGATTTTTTAGCAGTTGTTTAATCCATCGACATCGTACCCATCCTTCAATGGAACTTTACATTTGATAGCTTGACAGATGGGGGATGAAATATATTTTGACGGAAAAAGGTTATTCCGATCTAAATGGCTTCCAATTCCCCTAAAATCACGTTTTTATTGCGCAGTGAAAAACTTTAATTTTTGATTTCTTAGAGCTTTCTTAAACCATCCACACTGTATTCTTCGATAACACCGCTTTCAGTGTCGTGCGATCTTCAACGTACAAAATGATTCAATTTTGCTCTTCTCAACTCCGCGTCAACGTTCATATGTTTGGAAGTGGTCAAGTAGTGTAGTCGTCAACGTTTCATATGTCAATACGTTGACACCAGAGAGTACCAATTGCGTTGACACAGCTAACTCGTCAATTGCGTTGACACAGCTAACACGTCAGTGCCGTCATTCATGTGATCTTCAAGGTTTCATGCGTTGACACAGCCTACGTTGACCGTCTAATCTAAGCTTAAGCCACTTATAAAAAATGTCTCGAAAAAAGCTATATCTACTAATTCCCAATGACCTGACTACCAAAATTCATCTTTCCTTGACGGTGTTCACATTGGACTGACTCCTCCGACTTATTTTGACATTCATCCAACTTCTTTTGTTCAGACACAAACTAATGTGAACACCCACAGACTCACTTTGAAGTTGAGAAGTCGTTTAGAGAAAAGACAAATCTGAGCTCGGTGAGGGATTAATAAATTTTTTTTTCATTCCAAAACTTTAATTTCATTTATTTAAAATATTTTCAAATGAAATAAAATTGAATTGTGTAGTATTTGTTTGCAAAAGAAAAAGTACAGAGAGAGAAAGCAGTTGTCACAAAAGAAAACGTCAAAAAAATCCATAGATTTTCAAAAAATTTAAAATATTCTGCCATCTCCTTCTCACCATGAAGTGGGAGTGAGATAAAGTACAGAGACGTCAAAAAAAGTCGGAGGAGTCAGTCCAATGTGAACACCGTCCTTGAATCCCAGTTCCTGTGGCAGCCACTTCCTCGTTGTTTGCTGATCGGAATAAATCCGACACTGAATTCCATATTATGTATGTATGTATATGCGAACTGGTATAATATTCTATCTACGCACGAAATGATATTTAGCGGTTCAAAAAATTTATTTTGACCCAATACACATTAAATTAGAATAAAAAAAAACAAAAATAAAATATACATACATAACACAAATTTATGGGTATACATATTCAAATACAATTAATATTTTAAATGTAAAAAAAAAAAAATATAAACTGTGTTCAAAGCTCTGAATCTTAAGAAATGCTAATTTATGCGTCACTTCGCTCATTCGTTGTGATATGGCAAAAAAAAGGGGGCCAGAGCCCAACTGTTTGATTGTGTGAATATTTAAATATTTATTTTTGATAGGTTGACGATTATAATTACATCGATATCGGGGGTAGGTATTCAAAAAGTAAAAGGTTTTCCTTTGTTTCAAAATTTGAAAAGGGTCTTTTTGTCGTTGTTGATATGATTTGGGACATCATACACTTAGCTTTTCTCTTTTTTATAGCATCTCTGCCACCTACCCAAACGATTATGATGAATTAAATTTTGACATTTCTGACAAGTGATTTGCGATTTCTTACCCTCCTTGATATTTAAGATAAAAGAAAATAAGAATGAACTGAAAAAAAATTTAAAATATTTTCAGCGTTTTCTTTTGTTTGTTAACTTAAGTGGATTGATCCAATTTAGATTTTTTTGTTTAATCATGATTTGAGAAAGGCGGGATTTTTTAAATGACATTCTGATGGGAGGTTTATTTATCACCAGAAGTGTCAAAGCAATCATTATTCATTATGTATCCGTATTTCCGTATTTTCTCCTTCTTCATCTTGTTTTCTTAATTATATTTTTAGAAAGTTTTTTTTTATTTTTTTTTTCTGAATTTGTGTAACTTCTGATTGCGTGAAGAAATTAAAATTTAATAAATAAAGTGATGATATAACTTGTTGTAAATATCGACTTAAATACCTCTACTTTACACAAAAAAATATAAACGAAGTGAAATGTTGTCGAAGCAAGTGCAGTTATATACCTACCTATGCATTTCCAGACAGCTTTAAGCAGTTGTCACATTGTGGCGCCAGCAATACATTCGAAATTCATATTAAACAGTTCCATATGTCAACGTAACACATAAAAGATATTAAACAAAATTAAAATAACAAAATAGTATTTAATGTGTGATAAAAGGAAGCAGCTGCATAATAATTTATTCATTTAAATATACAAACAAAAATCAAATAAATTTAACAAGAATAATAGGTTTTATAAGTTTTTAAATAACGATCTATAAAATATGTTTATTTCTTGTAAAGGAATTTTATGCATTCTTAAAATATTGTGGCCATAGATATCTATGGATCAAACATGACAGATGGCATGACGATGATAGAAGAGAGATTTTGGGTTAATCCCGAAATTTAGTATTTATATGTACATATGTATGTAAAAGCACCTGAAGATTTAATCGAAGTTGAGCTGAACCTATTATTCTTTGTCAACTACGTGACCAACGTATTTTTTTTTAATATTGCAAGTCTGAAAAACAATTTATCTAAACCGAATATAGCAGGTAACATTTTATCCTTCTTAATATTACGTCTATTTTTTCACATTTTCATATTTTTTTTTTTCAATCAAAATAGAAACAAACTGATTTTTTCTAAAAATGAAACGGGCCTCACATTTTAGCATTTTAAATTAAAAATTTGGACTGCAAATTTTAAAAAGGTAGTACATAGGTACCTGTGTAGGTATTAATTTCTAGAACTTGTAAATTGAAAAATAAATAAATATACATACATTTTTGAAAAGGTACCTATGCAATATTCTTTGAACTTTTTGGAAAAAAATACAAAATTGTATTTTAATCCGTTTCAATGCTGTGAATTTGTTGTTTCAAACCAAACAACTAAAAACAGCTTAGAAAAAATCTCATTTTTATTAAAAAATAGACAATGAATTAAGTCAATTTCATAACAAGGGTGTATTTCTTGTGTTTTCCTTTTGTCGTTCTCCCATTGAAATTTTACACTCAAATTGAGACTGAGTCCACAAGTTCGTAATGTATTGTCTCTTTCAATTCAAGAACAAATATTTTTTCATGAAACTATAAATGTTGCATTTTTAAAAAGGTATTAGTTCAAACTAAATCAAATTTAATTATTTCAAGGTTCTTTAAACCTTCAAAAACATCTAAAATGCAACTGATACCTCTTGCCAAATGAAATTTTATGCTAAACCTCCTAAGTCCCCGAAAGTTATTACGTGATTTTTGGAGACAGAAACACAAATACATATCCACCGGATATCAAATTTACCATGAACATCGAAATGGTCATCTTATACCTCCGTGGCTAAGTTTTCTTCTTTTTTTTTCAATTTCGTTGTGTCCAACAAGAAAAAAAAAAACAGCAAACAAAAACGTGACACTCCCGTGGTTATTCTGATTACCATGTGTATAGGTACCTTACATTATAACTTTGAAATAATAACATAAATCACAACTGGTACTAGATACCTGTCTAGCAAATCGGCTTTGCATATAATTCCCACAGATGTCTTTTAATACAGTTTTCTCTGTTTTTGATTTTGTTGTTGTTGTAGGTGTAGTTTATCTCTATCGCCCTTCGTTCTTTCTATCTTCCAATTCAAACCACAAAAGATTGACATTTTCATTTTTATTTTTATTTTTTTTTATTTTTTTGCAAATAGATACCTACTCTGGGTGTCATGGTTTTGTTGGCAAACTTCTGTGGTAGATTGGCTTCGGGGGCAACTTTTACAAAATTAAATTAACTTGCAAATGAAAACCAGTTCTTTGCAAACATATATGGTTTTTTTTTCAGTATACAGGGTAACCCAAAAATTATAACTTTAAACTAGTAACTTTATTTTTTTTTTCCTTAAGATAAACAAAAATAAATTCAATTTGTTTCCTTTTTTGTGTGACCCTTTGCTGTGTTTTATTATCTTCTATCGGGTTCGGGATCTAGGTATGGATTAACTTTTAACACGCTATACGAAAATAAAATAATAGAAAATTAGCAAAGTTGTTTTTGTAACACGTGTTAAAAATTAATCCAGATCCAGATCACGATAAAGGAATATAGTAAAACACAGTTAATATAGTTACCTTTTGTAGGCCTTTCACTTTCATTAGCCTTAGGTAATTTTCGTCCTTCGAAAAGCAAGTGAATCCAAATTTATTTTCTTGAGTATTCTGACAGTAAAAGTGAGAAGTTTTGGTGAGGAACCACGTTCACAAACGAGACAGTAAACATTTCTGAAATCTTTATTTTCACAATTTATCTCATTTCTGTCGTCAGAATTTAACAATTCACACTGAAAACTATACAACGCATCATCGTTTTAGATTCAAGTCATTCACATTAATATGAAATTGTGGGCCCATATTACTTGCTCTATATGGCAAGGAAAAAATGGTTTCCTTTCATAAAAAAATGTATGTTTCTTCAAATCTAACGTAACGTTGATGGAGAAGTCTTACAAAGTAGGATTAGTCATGACTTTCGTCGGTCTGTTCGTATATACACGACTCTGAGTGTGGGCGTCTATACGTCTGTGCGTCCTGTGTTGATCGAGCTAGAATTTTAAATTGTGGAACGATTTGCTTGAAATTTCGTACCAATAGGCCAAATTGTTCACTACAACTAATCTTTGATAATCAATGATTATTGCCATGCACTTGTAAATCATCGAATTTATAGTTATTGCTTGAGTTGTTAACCATCGTAAAGACCAATTTTAGTTGATTATCACCATGGAAAGGATTTTGTTGACCTAAAAACAAAATTAAATCCTTAAAAATGCAAAAAGGGCATTTATTGATTAAAGCTAATTTTAACATAAACTAACGGATAATTATAGTTGCATTGACTACAAACAGCTTTTTAAAGTTCTCAGGTAACAGCTTTCTACGATTGTCTGCTAATAGCACCCTGAATGAGCTAAAGGACCTATCTAGTTCAGGAAAAACGAAGGGAACCCATTTAAAACCCTAAGCATCCATTCACTTCAACTTTTTCAGGAAGTTTGCATATGACGTCGCCAGTTTTATGTCCCGTATTTGCATTTAAAACCAAAACCATTTCCTTGCCCAAGTGATATTCCTTCGAGAAAATAATAACTTTGTTCCAGTGTTTTTTTTAATTAAAACTGGCAGTCTATCAAATTTTGATTAAATTTTTTCTTATTGAGAAGCAAATTGCCGAAAAAGTGTGGAATGGTTAGGTGGCAAATTTTTGCAAAAATTTAGTTTGGTATCTGACATCTGACACACGTCAACATGGATTTTAACAGACCAAAGAATTTCTGCCCAAGGAATTTTTTTTGGGTAGAATTTGTCAAGAAGGAAAAATGTTTTAATCTCTGATGAGCACTCTTTTCTGCCCTAAACAGATGAGTTATTGAAGTGTGGAACAAATTTGACAAATAGTAAGACTGGCCGTTTTCGACAATGTTTTGAACAAATCTAAGGTAAATCATTGAAAAAAGTACGTAAGCTCAAAACTACCATTTTTCGTACTTTAAGATTTTTATCTTGAAAATATTTACTTTCAAGGAAAGAGAGCGAAAAAAGGCAAAATAGACAAAAAATCAAAAAAGGCAAAATAAACCAATATATTCTTGGAATCAGGAGGACATAAAACTTACTTACTACTTTCATTCGATAACACACAGAAAAGGCAAAGTTAGCAAAATCCTATCCCTGATTAATACTAATTATAATGAGAACCTTGAAAGTCACCTTACAAATGCAACCACTGTGAATTAATTTGCCCCAAATAGCCTTTTTTGTTTTTGGCGAAATTTTGTTTGGATAATTTTCATATATTTCGTTAATAGCTTTCAAATGTTGTTGAAACTTTGCATACAAACATGTAAAATAAATAAATATGTTTATAAATAATATTACATTAAAATTTAATTTACAATCAAATTTAAACAAACAAAAATATTTTTATAATAATAAAAAAAAAAAAAACAAAGAGAAAATAATCATGTTCTTAATACCTGACCTTTTTTCTTAAAATTTTTCAAAACATACAAGTGGGGAATTCCATCTCTTAAAAAATATTAAAAATTTTTTGTTCACCCTATACAGGCAATGTTGATGACTGGATAGCAAATATATTGATACAGATTCGGTTGTTTTTGTCACCTTTAGCTGTTTATTTATTGTATTTTTTCTTTTCTTTTGTGTCTAATTAAAAAAGTATATCCGTTTATAAATAAACTATTTTATAGGTATGTGCTGTTGCTGGTAATTTAACTTACATTCGGTTTCAATCGAAATATCATTCCCTTTTTATGTTTCCCTACTTAAACAAAAAACACGTTTTTGAGCAACTTAAATAACAAAGTGCAAGATCATTTTACAACAACAAAAAAAACCACAAGAAGTAAACAAACTTAAATCAGAAAGTAACAACATTTACAAGATATACTCGAATACAAACTCGTATTATGGTGCTATGCATCAAGGTTATTTCTCTGTGTTTTACCTCTCACCATAAAAACATCAAGAACTGCATCACAAAAATATTTCTGCTAAATTAAAAGGTTGCTAGGCAGCAGCGACTACGTTTATCTTTATAAAAGGTGAAGGTGGCGTAGGAAAGACGGTCTGTACACAGTCGAAATCGGTTACAGAGGTAAAGCAAAATTTACTTTAAGTTTCTTTCGATTTATATAACAACAAATTTTAACTAATTCTTAAAATAAAGTTGTGAGTTTTTTAAAAGATTTTTTTTTTAACAAAACGAACCTTTTATATCAACAATCTTATAGTGGCCATAAGCATCCCCCAATCAAAAAATCAACAAATAGAAAATAAATACAGAACTTGGTTGTTAAAACAAACTGATGTATGAACCAAAATTTGTGGTTTTCAGAAATGTTATTTTAAGTTTTAAGGAACATTAAAACCATCAGTATTAAGAATTTCTAATTCAAAATTACCAAGTTATTGTTTTTGCACGAGTTTTCTTCAAAGCCGAAGACATTTGAACATGTAAACTCTGTTGGCGTATGATAATACCTTTATTTGGTACAGAACTGTCACTCATAACAAGTGCTTATTTATAGTTCCAGTTTAAAAGCTACACGTTGGGCGCCATTTTTTTACTTATAAAACATTTTGAACATGTACACTACGTTTACGTATGGAAATTTTTTTATTTGATACAACACCCTCGCTCATAACAAGTGTAGTTTATAATCCCAGTCGAAAAGCTCCACGTTGGGCGCCATTTTTGTACTTAATAAATAGCATTTTTACTTCGATTGATATTTTTCTTTTAATCTTAGAACATCTGGCACTTCACACAAAAAAATGTTACTTCAAAAAATAATATACATATATTATTCTTTCCTGATACAATACCTATAGCTGTATTGAATTGATGCACTCAGTAAGGATTACTGAAAGGTCAATAAACAATCAGATTACCTTTCGTGTATAGATAGTCTAAAGGTCACAGCAGTGAACATTTTATTGATCAAGGTGTGTTTTTTTTTTTTTTGTTTCTGATTTGTATGTATTGATCCCAAAACTCTAGATAAAAATTAAAAAAAAAATTCAGAACGTAATGTTATTGAAGTTGTATGTTGATAGATGCAACAACAATAAGTAAACAAAACAAGTGTTGGTTTGTTGATTACGACAGTGTGGAAGTAAAGAAAAAAAAAAGAAACAACAACAAAAATCAAAAGAAATGTGGTAAAAATTCCTGCTTTTAAAAATACAGATTATAATGATTGAATGCATCAGAATAAAGAAACGATCGTCAGTTCTTTTGGGGGGGATGAAATAGAATAAGAATTGAAAACAAAACCAAATATAATATGATGATAAATGAATGTTGGTATACATTTGAACAAGTGCATCATCATCTGTTGTATATTTAGGTTGATATGAAATTTCTGTGCTCATTGTTTTTCCATTGTTTATTTTTCTATTTATATCTACATTTTTTTTTCTTTGAGGAAGGTTCATCAATAGAATCCAATAAAATTAATGAAACATTTAGGAAATACTAGGTCAATAAAAATTTTGAAAAACAAAGGTGACATAAACTATTAGATTATGGAGCGCTTTACCTTAACTTTGTGTAAATAATTATGAGATATTATCTATTATAGGTGTGTTTTTCAGGTCAAATTAAGAAAGTTATAAAACTGAGAGTTAGACTTGAAACATACTTTCAAATAAGTTGATAACAGTTAGAGAAATTTAGGGTATCTTTGTCTTTGGTCATTATTACGGGTGTCATTTGCTTGATCAAAGATTTTGGTCAAAAAAATAATACCTAATCAAAAGTTGAATATAACTTAAGTTGATGTTTTATTGCATCAGCTGTATTTCAACAGAATAAAGAATTTTAGATAGCTTTGGAAACTTATTTCAAGGCGATACAATCGTTTTATTGTAGCATAAAACTTTGATCAACACTCTCAACAAAGGCTTAACGATCCAATATCATAAATATAAAAGTAGCTTTTACTACCAGTATGGTAAGGATTCGTATTGTTAGCATTACAAATTACGCATTGGAAAAGTTCTATGTATACCGCATTATGTACCTACTGCTTAATGCAAGCAAGTGTACTTCATATTATTTCTTATAGTAAATAAAATATAAATATAAATATAAATATAAATATAAATATAAATATAAATATAAATATAAATATAAATATAAATATAAATATAAATATAAATATAAATATAAATATAAATATAAATATAAATATAAATATAAATATAAATATAAATATAAATATAAATATAAATATAAATATAAATATAAATATAAATATAAATATAAATATAAATATAAATATAAATATAAATATAAATATAAATATAAATATAAATATAAATATAAATATAAATATAAATATAAATATAAATATAAATATAAATATAAATATAAATATAAATATAAATATAAATATAAATATAAATATAAATATAAATATAAATATAAATATAAATATAAATATAAATATAAATATAAATATAAATATAAATATAAATATAAATATAAATATAAATATAAATATAAATATAAATATAAATATAAATATAAATATAAATATAAATATAAATATAAATATAAATATAAATATAAATATAAATATAAATATAAATATAAATATAAATATAAATATAAATATAAATATAAATATAAATATAAATATAAATATAAATATAAATATAAATATAAATATAAATATAAATATAAATATAAATATAAATATAAATATAAATATAAATATAAATATAAATATAAATATAAATATAAATATAAATATAAATATAAATATAAATATAAATATAAATATAAATGTAGGATGTGCCTACTCATTACCCCTAATCCGTACGCCACTATTCAATCATATCATCCCATCATCTTCTGTTAATCCTTGGTACCGTTGAAACATTCGATAGCCAAATACCCGTCAGCAAGGAAAAGCTTATCGACAGAGAGAAGATAGAACGATCACGACCACGCAACGGCTACGACATCGCGACGCATCGACCCTTTCTATTAACTTTTGCTCTTTAATTTTCTAAACTTAAACTATAAATTGATTACTGTTTTTGATTGCCCTTTTACTTAAATCTAAATTATCTATAAATTGTTAATTCTTAACTTTGTGAAATAAAACATTTAAATCAGTTTTAACTGAACAAACGAGTCTTTTGTCGGCGCACCCCTCCCACATGGTGTCAGAAGTGTTAAGATCCCCTTGCCCTTAATCTCTATAAATCGGTTTCGGATTGTGAACTATGAGTGCAAGTGCTGATTAAAAGCGATTAATTTTAAAAGAAAAAAAAATATTAGTGAATTTTATGTTGCATGCGAATAAAAAAAAATTGTGAATTGGATGTTGCATGCAAAAGAAAAAATTAACCTGTGAAAGTGCTATGTCTATGTGAAGTGCTATATGAAAAAAAAAATCATTCCCATTCCCACGGAAAAAAAGTTATTCTCTATAAGTACAGTCTGCACAAATAAATAACGGATAAAAGCAAAGATTAAAACCGATAAGTATCATTTTTAATATATTGAACTTTAAATCATTTATTAAAATCATTTAAAAAATGACAGATAGGTATTTATTTTAATTTGTGTAAGATAAAATTTGTATATGCATTAAATGAAGTTAGAGGAGCTATCTACTAAAAAGCTTCAATCTCTTTTAAAAGAACGTGGTTTATCGTCAAGTTATAGATTAAAGAAAGAATTGATAGAAAGGTTAAGAAAAGCTTTGATGTCTGAAATTGAAGAAACGTTATCCAATACCGATAGTATCGATAACGGTGAAAACGAAAACGAAATTAATCAAATTGAAATCGATTTAACTAAAAACGGTATTGACGACCCTCCAAAAAATAACGAAAACAGTGAATCGGTAAGAATGGCTCAAAACAATCATTTTGTATTTAAAGACGTAGAAGATTCACTTGAAACTTTTAATGGTGAAACGGGAAAACAAATTACAGATTGGTTAAAAGAATTTGATGACATTTCAAGTGTATGTGGGTGGAATGATATACAGCGCTATTTGTATGCAAGAAGACTTTTGAGGGGTGCCGCGAAGTTAGCGATAGAATCAGAAACGGGTGTACATAGTTGGAACGAATTGCAAAAAATGTTAACGAAAGAGTTTGGCCAGACAACGTCTAGTTTGGTCACACATCGCGATTTAGAAGCGCGAAAGAAACGCAACGACGAAACGTACCTTGAGTATATGTTTCATATGAAACAGATAGCAAGTAGAGGAAAAGTTGATAATGAGTCATTATTGTCTTATATAGTAGGCGGGATACCTGATAGTATTCTAAATAAAACCATTTTATTTGAGGCAAAAACTTTCGATGAACTAAAATTAAAATTCAAAATTTATCAGGAAATGAAAGTGCAAAGGCAAAGGAATCGAGGTGATGAGCGCGCGCAAGCTCAGCCAGTAAAAACAATCGCGAAAGACCAAGAACCAAATAAACAGCGTTGTGTGAATTGTGGGGCGAAGACCCATAACACAAATGTTTGTCCTTACAAGGAAAAAGGTTCACGATGTTTCAATTGTAGTGATTTTGGACATTTGTCAAAGAACTGTCCAAAAAAAGTGTCGAAAGTAAATCGAATTACCACTCCGACCATGTTAGTGGAATTAAAAATCAAACATTTTTCGTTTAGTGCACTTATCGACACAGGTAGCCAATTGTCACTTGTTAAGAAGTCCATATTTGATCGTTTAGATGAAAAAATCGAAAACTCGGGTACTCTCCTTGCGGGATTGGGCCAAGAGATTCGACAATCGATTGGTTCCTTAAAATTATCGGTTATGATTCAGGACACGACTTATATGCTTATTTTCGATATCGTTAGCGATGAATGGTTATCAGAAGATATATTGATTGGTACAGAGATTTTGAAATACGCAAATTTGAATATTGAAAATGGACAAGTTAAACTAACCCCTATATTTTCAAACTCATTTGTCGACGAACTAAACGAAAACGATATTTTTGAAATAGACCATAACGTTATGAAATGTGAAGAAATTTGTAACTTTGATGGTATTCAAAATTGTGAATTAAAAGAGCGTCTCAAAAATGCCATTGAAGCTTATAGACCCCAAAAGCCGGAAAATTCATGTGTTCAAATGAATATCGTACTAGAAAATGAAAAGCCCATTTACCAACGTGCGAGAAGACTAGCTCCTAAAGAAAAAGAGATCGTCCAGTTAGAAATTAGAAAATGGTTGGACGGAGGTGTTATTGTCCCTAGTAATTCTGATTTTGCAAGTCCCATAGTGCTCGCGAAGAAAAAGGACAGTGGTTATCGCGTTTGCATTGATTATAGAAGACTCAACACGAAAATTATTAAAATCCGGTATCCGCTTCCGCTTATGGAAGATGTTCTTGATGAACTTTACAACGCCCATGTATTTACGACCTTAGACTTGAAAAATGGTTTCTTTCACGTTGACATTGCTCCCGAAAGTAGAAAGTATACATCCTTTTTAACACCTGATGCGCAGTATGAGTTTTGTAAAGTGCCGTTTGGTCTCTGTATATCTCCTTCCGTTTTTCAGGAATATATAAATAAAATTTTTAAAGACCTCATCCTAAAAAAGCTAGTGCGAATTTACGTTGACGATTTTATAATCGCTTCGAAAGATGAACACGAAAATTTCGATACGTTAATGTTAGTTTTAGACGTCGCAGCTAAAAACGGTCTTCAATTTAATTGGAAAAAATGCAAATTTATGTTACGATGTATAGAGTTTTTGGGACATATTGTCGAACACGGTACGGTTAAGCCCTCGATCGAAAAGACCAAAGCAGTTAGGAACTTCCCTGAACCAAAAAACGTTAAACAAATGCAAAGCTTTCTCGGGTTAACGGGATTTTTCCGAAAATTCATACCGAATTATTCCAGAATCGCGAAACCTCTATCAGATATGACTAGAAACACAACTACTGTTTATCGGTTTGGAAATGAGCAAAGATCCGCGTTCGAACATTTAAAAGATCTTCTGTGTAATGACCCTGTCTTAAAAATTTTTAATCCAAACTTACAAACTGAATTGCATACCGATGCGAGTAAGATAGGCCTTGGAGCAGTCCTACTCCAGCTTCACGATGACGCTTTACACCCAGTTTTTTATCTGAGTTTCAAAACTAAGCCTGCAGAGGAAAAATACAGCAGCTACGAGCTCGAAGTTCTTGCTGTAGTTAGATCTTTAAACAAACTCCGCGTTTATCTAATGGGACTCAGGTTTAAAGTTTTCACTGACTGTTTAGCATTTCAGATGACTATGAAAAAAAAAGAGTTATGTTCACGGGTAGCGAGATGGGCTCTACAACTAGAAGAATACGATTGTGAGGTTTTGCATAGACCAGGCACTGCCATGAAACATGTAGACGCCCTTAGCAGAGTACTTACGATAACAAACGTCGAAACGGGCATTTTACATCGAGTTAAAAGCGCGCAAAGCAAAGATGAAACTTGTAAACTGATTCTTAATGTACTGCAACGAGGTAGCTACGAAGATTACGTAAACAGATCTGGTGTTTTATACAAGTTTGACTTACTTGCTGTCCCAAAAATCATGCAAAAAGAAATTATTCGAAACGTGCACGAACCAGGTCACATCAACGCACAAAAGGTAGAAAAGATAATTAGGCAGGAATATTACTTCCCTTCAATTCAAAAAAAAGTCGCAGATGTTATTTCGAATTGTGTTTCTTGCATTCTTGCAGTCAAGAAAAGCGGAAAACAAGAAGGTTACCTTAATCCTATAGAAAAAGTAGATATACCGCTTCACACTTATCATGTAGACCACCTTGGCCCGATGCCCTCAACAGCTAAGAACTATAAGTATATTTTCGCTGTCATGGATGGTTTTACAAAATTTGTGTGGATCTTTCCAGTCAAGACAACAACAACGGATGAAGTTCTTAAAAAGATGGTATTCCTCGAGGACATATTTGGAAATCCTCATCGAATTATATCGGATAAAGGCGCTGCCTTTGTATCGACAGCATTCAAGGAGTATTGCGAGCAAAGAAGTATTCAAAATGTTCAAATCACGACTGGTGTTCCTAGGGGTAATGGTCAAGTGGAACGTATGAACCGTATCATCATAGAAATGCTCACGAAGTTATCGATTGAAAATCCACTTAAATGGTATCAACATGTTTCACGACTTCAACGAACGATTAACTCAACAGTTTCCAGAGCTACAAAAAAAACGCCATTTGAACTTTTGATCGGTGTGCCCATGAGAAACGAAGAGGATAAGAGACTTTCGGAAATGATGGAAGAGGAGATACGAAACGAATTCGAAGCAAGCAGAGTTGAGCTACGACAAAACGCTAAGCTTCAAATAGAAACTTTGCAGAAGGAAAACTGTAAAAGCTACGACAAAAACCGAAAACCAGCCCATAAATACGCCGTTCACGACCTTGTGGCAATACAACGTACGCAATTTGGACCAGGACTTAAAGTTCAACCTAAGTACCTTGGTCCGTATGAAGTGACAAAAATCAAATGCAACGATCGCTACGAACTAAGTAAAATTGGAAACCACGAAGGCCCCAATAAGACGTCATCTGCTGCAGATCTTATGAAACGATGGATAAGTGATGATGATGACGAAACCGAATCTGATTCATCCGAGACGGATTCAGCACAGGATGGCCGGATGTAGGATGTGCCTACTCATTACCCCTAATCCGTACGCCACTATTCAATCATATCATCCCATCATCTTCTGTTAATCCTTGGTACCGTTGAAACATTCGATAGCCAAATACCCGTCAGCAAGGAAAAGCTTATCGACAGAGAGAAGATAGAACGATCACGACCACGCAACGGCTACGACATCGCGACGCATCGACCCTTTCTATTAACTTTTGCTCTTTAATTTTCTAAACTTAAACTATAAATTGATTACTGTTTTTGATTGCCCTTTTACTTAAATCTAAATTATCTATAAATTGTTAATTCTTAACTTTGTGAAATAAAACATTTAAATCAGTTTTAACTGAACAAACGAGTCTTTTGTCGGCGCACCCCTCCCACATAAATATAAATATAAATATAAATATAAATATAAATATAAATATAAATATAAATATAAATATAAATATAAATATAAATATAAATATAAATATAAATATAAATATAAATATAAATATAAATATAAATATAAATATAAATATAAATATAAATATAAATATAAATATAAATATAAATATAAATAAAGGCTAGGTAAGGTTAGGTTAGGACGGGCGTGTACAGCACTGAGGCTGTTGCGTTCACGTGGTCCATTGTGATCCCCTTACAAAAAGAAAGCAGATATGCTGCTTAACTAATGGTTCAAATAGACTGTTTCATTGCGAACCAGCCTGTGCTCTCTTTTTGAACTTTCTCATGTTAGTCATTGTGAGAGACCTAGAGTTATAGATTTTTTCTTTCGTTATTATGTCAATTTTCGTTTAAATCACGCTATTGCTATTTGATACTAACCCTTTCCTTGCCAGTTAATCTACTGTATCATTCCCTTCTATACTGCTATGTCTAGGAACTAGGAACCCAGCAGAGTTTGACTCGGTTAGCGTTATAAATATTATTCAGTATGCCTCGTCATTTTGCCACTGTCTTGGATCTTATAGTATCACTGGCTTTTGTTATGATAGCAGCTTGGCTGTCCACGAAAAATATGATCTACGACGAGCTCAGATTTTTCTTGTATACCATTTCTCCCGATTTTTCAATAGCGTAAATCTCAGCTTATATGATTTTCTATAATATTAAGAGCTTCATAGAACACTCCAGCTCCTGTTCCTTCTTCCGTTTTGGACCCATCGGTATAGAAGGGGATACTCTGTTCACTTATTTGTAAGTTGGGCTCCCATCCATGCCTTTCGGATATTTAAATAGAGAATTGTTTGGTAAAATTTATTATAGATGTTATTGTAGTCAAGTCCAGCCACTGTGTCATACCTTTGCAAGATAGACCCATGATCATAGGTGCTGTCATTCCAAGAGCCCAGTACTTTGAGTCGAAGAGCGCTTTTGGCTGCTGTGTATCTTATGTGCTCGCATAGGACTGAGAGATTTAGAATAATTTCCAGCTCGTTTTGTGGCGTAGACCTTTGAGCCCCCGTTTTTCATATACAGGCTGGGTCTCTGTACCTTGTTCAGGTTTCTGAGATAGCTAACTTTTTCAACAGCCTTCCACCTCACAATAGAACCATAGGTAGGTATGGGACGAATAATCACAGTGTACATCCACCGGATGACCTGCGGTCGCATAACCGTGTACCGAATGTTCAGCGGTGTGAAGCACAAAGTTCTATGAAGCACAAAGTTGTGTGAAGCACAAAGTGCTCTTTTCATTCTTTCCTCTGTGTTCCGTTTCCATGCTAGCTTGGAATCAAGGATTATTTCAAGATATTTAGCTTTTTTGGAAGGTTTCAGAAGAATGTCCTTTAATTTCCTTTTATTTTTAAACAGAACTAGTTCAGTCTTTGTAGGGATAACCATGAGACCGTTTTTTGCTGCCCAATATATAATATCGGTGATGGTGGTAAGATACTAACCCGACATCAAAATGACTATGTAATTGCATAGACCACAATATTAATGCTCTCAATTTTGTTAACAACGTGGATACAAAGTAGAGGTTATATTACCCCTCCCCCTGTGGTGTGGCTCTTGTCTTGTTTTCTCAACAATAGTAGGTATATCCAAGCTGTGAGTTTATGATTCTATGATTCTACCATTGAGCATGGTATAAATCCATCCCACAATAGCAGATTTAACTCCAAACTCTTTCAGAGACTCCATTTTTACCTTGTTAAACGCTCCCTCTGAGTCCAGAAATGGTTCCAGGTTGTGTTCTTTGTACTCGAGATTTTTCTCAATTTGTGGGACAACTTAGTGCAACGCAGTCTACACTGACTTACCTTTAAGGTAAGATTGTTGGTAGTTGCACAAATTTTTATGGATTGAGAAGGTCTCTAACATGCAGATCAATGATTCTCTCCAGGCAGTGTCTTGAGGAGGAACAAAGAGAGACTTTTCAGGCGAGTGTTTCGGTCTTCCATTGCTTTTGGAATAAAGACCACTTTAACCGCTCTCCAGCTGATAGAGACATATCTAAGTTTAATACAACTTTTGAAGATCACCCAAGGCCATGGGGTGATTATCAGTTAAGCATGTTGAAAAAATGACGGAATATTCTTGTCTGCTTCAGCTGATTTATAGGGTTTGAACGAGTTTATTGCCCACATAATCGTCTGCTCTGTGATAACCTGTTCCAATTATAGTGCTGATTATAAGACTTCTAAAGAGTCTGGTTGTTTATTGCTAGTTTCAGCAAATCTTAGAAGGTAAAACTAAGTGGGGTCGAATTACACGATCTTGGTGGCCAATTCACGTCACTTTCACGAGGGATAGATAAACCCTACCCTCAATTTTTTCATGCAGAATTACTTTTGTGGTATCAGCTGTGTGTTCGAACCACATGGCTTTCACATCCATATCATGCAATTTAGGGAAACAAAAAACCGTTTATCATTGATTGCTAGAGGTCTTTGTTGACTGGAAGTTACAGAATTCACTGCCTCTGGAGCTCCTTGGGTAGGCAATTGCCAATGTTTTCAGCAAGTCTTTGCAGAGTCTGTCTATATCAACCCATCCCTACTGGATAACCCCTAATATGCTATATTTTGATTGAAAGTTCAAGCGAAACTTCTCTGGAGATTAAAAAATAATTTGACTGGTTTTGCTAGGCACATTGTCAAGGCATTGGTTTTTCAGATAATACTTTCAACACTTATTGAATAAATTCTTAAGCGAACAAAAACTATATAAATAGCAGTCTAGGAAATAATGAATTACAAATAACTTTAATATTGGCAAATACATTTAAAAAACGAGAATCTATAAATAATAAACATTTCTTTTTCTAATTACAAACTTTTTTTTGCAAATTTATTACATTTTAATAATAATTTTTTTTTTTTTTACATATTTTCAGATTTTTTAACAAGAATGTTTAAGGTAAATATAAATATCAATATTATATAAAATATAGTTTTTTCGCTTAATTTATAAAATAAATTACAGTCTTGATTTAGTTGAAAAAGAAATTCCTGAAATATTTCAATTTTTATCTTAAAAGCACCTAAGTTTCTTATTTCCTTTTTGTTTAATTTCATAAAAGATAAAAATCATGAACAAAAATAAATTAAAAGATTGAACATTTTCACCAGAGTATATTAAAACTTTCTCCCCAAAAAAAAAACAACTGCCTGGTTTTGTGGTCAAATCGTAAATCTTATCAATTTGTTAATAAGAATTTTATTGTGATTGTTATGGAAACGCATTAGACTGTTAAAAGGCGGATTAAGATTTTGTTTTTTTTTTCTTCTTCTTTTCGTATGCCAAATCCAAAACCACAATTAAGATTTCAACACAACTGCTGATAAGGTTCAGTCACTGTCCCATAAAATTTTCGCAATAAAACTCTCTCATTCGGGTGAACATTTATAAGCTTCCTAATTAATGATATACATTTAAGGGTTTTTCGTCAAGTAGGTATTTTAACTAAGCTTATTTTATTGTTTCACATTAATTAAACTTAACTAAAACCAATAATTGTTCTTGGGATATAACTACAATTAGAATGTTGTAAAAAAAAAATGTGCAGAGATAACACAACTTTTCTGCGGGCTTTTTCCCGCAGATTTGGTCTTGTAAATATTTTTGTTTTTATGTTTGGCATTTTACGAGGTCATTGTTCCAATGCATGCATGATTACATTAAGTGTCTGTTAATCTCATTTTTTTTATTTTACGACGTAAGGTTCTCTTGAAATAATAATTTAGATTATGAAAAGCCCCCAATATATGAGTGTGAACTTTGGATTCGAATGATAACACGGAAATATATAGCTCGCAAATGTTTTGTCAAAAACGAATCATTTTGGAATAATACAAAATTTAATTCATCTCAGTTGATCTAGACCTAGAGGGTGTCCCGAAATGTATGCAAAAAGTAATTGTGATAGAAAACTATAGATAAAATTTGCATCTCAGTGAGTACCTACACCTAATTATCTTTGTTTTAAATCAAAACTTCGACTTGCGGGAATTTTGGGGCATCCTACACAATGATATAAGTCTAATTTATTACTGTACACACATATTGAAACAAAATAATTAAGTTTTTTTTAACAAATTCAAATAATCTTCTATGGTTCATTAATTCATAATTTTTGGATGGATGTTTCTTAAGCTCAATTAACATGTCAAATTAATCCTAATGCCAGTGGAAGTATCTATTGTTAAGATAAGAAACACCCATTTTAATGAAGTTGTTGTGAAATTAGTAGGTAATCATCGATTCTTCAACTGATATTCATATCCATTTGAAATAAAAAATAAAACTAGTTTTTAAATAATAACGAAAACTACTAACGAAATCATAAATTTGTATTTTTTTTTTCTTAGGAAAGTAAACACTATAAAGAAATCTAGAAAATTTGAATACTTAAAGCGGCTTGGTTTTTTTTTATTAGCATAAAACAATAAATTTTTTCGTAGATAAAATTAATGAACGAACATAATTAACTCACTAAAAAATAATCAAAGAAATCTTAAAATGTAAAATGTTTGTTCAATATCCTCTTTAAGAAATGATAATTAAGTCTGTCAGAATGCAGTTCCCAGGAAATAATGTTTCTAGTTTTTTTTTTTTAATACAAAACAAGCTTTTATAAAGTTCTTTGGACTTATTTAAAAATGTATTAAGAGAAGATTTTTGGTTATTTTCTGAGAAAAAGTTTGTGTGATAGGTGATTCCATCTTTAATGAATTTCAAGGAAACTGTATAGGTCAGTATACTTAAGATTAGTATACAATGTGACAGGAAGTTGGAGACCACTAAGTTATGAGCAGGTGCGTTGTGTTTATATACAACAGAACTTTCTTTTTCAGATGCGTCCATTTTGTCTCAACTTCTACCTTCAGACAAAACTGCTTATTGACTAGAGTCTAAGAAAGCAAAACAAAATCTCATGCTAACAATTTCTATTATTATACTAAAAAAAAATATAATATATGTATTCAAAAGTAACAAGTTTTTTTTTAAATATAGAAAACGTGAATTCCCGTGTATAGAATTGATTGATTTTTATTTTACTGTTAACAATAATTATAGCAAATTATAAACATATATTTTTTTCAACAAAACATGACACGATTCTCACAGAAGTTTTATTCCACTTGATCACATTCACGTGACATCCATTCACAATAGCGATCGTGTAGCTATACAATTCTGATCTCATCGCAAAATAAAGTTGAAAAAATATAAAAATATCACACATCTCACCTGTCTTAAGAGTTAAAGCTATAAAAATAGAAATTAAAATTCATTTTAATAAAAAAGGTCTTAAAAGCAGTCAATTTTGAAAAAGTCACGTAATGATCATAATCAGCACAATTTCACCATATTCTTCTCGATCAATTTCAGTGAAGTGATGTTCAACAACATCGTCATAATCATCATCACCACCATTGTTAAGGTTTTAAATATTGTTTTTTTTTTATGTTCAATAAAATGTGCATTTATTTATTTGTGAGTTTATCAGAATCAATTACCTAATAATGTTTTGATGTTTTTTGACCATGTGAGTTGTTTTAAAATCTTAATGGAATAATTAGGTAGTGGCGAGATAACGCGTTTACAAATGTTTCTTGTTTTTTAATTGTTTTAGAAATTCTTTAAGTTCATGATGATAAGGCAAATAACTGATTGTATGTAAAGAGGCAGTAACAATTTGAAGGTTGTGGTTTAGGAAGTTCATATTTCTGGCAGTTTTTGAATTTTTTTGCTTCCAGAGGACGCGATCTTGAATAAATTGATAAGAGTTCGTTAGTTATTTTGAAACTTGTTCATTGTTTTTCATAATTTTTTCTTGAAAAATAAATAAAATAATAGTTGGAAGTGATAAAGTCCGATACTGAAAAGCAAGCTTTAGAAATAGTTCCAGTTTTCAGTGCAAGATCATCTTAGGGCGATTTCTTTCAATAAAAGTTGAACACAACTTGGGGATTTTTCTTATCAACTTGTGAATTTATTTTTATTCACTCAAAGTTGACGTTTTCAACTTTCGATTTTCAACTCTAGAGTTTATCAACTTTAGATTTTCTCAACTTCCTCAAATAGTAGAAGTTAATGGAGCAAACTTGGGGTTTTGTTTCATTTTTGTTTATTCAATCTAGTTGTTGTCTGTTTGGTCTTGGCATCGTGTGTCAAAAGTTTTAAATATATAAATAAATAAAAATTTAAAAATGTTTCGTGCAAATTATCTGTGGGAGGATTGGCCATCATCTTCGAGCAGCGAAGATGAAGAATATTTGCAACTTGAAAGGCGACAATACAAGATGCTCCAGCGTGTTGACCTTAACAAATGGGATGACCGCGACTTCATCTATCGTTTTCGTCTCTCAAAACGGACGACAATGATGTTACTTGAACTGATAAAGGATTCGTTGCCTTATGACGAGAGAAGGTACTGTACTTTGGGAAATGAGTAAAATGAATGTAAATATTAAATTGATTCTGGTTTAAAATTTTTAAAGATCGCGAGAATTACGCCCAATCACCCAACTATTAATTGTTTTACGGTATTATGCACTCGGATCGATACAATTGGCAATTGCTGATTTTATTGGGGTAAGCATAACAACAGTGCACTGTGTGTTAAAACGTGTGTCTAGAACACTTGCCAATCTTGCTCCTCGATATATTCGTATGCCGGAAACGCATAGTGAACGGCTGCAAGCAGCAAGTGACTTTTTTGACATAGCGAAATTTCCGCGAACAATTGGTGCGATAGATTGTACTCATATCCGCATTCAGTCACCAGGTGGAAATGATGCAGAAAATTTCAGAAATCGTAAGGGATGGTTTTCCCTTAACGTTCAGACGGTGTCCGATGCTAATTTAAAAATAAACAATATCGTTGCTCGTTGGCAGGTATCTGGTGGTATGAAAATATGAATATCAAATAGTTTTTAATGTTTCTTTTAAAAGGGCTCTACGCATGACCAGCGTATTTTCAATCTGTCAAGCTTAAAAAAACGATTCGATGAAGGAGAGTTCGAGCATTTTATCATTATTGGAGATTCTGGATACACAAACACCAGCTACCTTGCAACGCCTTTTCTTAATGTCTCAAATGCTGCAGAAAACTTGTTTAATGAGTCGCATATTCGCACTCGCAATTGCGTCGAGCGATCATACGGTGTTTGGAAAAGGCGGTTCCCAGTGTTGGCAACTGGGTTAAGGTGCAAAGTGGAAACTGTTCAATCAATCATCATCGCATGTGCTGTTCTCCATAACATAGCCATCGATGAAAATGAATCACAGCCAGTACCGGAGTTGGCAGGGTTCACTAATATGCTAGCCGCCGCAGATGTTCCGTCAGATACGTATTCGGAACCATCATCAGTAGTCACTGGTAACGTTCGCTCTCGATTAGTACGGACGTATTTTCAGCCAATGTTAGATCGCTAACTAAAAATATATGCATTTACATACATATCTGTATCTACATCATAGCTGAAATGAATAAAGCTGACACCAATTTATAAAGAAAAAATGCAGTTCATTATAAAGAAATTTATTCAATAAATAAATACTTAAAAAAACTTATAAACATCTATATGTACATATGCATGTATTTTTAATTATATTCTTTTTTTGCGGCTGCTGTTATGACGGATGTTATTGTTTGTTGATTGTGATGATCATATCCAGGTTGATAAGTCGACAAACGAATGCCATGTAACTCCGCATCGTACATTAGCTGATTTTTTGCCCGCTTTAACTCAATGGCCGAACGCTCCCTATCCATCTCAGCTCGTTCACATTCAATTGCAGCCCGTTTGAGGTCTAAGGCAGCTCGTTCCCGTTCGAATTTGTAACGTTCTTTTTCACCCTCTAAAATCTCACCTATCATTTTATGTTTGTTTGCGGAACTTTGCTGCTTTTCTTCACACAATTTAGGAATTTTACTTTCTTCAGGTTGCATTTTACGTCGACGACGGTTGTTGTGACGGTTGTTGTTGTTCAATAAAATATTTAAAGGCTTTCGCAAATTTCCAGGATTCACCCTCTCCCAAGTACGGTCAACGGTACCTTCGTTTGGTAAGTTATCAAATTCATTTTCATGTGCCGTCGTTTTCTCACTGCTCAAACATAAATTATCGTTTACATTTTCATTTAAAACTGTGACATTCAAATTCTCATCATTTAAACAAAATGTCATATCATCCACTACAATCTCTTCTAAAGAGATCGCTTGCATCTCACCATTGGATGAAGCAATTTTACGACTAGCGCTTTGCAGTGCTGACTCGTTGGCTATTGATTGGTCGCTATCACCGGATGTAGCAGCAAGGCCCAAGGTCGAAGGTGTCAAAAGCACCGCCAATTGCTGCATTGGTTCGCTTAGTGCTGGTAATTCTTTTTTGGGTGGACCACCACCAGTCTTTTTGGCGTCTCTGGAAAAATAGAATGCTCTGTCTCTCAAAGTTTTTTTGATTTTTGAGTATTTTTCGCGTAGAGATTTTAAGACTCGTTCCTTCAAGATAAAGAGACAGAAAAAATGATACAATGCAAATAAAAAATCGTACAAAGCGACTTACCTTGCCCGGCGTTGCAACATTGAATTCATTTTTTATTTTCTCCCAAGCTTTGTCCTTATCGCGATTAGTAGCCCCGTCCGTCTTTTTATTCTCTATTATTGAACTATGGTCCAACACAATTTTCACCAGCCAATCTTCCTCTTCAGGAGTGTACACAATTTTTGCACTTTTTGTTTTTATATCATTTGAATTGGCCATCTTTTTTTTAAACTTTTATTAAATTGAATAATTATTTTTCTAGTTTTTCAAACATAACAGAATAATTTATTACTGAAAAGTGTCAAACCTAAAGTTGAGACTGACATTTTTGTGACATCTATCTCAAATATCCCAGGGAAATTTTCAAAACTGAAAGTTAGCCAACTTCTTATTTTCAACTTCCAAAGTGAAAGTTGAAATAGTGAAAAAAATCAATTTTCAACTAGCCGATCAAATCCATAGTTGAGACCAACTCCGGAGTTGGAAAACTTTGGATTTTCCGACAAGTTGAACAATAGTGAACAAAATCGCTCTTAGTCTCAGGGTTAAGCCTGAGTTAACTCTAAAAACCTGTTTTTCAGTCAATTGAAATCTTAGGGTAACTTCGAGTTTACTCTCACGTCTCACCTAATTTGGTGAGTTAACTCAAGGACCAGGGATCTTAAGTAACTCCAAGTTTACTCCCACTTTATTTGGGGAGTTAATTCAGGGTCCAAATTGAGGGCCTTCTCAGTTGTGGCGCTATCCCGATTTCGATATTGAAAGTTATTGCCAGTGCAATTCCGTTGTGGTGCCATCTCTATTCCGATGCGTAAAAGGCGAAGAAGGGTGATATTCATTGTACCACACATCGTTGGCCCTAAAATTTTGACAGCTGAAAGATAAAGTTAATCCTCAATTGAAAAACTGTTCCTGAGTTAACTCAGGGTTAATTTACTATCAGGATAAGCTAACTCTGATTTAACTCAGAGTAAAACCCTGAACTGGAAAACTGGCCTTAAGTCTTTTGGCATACAGAAAAACAACCTATTCCTGCGGTGACATGGTTGAGATATGGCAAACATTTCTTCCATTTTCTTTCCAGAAATGACAGTTTCTGTAATAGGCGAAAAGTATCCCTTATTTTTATCACAAAAATATCGACAGATGCAAATGGTTCTTATTTAACAATTTTACCGGCTGATAAAAATATTGTCCTGACACTATTTTGCAAATAGTTACAGTGCATACTAAACATTGAACCTGCCCATTCTTGCCACTCTTGCAAGTTTGACAATTTACCCTGTAAATCTTTTGTTCAAAATTAAGTTTCATATCAAAATTGATAGTTTAAGAAAATTCATAAAAAAGCAGGAAAAGTTGAGAAAAACTAATCAAAGATTTCAAAATGTTTTATTTAATTTCGCAAACTTTTTTTTTGGAGCAAAGATTTGCTTAAGAGCTGCTGAAACGAAAAAAATAAGAGGCGCAAGGTTTTAATATGGCATTTTCCAAAAGTAACCATTCTTATCATTTTTTGCAGCTTTGATCCGAAAGCAAATTTCATCGATTTGCTTAGAAAAAAATCGAATTTTCTGGACAAAACCAAATATTGATTTTGAAGCAAGATTTGTGTTGACATCTCTCTGGAGTTGAAAGTTGCTTTCGTCTTCCGTTTGAGTGGATAAATAAAATGCATGACTGGTTCGCACGGACTTGCTCTTATTGTGTGGGACTCAAGAACTTTATAAATATTCAAGTAAATATAGAAAAAGTATAAAAAAGCATTTAAATCTTCCTTTTGATTGTATAAACAAAATTGATAGATATATGATAAATACCTTAGAGCTCAAAAAAAAGTATGCTATTGATTACTTGAAAAAATATGTACCTATGTATACTAGACTGATTCAAAAAAATGAAAATGTCTGCGATTTTCAATGCCACTAGCTTTTTAGTTAGAGTTTAATGAAATAATAATCCTGGCAAAATTTCAGCTCTTTAGGTCAATATTTAGAAGTCGCTCATCGCTACTTTCTGTTTTCCATACAAATCGTATGGGAACTTTTTTTTGATTCCTTCTTTATTTTATAACTTTAGAAACGGTTATCATACTGAAATGATCAAGGTAGAATCTGAAAGAAGATTTGATGTTCTTTAAAAAAGGTCCTCACTTCTTATCTAATTAATGTTCTCCTTCCAAAGTTATTCAAGGTCAGAGTGGTATTCGTGGTGAATTTCAAAGTTTTTTGGATTCCGTGTTGAAAAAATCAGCTATAATACAAGGTGTTTTACAAAAGTTGTAACAAAAGGCAAGTGCGTGTAAATTGAACTCAGACAAGAAAAAAATCGTTTTGGAGCGGGGGTCTATTTCCCCCCATTTAGGCGGGAGGGGCAATTTTCTAAGAAAATTGGTTTAAAAAAGAAAAACATATTAAAAATCAACGGCAATACTTATAGTGTCATGCTATTACTTTTTTTAAAGCCAACAATCCATAATTTAATTAACCTTTTAAAAAAAGCAGTTTTTGTAGATATTTTTTGAAAAAATTAGTTTCAAACCTAAGTTTAAAAAATTAAAAAGTGATTTTATTTTTTAAATATCTTTTTGAAAAATGTTTCGGTATCAAGTACAATTTTTGTTTATGGATTTCAATACCTTCTTTAATTTTCAATCAGATGCTGAAAACCGCAGGCTTAAATGTTTTGTAGTTTCTGAGAAAATTGAAAATAACAAAAACTAAGTTTCTTGTTATTTGGCGCCTTGGAATTTAAATTGTTCATTCCTACAAACACCCAATTTCTAGTAGTAGTAGTAGGTATTTTAATTTTCGAATTTCTCAGAAACTTCAAAACATTTTAGCCGTTTTTGAGATAAATTAGCTTTTCCTTAACGGTTGTATGGCAAGTAGATACCGTTATTTTTTTAACTCTCCTCTGGAGAGTTACAAACCATAGGTTCAAAATTTGAAGAAAATCGCTTCAGTGGTTTAGGTTGTAGGTTGAGGTACAGACAGACAGACAGACGGACAGACAGACAGAATTGTGCCACCCACTTTTTTCTCTATCATGTCATGTTTGATTGTTATCTCGAATTTTTTTTTGCACGAATCCAAAACTTGCAAGTAAAAACAGGATTAAATCAAGAAAAACAGTGACAAATTATTCGTTGAGTCTGGTAAACTCTGAAATTCTCGTTTTCAATAAGTTTAAAATTGTTTGTTCAACGCAGCTTGGTGATAATTTTCCGAATTTGGGAGCTTAAATGAACAAAAAAAAACTCAAATTAAGAATACAAAAAATTAAACGACTTGCATTTGTAGGGTTTTCTTTTAATTTTATTTTATTGATTTTAATTTTTAATTAAAAAGAACAGATTTTTCTTACTTGGGTTATCTATCCCATATCTTGACTCCAAGAAAAAATGTATTCAGAATTATTAAAAAATTTAAAAATTTTAAGTTTTCAATTTTATTTTAGTTGGTTTTTGCTAACTTTTTCTATAAATTTTTTTTTATTTTGTAAATCATCGATTTCGAAATTAAATTTTTCCATCCTATTGTTATTTGCAACGAAATCATTTAATTTGTAGTGGTTTTGGGATTTATTTTTCTTTTTTTTTTAAGAAACATGTTGAGTTTTTATTTCGCTGCAATTAAAAATTATCAAAGAAAATTGCATCTCATTTTTAACCCTTCCAGAGAGTCGTAGAAAAGGACATAAAATGTTAGTAAAATAATGGTTTATTTATTTGAAAAACTTAAATTTATTTGAGCATATCCATAGATACTGTTTATGCTGTTGCTAGGCAAACCTAGAGATTATCTAACTGCAACTTTATCAGAAATATACTCCAGTTTTGCCCAACAACAACTTAATCAATGTCTTTGTCCAAATATTGTTTTAAGTTAAACATCACTTTAAAATCAACAAAATCAAAATAAACAATTAAAATATTTTGCAAAGTAAATAACTTCAGTACGGGCTTTTTTAAAATTCACAGCTGGGTAATATGCCTCACCTTTTACCCAGAAACAGCTCAGTAACAAGTCATAAATATGAATAAAATATGAATATAGAACATTTATATACATATTTTGTTCTTCATTATTTCACTATCGTGGATGAATACTTAGTGCTGCAGCTGGGCTTTAAATTTCTAGAAATGCATGCAACCATTAAAAAAAAAAAAACTTGTACGCATTTGACCCAGTCTTTCTTTAACCTTATTATAAAATATTTAAGCTCTATTTATTTGGCAATGATGATATTTTACATGGCTTCAATGAGGTCTGTTTTTTCCCATATAGCTCTTAGTGATGTATTATATTAGATTTTTGTTAAAATATGTAGGTAAGGTAGGTAACTACTTCGAGTTTTAATAGGTTATTACTTAAAGACTGGGAAAGCTCCATGTATATTATTGAAAATGTATGTGTGTGAAATTTCAAGCAGGTGTTCGCTGGCACTTGTTATTAGGTATTAACCGTTTTCAATGTAATTTTCACTGAATACATTATGACTCGTGGACGAAAAAAAATCGGACATTTCAAATATAAGCGCCACCATTTATACATGTGGGATCTTTTCTCCAAAAATAAAAGATTTAATGCAAATTAATAGTATTAAGTTTTATTAATATTAAATTATTAATAACAACGTTTAAAAAGAATAATCCACGGACCACGGTACTACGTCCACGGTGGTTGGTACAAGACTGACTCCTCGTGTACTCGCCAGTAGGATCGCTTTATCGCATAGCACCCATACTACACTCGGTCATCCAATTCCAAATCTGCCTCAGATTGGTTGTTATCGCTCGAAAAAAAATCATCGTCATCTTCTGCCTCGTTTTCGTCGTCTGTCCACGGTTTCATTTTGTCGGCACTTGTGTTAGTTGATTTTGGTCCGTCATGTTCGCCTTCCTTCTGCACGTCGTATCTATCAAATCCTTTGCTTGCTGTGATGCGGTACGGCCCAAAAAATTTCGGTTTGATTTTGAGGCCAGTACCAAACTGCACTCTTTCGATGGCCACCAGATCACCCACAGAATACGTCTTGGCTTGTTTACGTCTCTTGTTGAACTGCTTTGAATTCTCGGCTTGAATGCTAGCTATCGCTTGTTTCGCCTGGTTTCTTTGCTCAAGCCTCGCCTCGTCATATTGTCTCTGAAATTCATCATCAATTATTTTCATTAACATTACATCGTTACCTGTCTTCATCTCAGTTCCAATCATTAATTGAAATGGTGTCGTTTTGATCGATCGGTGATATGTTGAGTTAAGAATTCTCTGTAGACTCTTCGTGTGCTGATACCACTTTTCAGGATCATCCATGGAGAATTTAGTCAAGGATGAAATGACAGTTGAATGCAGTCGCTCAACTTGACCGTTTCCACGGGGCACACCAACCGTAACAGCATGGATCTTGACATCGTGATCCTTGCAATAATTTTGGAAATTGTTTGAGACAAAAGCTCCACCTCTATCAGTGACAATGTTGTGCGGATACCCAAACGTTTCAGCTATGACCTCCATCTTCTGCACCACTTCTTCGGAGCCAAGACTTTTTGTTGGAAAAAGCCAGCAAAATTTTGTGAATCCATCGATGAATGCTAAAATGTAGCGATAACCCTTCTTGGTGTCGGTCATCGGTCCTAGGTGGTCAACATGAAATGTCGAAAGCGGCATCTCTCCTTTAGGGATTGGGTGCAGCAAACCTTCTGCTTTTCCTCGCTTCCTGTCTGCTAAGATACATTTGACGCAACTGGAAACACAACGATCTATGCGCCGATCAAGACCAGGAATGAAGAAATCTTTCTCCAAAATTGCTTTCACCTTCTGCGCATGAAAATGGCCTTTTTCATGAGCTTTTCGTATAATTGAGGATCTCATGGATTCTGGAACGACAAAAAGAATGGAATTATTAATATTCTTACAAAGTAAACCATGATAAACCACAAAATCTTTATATGGACCCTCTTTAAGCGCTTCGAGAATCGCATTTAAACCTTCATCTTGCTTTTGAGCATCAGATAATTTTTTCATGAAGTCGTTATCCTCCATAAGACACATAACCGCTGGGTTACGGCTGAGCGCATCGACGTGTCTCATACTGGTTCCTGCTCGGTGTTCCACCCAAAAATCGTATTCCTCAAGAAGAAGCGCCCATCTGGCCACCCTCGTTGCAAGATCCTTCTTCTTCATCGTGCTCTCGAAGGCCTTGCAATCAGTCACGACCTTAAAACGTTGCCCAATCAGATAAACTCGAAACTTCTTTACGGCTTGGATCACCGCCAACACTTCCAACTCGTAACTGGTGTACTTTTTTTCGGGATCTGTAGTAGCTTTGCTCATATAATAGACTGGATGTAGCTCGTTGTCTTCGTCGCTTCGTTGTAGCAGCACCGCACCGTAACCTTCCATACTAGCATCAGTATGTAACTCGGTGGTGATGCCATACTGAAAAATCTGCAAAACTGGTTTTGTGGAAAGTGCGTTCTTTAAATCTCGTATGGCTGCTTTTGCGGAGTCGTCTAGAAAAAGTTTTCCACCCTCTTTAACCAGCTCTGTCATCGGCTTTGCTCGCAACGCAAAGTTGGGAATATACTTGCGAAAGTATCCAGCCAACCCCAAAAAGCTTTGCAGTTGTTTTACAGTTGTCGGCTCTGGAAAATTGGTAACTGCCTTTATCTTTGCACTTGCTGGTGCCACTGTGCCCTTGCAAATTTGATGTCCAAGATACTCAATATCTTGCTTCAGAATCTGGCACTTTTTCCACTTAATCCGCAGTCCATTTTCTGCTGCCACACCAAGCACCATCTTTAGTCGTTCCAAAGCTTCTTCGATTGTCCCAGCCAAAATGACAATATCATCGACAAAAATGCGTAAGATTCCCAACCTAAGTAGTTCTCGAAAAATATATGTAATATACTTTTGGAATACGCTCGGCGAATTGCACAGGCCAAAAGGTACCTTTAAAAATTCATATTGGCCGCTTTGAGTGACAAAAGCTGTGAATTTCGTGCTATTTTCGTCTACCGAGACATGAAAAAAACCATTTTCAAGGTCCAGTGTCGTGAAAAACATAGAAGCCTGCAAACAATCTATCTCATCTTCGACCACTGGGAGTGGGAACCTTACCTTGTGAATTTTTTCATTAACTGCTCTATAGTCCACACATAATCTGTTCGTTCCGTCTTTTTTTTTCACCAATAAGACTTGGCTTGCGTAATCAGACACACTCTCTCGAATAACTCCAGCTCGGATCCATTGTTCAATTTGTTGATCTATGATGTCTCTTTCTTTCGGTGGAAATCTTCTGGGCGGACGGTAAACGGGTTCTTCGTTAATGGGTACAATCTTCATCGTAATGGGAGACTTCTTCGGCTTAGCAGGAGTATAGTTGGCAATCATATCCTTTACAGCACTTCGGACTTCTTTGCTCTGTAAATGAGATAAATCGGGTAAGGTATCGTCACAAAATATACCATCGTCTATTGCAGCAAAAAAACAATTTATGTCATCGGTGGGTTCAACAGGTTGCTGTGTGGCCTTGTCATCAGGTTTGGAAATACTAAACGTGCCACGTTCGATCTTCAGAACAGCTTTGCTTAAAAGAGTCATACCGATAATGACATCTGGTTTAACAAGGTTGCTATCCACAATGTAAAACTCCACATCTTCGAAATTTGTGCCATCGATACAGACATCAGCTCGGCAGATCCCACTTGTTGCCACGTTTGCTCCAATTCCTGCTAATGAACAAGAAAAATCATTTGAATAGTAAGTAGGATGAATGTCTTGCACGTGGTTTCTTTTTATGATGCAAACATCACTACCAGTGTCAATTAAACCGCTAACTACAAACCCGTTTACCGCTACCTGTCGGACCATATCTGTTTTTTGCAACACATTCACCGTGCTTTTCTTTTTATTGGGACAATCAGGCCGCTTATGTCCATAATTGTTGCACCCAAAACACTTAGGACCTTTTTCCTTTTCTGGACACGTATGGAACTCATGTTCTTGAGAGCCACAATTGAAACAATATCGTCCACGTGAGCCAGTGCCCTTTGTTGCATTTTTTGAATTAGGTGGATGATTATTATCGCGACTTTTCGACGAAGTATCACCTTCGTTTTTTATTTGTTCATACGTTAAGAGTTTTTCTTTGAACTCTGTGACTGTTCGCGCACCGTATAAAATTAATTTGTTAACAGCAGCGTCTTTAATGCCATCGATAACATAACGAAAAACGGAAATATCATCTACGCTGGCTTGACTAGCAATATCAAGCATTCTATACAAAAATTCGCGACACGATTCATTGGCGCTCTTCTTTGTTTCACGCAGTTTTTTATGCACATCACAGCTAGATATCTTTCTTTTAAATTCGTCCGTAAGAGCACCTCTTAGCTGCTGATATGTTACCGGCTTAGCTTCATATTCAACGTATAGCTTTGCAGCACCAACCAAAGATTTCTTACAAAAAACGAACCGTTGTAGAGAGTTCCAATTAAACGCGTTAGCATAACCTTCGAATTCATCTAGCCATTTGCTTACATTCGATGCCTCGTCTCCAGAAAATTTCCGAACCAAACCATCGACATCTGACATATTAAATCGCACATTTTGACTCGGTTGATTGTCCAATTCGGTTTCTGGATCTTCTCGGATATTTTCATGATTAAAGGAGTCACTGCTCCTCTGCAAATTTCGTCTTCGTCTTGCACTCATATTATTTTAAAAAAATTTTTTTGTAGGAGCAACTTCTTTGATTGAAAATAGAACTACGAATGCGTGATGGACTTTAAAATGAGAAACGTTATTGCCCAAAAAATAAAATCACCTCACATTGGTTACTGTTCTTATCATTCGTTCTCGTTTCTTGTTCTCCCGTTTAAACCGTAAGCCACCGCAACACAATTAGTTGTTTTTTTTTTTTTTGTCTAGCTTCAATTTTCGTTTTCTCTTTTTGATTGAGTTTCAATTTCACATATAATTATTATGAGTCGTTATGCGGACCATAAAAAAAGTTTGAGACAACGTGTTGCACATTTGTTTGTATGTGCAGAGTGGAGAACAAATATTTTTCGTTATTTCTTTTTTGCAAATAAACAATTTAATTAAATATTATTTTTAGAGGGATCCCGGTTGAGCCCCCATTTGTGGGATCTTTTCTCCAAAAATAAAAGATTTAATGCAAATTAATAGTATTAAGTTTTATTAATATTAAATTATTAATAACAACGTTTAAAAAGAATAATCCACGGACCACGGTACTACGTCCACGGTGGTTGGTACAAGACTGACTCCTCGTGTACTCGCCAGTAGGATCGCTTTATCGCATAGCACCCATACTACATACATACCTACATAATATACCTATGTTGGTATTAACTATGCAGTTATACCTAAAAATTTTTGAATAAAATATTATTTTTAAGTTTCTTCCGGGAAATACGGATTTTGTAAAAGCTCACCTTATTATACTGCAATATCCGATCTATAAAAAAAAGAAAAAAATTGTTACAATATTTATTATTCCAATAAGTTCATTATTTTAGTTTTCATAAAGTAAGCGCATACACACTGCATTGCAAAATATTGAATTTTCAGAAAGAAAAGGAGTATCTACCTATTGACTATATTAAGGTGCATATGTAGGGGAGCCCGGGGACAAAAGTAACATTTTTTACTTTTGAGGTTCCTGCTCTTGGGTTAGTTGGAATTAAAGAAAAATGTCATCTTATGGCTGCGTTATTTATGTAGGAACTGATGAAGCAAAGTTTCTTTAAAATGACGTATTCTAATAGGTGTGATAATTTCCCCTAGACTCTTCGCTTGTTACTTTCGTCCTACATATCCTGATGGTCAAAAGTAACGTGCCCTTGGGACGAAAGTAACACAAATTTTCATGGGCCCAACCCTTACATTGTTGACATCAAACCAATTTTTCACCTCCACAACTTCTGCTAAACCACTCTACCAAGCGTGAACAACCTTTTTTATCGGCATTTGAAGAAGGGGCATCACTTTCTCGTACTTTTTAATTTGCCCACTTGGTCTTTCCAATGCAAAATATGTTCTTTGCTTTGTTTCGATTTTGGAACTCAATATCTATTTCCATTTTTCTAAGACCCCGCATTGGCTTTTCGTTTAGACCCATTTTAGGAGGGGGAGAAGGGAGAGGTCAAAATTGACTAGCACTTAACTTAAAGCATTTCATCTTCGAAGATCAAAAACACTCTGAAATCCTTGAATGGAGTCGGTTACTTCCACAATACCTACAAAAATGTATTTTCTTATGATAAATTGTTTAGTTCTAAGCAATACCTATACACATACATACATAACGTAAGCAAATAAAATGTCCTGTGTTAAAAATTTTTAACAATACAGTAGACGCTCGATTTAGTGAATCTCAAAATAGTGAACACACAAAATTTTGATATAAAAACGTATTTTGTAGATATTAAAATGTCACGCAAGTATTTTACATAGCTTGAGGGCTGTTTCTGTTTTTTGTTTAAACCTGAGTGAAAACCTTGATTAATGCTTAATTAAAATCAAAAGCATTCACATCAAACGAAATGTGCATTTTGGATCAAATTCATCTTTAGAAAGCCTTAGAAAACTCCCGCTCGAAAAAATAAATAATCTCGAAACAGTGAACAGGCCTGGTTTTTATTACTTCACTATATCGAGCGTCTACTGTAATTTAAAAGACCTAATTTTCTAAATATTCGATGTATATTTCCTTCCGCTAACAATTAAATTGATCAAAGTTGCAATCAAGAGTTTTAACCTAAGTAATACTTAAAGCTTTGAAAAGGGTTTGTGATCCTTCCTAAGTATCTGCAGTACCTAAGCATAGGTATAATATTTTCTTTATAAATACAACCTTCTCAACTCTTTGTAATCACAACTGTGCATAAATAATAGATAGGTACCTACATTTTTTTTATCTTAAAATAATAATATAATAATGAATAATTTTAAATTCAAATTCATTATTAAAGCGAATTGCGTTACTAAAATAACAACAATTAAAAACTCAAAATAGGTAGGTACCACAAAACTTGTTAAAATGAAACTATCATATCGAAATACCTACCCACGTGTAGGTAAACATTTGCTTGTCAACATATCAATCTAACCACACTAATCCTAATCGCCAATTTTCCAATAAAATATTGTTGACACATTTAGTTTTCACAAAATGTCAATGTAGTTACAAAAAGCTCATGTAGAAAAACCCATCAGGTTGAAATATACCTACCAACCTACCGACAATTGTTTATTACAAAACCAGCCACAAACAATATTTATAACCAATAAAACACCGAAAATATCCATAACGATATTAATTTATAATTTATTCTAAATGAAAAAAAAAATGACCAGAAATAAATAAAATAAATCAAGTGCCTCACGAACTTGCCACATTCACAATTGAATTACCAAATGTGGGTCGCAATAATACAACAACACCAACAACAATAACTAAACAAAAATGGGTTTTTATGTTCCTATATACATATTTTTCTCCATGTTGCTTATTGTTTGAGGTAGGTATACATTTCTCTGGGGTTTGTTGTTTATCATAATGCTTACCCAAATAATTGAATATGCTTGTGTTACACAGAAAATTATTCAACACAAATTAAAATAAAATAAATAAATGCATATGTATGCATGCATATGGTAGGTATATGTGCGGATAACCATCGACCAGCAGCCAAGCACCACAAAAAGAAACAGATTTTTCAATTAGCATTTCAAATGTCTGCAAATGAAATTCACTTGTTGTGTGGTTTCTGATGTTCGCTATGTGTAGTATAGTTGGTCGGTGAACACACCCACACCCACCCAACCCAGTCCTGCCATTCATGAAAAATTCATCAAAAAGTACACAACACATCGCTTCGGTATCATCAAGTAACCAACAACGACGCGACGACGCGAAGGCAAAGGCAATACGACGACGACAACGACGACGACACAGGGCCGTTCTTGCAAAACCAACAGCAATAAAGAAGTGACAACAACAACAATAACAATAACAACAACAAGCCAAAGCGTGTTGATTAAAAAGTAAAAATTCGCTGCCAACATGTTTCTGTCTGGCTTTTGTAACAACAGCAACAATGGCAACACCAGAAATTAAGAGCGACAGCAGCTGCTGCACATTCTCCCCAAAAACAAAAACCAATGACAGTGTGCCCGATTGGACTTATGTATGTCGGAACTATTGTCATCTGTGAACTGCGAGTGGGGGAGTGAAATATTCATAGCCCCTTCATGAAAGTTGTCGCAATATTTCTCATTGACAGTACCAACAACACCACAGCTACATTCATCATCAAAACTTCAATGCGACGGAAGACGTTGCTTTGCGAAAAAAGTACTTAATGGAATTTCGATGCTGAAATTTTGTTGTTGGTGCTGAGAAAAGGATTGACAGATACATATATTGATGCGTATACATTGAAGGTTACATGATTGGGAATCTCGTAAGAAGAAACTTCATCACTTTCATAGTATGTAGGCATATGCAAAATAATCATAAAATACAGAGCAAAGCATTGCTTTTACAGTTTTCTTGTTTCCTTGGAAATTCGAAACAAAATGTAGGAACCTATACCATATGTACAGAAAAAAGAAACAAAGAACGAGCTCCTGTCATGTTTACTTCGATACACTATTCAATTTTACAAAACATATGTCAAAGCTAACACCGTTCTTGAAACATAAGATACAAAACTTTTCAAACCAATTTGTCTTTAGAGGTTAGTTCTTTAAATACCCTATGAGCTGGGTAGTACACAAAATATTTCTAGCTTTTGACAGTCATTTGACATTTATGGTTTGTATTGTTTGACAAATCATAATACATAAATAGTGGCTTGTGCAAAATGTTCTTGGATTGGTCTGCAAGTACAAACCAATTTGTCAATTTTGACAGTTCTTCGAAATTTGGAATCCACATGAATAGACGAAGGTTTGTAAGCTCTTGAGCAGTTGGAAGCTAATAAAAGTGTTCTTATTGAAAAATCTTGAATAAGTGATGAAACTCCTGTTAAGCCTTATTGGTTTTTAATAAATACAAACTGTCATATCTAGAGTGGAATCCTTAAGAAACAGATGACATTTTTAATCTGAACTCCTCAGAAAAGACTTCGAGATCTTAGCACTATGCTTTTAAATGATTTTAAAAATCATGCACGCATATTATCTTATAGTTTAGAAAATGGTCTTAAAAGGTCAACTAATAGCTTCAATATTTAAGCTAGCCATGTGAAACTTTTAATCAATTATGATAAACGTTTTTCAAGATCATTAAAGGTTGTTGGCACCTGATTTGTGGAATTAAAATTAAAAAAAAAAAATCTTCTTAAAAGATCAATAATTGGTTTCGGTAATAGTTGGGCAGGCATAGACAATTTTGTATTGTGTAAGATTTTAATGTCAATTTCTGCGTAAATATTTTAAGTTTCTCAAGGTTATACTTATTAGATATTAGCAACTTCAACTCATTTGTGGAATTTTAATTTAAACTTCATTCATTTCAGATGATATACCGTATACTTGTTTTTTTTTTTTGTAATCCAAAATGAAGTGTTGACACCCCTGAGTCTTCAGGGTGACACTTCTTCTGAAAAATTGGAGAAAAAGCCCCTGGATTTAATTTCAGAATCGAAACAAGAAGTATATTTGTGACTGTAGGGCCTGGTAAATATTTTTTAAATATTTAATTAAGTAAGCTGCTATAATAGATAAATAAAAAAAACACAACCCTTGTCTCACACCCTGTTGCACTACGAAAGAGTCGGATAGTTGCCCATTGTGTAAAACAAAACACCTTGGGTTGTTGTAGGACTTCCTAATAATGGCAACAATTTTTGGGGGAGTTCTTCCATCACCGAGCAACGATCTCCATATACATTCTCGGCTAACTCGATATAAGGCTTTTTCAAAATTCACGAACATGAGGTAAAGTGGTTATAGAAATTCCATAGATTACTTGAGGACGATACGCAGGGTGTTGATATGCTCAACAATGCGGGAGCCAGCTTGATACCTCTTGAGTGTAGACTTGATTCTATTCTTTATCGGTTCGAGAATGATGGTTGCCATTAGTTTTTGGGAAAACAAACAGAACAGTGATACCACTCCAATTGCTGCAATTCTTAAAGTCACCTTTCTTTGGTAGCTTAACAATCACACCATCTTCACAGTCCTTGGGATAGCTTTCGTTCTCCCAAATAATTTGTATCAATGGATGTAGAATACTAGCCGTTGTTACGGGATCGGCTATCAGGAATTTTGGGCAATACTCGCTTCGCAATTCAGCCTTTCATTGAACATTTGCTTCGGCATTTTTTTGCATTTTCAACTATTTGCGAGGTTTGATTTTATCCCAGGTGTCTTGGGATATTCAAGAGTCCCTAATCCTTGTTTGCTTTCGAACAGTTTCGTATGCGTTTTCCGAGATACGAATAATAACATACATAAGCTCAGATTTGACAGGCTCACCCAGCCTTTGTATGGTCAAAAGCATAACTGACCGAGGCCGCCCACTTTGGAAAAACAGACGCCTTTTGTAACCGACCAATATGGGACTCCAAACGCTACTTCCTGCTACCGTTGCGTTGGCCTTTCAAGATAGGCTCCTCCACCACCAGACTTTCATGCCGTTGACCACCACCTGCAGGTCTTCCGCCTTCTGGGGGCTTTTAACCATCCATGGTGTGCATGGAGATTTTGTATAGAAAAATAAAAAATTGATTTCGGTACAGTCTTTTTTTTCATAAAAATCCTTACAGGAACTATACTTCCCGTTATAAATTTCTGAAAACAAAATAGAAATTTTATCGAAGCTTTCAACAAATAGGTTTCTAATAAAGTTCAAATTTTCCATTTTAGGAAGTTATTATACTGAAGTTAGGAGCCAAGATATTTGCAACTTCGATGTACAAGTTATAAGGAAACTCAATGGAAAAAATTGCTTCGAAAACTTTAACTTATTAAGTTAAAATCATTGAAAGTAGTGCGTTTACATAAGATTTCCTCCTTAAACTACAAGTCAGACTAGACACTTGAAATTTAAGATTAACTGGTATCCAAAACTTTCCAGACAAAGAGGTAGTACCCGGCTTCTTATAAAAAGGCTTTGCACCTATTTATTTTTATTCAGGAAGATGTGGCTACATACTTATATAGTTTACACAAAAGTGGTGGTATGCAAATACCCTACCCTATACTCTACTCTGCAACAATGACAGTCGCCCTGATGACCGAAATAAAAAAAAAAAAAATTAAACAAAACAAAAAAAAAACGTTTCTCTTGATTAGTATGCATCAACAAGTGACAATTCCGAACGCAAATTACAAACGACAACAACGGCAATGACAATGCATGATACAAAGCGTGAAAAAGTTGTATGTACGCTGCGCGCCACAGTCGCAACTCTCGCATACCGTGTGTCGTCGGTTGTCGCGTCATGTGTGCAGTGTGCAGCAACATGGTCGTCTTTCCGCCGCGCCATTGCTAATGAATGTTTTACTTCGGCACAGGCACAGTTAAAAAAAAAAATTGCAATGACAGCTCGCTCAACTTCCAGTACGAAGCCGGGAAATCCATTGGAAGAAAATGCATAATTATGTTCACAGATGGAGATGGAGACAGTTATCTTGACAAATTACGTCAAATGTGTTAAGTAACATTCATCGCAGCAATTGCGCTGCAAATTACACACATTTTTTTATGTAGTTTTGTTATGTTGTCAGTTGATTTGGTTTAATACCAAAAATGTTGATGTAAGTTTCTTCGATTGGGAAGTCTCTTGAATAAGGCACATCAGTCTTTGACTATGAATTTGTCATTTAGCCTTGAAAAGTCTCACTAGGTACATGTATCGTACATTGGCTGGGAATGTATAGAGGATTATGAAATCTTCCTTAATGAGCTTGAAATGAAGGCGCACATATGGCTGTTGCTGTTGCCATTGTATCTTGTGGTGTCATTTCACCATGACTTAATATCTACTAGGTGATGGAGGAAGAAGAACACAAAGACAAATTCCATAGTTATTATTGAAGACGCATCCGTATAATTAATTTTTATAAATTTTATTTTATTTCTCAGGCAAAATAACATGACAGTGGTAGGCTTGAAGTAGATATTTATGAAAATTGTATAATGATATTCCAAGGACACTTCTTATTATTTCAACACTTCGAACAGACCACCTCATTACGAACTCATTTTTTCATTTTGGGATTATAATTAATTAAATTGGAAAAATAAAGTGCCACCACACACAAGACACAACAGATAATAGGATTTAAATTTTTTTGAACATGAACAGAATGGAAATTATGGCAGGTATGTAAAATGACATTGATTGGTGCTTATAAGATTTTTCTGAATGAAGAGATTTATTATGTTCAGAGTACCTATCTACTGTTAAAATGTATTTATTATTATGTAATTGTCAAATCGGTTTTGCATATCTGCCACTCTTTTTTCAGTGTAAAATATTATATGGGCGTCGGATCAGATGTCGTAAAATTAAAAACTTTCCAACAAACGTTTGAGGACCGTCCCTTTAACAAATCTAGCAATTATCAGCTCACCACGCTGGCTAAACAATAGCAATTACATTTTAAATGACTGATTAAACGATTTATGGAACTAAGACGATTGTCAGACATCTTGGTGTAGCACGTAGCCCCATCTTGCTGGAACCATAGATATCTTCTTAGTCAAATCTTCAATTTTTGGCCCAACAAAATCAGCTTTCTCAACGTTTTTTCCATCGCCCGTCAACTTCTTTTTGTCTTCGTGTGGATTATTAACTTCCGAGCCAAAAATACAGCAATTTTGCTTGTTTTCGTAGTAATTAGCGCACAGATTGAATAGCGGAATATTTTCGATTATCAATCAGCAAACCTCTCTCACGAACTTTCTTTATGCATAAAGCTGCTGCAATTATTTTTTAATAATTTCGATCAAACTTTCCATTCAAAATAAACACTGTTTTGGCAATATAGTCCACATTGAAAGTAACTTTAAAAGGCTGTTCTTAACCTGAGATAAACCCCGTTGAATGATATAAAGAAGGTAGATATGACGAGGATTATTATGGGTTTCCCTTTCTGTTTTGCTTATCTCATCGCGGCCACGAAAAAAATTGGATGCCAACCGATAGATTTAGTCTGAATATTTAGAAAGCTACAGGTTGGACAAGCTTTTTCTGGTCGCTAAATGCACCTATAATAAAAGCAACTTCTGTAAATGGGTTATCAAATGAAAGCTATTAAGAGTGTCCTCTACACTACACGCTACCAATGTCCGGACAGACTTTTTTTTGGCTGTTGCCACGAGTCCCTGTAACCTATGAAATCTTATGGAGCATTGAGCCATTTAGAGGCGTTGATGAAGTTCATTATATTTGAGATGTTAACACCAGTTGACTTTGAGATTTCTGCTAGATCGTTAAAGCTACCCAAAAATTTTGTCCATATATTGCAGAGTGCCGGACAGTGACATAAATTGTGAAGAGTGTCCTCCTATACTACTTCTTATTCTCCGCAGCATCTGCATAAGTCTTCACTTCTTAGTCTCATCTTCTTTTTATGATACCCTAAGAGATTATGTTCGTGGATAATCCGTACAAAAAGATTCAGGGATCTCTTTTTCAGGTTTATGATAATTTTAGTTTTTTTTCTTACTGTAGCTAGGCCACAGATTCTTTGTAGTGGAAGAAGTTACGAGTGCGTTCCATCTTTCATTGATAAGTTCCACTATCTTCTCACCAATTGTCTGTTTAATGGCACAGGGTGGAATTTTTGTTTGGCTTAGATCTAACGATGAACCAGTCCTTGCCAGTTCATCTGAATTCCACAGTGTCCAGGGACCCAGCAGGGTCTGATGTTGTGCTGCGTCGCAAGGACCTTTAGCTCTTCGCAACAGAATGAAACCAGCTTAGATTTTATTTCTGTTGCTGAAATAGCTTTGATCGACGCCTGACTGTCAATGTAAAAGGTGATATCATCCCCTGGTATCGCCATCATTCAGATCTGTTTGGCAGCCTTAACCACTGCCAGAATCTCCACTTGGAAGATACTGCTTTAATCAGGGAGTCTATAAGAGTTGGCTTAATTGAGGGATTCTGGAAAGAAGCTCGCACCCACTCTCGTATCCATCTTCGACCCGTGTCGGTGTAAATTTCTACCATCGGTTTATCTGATTGTTGTTAACCAGCATTTTATTCTTCTCTTGTGGAAATGGAGACAGAAAACGGATTTTCAAAACTTGTACGGAGTGTGTGTTGTCTGTGTTTACATACCCTTCCGTGAATTTGTTAATGGTTTGTGCATGACTTACAGAGTTCCTTTTCCAGCTATCGGTGTGGCTAAGTCTTATAGCACCGAAGGCACGAACAGATCAAGGGGTCTTAGATTGAGTATGGCTTCCATTCCCACAGTGGGCGTGGACCTCATTGCCCCTGTGATTCTTATGCACGCTAGTCCTTAAGCGTTTTATAATGAGATTCTGTATCCATCGTGCTCCACCAAACCAGGCTACCATATGTAAGGATCAGTCTTATAATGGCCGTCCCGTGTACATCCATATTATGATTTTAGAGTTTGGACTCCAGGTCTTACCAAATAAAGGCAGCCCTGTGCCGTACTATAGAACTTTTCTTCTTTTTCTTCATCTTTTATCTGTGTCTTTTTCTATTGAAACAATGTCGATTGCGAGTAATTTACGTAATGCAATCCTCCGAAAACCCTGTGTGTTGATTCGAATAAAATTCTTAAGAACCTGGCATGTCAGAAGTAATTCCAACAACTGATAAGCAAACGTTCTGTCCAAGATAATACAGTTGAATACAAATTCCTCACCACCGAACAGCTGGAAGATGAATTCAAAAAATTATTGCAGAATCCGAAAGTCATCTTCAAATACCTCCCGTTGTTATGATCAAACAAGATTAAGAACGGATCATCTCTCAGGATCCTGCGTTGAAAAACTTCTCAAACCCCAAATTTGTCATCACCAACATCACCTTCGGCATCAAACAAAACCAACGAAAGGTAATTGTCCGTCAAATCGATGGAACTCTTCAACACGCTCCAATGGACGTGACAAAGCGAATTATCCAGACATACTTCCCCCTTCCCGGCCGCAAGATCCAAACACCCAGGATGTTTGACGAGAAGAATCTTCAAAAATGCTTAGATGGATTCAAAAAAGAATTCATTTTGGATCGACTTTGCATCCAATAGGAACCATTCGAGAAGGAATTCCATTACGTTTCGGCCAAAGTCTATTCCCACATTAACGAAAGCAAAAAGTTTGATGATCTTCGGTCGACTCGTCACTTTGGACCGATGGCATTCTTTTTGGCATGGCACAAGCAAGTCGATGATCTCCTCTACGACATCATCAAGCGAGATTTCCTGCGCAACGGAGTCGAACTCATAACGATTCTCTACAAGACCCATAAAATTCCATTCGATGAGAGAGTGATTCAGAAACTAGAAAGTATTCCACAATCAACAGATATTCTGAGTGAACTAAAGAAGTCTTATCAGGGCACCTCTGATGATATCCACGAAGAAATCAAGTCAGCAATTGGCAAGTTAGTCACGAGCAGATTTCGAAGGTGATGAGTGATGACATTTGCGTGGGATTTATCGATAATTTCGTTAAGCAACATGCACTGAAGAAGGTCCAGCTAGAAATGGCAATTCAGACATTCATAGAGGACAATGATGAAAAGAAGAAGCTATACGAAGGCCTGAGGAAGGCACGCGGAGTTAGCACTTAAGGTGGTCTAGTAGAAATTGAACGCTTTTATTGTTGTTTACTTTGAATTAAATAGAAAAACAATTTGAATTCTTTTGAGATTTAACCTTATCGAAAAAAGATCCTGTTGCAGGAGTAAAAAGCGATTATGGCTTTCTTGGCTCTTTCTTTAATGTTCATACCCCATATTTAAGCATTTTGTCAAGAATTAAGCCTTAGTATTTGGCATGATATGATAGACGTTCGGGTTCCTTCTATTGACGATAGGACCATTTCTGGTGTTTTCCTTTTGTTAGTAAAAAGTACCAGTTCGTTTTTTTTGCGGGTTGACCGAAATTCCACATTTCCTCGTCCATATACAGACTTTTGACAGAGCGTTGTTTATTTGTTCCCAGGTTGTGGAAATAAATGTTCCGGTCACTGGTAGTGCCAGGTCATCTGTGTAGACAACTTCCATGACACCGCTATTGTTCACTTCAATCACGATTTCGTTCATAGCTAGTATTAACAAAAGTGGTGAGAGAACTCCTCCTTGAGGATTCAAAAACATGACCTGATGGAGAAATTTTTAGCTCGGTTTCAAGTTAACCATATAAAAACCTTCAGAAAAATTTCATTTCTTACTAGGCTTTGCTGCCAAGTGTAACTATTGTGACAGGAAGCATTGAGAACTAAGACTTTCAGAATAATTCCTTCTTAAAAAAATACAAAAATTTATTGACAGCAAAAACTGTGATAACATTTGTTGATAAATTTAATATTAAAAGCTTAACACCTTCAAATATTTTGATATAAATGGCTTGGCTATAATATTTCATATGAAAAACCTTTCCTCAGAATCTGGTCACACTTAGACCAGAAGCATCGCTTGCACACGCGACAATACTTAATAATGTCACCAAGGAAGCAAATATTAATTATGTATAGCTGCCGCAATCCAACCTCGAACAGATTGTCTCAGGTTTAACTCGGCCGAACGAGATAAGATGAGAATATTACTGTTATGCGTGTGCGGTTTACTAATAAAAACCAAAAGACCATGATCAACATTCATCACTTTTATTTGTTTAAGCTTCCATCCAACTTCAGCTTAAAAAAAAAAAATTCTCTGACGAAGGTATACCTACACAATTTATGTAGAAACAGAAAGATATTCTTGATATTTGTTAGTATAATATGGTAGGTGTGTATATTTTGTGTTTTTAATTCTTTGCGGACTTGGAACCAATTGTGTCACCAGAAATTTACCTTGAGCTCCCGTTATCTGAATTGAATGAAGACCATGTTATATGGAATATAATGTAGGTCCTACATTGTAAAAAGGGTTTTATTTTTTCAGGTGAAAGAGTAGGTAGGTATATTTGGAAGCGATAAATAATGTCGACGAAGTGTGCATTTAAATCAACCGCCTTGATCTTGAAAATGTTTATTTAAGATAGCTGAAGTGTATACCTATAAGGTGGTGGTAGCTATATTTAGGAGTTAAATCAGGTGGAAGTCTTCTTATTTAACCTAACCTTCCTTTTTTAAGAAAAAGGGTGTCAAGAGTATGCCACTCTGTGTTGATGGAGTTCATAGAACTCAGAATCAAAATTTTGTTCGATTTATAAATATTTGTGGGTAAATATTTTATGAAAAAGTAAATTATTTGTTTTGTAGGTATGGAAAACATAATGTTTCTCTTTAAATTGTTTATCAATTTTTGTACACACTGATTTTGTGAAGGTTTATTTTGTTTTTAGATTTTAAGTGTTTCGTGTGTCACAGTTAATGTTAAAAATGTGACAAGTAGGTATGATTTTTACGTAAGCATATGGACATTTTTTATAATCAACGAAACTAACAGAAATTGTTTGTTGTCATGAGAGCACTTAGGTATATATAAACATTTCTTATTGGAAATAGTATGTATCTCCTTTTATAAAATAAGGCATTTTCACGTTTTTTCATCATAAATTTTTTCTTACGATAAATAAAAAAAAACATGGTGTATCGAGATTTTGTCATCAATCAATCCATTATTACGGCGGCGCTGGTGTTAATATAAAAATATTGTTTTTTTTCGGCACTTCTTACGTTTTTTCATCATAACTTTTTCTATCACGGTAAATGAATAAAACTTAAAAATGGAGTATGTATTGAGATTTTGATGTAACAAATTGATTCCCGATAAATTTTTTTAAATCCAACCATTTTTAAGCCACTGGTGATAGTCCAAAAAATGATATTCAAACTGTACAGGGTCATAGTTTTTCTCACTTAAAAGTGAAAAAGTTTACAATTATTCTAATGGATTGAAAAAGTTTACAATTCCAATGAATATTATTGTGGGATGTTTTTCCCTGTATTGTATTTTTTTTTAACGACGTTACTCAAAATGAGTTAAAAAAATAATATGAATAAGTTTTAAAATATAAAACCTGTTACGTGTGTTCACAACCTTTAAACTATGAATTCATATTTAGTGTAGGTAGTCTTCAAATTCAGTGAAATTTCGTATACGATTGTAGACACAATAGGTTTTCTTCTTAGTCTCAGTAATTAACATTTTTGAAATCTCGTTTAACGTAGATATAAATAAAATATACATAAAGGCCTTCATTATGAATAGCGAATCGAACGTTCGCTTAAAAGCGAATGATTTAGCGAATTCCCTTATCACGGTATTATCGATAGCGAGCTTCCACATTCGCTTCAAAAATCAATGCTGCCAATAATAGCTGTTTCTGTATAGAATGTACTCTTTCACAATGCCTTTAAGGTTGAGCACCAGGTGCGTTTTTATTTCGTGGTATCCCCCAACTAAATTAAAACAATAGTTCAAAAAATATATACAGGAATTTATTTAAAGGTTTTGGGAAAGTTCGCTATTGATTCGGGCTCTACTAGAGTTTTTCAATAAGAGCGCTAGAAAAGTTTTTTTAAATAAAACAAAAACGGTTTCGGATATCAATGAAATTCTTTATTCCTGTGAAAGTACGTTTGATGTAGTACCTCGTGGCTTGATGGTTAGTGCGTAGGACTGTCATGCCGAAGGCTTGGGTTCGATTCCCAGCCGTGCCACCTAAAAACAGAAATGTTTTATTCGAGGTACTGCCTCTTGCGAGGAACTGACAAATCCTCCAAGAGTATACTTGTCATGAAAAAGTGCTTCTCATTTAGCCGTTCGGACTCGGCAAAAAACTGTAGGTCCCCTCCATTCCTGCCAACAAACACGCATACAGGGAATGGTTGTGAGTTGTAAGTCACTAGGCCCTGGTTCTCCATGAGCTGTTGCGCCACCCAATTTATTTATTTATTTATTACGTTTGATGCCATTATGTATGGAACTGTAGTACCTCGTGGCTTGATGGTTAGTGCGTAGGACTGTCATGCCGAAGGTGTGGGTTCGATTCCCAGCCGTGCCACCGAAAAACAGAAATGTTTTATTCCAAGAGTATACTTGTCATGAAAAAGTGCATCTCATTTAGCCGTTCGGACTCGGCAAAAAACTGTAAGTCCCCTCCATTCCTGCCAACAAAACACGCACACAGGAATAGTTGTGAGTTGTAAGTCACTAGGCCCTGGTTCTCCATGAGCTGTTGCGCCACCCAATTTATTTATTTATTTTATGTATGGAACTCGATTTCTTTTGCATGGCCACCACGGGCACGCTTGCAGAAGTCCAGACGCTGAACCCAATTTTCGACGGTTTTCAAGCATAAATCGGCCGATACTGCTGCAATTTCACGTTCGATATTCGTACGAAGTTCATCAATCGTCGCTGGCTTGTTGGCATAGACCATAGACTTGACGTAACCCCACAGGAAATAGTCTAACGGCGTCAAATCGCACGACCGAGGCGGCCAAGCGACTGGACCATTTCGTGAGATAACACGTTCTCCAAACTTGGTTTCCAATAAATTGATTGCGACATTCGCTGTGTGGCTTGTGGCGCCGCGCCGTCCTGTTGGAATCACATGTCCTCCAAATCCATATCATCCAATTGGGGCCAAAAATATCCGGTTATCATTGAACGGTAGCGATCCCCATTCACAGTAAGGTGCCAGTCTTGATCATCACGGAAGAAGTACGGCCCAATGACGCCGCCGGCCCATAAACCACACCAAACCGTAATTTTTTCGGGATGCAATGATGACTCATGGAGTATGTGTGGATTGCTGCCTGACCAATACCACATATTTTGTTTATTGACGAAGCCATTCAGCCAGAAATGAGCCTCATCATAAATTGGACGTAGCGCTCTTAACGTTGAGGCCACTGACTCCGAGTTTCGGTAGTAAATTTTAATAATTTCGACTCGTTGTTGGCTCGTATATCTTTCCATCATGAAATGGCAAACCTTATTGAAGAGAAATGTCAAAAGAGCGGCAAGAAATATGGCGTCGTTTGCTGTCCCTGTCGCTCTATTTTTGTAGCGTCCCTGTTGAAAAACCCGTTACATTAATCATACGGGGTAGATGATCAGCGAGCATGGAATTTCGTTTAAACAGGTTGATTCGTATAAAATGTGACAACAAAATAGAGCGTAAATGTGGATTGAGAAAAGAAAAAAACCGTATGGCTGGGGGTTCTGTTCACCCCCAGGAGGGGCATTGTTCTAAAAAATTGACTTAAAACAGAAACAAAACTGTAAAATAATAACTATAACATCTACAATGCCATGCTATACTTTTTTGTAAGGCCAAAAATCTTTTCTTTTAGTTTAATTTTAAATAAAATTGTTTGAGTGAACAGTTTTTGAAAAATTAATTTTCAAACTCAAAATTTTGAAGAAAAAAATATTAAATAAAATTTAAAACTTATTTTTACGTAATTAAATGCCATTTTTGTTTTCAAAATTCAATGCTCTTATTAATTTATAGTCAAAAACAGAAAACCATTGAATTTCGAAAACAAAAAGAGAACTTAGGTACTTATGTACATAAAATTTTGAAAAAAAAAATTAATTTGATATTTTATTTTTTATTCTTAAATTTTTTCACTCAAATTTTATTTAAAATAAAAATAAAAAAAGTGTTTTTGGCTTTAGAAAAAGATATAGCATGTCATTGTAAGTGTTACCGTTATTTTTTAATATTGTATTCCTGTTTTAAGTCAATTTGAAAATGCGCCTCCTCACTAAACGGGGGTGAATAAAACTCCCCTCCCATACGATTTTTTCTATATCAACCCACCCTACACGCTCTAGCTTTTTTTCACATTTTATACGAATCACCCTGCATAAACGAAATACCATGTTCCGTGATCTTCCATCCCGTATGATTAATGTAGTGGAGCCCGAATCGACGGGAAGCTGTCCCAAAACCTTTAAATAAATCCCTGCTTATATTTTTTGAACTGTTTTCTAATTTTCCTGGGGGATACCACGCAAGAAAAACTCACCTGGTACTCAACCTCAAAGGTGGTTTAAATATACAGAAACATTAAATCCGTAACTTTACCGATTGAACTATTTCGAAAACGATAACTCTTATAAAAAAAAGTACTTGACATATTCTGTCGGATATTTTCTTAGCTACAATTTTGTTTTTGCCATTTTGTTTTATGTAAGAATTACCGTTCGGGAGATTTTCCTTAAAAATAATTTAGGGGGCCTTTGACCCCCGTTTTTGGGGACTTTTTACAGCTTCTTTAGAATGCTAAGAGGAGGCTATATACCAAAATTCAGCTTTCCGCCATTTTTTCCGAAGCAAAAAGCTTAATAAGTACACTATAGTAGGAACCTACTTTCATCAGACTTTTATTTTAACAATGCTTTTGTATTGAAGAATTTATATTTGACATTTTAAATGCCTAGCTACGTTTAGCCTTGAAAGCTAGTTCGTGCGATCCAGTCATGAACATTTTAAAATTATATAGGTAAGCCAATTTTATTAAAAAAGTCAAAAACACTTCCCTAGCTCTGGGTGTCACTGTAAACTCAAACTCAAAATTAAACATTTCGTATCCAGCTTTGGGTTTCTGCTAATTAAAAAATATATTTTTTGTTTCTCTGTGATTGATCAGATGGTCACACTAATTCTTAAGGAAGGGGGAATTTTTATTTGCTTAAGTTGATTGACATTATCCAATCAAATATTTACCTGCCTTATCCTACATAAGTGTGCATGGATTAAGAATTTCTGATCTTAATATTATGTCAAGTGGATAACGGTACGTAGTATTGACAGGAAGCATACGCAAACAGTCTTTTGAATGTACATCTGCTATCTGAAGGTCTGCCTTAAAAAAAAGGAAAAAAAATAAAATTCCATTCACACCCTCTCGATTATAAGGGTTGTAAAATAAGTACTTGGGCATTCCAAAAAAAAAAATTCGTTCACCTACCTGTTACTTGTTTATATATCCCTATCTCTCTTCACCCAATGCATTTCTCTCAAACATTTCCCTTTTATGACCTAATTTAAAATAAAAATCATTCATTTCCTTTTGTATTCTTCATTTCTTCTTCTTTTTTTTCTCCCACTCGATGCAATAAATTTGAATTGAATTTGTGCCTTAATTGTGTGGCCTCTTGGGGTGTGCTTGAGAACTCCAGATACAAAAGTACATTGTATATCTTTAATATCTCGCACTTCACGCGAACCCAACCAGACACGATCCCATATATTCAAGTTTTTATTATTTTATTGTTCTGAATTCAGTCAGACAGAAGAAGAAAAGCAACGAATCATCATCATCATCATCAGCATCATGATCAACGCGCGATTAACATTGTCGAAGGAAGAACGTTCCGACACCGAAACCAACGACCGGGGCCGTTTCAGCAAAACTAAATCCGTTCGTGAAAATTATTGTTACGTAAAAAAAAAGTAAAGTCTTGAGGAACAATTTCAGACATTCAGTCTGTTCTGAGATTTTGTCTTAATTAGAAGTGCGACACGGGTAGATCGAAATCAATTTACATACAAACATACCAACACCAATCTTTTAAAAACAATCGTGTTTGAGATCGTTGATTTCTGAATGAAGTTTATTTTTTTGTGAATTTTTGATGGTTTTAGTGATTTTTCGCAAAGAAATAAAAAAAAAAAAAAATAAGTGAGAAAAAACAAAAATACAATTAATTTCTTAAATAAAGCAGTGGTTTTAAAAATAAGCATCAATCAGAGGGACACGCAAAATTTTAAAAGTGTGGATGGACTTTGTTTTTTATATACCTACGGATGGTACGTACAAACCTACTTACTCACTTAAATGCATACATTTTATCTGAAAAAATAAAAACAAAACACTTTTTGTCGTAAATTTTTTGAACTTCTTGGCACCATCACCGTTGAAAACGATATTATGAGAAACTCGGTGTCAACAAATGCGAAATTGTTTGAGATTTTTGGGCGTTCGACATTTAGTTCGGGGAGGTTCTGTGACATTTTTGTACTTGGTGAACTTCTGACTCGGGGACGTTCGGTATGTGACTGCCTTGAGAAAATTTCGAGATCGATTCTGATTTGATTGTGGCGTGGCAATCCAGAAGCACGCTTCTTGGACGAGACATCGTTAAAGTCTGTTATTGTTTTTGTTTCTTTTAAATACTTACGTGCCATGCCGATGCCGGATCGGAATAAATATTTATTTTTACAATTCGAATGCTCGAAAAAATTGCGAATTTCGGATTTTATTTTTAAGTGAATCATTTATAGGTTTTCGTTTTTGGTTTTTGTATTATTTTATGACTTAGTGAAAAAGGTGTACAAAAGTGTATACCTACCTATGCTGGTTGGTTTATTGCGTCTTGGAATATTAAATTGATGCCAAGTAAGAAACTGGTTGACCCATCCGGCTTCGCTTGGCTGTAATTTCTTTGAATCTATACCTACACCTTAATAGATTTACAGAACTAAGCTCTTAGGATGTGTTTCTTTCTCATCTATGAAGGTATAACTTAAGAGACTTTTGACTTGTTGATATATTGTTGTCATATTTGATATAAGAAATAAACTGTAATCCTCTTCAAAAGATACAAGATCTGCCAGTCAAATCTGTCATATTCAAAAGCCGCACTTACGTATTCGGGAAGAATAAATGTTAGAGGAGTGGAAGTGATTTCTTTCGGTTTCAAGTGCTTTTGTAATTGCATGTTAGAAACTTTCTTTGAAACTATAATTTTCTAAGTCGAAAGCTAAATTAAAATGGTCAGTCTTACATTCCTACAATAAAAAAAAAAATATTTTTTTTTTAATTTCATGTATCTACATATTAAAAAAAAACTTTTGACTTAAATCAATTATATATATTTACGATGATCACTGATTCAGTCACTGACTCATTTACTGACTCTGTAACACTGGAAAATATTTGGAATATGAAAAAAATTAAGAAAACGCGTTCAGGTTCCAAACGCGTATTGGGAAAATAACGGTCGCTGTCTGAAAAGATATATGTTGTTAAGCACCATCAGCTGAAATGTTAATGGCGCCACATTTCAGAAAAATACCTTTCTTTATGCCAAAAGATGGGACTTCCCTTTTTTTGATAGTTTTTAATATTTTGAACATGAACAGAACTGCGGAAATGCCCACAGATGCCAAACGCATGATGGAAAAAAAACGGTTGCTTTCTTAAGAGATAGTTGTTGAGAAGACGCTTCTTCGAGTAAAACGTCAGTGCTGCCACTTTTCGGGAAAAAAGTTTTTTTTTATTCTAAATGGTGGAATTAACATTTTTTGGTAGTTATTAATATTTTGATAATTAAAAAAAAAATTGTGAAAACGGCTCAAGATACCAACCGCGTACATGTGTAGTTGCGGAAACGTTTCCAGATGTCAAACGTGATGCCTTAGAAGATAAATGTCTGAATGATAGATGTTGAGTAAACGCACTTCTGTACCTGTAGTTAGATCTCAGTGTTGCCACTTTTCGGGAAAATATTTTTTATCTCAAGGGACCTCCATATTTCTTTTTAACGCGAAAAAAGTAACAGAAATGCCTCCAGATAACAAATGTGGTTTGGGAAAATAACGTTTCATGTCTTAAAAGATAGGTGTGGAGTAGACACACCTTCGGGTAAATTCTTGGTGTTGCCACTTTATGGAAGGATACTTTTTTTGTATGTGAAAGTGTAGGACCTTCTCTTTTTTTGGCAGTTTTTAATATATAAAGTTGCGGAAACATCTCCAGATACCAACCAATACATATTTAAAGAAATTATTTTCTATTTAATATTTCGTACATTGAATAAAAGCGTTTGATATCAATATATTCATTTACTTTTAACGGGCGCCTAAGGCACCTTACAACCAATTAGTACAGCCAACTGGTAATGAAATATTTAAAATTTCAATAAGAAAACAGATGCTGTTGTCATTGGCCCTGAGTAATAGAATCTAACCTAAAGTCGACGTTAACAAAGACATCCGTAGAAATAAAACACAAATTTCACCACTAAATGCTTCCTTAGAAGCACCTCAAGCTAAGTTAAGAATGATCTAATCTAAGCATTTAGAAGTGAAATTTGTATTTTATTTTCACAGATGTTTTTCTTAAAGTTGACTTTAGCTAGATTCAGATATATTACTCAAGGCCATTGTTTTATCCTATCAGAACATGAACATATTACAGAAAACCCATAGACTTAAGATTTCATGAAACACAATATGCATTGTCTCACTGTTCGCACTGTCTCACTGTTAGCACCCTTCTCCTACATAATTTCCAACAAATCTCTGTTTAAGGTTTTTTTCTTCGACAACCCATTGGAACTCCAGCGCACGCCGGTTGAAAATTGAAGTATTTTTATTTTTAATTTTAACACAATTTTTATTTTTTTCTCCAGCATGAACCAAAATATACTTTTCGGATGGTCAGACTTAGCTTATCCTGAAAATAGATTAACCCCGAGTTAATTCAGGTATAGTTTTTCAGTTGAGGATTAAAGTACCTTTCACTTGAGTTGCGAACTGCTAATTCGAATTGATTTGTTTAGGCAATTCCAAGCGCAAATATCAACAAATTCGCGTTTTACAATTTTAAAAAGAAAACACGAACAAAAATTAGTTTAAATTGTTAAATTTAGCATTTTTATATTTTCTACGTGGCCAACGAGATATTTTTTTGGGAACTGCCACACACTTAACGCAATCCACAACATCAGGACGCATTCCACATATCTGCGAATGACAAATTCGCTCGAATTTAATCTCAAACTTTTTTTAGCAAACATTTTACTGTTTTACTGTGTGGATATCACCCTTCTACGTCTTTTACGCATCAAAATAGAGATGGCACCATAATGAAAATCGTAGTGGCACCACAACGGAAAAGGTCCTCAATTTGGTCGCTGAGTTAACTCACCAAATTATAGGTGAATTAACTCGGATTAGGATTTCAATTGACTAAAAACCACGCTTATGGAGTGAACTCAGGTTGAACCCCGAGACTAGGATGATCTCGCACTGAAAAACTGGCCCTAAAAGTTTCTGAATATTCCACTTTTACACGGCGCATGTTTACCTTGCATGCTTGGAGTGCGAAAGAGAAAGAAAATGAAGTAGAAATAGGAGAACCTAAACATGCACGGGTAGGACTGTCCCTGCAACTTTTTGACGTTTCTCTTTGTCTATGTTCTTTGTTTTTCTTATTTTGCTACATTTTTGTTCTGGATGTAGCTTAATACAACAATACAACAAAAACAAACACATTTGTATGATAGATGATAGAGGAAGATAGCTGTCAAAATAATTCGCGACTGAAAAAAACAATGCGCAACCCGAACATGCTTCGTTTAAGTATGCGTGCATTACCGAATACGAGTTCAAAAGGAAAATAAGCATAAGTTGCGCATTAATTTCATAGAAATATTTTTGTTTTTTTTTGGTATGCAGTCAGCAGGGTAACTTTCACCCACGCAAATGGGACCTTGACAGGAATTTTCATTTTTTTTATTGCATTTCTTTTCCTGATTTAGCAGTTCACCAAATAAGGGTGCCTTTCACTGTGAAGTTAGCAGGTCACATCGTGTATCTCAGGAACCAAGCATGCTAGAAACTTGTAGTAAAGCTCAAAATTTGCAGTTTTTTTTTGTATTTCAACGAAAGGCCATGTTGAAAATTTGAAGTTCTTAATTAAAAATAATTTACACTGAACTGCTAACTTCACTGTAAAGTTACCAGGTCAGTATGAAATTTTTTCCAAAAACGGAAGGACTTCAAAATTTGGACCGTGGACATGCTTGAAATGCAAAAAACTGCAAATTTGGAATCTTACTGCAAGTTCCTAGCATGCTCAGTTCCTGAGACACACAAAGTGACCAGCTAACTTACATTAATATATGAAGAATTCGTCGAATAAACTTACGTTCACGGTATCTTTGTCGAACCGTATTTGAACTTCCATATGGCAAAGTCCGTAAGCGTCGATAATATTTCTGCATATTCTTGGTTTGCAAAAACTGACATGTCAAATACCGTTTCTAAAAAATTTTAAATTAATATCGGCTTGAAGAATTTAACTTTATAATATTTAATTTTTTAATATCTTATGTTTAACTACCATTTTTCTTCGTTAAATTTTCCAACTAGGCCCTAAGATTTAATCTAAACTCTTTCTGAGGCCTTTTGGTAATGGGTACGAATTATGGGCTTTAAATATTTTGACAGTGGTGTACAAATAAATGAAAGTGTGATTAGAAATCTTCTTCAAAATCACTTATTATCAGTGGTATTTGGAAAACTAAGGAGAAAAGTATTTTCATTTTGTTAAGCATGATTTTTCCAAGTATCATAAAACCTATCTATTTTTCACCAAACAAACTGCATCAAATAACCTTCCAGCTTGTTATAATTCCATTTCAGATGATAAAGCAATTATCCCCCCGCCCCCTCCCAAAAATAACTATGTGGGAAACAGAAATGCTCAATTATCGAGTATTCGAAGTTTTTTCTCTAATAAACATCAACTGAAGCATGAAGTCCAAATATTTTGAAAATTTCCATCGCATAGTGTGAAAAAGAGATTGTTTACGTCAAAGGCGAGTGTTTTTTTAGGAACCCATTTTTTTCCCTGAAATGCCACAAGTGTAGGTAGATATGTACTACTTTTTTTGACAGCCTCAAACTCAATTAAATTTTCAGCGAAATTTTATTCTACGGTTTCCTTTTTTTGCTGTGTTTTTTTTTTGTTCGGCTTTTTGTTAGAACTGTTTCGTTTGTGTTAACAACAGAACTATTTTGGATATGGTTATATTCTAAGCGGTATGCGGTATGGGTTCTACGTCAAAATCGAATTAAAAAGATACGACATAATGTTCTTTTTTCAAGATTTTTTTTTTTGTAGATCTATTTTCCATTTTTCCAGCCCAACAAAGCTGCTAGGAATATTGGTGTTTTCATTTTGATTCACTCGTTGGAACAACACCATTTTCTCATTTCATTTAAAAAATGTAGTTGCAGTTCTTTGAAAGGGTCTTGTCTACTCTGTTATTATTCAGGTCCTGAACCAGCTTTGAACGCGATATAGAGTTTATTTTGGTTAGGGTTTTAAATTTTTTTTTTCGATTGCGAGTGTTCCAGTCCAGTGAACTACTATTAACACAGATGGGTTTTTTTCCTGAATCATTGTTTTTTTAGGGTTGTTTGATAGACTCCCAAGTGTAGATATTTTGTTTTTGTAATTTGGTTATCTCTATTTATTTATCTCTTTCGAAATGGTAACTATTACCTTTTTTTGAGTTTGTATTTAGAAATGTTATTTTATTGTTTTAGTTTATCACTGGTTAAAAAAAAGATCAAAAGAAAAAGACCACACTATTTGTGTTAAACGATTAAACAATTGAATTGTTTTAAAATGCTGATTTGAAAAATTCACACTACCATTAAAGTGTGAGGTATCAAAAAATGGTTTTATTTTAAATGAGTGTCATTTGCTTGAGGAGGTATTATAACATTTCAATGAGTTTTTTGAATTCCAGTATTGTTTGATATCTTTTTTTTTTTTTTAGAATAAGGAAAAAAAATTAGGAAGGCACCGATACATATTAGTTTAGAGTTTCTGAATGTTACAATGAGGAGGAAAAAAAGAACTAGGTAGTATGGCTTAAAATAGAATGTGAATAAATGTAACATAATGCTCATGAGCATTCCTAGAAACGCGAGTATTGTGGTAGAATTGTTTAAGGGGAGGAATGCAAATGGCTATTACACTTGAACACTGTACATCACCTATCATTTCTAAAGCTCTCTTTTGAATTCTATATAAAAGACTTAAGTGAGTTGAAGGTGCACCTGCTCAAATAGGAGAATTGTACTCGAATTTCGGACGAATAAAGGCTTTATAGATAACAGCCAGATAAGAAGGGGAAACAAATTTCTTGCAACCTTGGAGAAAGCCTAAACACTTTGCAGTGTTCTTGGAGCCACTGAATATGTGAACGAGATGAACTGTGATGCACATCATACCTAGGACCAAAAGCTGCTTGGTTTCCGTGATGCCAGGCATAAGAGGAGGACTTTGTTTTAGCGATCGCTTGGACAAGGCTGTCGGGATTAGAATTTAATGAGCTTATCATACGCTGCGGTTCAAGTTCCACATCTTCTGAAGAACAAGTGAAGTGAATATGAAAAGCAGAGGGTATTGTCATTTTCCAAACAATTTAATGGGTTACAAGTTTAAGACAAGAGATCATTGATAAATATTAAGAAGAGAGTCAGAGACAAGGCGAAATCCTGGGGCACACCAGAATTTAATTTCAGACTTTAGACCATCCACTACAACTTGAATGGAGTACTCTGAGAGGTAATTTCAAATACAACAACAAGTACATACATCGACATCAAATGCAAGAAATTTCGATAATAGAGCTTGATACCAAACTCTATCAAATGCTTTTGAAATAACGAGTGAAATAATCTTACTTTCCTCAAAACGATGTAAAAATTAGTTCCACTATTCGGTGAGATATACCAGGCGATCACCAGAGGACCTGTTGCAACGAAAGCAGTAGGTACTGCCGGTCATTAAAGATATTTCTTAAGCTGATAATAAATCACCCTTTCCATGACCTTGGAAAGAAGGGATACGTAAGTGCAATTAGAAGATAGTTTGAGAGTGATGAAGATTCGCCAGCTGGACGAAAGCTGTTCTCCATCCACTTGGAAAGAGGCATGTAGCAAAGTTGGAAAAGCTTGGTTGAAAGAACACCTCCTCAGATCAATGGGAGAGTTCGAAAGAAGATTGATCCCATGAAATCATTTGTGCTCTCAAAAGAACAGAAGGAGCCATAACGGTCTCTGGCAGCGCAAATTAACATCTAACTGTGCTGCAAGCACATTGGCATTTTCAAGTGAGTTGACGAAAGGAGTTTCATAGACGAGCGTTTTGGAGTCAAGGACGAAGTAGTTTTCTTGTATGTTTTTGTTTGAACTTTTTCAGGTCTTCTCTAACCATAGCTTCCTTACCATTTGCCATTTTACAGTAACCATTAACTTTTTATCAACTGAGTAAATATATTTAAAAACGTGTTTAATTCAACATCATCGAACATTTATTTTATTTTCTTAATATCGAGCCGACTTCATAGCACTTTAACATTCACAAATGTCATGAAGCGTTTGTTAAGTAAAGTTTTTCTTTTTGTGCATGTATTAGACACTGTTTTAGTGGTAAACAGTTGCATTTAAAAACGAAAAAAAAACTCTCTCACTTTATCTTTTAGTTGAAAAGTTCGAAATTAGGAAACAAAAAAAGTAAAATGTAAATTGTTCAGAAGTATCATGCTAATACAATGTTATTTATCATTGCTTGAAATTAAATAATAAAAATTCTTTATTTTCATAGGCCCGTAAAATATGCCTATCAATACCTAATAATAATAAACTAAAAATATTTCACATTTACGTGATTTTGTTAATTTTTTTTAATGTTTTAAAGCGACGACTACCGACATGGTGGCAAAAACTATCAAACACACAGTTTAAGTGTTTATTGTAATTATTTCAGCTGACCTTGCTATTGACAGAAAAAATTGTTAAGAATTAAGTTAAAACAAAATAAAAAAAAAATATTCTTTATAAAAAATATTTTCAGATAGGACTGTTCGAAATATTTGATTTTTTGTATTTGCAAACTATTTGCATTGCCGTGACTGAGTAAAATATGAAAAATGTAAGCTATTTTTTTTATATATCAGAACACTTATATTCAAAGTATCTATATTAAAAATTAGTTTTAAAAAATATTTTACTACACTCACGAGCAAAAATCAAGTCCAAATTATTGGATTTATATTGCCTCCCGTAGGTCTTATTGTAGCTTCTAAACGATTCTTCACTGACCTGATGGGGGATTTCTTCCCATGCGTCTACCAGTGTAAATTTAAGATCATTGACCGTTTCAGGGGCTGGATTTCTGACCCTAGTCATTCGCATAAGCTCGTCCACCAAATGCTCGATATGGTTTAAGTCTGGGCTTGGCGCTGACCAAGGGGCAATACTGACTTCCCTAAGGAACTTACAGTCCCCCGCACAGTGTTTCATCGAGCTTTAGAATGCATTAGGGTGCGTTTATGTTGGAGCTGCGATAAACGATTGGAGCAGCGATGCGAGCATCGATGAAATCAAAGCTTGAGGCGCAGCTCTTATGTAGTGTTCATATTGGAGCTTCGATAATCGATGTTTTCTAATTCGAATTATTTAATTTCATCATGAAATGTTCAGCATCTATCCCCGATAAGAGCTTCGAAAATATAATCAATTATTCTCTTTGCTAGGATCAGAGAGGGATTCCTTTATCGAAGTTCCAACATGAACACTAATAAGCAAAGCAATGTAAGCAATTTCGAAGCTTTAGTCACATCGTTGCTCGAATCATTTATCACAGCTCTTACATAAACACACCCTTCAAACGAATTCAACCAAATTTAAGGAACAGCGCGATCCACCACAATATCGTAGATGTACCGATCTGGAAGTTAAATCTCCTCCACAACCACTACCAGGCACACAAACCAGCTCGCATTTCCGTTCGATTGGTTTCGGCCACAACAACAACAATTTTTAACACGTTCCTGGAAGACTGAAACTAGTTCAGAGAATAGCGTTCAAAGCCAATACCCATTTCTAGTGTTGGGCACTCATAAAGCACTAAAAGATTACTTTCCATGTCTCCGGACAAGAATTATTTTTATTAGCAATTGAAGAAAGTTAAGCCTCATAAAACAAATTTAGCTTATTAGCGTTTGGATTAACTTATCACCCTAGGTTACATGCCCTAATCAGAGCAACAAAGTTTCGTAAGTGCTACAGAGGACCCAAAAAGGAAATAAATATCCTACGAACCCGCGAACCGAGCCACCTAATGTACTGTTGCAGTTGATTACACTGCCAGAAATTAATCAAGTTGCCAAATTGTACATATTTCTGTGTTACCAACAACATGAATATTTTCTGCGAACTGTCGAACAAAACTCGCTATCTAAAACATCAGAAAACGTTCGATAAATCAGCTAATAAAAATTTATTTCGACCTTAACCTCATATTTTAATAGCTCCCCTTTTACTTGTTTCCATTTCCCAGCTGTCAGCGACCAATCAAATTACTCATGTCCATGCGAATGAAAAGTCCAAAGGGTATTGCTCATTTTCGGCCCACAGTGAACACTTATGAATTGAATTGAGTGAAAATCTGTCTTGGGAGATTTGAGGTATTTGAGCTTGAAGTTGGCAACTACAAATCGAGCTTTTTCAGCGCCCTACAAAAGTGAGCAATTGCCTTTGTGATCATTCCCAGTCCCCAATTTACTGGTCGTGTCTGATGTGCTAGGCACTTTATTTTTGCTCTCAAAAACCTAAAGGAATTAACTGTCCACTAAATTTATCTTCAAATGAACTGTTCATAGAAAGAAAGCTTCTTTGACCTTTTAGAATTTGTTTTTAACATTTGCATCTGTTCTGTCAAAGTGACGAGGGGTAAGTTGATAAATCTGAACAGTGTTAAATGGCAACAACATCGCAATGTAGATTATGATTTTAGAATATACAAGTACTTACCTGATGTACCGATATTCGTTTTTCAATCTGATTTAGGTCAAGTAGAAAGTGATTTAATTACACAAATATGCAATATTGAAGGTATCTACTATGTGCTTTTTCTTCTTTCTGTTAATCATTCATATCAATCGTGAAATATTACAATGTTAGATCAACACATCTAGAAATAATTAAATGTGTTAGTCTTTGTGGCTTATCTTATGGCCAGAAGCATTCTTTCAGTTAAAACAAGGCTAAGACAAACTACATTTTGTAGCGCATATTGGGTGCGAGATATTTGCTGACATTGATTTCGAATTTAAGAATGATCACAGTGGCAGTTAACGCAATTGTAAAACATGTGTTTAATCATTGAAAGATAAAATCACGTCTCAGTGTTTCTCAAAATCAATTTTCAAATACAATCTTCAAAGTTTTCTGAATAACATGTGCCAGTGGAGTTTTTGTGAGAATTGAAAAGATAGCTGAGTTAACTGGTCAATGAGAGCAATGAGCAATGGTCAATGAGAGCAAGAAAAAGTATGCTGTCATCATGAAAAACTCTCAAAAATGACATTTTAGACAGAAGGTTTAACTATCAATTCAGAACAGTCACCGGCCACCGGAATACCAGCGCTGAAATCAAAGGATAAATTAGTATTGCCAATCGCTGCTTCTTTTGGTCTATAGTAAGGCAATTGAGTAACAAAGTCTTCTCTTTAATTACTAAAGTGTCCCTTGTGTAATTGTATCCCACACGATTTTCACACAGGTAATAACTGTGGCATGATGGTTAGTGCGTTGGACTGTCATGCCGAAGGTGTGGGTTCAATTCCCAGCCGAGCCACTTAAAAAAACAGAAATGTATTATCCGAGGTACTGCTTCTTGCGAGGAACTGACAAATCCTCCAAGAGTATACTTGTCATGAAAAAGTGCTTCTCACTTAGCCGTTCGGACTCAGCAAAAAACTGTAGGTCCCCTTCATTCCTGCCAACAACACGCACACAGGAATGGTTGAGAGTTGTAAGTCACTAGGCCCTGATTCTCCAGGAGCTGTTGCGCCACCCAACTTAATTTTATTTTTGATTTTCACACAGAAAACTCACACTTGCGAAATTGGGTCACCGGAATGTAGCGCCACTTAAAGTAAGTAAGCATTAAAAATGTTTGAGTTGATTTCATCTGGGAACCGTCACTTGGGACTTGAGATTCATCAAATCTCCAAAGTACCTAGTGTATATCAGGTTTATTGACACAATGGGAGTTCCTTGTGGACCCTCTTTTCTCTTCTGACAATATCCAAAAAGTGGACTATTCAATTTCCTCGTCTATTTATTTGTATCATCTTGCAATATCATGAAGTCATTTTTTTTATTTGAAAAAAAAAAAAATACAAAGCCGTATTGACTACGAAACGTTGCACGCGCCACCCCATAAAATGCCGCTCATTCCAAACATCAATGAAATTTTTTAATTCAATTTATTTGTTTAAAAATCACACACAAGATGCACTTTATCTATGTATGAACCAACATGCGCCTGTAAATTCTATCTCCATTCATAAATAATTGAGATTCTAAATTTCTCATTCTCATGACCCCCATATCTCGCAATCATGTTATGTACATCAACACAGCTTCGTAATAATTTTTTCCTCTAAATTTTATCTAAACAGAGATGATGAATGTTTTCACACATTGACTAAGAAAAATGCTCTTTACACTAAAAAAAAAAAAAAAACAATATTTCAATTTGATTATAACTTGTTGAAAATTATATTTACTACATATATGCGAACGAACGATCTACAAAAACGCATCTCACAAACAAAGGCGGCAGAATCACGCATAAATAAATAATATCAATGTTGCTATGGGTTTATTTTTTCTTATGTCGTACTTTCTATGGAACATGTTGCGCAGTTTTAGGGTGATGCAGATGCAGAAGTAGATTGCATGTTGATCAAAGAGATTTTAATGCAATATTTTTTTTTGTTGTTTATACAAAGGGAAATGGAGTTTCAAGAAAGTTTTTTATTATTATTGAATGAACATCACACCCAGAAAAAATAATAATTAAAAACTCCACAGCTACAAAATGTGATTTCAAAATGGTAAACTAAGAAAGAAACGTTATGTAATCCATCTAGAATGACAGGTACACGAAAATAAAGCTGAATCTGAATATTTCAATATGTCCATGGTGGGCGGTCGTGAAGAACCAGGGAACATTATTCAAAGAATTCTAAAAAAAAAATAAAATGCTCATAACTTTTTGGCACAAATATAGGTCCAGGACATGCAAACACAAATAAAGAAGCAACTTTAGGCCGTGATATGACATCTTCAAAAAGTCATTTTTATTCAAAACTGACAGAGGCTTACCCATTCCAACTTTACCCATTTTCATAGGAAATTCATTTTTGATTAAACAATTTTAAGTGTAAAATTGTCAAATTGGGCTTTGCTCAGTGTTGCCATTAAAATGTTTTCAGAAATCTGCAATAATTACGAAACAAAATCTGCAATGCAGATTTCTAAAGAAGAGACCAGTCTTCATACATCAAATAAACAATTTTATTAGACAACAATTGGAAACAAAAATAAATTAAATGAATTCACATAATAAAAATAAATTTTTTTCTATTGTATGTACAATGTTCAAAATGAGTTTGCCGTATACGCCATAAAAATCAGAAGTTTCCTTTCTTCATACACGTACGTCAAGAAATCAAGTAAAATCCTATGTACAAAGAGATATTTTTCTTGCTAATGGTGTACGTGCTTTTCTATGCACATAAGTCAAAACAATACTGAATATACATTTGAAGTTTTATGACGTACGTTGCAGGATAATATTTCATATACGACAAAACAATTCTTAAACAAAAATTTGCTTAAAATGTACGGCAAATTTGACGTAGTTGCCAATTTTTGGCGCTTACGTCAAAACAATACCTGAACTTGATTATTTTGATGGATATACGTCAAAACCATTCTGAATAGGAAATGGAAAATCCGGATAACAGATTTGAAAAGATTACCCCCAAAAACATAAGATACATACCCAGTTCAAAAAATGCAACTCGGCGTATACGGAACTTCAACACTAGGGTGACGTTATGTTAAAAAACTGACCAATTATTCATTAAAAATTAACAATATTCTTGGAATTCACGATGGTCTATAAAAACTTTAATCAATCGCGTTGTTTAGTATCGAGATTCAAAATTTGCCTATCGATCAGCAACTGATGAACTTGACAATCGTAAGGGTTGTGATTTGACTTTATGGAACAGAACTTTATATAGTAAGGGTATTCCAACAACAGTAAAAGTCGTCGTTAATGTAGTAAAGTTTTAAATTTCGTAATTCTGTCACAATTTGTATGGAAAATTAGACAGATTTGTGCAGTTTACTACCTTACTACGTTTACGATGACTTCGCCTTTGCATGAATACCCATAGTATAACAATGACAGCATACAAACAAATTTTTGAAGATTTCCTAAAGAAAACAAAAGAACAAAATATTTAAGTAGCTATACGAGTTCAGACAAAATCTGCGATAGATTTTCGAATTTATAAAGTCTGTAGATGGAATGAAAATCTGCAAAATGCAGATAAATCTGCACTAATGGCAACGCTGGCTTTGCTCCCGAGTCAAACCAAGCTTATTGGAAAAAAGGCAGTGTGACCATTTAATCATGCTTATACCCAAAACAAACTTATTCAATAAATAACACCCTTGAACGTAATTGTTCTTTTATATCCCTCATTTTTTGGTGGTTTTTGATGCTGTAAATTCAACTAAGGCTTCAGATTTTCCTTATGGCTTATTAACATATTTTTAATCGAAAAAAAAAGAAAAATTGTTAACAGCAGTTCAACGATTGAATATGGTGGAATATAAGGAATGTACAAAAAATCTATTTCCCATAAGCGGTGTTGGAGGGGAGACTCGGGGGGTGAAAAAGAGGGGGGAAATTGTATTATTGCGTTTTCCAACTAAAGTTGACCCAAAAATGAAAAGTGTTCAATAGAAATGTTGTAGATCACGCAAAAATCTACAACTTTCCTATTTATCACTTTTTAACGTAACCTCAAAATTTCCGAGATATTGGTGAAAACTCGTGTTTTTTCTGTAGTTTTTCTTTTATTTTTTATTTTTCCAAAAATAGTTGAATTTAAATGAAACTTTGTGAAAATATATCTTGTTGTGTCCTTAATTAGGACAATTTTTTCAAGCATAACCATTGATCAATTTTTGAGATATTCAATTTTGTTTGGAAAAAAAATCCTTTTTTTCAAATGCAAAATGTATCTAGTTAAGTCCCTGAGCCTCTAAGCATAATATGACACAATGATCTTAAAACAAAATTACAAGAGTAAAATTGAATATACCTAAGAGTTTTTAAATTGAAAATTATAATTAAAAAATGTATTAGGGCTAAATTATTTTCACATTTTTTATTTTATTTATTATTTCCTGAATGTACATAATTTTAATTTTGTTTCCATTTTTGTCAAAAATGTTTGAAAAATGTATCCAAATGTATGAAAAGATACTAACCTCAACACACTTTGATTTTCTCGAATCTATAGCATAATAACGAAAACTGGAACTATGCGGCGGGAGTATAAACTACAACTTTCAAGACACTAACTAAGTATACACAACTTTTAAGGCCACAATTGCATTTTACACGTCTACGAACATGGCGGATGCTATATTGTTGTTTGACTTTTATAAAGTCACCATGTTTTTGGTAACCCGGTTTCTTTTTTAAATTTTCTCCTTGTAGGTACCTACATAAAAGCAGATTTTTCTAAAATTTGACTTGTCCTCTTCAATTTTGTATCAAATAAAATTGGTTTCCCAAAAGGGTCTATAATTTGCTCTTTGTGATTTTTTTTTCTCTTTATGTAAATTAGTTTTGAAAATGTATTGCTACATTGATAATACTGATGATGCTTCAGCTTCAATTATGCACCTGAGCTATCTGTCAAAATCGTATACCTACATAATTTCAATAAAGACAACTCGCTCTCAATAATTTTGATTATTATAAATTTAAGTAATTAAATAATTATTGTTTTAATAGAAAGTGCATTTGCATTTAATATTTATTTTATAAAAATAAAACTATAATAATATTATATGTAGTTTATAATTATACCTTCGGAAAAAATTGGTTTTCCCTTGAAAGCATAGAATTTTAATCTTTACCGAAAAATTACTATTTTCCAATTTTTTATCAAGATATGAAATTCTCTTATGAATTGAATAAATTAATGACAAATAAATGGAATAAAAGATTAATAACAGATAATGTAAATTAGATGCATATATTCTCTGAATTAAAACAAATGTTTACTATGAATTTTATTGACTATCGGGAAAAAAGTAATTATAATACATTTAGATTATTTATCACGCTCTCCAAATAATCAAAAATAAGCTTATAAAAGCTTTCACCCAAACACGTTTTTTTTGTGTTGCGTTATTCAAATAAATTAATTTTATACATAATTGTACATATATTTACATGAGTTTAATGTAGTTTGACCAAATATGCATAGAATTCCAAGTAAAAATAAATATTTCGCATTTTCTTTAATTAAAACTTGTTTTTAATTCAAAGAAAAGGAATTATAGGTAATATATTCATTAATAACATACATATGTAGGTACGTACTTATGTAAATATGTATTTTATAAATAAATATTAAAGGGTATTCTAACGTTTGAAAGAATAAACAAAAATTATCATATTTTCATGGATAAAGAATACGAAGAAGTTAATGATTATTTTTTCCAGCTTGGTGGTTATAATTTAATTACCTAACCTAACCTACTCACTGTGATGTATCATGTATCTTATTATTTTATTTTTGTATGAAAATCTAGTCATAAATCTCAACTAAGTAGTTTTTGAATATGTAATGTAGGTACCTCTTAATAAGCATATGCGTTGAAATCATTTTTTATTTTTACACTTTGTTTTAAGATCTTTAATTTTTTTAACATAATTGCTTAAAGCAGGCACGGATACAGGGGGGAGGCAATGGGTGCAACTGCCCCCCCCTGGGCAAGAACTAAGCTAAAAATTTGAATTTAATTAACTGTAATCAAAAATGTTTTTCCGTTCGACGTTTATAAAATGTATTCTTGGCAGCCACGTTTGCACTTTCCTGATTTTCCGTTTCACGAAATAATTATAACCGATGTATCTCACCTCTCACAGCTTAGCCGTGTCTTAATGGCTAAGACACACGTGCAGATTTTCTTTCAAGTTAAGGTCCTTAAGATAAATGTCAGACTATATTACTTTTATAACATTTTATGAGAATAGTCAAATTTATTATTTCAAACTATTTCAGATTGAGTCTCAAATCGATTTGATTTTCACTTTTCAAAATACAAATGTGTATGAAAAATTTCACAATCTTGAAAAATAGTGTTTTAAAAAGTTACCTACCTATTGTCCCAACCCTCCTCTTCAAATTTATTAGTGGTTTTTTTATAGTTAAATGTAACGGGGGAGTTTGCAGGGCCACTTTTCTTTAAAAATCTTTAAAATACGTCGATTCAATTAACTTTAAAAAAAATAAACTACATTTGCATATAAAAATTATTGAGAATTATTAAAAATTTCTTTCTGAGAGGTTGAATGAGTTCTTTGTATGATAAATATTTAAATGTGCGTTTCCATTTGAGAGAGTACTTTCACTTGAAAGCTCTCGAAAGTGACTCTCGGATACCTATCTTGCTATCTTCCCCTCTGGTGAGCTAATTTCATGACTGTGCTCAGTTGCGAGTTTCTCCAGATTTCAGAGCTGCTTTTTACTCTCAAATGCACAAGTTTTTCGAGTGCGGTGCTGTACGCAGCGATACGAGCACTTCTGTTTTTGCCATAAGATACTTTTCTGATAGTAGTTTCGTAAGGATTTTATCACTTCGGGGATCCGTTTAAGGTATTTCCGTAAGACGTTACTAAACGAATCCGATGAAGAAGATGGGAGAGAAACCAGGAAACAACTATAGCAGTCACTGCCGAAGAGAATTTAGATGGCACTTGTACACCTAAGGATATTTTTTTTTTTGCCGTTTTTGAAAATATCAGGTCAACTTCAAATGATCGTCATTTTTTGATGAGAATATTGGTTGATACTGTCAAATATAGCAATCGTTTTGTTTACACAAAATCATTTTTATCAATGTCGTTTCATTTTCTTGCAAACGCATTTGACGTTTACGATAACGTCCTCTGGGTTCTCAATATTTTTGTGGTCAACTCGATTTTTTATTGCAGAATTGCACGGCAGATTATGTTTTCGAGCATGTGACTTTAGCAAACTGTATTATCGAGCACAATACTTGTGCAGTAAAATTTGTATTTACCTTTTCGGGCAGAAAACTTTCGACGCAAGGCCATTAGCCAATTTATTTTGTCCCAGCTAAAAAAAACGAGGCTGAAACTTTCACTCGAACTCAAACTTCATGTAAGGGAATAGGAACATACCGAGGCACCATTATACTTTTCGAAATTCGAAGGGATGTTACGCAGATCCAGAGGGAAATTAAAAACACTGTAAAGACCATGCTATAGTCACAAACTGCAAAACTTCATTTCACAAAGTTCCAAAGTACCCGCTGTTAAAGAGGTAATTGCTTTCTTCAAATTTCAAACATATCCAGTCACATTACTTTGTGTGAAGAGTTGTATAGAGTGGTATGAAGCGTCCTTCAATTTTCTGTAAAGCTCATCAAGATTGTGGAAACTCAACGTTTCTGGCAAATCCAACAAGACCTTCAACATCATCAGTTAATATTTTTCCTTTTGCTCATTGAGCTAAAATGACTCAAGGCCCACTCTCACACTAAGATGAACATCGTAAAAAAGATTATCTATCAAAGTTGCATCAAAACAAATTCAAAACCATTACAAAAACAGAACATCAACGTCTAATTTCTTATCCTCATATAAAAGCTCGTTGAAAATATTTCCAGATCTCTTAACCACATCAGACAACCTCACATCTTCATCAGAGATGTTTTCACTTGTACATTTATATATCGTGTAATCGTCATTCACTAATCAAGATTTGAATAAAAAAAAAATTAAAAAAAAAACATGCAACGCAATTCAGAACTCCGCTATACCAACGATTTACATTACATTTATATTCAAATTCATCCGCACGTAACTTGAATGCACTAAAAACTCAGCGTTGCATACAAAATGAGTGAAGAGCAAAGCAACAAAAAAAAAAAAAAAAATACCATACACATCGTCACATTGTTTAAATTAGATAACCTAGTTCTTTTTCTAGTTATTCTATATGTTTTTTTTTTTTTATTTTTTACCTTAACTCTATTTTTATAAAAATGTTTGCATGGCCAACCTTCATGTGCGATAAGTTCCATCCACAGATAATGTCCTCTGCCACCTACCATGACAATTTAAGTTCCTTTCTTTTACATGAAATTCAACAAAGAATCAAAATACGATGCAACTATGTTGGTACCTACTAACTGCAACCCATCTGAAGAAAAAAAGATAAGTACACCACTGGGTCGAACGTACTCTTTCAAATGAGTTAAAGGCACTTAGTGGTTTTGAGTTTAAAGAAATGGCGGACTATTTTCGTATTGACAAAAATGATGAAAGTTATTGTGTCATAAGTTTGAAGCTTAGAATATTTTATTCTATTCGATAGTAAGAATTTTTATTAAAAAAGCTTGGACTAGAACTGGACAAACTTTTTAGCATCTTCTTAGCTATAATTTCGATAAAACTTGAAGAAGATTTCAATAATGTTGCAAAGCAACGTGAGCACGGGTATATCTACTAGTACAAAATCATTCCATTTTATTTGTTGTACCAATCCTTTTTTTTTTTGCTTTCGAAAATAAAATGCATTTTGTAAGAAAGATAGAACTATTTTGGTTATTAAAATAAAATCTTAAATTAATAGTGTCGTGTTGTCTTGGTTCTTAGAGAACCAGATGACATCCCTTATAGCTCTCTCTGAGACGAATATGTTAGGTTAGGTTAGGAAGATGGGTTGACAGTTGATATTGCTACCGTCACACTTAGATCTTTGTAGATCCGTTGTGATACCCTAAGAAATTGTATTCTTCTTAACATAAAAACCTGTGTTTTGGTAGCAGTCAAGCCATTAAGAGGCATTGATGAAGTTCAGAAGACTATTAGCCGAAGCTCTAGAAAGTTCCTCTAGGTCGTCATAGAAGGTGTCTCTTTCTTAAATGACAGAGTGCTGGGCAGTCGCAAGGGAAGTGTAAGGTATCCTCATGTGCTTCTTCGTCGCTGCACCCTCTGCAAAGGTCGTCAGTACTTAGCCTCATTTTCTTTTTGTGGTATCTCAGTAGGTTGTGTCCGGTGATTATGCTGACAAGGGCTAGGAGATATTTCTTGTTCATTTGCATAATTTTGTCTGTTCTCTGCTTATTGAAATTTGGCCATAACTTTCTAGTTGTGTCGCATGTTTCAAGCAGATTCCATCTTTCATTGGTTTTTTCTGATATTTTGTTACCAATATCCTGTTTAATGCTACAGGTTGGTACTTTGATATGTTGTTCGGCTTGACAGACGAATATGTTGGTATAGCACAACCGCACTCCATATTTTCAAAAAAGTGAGTTTAACACCATTTGATCTAGAATTCATTTCATGAATCCATAACATACCCTAAACCACAACACCACACCACAAGTTAAAAACATGCAGAGTGAGTGTTTCCACTCAAACGTGTTGACATTAAATGTCTCCTTCCTAAAGTGTGTGGTGGATAGATTCTTAGGTACTTTTTGTTGGGTTGTTCTTGTTATCGTTGCCTCCGTATAAAATAGAAGTTCATGTATCGCCTACAAAAAGAGACTGCAATGTTGATATTTTTTTATTGATAAATTCTTAAAAGTGGTTTATTTTGACACTTCATGTACATTTGCATCAATATAAAGAAATAGTGCAGCATTGTATACGAAGAAGAAGATGTACAAGAATGTTTCGGAATTTCACGTACTGAATTATACCGTAGGAGATTGAACAAAAAATATACAAACTCATGTTGACTTTTTTGACAATTTCTCAGTCTCAGCTAGAGATAAAATTGAAAATAGCAGTAATGTTAGCAGCTTAATGAGCTTATGAGTTTTGCGTGGAAAACTTATGTTAAGAAAAAAAAAAAAACATTCCACTGTTTTATTTTATTTCACTTTTCTCATCAAAGACAAGTACGGATATCCCGCTAAAATTTCGCTCCGGTACAAAATTCCGTCCAAACAAAAATGGTATCCGAGAGGATCACATCAGCTCCAGTTAAAAAATCAAACTTCCGTCGTCTTATCTGCCAAAATTTTGAGCATGAAATCATTGTTCGGCACATTAATTCTCGACCTTAATAGGTTATTTTATTCTTGAGATATAGGTAAACTTTACTTTCTGGAAAATGAAAATAGGAAAAGAGAATTGAAAATTAACTATTTATCAATGCAAAACGGAAAAATATTGAGAAAAAAGGCTGAGTGAGACCCAGACTGGTAACCTTCCATAAGTTTTCCCGGAAACTAAGGGCCCAATTTATTTTTTTTATTAAAAAATGGCCAAATCAAGACCTCCGAAAACGTTTTGCGGATTTTAATATGCAATTAAATGAAGACCAAAGATTGGTTTGCTTTCAAGATATTAGAGACAGAAACATTGTTTCATATTTTTTATAGCCTTTTTCTTCAGAAAAATCGTTTATTAATTTCTTTACAAATTTTATCAAAGATGGATAGACCGAGAGCCCATAGCAGATTTTGGGTTTGAGTGATAGCGAGAAAAGGAGTACTTATAGGCGTCGAGAGTTTGAGTAAAGGTAGTTAAAAAAATCAAAGTCTGGTAGTCCATAGCCGCTTTACATACATCTAAAAAATATTAATGCAACTTTAAGAATAATCATGTTATCCAAAATTGGTTTTCACCCCTCCCTAGATAATTTTATTCTGAACACTGATCATGAAATTTGAGACCATTTGAAAGTGTATAGTGGGCAATACCAGACCGTTAAAAACTCACAGGAAAACTTTTTTTTCAACAGTTTGGCAGGACAAAATATTCATTCAAATTCCCTCAGATTCCCTGATATGTGATCACAGGAGCTTTAACCATGGAGGGATGAAAACCAATTTCGGCTGTAAAAGCAAATGCTGAACTTAAAAAAAACGCTAGTTAAATTGAAAGTCCTTTCTGCACTTGATGACATTTATATCTATCAAATGAAATTTATTCGAAGTCGATATCTTTATTCGTTCTTGAGATATGGTGAACGAAAAAAAGGCGATGGAGCGTACAAACAGACGAACGAACGTAGGTACGTCGAAACACAGACATCTCTCTAAAAATGATGGATTCTGATCCCAGAGAGCTCGAAACGTGGAAATATGTGTCAAAAAGAAAAAGTAAGTGTTATAAGTTAAATCAACGTAGGTTGCGGATAAAATCTGCATAAAATCTAAATTTATGACTGCCTTAAAATAGTAAATCTGTAAATTTTACTAGAAAATCTAGTTTATTTTACCTGAAAATCTATTTAATTCTAACTTCAAATCCGATCAGTTTAACATGACTCAATTTTCAATGACCATTAAATTAAGCATGAAAATCTACCTTATTTTACATGATTCAATGTTGAATCAACCCTATATTAACACTATATTCTTATCAAAATTTCTTATTTACAAGAATTCACTATTAAAATAAAATCTTCTTAAATCAACTTGAATATGGAAAGAAAATCCATCAGGTTGATATTACCCAGAGCATGAGGTTATTTTATGGGATTGTGCACCTTGTGAATTTAACAAGGTCCAGGTAAATTATTTTTTGATATTTTCTCTGAGTGTAGCATGATAAGTATTTCAGTTTGATAAGCTTTCATACCTTGCCACTCAGCCACTTTGAAAGCGGCTATATTTAAAAAAAACCCAAGCAGGCGCTTTAGTGGGGCTTGGATATTATAAAGATGGTGACATTTTGTGTCAACACCAATCTTCATTATATGATTGATGCACATATGTTAATCAGCCTTATTGCCGATTCCGAGGGAGATAGCTTTCCCTCGGATTTTATTTTTTCCTAGGAGTCAAATACTCTCATCGCCAATCTCCCCCGGATACAAATTCCCCCGCAAATAACTTCGAACTAGTTTCGAAATATTTTGAGAGAATTATTTAGATTAACCACCGAAGAAAGAGATCGGGAAAACCTAAACAGAATTCGAAGAAACTTAAGGGATGGAAAAAGGTATCGTTTGCATTCATTTTCAAGCTCACTTAATAGTTTTTTCATGCTTGTACGTTTGTAGGGGACTGCATTCTGAAAAAAAGATAGACGTTACGTGAAGCAAGTCATTGACGATCACGTTAACGATAATCGTTAGATGATAATCATTTTAAAAATTATTAGCGAATGACCGACAGCTTTCACATATTTACTGGATATTTAAATTAATTCAGTGCCACCACCCAAAAAAGCATTTGGCATACCATCTATCGTTTTCAGATGGTGGCTACCAAAAACGTTGCTCAATCCAGCTTCGGGGAAGTCTTGGCAGAAGTTTAATTTATTTTCGAGAGAGATATCTACCCCAAATGTATCATTTAAGATATCACGGAAGAAAAAAATGTTGAAATAAACAGACAAACTGGAATAAAAAAGGCATAAGTACGTGTTATATTTTCAAAATCCTCCAGCTAAACTTAAGTAAATTTTTTTTCCAGCGAAAAATCACTAATTTTCCTTCGGGAAAAAATTGGCGATACCTACTTTTCTTCCCAGGAATTTTTTTCCTTTTTTTTTATATTGTTTACGATTGGAGAGTATCACACGGGGGAAAATTTATTTGCGATAAGGCTGAATATGTTATACTTTGTCAGTTATTTAAAAACCCAAATGAAATGAACGCTTTATCACACAGAGCTTAGATGGTTGTCAAAAGTAAAGGTATTGACATGAGTTCCGGAATTAAAAGCTGAATAATAGATGTTCGAACCTTTTAGTTAAATTATTTTTCTGCCCCCACTTGGCTTTTAAAACTATCATTTCTTGCTGATCTTTTTAAACCCTTAAGAAAATCTTGAATACGAGCCTCTAAGGGAGAGAAGAAAATCAGAGAATTCCTCGCAAAACTTCGTTTGTATACAGAGTTTGCAAAAAAAAATGTATGACTCTTTTCCCTGTGTTCAGAAAATTCTTGACAAAACTTCATCAGATGAATATCCATGCTATGACAGTAAGCTCTCACACTCATCATGAGAGTTTGCATAATTTGGAGAAAAAAATTATTGAGTGACTTTCCAGAACTCGATACTGAAGGTGGAAATCGACAGAGATGGATATTTAAGTAATCTTTTTTTAAATATGTCCATCTGGCCGATCTTCCATCGGTAAGGATAACAAAAAACCTTATATCTTAACTGCGGATGATATGCTCAGACTTCAGTAAAAACAATTGATAATTTCTGGATAAGTAGAAGAGAATCAATGCTGTATCAAATATTGACTTTAAAAGATCATTTTATAATTTATAATTTTTACTAACTCTAAGTTACAAACTTGTACGCTAGATTAATTAGCTTGATTCAAATAAATAAATAAGAAGAGGAAAACATCCAGAGCTGACAAAAAAGGCTTTAATATTGTTGTAAGTGCCATTCTTCAATTCCAATGTGTACTCACGTTCTCTTCCTTCAGTAGGAAAATTATTTAATTTTTAACGCCTCAAAATTCAAAGATACAACGAAGTTTTGAACATTTATTTAAGAAAAAAACAGTTGCACTCGTCTGACTAAAATGGCTTGCTTGTAATTCTTGTCGAAGTCAATGACATATATTTACCAAATTTCAAGGTAGGTACTATTTTTGTCTCACGTTAATAATGGAAACAATCCCACCCTATCCCTGGTGTCATTTGAAATATTTTCATACATTTTCGATTCTTCATTCTCATAATTCAAACGTTGTCACCAAGTTTTCATGATAGAACCTATTTTTTTTTCTAAGGATTTAGATGAAGATGAAAAAACAGCATTTTAGAAGATATGATGTCACATTTTTAAGCTGTTTAATTTTTAAGAAAATAAGCATTGAAACAATGTCGATAAAAATCGATGAAAAACGTGAATACTCAGGTATTTACTTACTTCGAGCGACTGTATTTCGGTCGATTTTTATTATTTTATCTTTCTTTTATGTTAAACAATGCTAACCTATCTCTGCTGGAAAAAAAGATATAAACAAATAAGTAAAAAAAAAATATGGTATTTTCGTGCAATATTCTTTTGTAATAAGCTATTTCGATCTTGGAATTTTCCTTCGTTTTCGATTTATATGCAATAGACCAAAAAGGATGCACTAGCCCACCCCCTCCAAACTGCACCATTTAAAATTTAAAAGCAATCCAAGGTTTTCTCATCTTCAATGATCCATTTAATGATTTTTACAGTAAAAACCAATGAACATCTTAGTTTCTCTCTATATGACAATCAATATTTTCGTTTTTTTTGTTTCAATCGAAAAGAAACTTAAAAAATAATGTGCAGCAGTTAACAGAAACCTGTGACTGTAAAAACGAAATTTGAAACGATAAAAGTAGGAATAAAGAAATGTTTTGGTCAATAGAAAAATTATTTCTTGAGACGGGATGGTTTCACGAAAAAAGTAAAGATATCAGCACCTATATGAGGCCATGACTTATCAGTAGTGTTTATAAACTCCCTTAAATAAAATAGGTACCTCTCAAAGTCCTTCCTCTTATTGCTTTTCTTCATTTTCGCTAGAAGGTCACTAAACACACGCCCATATTTATCCAATATTAAAAACCATACACATCTCCAATTTCCATCCCACGTCATGTTTTCCAAATTTGCAACCTACTATACATATTTCCAAACATTGACCAAGCACATTCTCTCAGAATAGGGTCAATCTTCCATAGCAAAGCACTTCAGCTAATTGAAAGAACACAAGATATGCGCTTAACAAACAAATCGAACACATTTTGCTAATTACTTTCGATTTTTGTTATTTTATTTATACATTGTTGTATATTTATACATATTAAAGGTTCTCTATCCCAATTATTGACTAAACAAAAAAATGTATATTATTATAGCCTATACCTACCCTGCCTATACTTTGCACAGCAATTCAAATAGAGACAAGAGAAAAAAAAAACACAACCACGTATAAAAGAAAGTCCTTCAAGAGTCCATATCACTATAACTAATTAACCAAAGAGCACGCACTTGACATGACTTCCGAAAAATATTAAGTAAACACAAATTTGATAGAAATACTTAGAAGAGTGTATGGGGGTTGTGTGAATTTGCTTTAATTGCAGATAGTGATTGGCGATGCTGAGATATTTGGAAATCATTTTATGGTTAAAGCGAAAAAGTTTTTGAATAAATTTAAATACAAACAAATATTCCAAAATACAAAAAAATATTTAAAAATACAAGAAAATATTTAAAAATAAAAACAAAAAAAAAAAACAATTTTTATTTAAAAACAAGGAGGTGTAATCATAATCATAACCGTTGTAATATTTGAAGTAAAGTATTAATTCAAATTAACGTTTTACTAAACAATATATGAATATAGAAACTAGAATTCATCCTAGGTTTCTTTTAATTCTGATGTTAACAGATCCTTTAAAGGCATGTTTTGGATTAATAAAAGTATCAAACTTGAGATTTTAGCCAGATCTAACATAAATAAGAATACAAAAAATAGTGTTATTATTCCTATTCTGACACTGATCTGATGACTGTATCATTAATGATCGAAATCTTTTTTGTACGATTACTTTATTCTTCTTCTTTATTCTTCCCATAATGAATTAAACTACAACAACAATATTATTCGACATGAATGAATTCGATTCAATTTAAAGAAAAAAAAAAATATCTGAGTGTGCAAAACTAAGGAGTATCTCCCAAGACGTACATAGCTATCGAAGAAAAAAAGTAAAAACATCTGTAACCTAGTTTTGATTTTACATCTGTTTTTTTTGTAATTATTTAATCGTTGACCATCTTCTCGCCCATTTTTTACAAAAAAATATTAAAACAAATACGCTTAAGTACGGGAAGGTGCTCTTTTAAAGCTAAAAAGAAAAGCAAACCGCTTCAAGTCAATTCGAAATTTATCTATCGTAAAAAATCATATTTGAGTGATTTTTAATTGATTGTTTGAAGTATGGCGTATATGGCAGTCTGAATAACGCCAGCACGCCAAACCAACGATAATAAAAATAAAATCAATAAAAAAATTAATTAAACCAACATGCGATGCTTCTCATGATCAATTTAATTCGCGATCTTCTTTATATTATTTTCCCATCAAAAATGATCGTTGTATCTTTTGATTGATGCCAATCGAGTATGAAAACAAAAAATATCCTATCTTAGTCTCTAACTAAGGTATTCAATTAAATTTCTTCAATTTATTTTCTTCTTTTTTTTATTCTAAGATTTAATTGAATTTTTATTTAAATTTGAACTTATATTTAATTTGTTTATTTGGATATTTTGAAAAATTAATTGATTTTAAATATTTTGAATAGGAAAATTTGCTTAATCAATCATTTCAACGACGTACACGCGCCGGCTACCAAGTGAGAGCTGATCATTTATGATAAATAATCAATGTCGGCTATTGTATATTGATCTTCAGAATTTATTGCTTTGAAAATTAAAAAGAAACTTTATTGATCGCATAAAATTTGTTTATGAATTTTTTGATTTTTTGCGTTGTTGTGGTGCATAAAATATTGTTTACTGCTTACAATCGATGGTAATAAATTTTTGAAATAGCAAATTTAAATCGCAATTTTAAGTCATACATATTTACAGTTAAGTAATAGCAAAAATACTTTGAAAATTTGCAGAGGACACGAGGTATTGCGTTTATGAAAAATGAAAGTTTATTTTGCAGTTTATTTATTTTATCCCCAATTCTTGTTTGTTTTTTATTTTTATTTTATTAATTGTAAAAATAACCTTACATTTAAGGAAATCAATAAAAAACAATAAATACAAAATATATGACTGAATTGATATTTTATGAGATGCGTTTCGAATAATTCTTCCAGCGATATCCGCGAATCTTAAAACTATTCGGATATCCGAACAAATATGAATGCTGCAATTGAGTTCCATCACTATCCGGATAGTGTTGGATATCCGCATACTAAAATGAAACAATTGAGATCTGGCAAGTTTCAGTCAGTTTCGGATACCTGAATCCAAATTTAAATCCGGATTCAGTTCGTTGAACTATGTGTATAAGTAGACAGGACTTGTAAATTTAAAAAAATCTAACGTCCATGAAATTTAACAAAAACAACCCTGTTTATCTATTCAATGCATATAACTCATCAAACTGGATCCGGATACGAACGTGGATCTGGTTATCCGACAACTATCCAGATATCCTATCTATCCGCATATGCTTTCCATCCGAATATCCTATCCATCCGGATATCCTATCCATCAAAATATCCTATTCATCTGGATATTCTATCCATTCGGATATTCTATCCATCTGGATATCCTATCCATCCGGATATCCTATCCATCTAAATATCCTTTCCATCCAAATACCCTATCCATTCAAATATCCTATCCATCCGGATAACCTATCCATCCGGATGACCTATCCATTCGGATAACCTATCCATCCGAATATTTTATCCATCTGAATATCCTTTCCATCCAAATATCCTATCCATCCGTATACCCTATCCATCCAGATATCTTATACATCCGGATATCCAATCCATCCGGATATCCTATCCATCCGAATATCCTATCCATCTGGATATCCTTTCCATCTGGATATCCTATCCATCCGGATATCCTATACATCCGGATATTCTATCCATCAGAATATCCCCAAGTAACAATTTTAGCTCTTCAAATGCTTTAACAGCGTTTTTAGAGCAAATCTTAAAGCTCTTTGATTTCAAAAGAAGCTCCAGATGCGCTTCTAAAGCAAGTGTAAAGCATGCTTACAGCGAATTCATTGAGTTTGAGAGCTAATTTTTGCTCGAAGCCAGCTCTTTGTCAGTGGCTAGTATGGCTTTGAAGCTCTTTGGTTCATGATTCAGATATCTTTAAAGCAGCATTTTTGACAGCACTTTGTTTGTATTAGTTTAGATAATACAAATGATAAATTAAAATAATATTAGGGAGATGTATTTCATGTGTGTGATAGTAGCAATCGAAAAGGTCATGTGATGTCGTGGAAATTAATTAATTATTTGCAGAGATAATGTCGTAGTGAGAAATAAAATTAATATATTTTGTGAGTGCCATGTAAGTGATTTTTTAGTGCGCGTTTAGTTTTATCACAATTGTACTGAAGGTACCTCGAAAAATAACAACGCGCCTTCGAAATTATTTATTTTACGCTGTGAAATATTTAAAAAGGTTTACCTAAACAATGTAAAAAATTGATAAATAAATAAAATAAATCATGAAATTAAATATTTTTGTTTTCATTGCAATATTTGATTGTGTTTTTGTTGAAAGGAAAGATTTTGCATTCGTTTAAATAAATAAAGAAAAATTATTCAATGATTTTTTTTTCCGTCGCCATAGTTTTTATTATGAACATAGTTTGTCTTCAACCGAGCTCTTCTAGAGCTAGTTTCCACAAAATGAGAGTTTTGCGTTCAGTACTTAAAAAGTAGGGTGTTCGGAAATTGAAAGTCATTGGCTTATTCTAATTTCTAAAAAAAATTCTTGTTTATTGAAATTCTATTCAACATTGAAGTGCGTTATGATTTCTTAGCACGTAAGCAAGTACTTTTGCGACTCAGCCATAGATTTAATATTATTTAAAAACAATTTTTAAGTAAACTGTTTAATTGATTTTAATCAAAAAAAATGTGAATTAAGCATCTAATTTGATATTTGTGGTGCATACTCGGTATTCACCAGAAAGTGAAAGGAATACCTACATTTATTTTCTAGTTTTGGTTTAATTTTTCCCGTTGAAGTCATGGCTAGTATATTTTATTGTGGAACACCCTAATATTGAGTAGTAGTATTTTATTTGAGAGAGGTTTAGTATTGAGCTCTATAGTCGATTTGCTGTAGCTCTATCGAGTCTTCACATTTCCCAATGCTCAGAGATAGATTTTATAATGCTCAGAGAGATTTCAAGCGCATGCGCTAGAGTTAACTCCACGAAGAGTTTGTTTGAAAGTATTAGTAATTTAACTCTACAGCCGTTTCTTGTGTAGCTTTTGAAATGCTAATTTTTGACATTTCTATAAAGTCATGCGTTAGTATTTTGAACATGAAATTAAACAGCTCTACAATGCTTCTTTATGTGCTCATATCAATAGTTTGCTCGTTTAAAAAAACGTTGAACGTTATTAAAGAGCTATTTTTAAATCGTGAATCGTTATAAAATTAATAGAGCTAAAAGTGTTCTGGAACTTTGATTATAGAACCTAATTTTTAAATGAAATGTAGGGAGCTGTGAAATAATCTATTTCAGAGCTTTAGCTTTGGATTTCACTGTTTACAAGCTGCTAAAGAACAGTTTTGCTTCTATTAGCTGCGACGATGTTACTTGGGCCTATCCATCCGGATATTCTATCGATTAAAATATCCTATCCATACGGTTATTCTATCCATACGGATATTCTTTTCATCAAAATACCTTATCCATCCGGATAATTTATCCATCCGGATATCCTATCCATCAAAATATCGTATCCATCCGGATATCCTATCGATCAAAATATCCTATCGATCAAAATATCCTATCCATCTGGATATCCTATACATACGGATATCCTATCCATCCGGATATCCCATCCATCCTATATATTACACAATAGAAATCCCAACAAATTTTTGAATAATTAAAATTAACGTTGAAACCATATTTTGTACGTGTGTGAATTTATTGATTTAGGCGATATGATTTGCAACGATAAGATCTAAAAATTTTAAGCAAACGTTCTTCAAAGAATATATTTAATTTGCTCCTTATAAGTTCCTACACTATATTATTTTTTTTAATTTTATTTCTATTTAAAATTGATATCTTTTAATAATATTTTTTTTCTTTTAATTTCAGAATTGCAGACAACTCAAAGCAGAAATAAATCAAATGGACTATGATGCAAACTTGCCTTAAATGAATAAAAAGGACCCAAAAACTTGCCCTCTATTATTAGCAGCGCAAAAAAATTAAATCAATTTAATCTAATAAAATCGAAAAAAAACGTTCAAACGCACCAACAAAGGAAATCTCCAAAATCAAAACTCAAAATGTTGCTTGATATTAGCAAACTCTTGCTGTTAGTTATTCAAATCATCACAACAACAACTCTCATCAATATAATTCTACTTAGCAGTTGTTGTTCCATAAGTGTGGAGTCCCTGCCAATAACATCGAAGCCCATTGAGAGTACGGCTGAGAATTTAGCATGGGAAGCATGGCTAATGGTTCCGGTGGGTCAGCAACAAAAATCTCGAAAAGTTACACCGAAATCAATATTCATTGTGCCGGAAAAGAGCAATCAGACAGCAAATTGTGCCCCAGGTGAACATTGGTCGCAGAATCGTTGCATACCTACGGTGAAAATAGATACCGAAAAGGTCTTTCTCCATCAGCTGAGTCATTTGGCTCCGCAGTCAGAGGACTATGATTATGACTACGATGAAGAGGTTAACTTACCAGCTGGACCTGAGAAGCTTGAAGGCAGTGCAGATACAAATCAGTTTTCATTTGGTGAATTTGTTGATGAACCGTTGAAGTTTAATATTTTCAGTGATACGTTCCCGATTGGATCGTCTGGATCGGGGGATTCTAGTGGGTTGAAGGATTCCGAGGATGATAACGTTTTCTTTGTTAGTGAACGTCGTCGTCGACCACCTACTCCACCAGAATTAGATCTCCCGGATCTAGATACCGATAGCTCAGATTATGGTCTAAACAATCAGAGTGGCAAAGGAGATGCAAAGAATCCAGATGATGGTACAACTTTGTTTCTGAGTGGAATCGATGCCATCTTGGTTCCAGCTGTCTCCGAAAGTCAACAAAATAATGACAACCTTAACTTCTCGATATATCGAGAGCCTATGAATGCAACTTTGCCTCAGATTAACCCAACCGATGAAGCAACCATCAAACATGAAATAGATGAAATCCTGAAAAATGAGTCTTTATTTCTGGATGCAAATGGCGCCCTGGAAAATACTACTGCAACCACCACAACAACAACAACAACCGAAAGAAATGAAGATAAAGTAACCGATTTGCTTAACTGGGATACAACTACAATAAAGCTGGAAGAATATGAAGATGTTGAAAGTAAGACAGAGTTCACAAGAAGCATAACTGATCTCCCTCCGATCCCTGAAGAAACTTCACAACCAACAAATTTCGAAAAAGATGTAACAAGTACAATTATTCCAAAGGACGACACCACCACGATGATTGAGCCAAAAGAAGACATCACAACCATAACATCACTAAAGGAAGAGCTAACAAAGATAGAAATCATATCTACCAACGCAGAGATCAGTACGATAACAGTGCCAAATGAGGAAACGACAACGATCACTTCAACCAAAGAAGAGATTGCTATTCCGAAAGAAGTCATCCCCACAACTGATTTACCACTGGAAGAGACTACAATAACTACTTCAGTTAAGCAGGATCTATCAATCTCCAACTCTGAGACCAATCCACTTCAAGATCGTGCTTTAGAACCTAATAGTTCTAACGATCGATTTGTATACCACAAACTTACAGAAGAAAATGATTTGCCACCAGTGATTAACATTGTGGAAGAGCTAAGGAAAATCAACGATCTTGTTGCCAGGAATAGTCGACCAGCTTCAACCACAACAACACAAAACCCCAGTGAGGAAGCAATTATTTCGAATTCAGATGATCTTTTGTCCAAGATCATTCTCTCCCCGAACACAATGAAAACATCTTCGGAAGATCCAGTACCACTGCCAAGTACTTCGACAGTCTGGAGTAGCAACAGTACCAGTAGAAATATTTTAAGTAAAAATAGTAGTAGTAGTAGTAGCAGCAGTAGCAGCAGCAGCACAGTTTCTTCAACGGAACAAAGCCAAGAATCCACCACGGATCCATCATCTTCCACATCACCAATACCCGAAATCAACGAACCAGATCCATATTGGTGGCTGCCAAGGGGTTGGTCCACGGAACGAACAGAAGCAGATCGGCCTTTATTGCTGAGATTTTGGTCCGCAATCTCGGGTTTAAATGGAAGTCAAACCAAAGTTTAATTATTGTAATTTATAAATATTTTACAAATAAATTTATAAAAAACAAAAAAACATACACAAAAATAAAACAATTATTAATTTAAATAAAAAAAAATGCATGCAATGTATGTGTAATCAAAGCCAAAAGTCATGGGAGAATTCTCTCATGACAGAGATATATAGAAACGTAGTAAATAAAATTTTATTTATATAAAAATTAACAGTAAAATTAGCATTTAATTGTAAAATAAAAACAAATCCAAGTATAGAAACCGAAAAAAAGCTAATATTTTTTTTAATGTTTCGCCAAAAAATTAACTCAATAATTAAATTAATGTTTTAATATTTTCATGGGAAAGCATTTTCTGTAGGCATATAATAATAATCAACCAGTATCAATGTGTAGAATTTATGTTAGTAGTTGTCAAATAAAATTATAACATTAGAAACTGATCAATTTTCAGATCACTATCGACCACACCAAACTCTTGATCCTCTTTTATTCTTTTTTTTATTCATTTTAAATAAGCTGCCAACATCACTTGAAAGTTAAGAGGGTCACTTTAGTAGGATTTTACTTATAATTGTATACTTGGTTTACCATTTATTTTCCGTTTGAAAATTCTGTGCTAAGCTTAAGAGTTTTTTTTTCCGAATAAATATTTACAAATATTTTCAAAAACACAGATTTGAAAAAAAAATAAAACAATTAAACTTCGAAAATAATGTGCAAATTTTAATTTTTACAATTCATTAAGGTTAATTTTAATGTTAACAAAAATGAAAAATAAATAAAAGGAAATTCAACCGAGTGATAAATATTTTTTTTAACTTATAAGATACCTACTACTACTATTTTTATTGTTGTATATGATTTTTTTATAGTAATTATTATTTTTTTTTTATTTTTACTTTAATTATTATTACATTAAAATATTATTTTTCTTTTTTAAGTGTATAAATATGCAAATTTTATGTTTAATAAATTGTTTAAGTTTTAATTTAAAAACAAAAAATAAAATATTTCTTTTTGTATTTGTTTAATATTTTTAAATTTTGATGTGTATATAAAGAAAATACAAAAATTGAGAACAACAGAAAAAATAATTTCTATGTATTTATTGTTTATATTGGTAACTATAAAAAAAAATTATAATATTTGTATATTAAAATATTTTGTTGTGAAAACATGTGGAAGATAAAATTATTGGTCTTTTATTTGAATTGCGAATAATGAAAGGAAAAGTCAAGGAAATTTGTATTGCCTTTGATCATATGATTTAGATAAGCTCGCTTGTCAATAAACGGTTGACATGGTCGTGGTAAGTCCCAATTGTGTGTTCCAAATATCTAGGTCTACAAAGCTTCAATTTACATTTGATTTTTATTTCAAAGATATAAATACCCCAAACAAATTACACCTATGAACCATTTCCTTTAATATGACATTTTCAAAATTCACTACAATTTTTAAGAGAAGTTTAAAGTTCATTGTGACATTAACAGTTCTTAGAAATTGATATATAAAAGTTCTCTGGCTGATCAATTACCGAAACAAATTCACCTTTTATTGTGATAATTGGCCTTTCAGATGGCTTACAATTTTTGCGCAAAAATCACACAAATGAGTTGCAAAAAATCGTTATAACCTTCAAAAGCTTTAAGGATTCATTAAACAAAATCCATTCTTACGTTCGGCCATCTAACCGATAGGCTATCCATATTCATAATCCAAAAAAATTTCACATACCTTGAGTTGTTTTTGCATCAGCTGATATCAGCTGTTTTTTTATGAGGGATTACAACAACACAAACGATCCCGCCCCATGCTTTAGGAATTACTAAAACTACTCCACCTTAAATGACCAAATAGATAGTAAAGGGTGTTTTTTAGACGTGTGGTTTTCAATCTGACAATACTGTTTTCGGAGTTAGTCTTTTTGACAGCTGTCACTTGATTTATGCTCAGTTTGGTTTGCCATTTCATAATGAATAACGTGAAAAACTTTTGCAAATCGAGCAAATTTATTACCAAAATAATGGTTCGGGTCACGCGCTGCGATGAAATATGATGAAAAATTAAGCCGGTTATAATGTTACAGTCAATGGGGAACGCTATAGAGCCATGATTAATGACTATCGTGTCTGAATTGGAGGATGCTGATGTTGACGACCTTTGGTACCAACAAGACGGCGGCGCTACATGCCATACAGCCAACGAAATAATCAACAACGCGTTATTGCTGACATACGGCCCCAATTGCTGCAAAAAGTGGTCGAAAATTGGGTCTCTCGGCTGGAATTAATTCGAGCCAGCCCTGGTGGCCACTTGCCCGAAATCATTTTTAAAACAACATTAACAACATTAAATTATATGCGTTACAGAATTATTAAAACTAGCGGACTCTTTATCACGATCTAGGTGACCTTTCAGATGGTATAATTTTTTCGAATATCCCACAAATGAGGTGCCAATAATGGTGCGTGACCTTAAAAAACTTTGATTGATTAAAAATTTTCTTGCTGACTAATTAATAGCATAAGTTGATCTTTTTTGACCAATTAGATGGCATACTTTCTTTGCAAATATCCCACAAATGAGGTGCCAGGATCCTACAGCCTAAAAATTGCAACATGTTTATGGTACTGAAAATGTATTCTTTGATGAAAACTTTGTCAAATAATCTGCAAGTATAATCAATTTCGGTCGCCCAACCGGGTAAAAAAAGATCAAATGAACCATTTCGAAGTATGTTTTTGAAAACGAATTAGAAATTAGATACTAATAGTGCACAATGACCAATTTCTGGGACTAGTTGACCTTTTCTGAATGACTGACCAATTAGATGGCATTATATTTTCCCGAATTTCCCATATATGAGGTGTCAAAGGTCCAGAGCCCAGGCACTGATCTCAAAATATCAAAAAATGAATAAAATTAAAATAAAACTTCTGATTTCTCGGAAAATATGAATGATTTTGGAGTCATTCAATAATTGGATTTTGAAAAAGAAGATAAGAACTTCCCAGGAATCGTTAAAAATTTCGTTGAAACAATTTACCTCGTATTATTATAATATAACCTTAAAAATAGCGAAAACACTGTATTTTTAATTTTCTAAAGATAATCATCCATATTTTGTCTCGTAGTCGTAGTTGAACTCGTCTCGTAGCAAAATCGTTATCTTTTAAGTTGAATACGAGAAGCCTTAAAAAACAAAGTCTATTGTTGCTTGTTTGTAGATGATTGTCAAATAATTAAAATTTCATTAAATAAAATCATTTGTGCTGTGATTCTTCTTCAAATCTCCGATACAAGTGCTGAGAACGTGGTTGGTCACCATTGAGACCCTTGAGGATTCCCAAAATGATACCATTGTCTCCAATTGAAGGGCATCACAGAGGAGTTTGTCCACAACTGTGATGGAAACGCTTTGGAGAATGATGCCTGCCTGCTGACTTAGCAGTTTATGTCATCCTTTGAACTAGAAGTCCGTGTACCACTTCTCGGTAGAGGTAGAGTGCACGGGTCTGTAGCTCGCAACAGTAAGGTCGAGTGAAGGCTCCCCAACTAAAAAAGCAAGAAAAGATGAAGTCTGGTCGCGCAAAGTGGAGGATTCAGTACAACAGACGTTTCACCAATAACACCGCTCTTAATTTCGTTCACTAATACTTTGTTTCCATGCAAACTGCTGGTAGGGATGCTGTGACCCTAAAAGCTAAGGCCACCAAAAGTTAAAGGAGTACATAATTTAATTATGCCTGATTGCATTGAAGCCTTTTAAATTTCTAAAAAAAGAACGCACTTTTGAAGTCTTTTGTAGCGTTCAAAATACAGCAGTCTTTCGACAGCTTTTTAATATTTTTTACATCAAATAGTGTCTTAAGTACAATTATTGTTGATGCGAGATACGCTGAATCATTCCATGGCAATTAGGTTTTGTAAAGCAGTGAATAAGTATAATATTGAACAGATAAAAAATAGTTGTTTTTACACGACGAATAAACGACACAAATACGACTTCAATTCAAATAAATACGAGATTTGGAATATGATAAAATATGAAAAGTCGTATGCGATGTTTTACATTTCTCAGTACTTATACGAGTGAAGTCGAATCTTCGACACTTGGAATAACAACATACAACTGTAGTAGTCGAATACGAGTCATAAAAACGAGTTGCCAGAATATGGGTGAATAATTCAAAAGCCCGAGCTGATAGCGGAATATGGTTAACGGTCTAATGTTCAACCAGCTCCCAAAAGTATGCTAAGAAACACTTGTTTTTGTGTGTCCAAAAGTAAAATGACATTTTTTCTTATTAACCTGTGAACTGAATCACAGCAAAAACATAAATGTTAAAAAAAGAGCCAAGTTCTATATGTATAAGAAACCTGTGCGTAAAAAGTCAGCCAAAAAAAGTAATAAATCTAAAATAGGTACATATAAGCCAAGTTTTAAGTTTATGAAGTTTAATATCAAATATCTTAAGTAGAGTAATATCGAAACAATTCCAAATCATGACAGAAATTTGGTAGTAAATGATTACTGATTAAAATTTGGTGGGTTCACTGGTCAAGTTTACATATATTTTAAATTTGTGATTATGTATTTAAGAGAAAACTTTTGTTGTGATTTCACTCCTTTTTGCAAGGATTTATTTTGCCAGGTGAAAATAAAGCCTTTTCGCTCTACAAAGGTTCATAATTCTACGACAACCGAAAGTGCTCCATAAAAATTATAGCAATTCTGATAAAGTGGGTAGATGGCACGCCCCCCTGAGTGGAAAATTCCAAATTTTCGACCGACCGACGAATTTTCATCGTTCTACAACAATCGGTAGTGCTCCATATAATTTATAAGAATATTTTAGAAAGTGGGTTGATGGTACGCCGCGCCCCCTCAACAGAAAATTGCAGATTTTCGACTTTTTCCTTTGCATGCACCACAAGACCTACCGTTGTGCGAAATTTCAAGTTTCTACGATGTCGGGAAGTGCTCCATAATTTTGATGATCTGTCAGTAGGTCAGTGGTCAGTCAGTCAGTAAGTCAGTGAGTCAGTCAGTTACGGTTTTTGCGATTTTTGAAGTCCTGTATCTCGGGAAATACTAATGCTAAGGAGTTGAAGTTTGGTGAGCCACCTGTGTTTGATCAGCTATTTCTGACTTTATTGGTACTGAAGTTAGAGGGGGTTGAAACTCGCCTGAGTTTGTTCTTGTAAGACGGGTGTAGTGCCGTGATCTTGGCTGGGCACTACCGTGCCCTTTGATATTTGATTGAAAATGCACTTAGAACAGCATTTTTGCTTTTTTGAGAAAATTGTCTTATTTTAGGACTATTTCCATAGAATACATTATTAAATTATTGGCTTGACACAGTGGCGAGGCGTCCTATTGTTCAATTCGTTCATGCACGACTAGCCTTCAGATAAAATTATTATGATAAAAGTTTCATAAATTAACCTAACCACCCACAAAATTATTTTTCTTTTCTACTAGTTTAATTCAATTTCGCACTCAATTTCCAATTTTCCAACTCGTGCAACCCTTTTGTGCACGCAGTTTAAATAAACACAAACAAAAAACCTGCTACTGCGACAGCAACATTCCTACTCATTTTTAATCTTCAACTCGTTCACATGAATTGTGAACGAAATGTAACCACTAAAAGCATACAAACAACAAAAAAAAGTAAAGCCAAATTACTACCGACCTATTCGTTCAAATCATCTGTGAACGAATTCAAGCAAGTCTAGTGAGAGGTGTTCAAGTTTTTACACTCAAATTTTGTTTGCTTGGTGTTTGGTCGGAATGGTTTCTGATGGTGGTGGTTTTTATGCTTTGTGTTTGATATAGGATGGATGCGCAAAGTATGAGTGGTTGTTGTATGATGCCTTTTGCTATTCGTGCAAGAAGAATATGAACGAAATGGGCAATATTATACAGATTTGTTCAAGGGATTGAGTTTTTTTATGTGCAACTTCTCTGGGTGCCTTAAGAAGAGTTAAATTTCAAAGCAAATTTGAGTGCATGTAAAAATTAATGTAACGTAAAATTGAACATTACTATAGCTAAAGGGGTGGGTGGTAGAACAAAAGTAAAAATTGTATTTAAAGGCTCATTTTTATAACATTTATGAATATGATGCTGCAGTAAAGGAGGGTTTTTTAGCTGTTTATTCCAAAATAGAATTTTAAGAAAAAAAAGTGTCTATAATCAGGAGTGTTTTATAAATTTGAATATGTACCTTCCTATTAGGTTTTTGAAAGAAAAGAGATATTTACATAAACAGAGAAAGTAGGTCTTTTAATAATTTTTTTTAATCTCAAAGCTATAGGCATTGTTTGAAGTAGAACAATTTCTTATGATTTTGTTTGTCAATTTTCTTAGCATGTTGAATCTATTCATTTATTTTTATAGGGCATTTTTAAAAATCGTTTTTACTACATTTTTGTTATATTAAACCATTGTTCTTACATCGCATCTATAAATAATAAATGCAATTTTTTTCAGAAACTTATAAATTATCTGTTTGAAAATCGTTTTCTTAACTTAAAAGATTTAAAATCTTCCTTTTCTAGGACAACTATTGAATCATAAACTTCTGAGGAAAACAGTTCATCTCACAAAAGTGTAGTGCAAATATTTTTAAGCAAATCGAGAAAATTTGAATAAAATAAACTAGTAGGTACATAACACCAAAATTTGTGTAAACTTAAATAATGAGCCTCTGATTGTAGGTTGCAGCTTGCTTTAAACTCACTACAACTAAGAATCTTAAGTGTAAAAAAAATAAGAAAATAAAAATAAATGAAGTGAACGACTATAATTTTATCCACGCGTCGCCACTGGCTTGACATAATCTATGCATCCACATATAAGAAATGGTTTCAAAATTTATTATGTATGCTTTTTCTAGGGCCCTATTACGGTTCGCGAATCAAATAAAAATGCTGGCGAACGAATAAATTTGGTATTACAAAAGTGGTACGTTCTTTTTCTAACCATAGTTAACTATAGTTAACTATAGTTAACTTTCATCGTTCCTTTAATTCAAAAAAGTTACTTTATTTAACTCTATGACGTCATTGAGTCGTTCCTAAATTCAAAGTTAAAGTGTCAAAAAGTAACTTTGAGTAACTTTTTCCAACTCATCTCCTTGATATGAGTTGAAAGGGTTAATCTGTCAAAAGCAGCTAAAATCACAATGTTTTCATTTTGATTTACTTTTTTTGTTTTGTTTTTTGATCGTTCGGTTTGGAATTGATTTCATTTTTGTAATAAATATTTTTAATTTAATTGATTTAATCGTCGATAAGGAGTTTTGAAATTGTTTTTTAAGTTTTGCGACATTTTTTATCCGATTTGATCGATTTATAATAAAAAAATTTGTGCTAGTAGTGAATGAAAAAAAAAGATTGCAAATAATTGCAAATATTTTGCTAAAATATTCCATTTTGTGCTTGAATGAAGTAAAATGAAATTTAATTTGAATAAAAATATGTATTTTCAAAGTGCTAGTAAAAGTTCTTTTCAATAAATCTCATGGAATCACAATTTGTTCTTGATTTTTAATTCAAAATCTATTTCGATTTTTTTTTTCATCCATTTTGTTTGACAGATCAACCATTTCTAACTTTGGTCATTCCTAAATGAAAAGTAACTCAGAGTAACTTTTTTAACTATGACATTGCAACTCTTCTTTTTGACACATTAACCATAGTTAACTAGAGTAACATAAAAGAACGCACCAAAGGTGAACATTCGCCAGATGATTCGCCCCAAACATCAAAATCAAGCGATTGGAAAATCTTATTGACTGGCCGGCGAACAATAACAAAAACACGAATTTCTTATTATCTTATATGTATATAAAAATCAATCGTTGTGCGTTAGTCCTGCAAAAGCTCAAAAACGGCTGAACCGATTTGGTTGATTCTTTTCAAAAAGTGTTTGGTATGAACCGGTGGGTGTTTAAATGAAGTTTGGTCTAAATCGGTCTTTCGGTTTGCCAGTAACATGCAAAAATGCAATTTGAGTGCCTGTTTTACATAAAAAAAATAAATAAATCAATTTGAGTTTGAAAACATCAATCAATCAATTATTATGAAATTTTTGTTTGACAAAATTAAATTAAAAAATTAATATTACAGTCTTCCTTATCCGGAATTCCGTTAATCGAGGACCGGATTTTAAAAACGAGAGTTTAAAGTGTGGCCAAAGTTATACTTAACCCATAAGAAAATGCCTTGGGATCGGTTTGGTAAAATGCAAATTACCTGTTGATACGGGGTATTTTTACTATCCAAGATATTTTAAGGGGGATCAAAGACTTACATTTTGAGTAGGTACCTATTGTAATTTTAGTGCATTTTGCAAAATTTCTAAAAAAAGTCAAAAATGGTATAGTCCATTGAACTACATTCATAGTTGAAGACCATGAACATGATATGACTTTTGGTAGCTAAGAGGTACTAAATATCCGTGGCGGTCGTGAAGAACTAGGTAACTCAAACTCTTAAAAAGTTTATAAGGTCGGGGTTTATGTTGAATATCATACACAAAACCATGCTAATGTGGATAAAAGTGTTCATAATGTATTTTCAGATGCATTAGGAAATATTACATAAGGGTAAAACTATGTAAATAAAATTTCGTAAAATATTATCAACAATAATTCACTTCAGGTATCTCGACTTACCTGGTTCCTCACGACCGCCACGGATATATAAAGGTTTACTTCATGAGAAAATTTAAACTATGTTCTCAGGTGCTAAACGCGGATTGGTGATGGAATTAGTCTAAAAGGTCAGAATCAAGGGATGAAGGTCTATATGCATATAATTTGTTTCAAATTATATCCTTATTCGTGACCTTTTTAGTAATATAGTGAATTCCTAAGTGAGCTGGAGGTCAGTTTTTGTTTTTATTTTTATAAAATTGATATTACTCTTTTAAAATTGTAAGTATCTTCAATTTTATGTTTAGATATCCAATAGGCTAGATTTTTAATAAATTTTTTTTTGAATATATAGGTCTGAAGAAGGGTGTAACCACGCCCGAAACGTCACAATTTTATAAAAATAAAAACAAAAACTGACCTCCAGCTCACTTAGGAATTCACTATATAATTTGTTTCGTTTGTTTGTTTCCATTTGAAAAGTAAAAATAAGAAGAATAAACTAGAAACATAGCGGGATGAATACGTATGTATACACCAAAAAAAGTAAGCGAGATGCACTCTGAGAAGCGAAAGGATGGTATAGCTTGAAGGTAAGTCGAATCTTGATCGCAAGGGCCAGAATATCAAAACGAGATTTTTAAGTGCGGTCTATTTCATTCACTTACAATATAAAATTAATAAGGATTAGGATCGGTTTGTTTTGAAATTTCAGCGCATTATGCAAAATTAGCAAAAATTAAAAAATGATGAACCATTGAACTACAAAATAATGACAGTGAAAAATGAATGGCCTTTTTATTGGAAATCTGGAAGACCTTGACTTGACTAGAAGAGGAAGAATATCTGTCATTCTGACTCCAATCGAAAAGGCCATAGTCTTCTTATTTCCATCAACAGCCTTATCCTTTTCAACAGTTTCAAGTGACCTTCGGTAAGAAATTGGTTTTGTGAACCAGCAATGGGATCGGGTATCTACTTTGTTTGTGTTTTTTTTTTTTTAATATAAGAGACTTCCGGTCAGATTCTAAAAATTGATATTTGTGTTTGAAGGGTTGAAGTTATAAAATGGCCTTAAGAAATGAGTATTTTTAAAGATCTTTTTTGAATGATTTTAAATAAAAAAAAATTATCACCCCACCAAATTTCAATTATAAACACAGTGAAAGCTCTATTTGCGGATAGCTACGATAAGCGGAAAATTCCCTTAAACGGACGTATTTTTGCGAACCAACTCTTTGCGCGAATTTCTCATACAAATTGCGTTCTTTTATAGTTTATACGGACACTCCTTTACTGACTCGGGCACTTATTTTTGCTCATTTCTAAAAAAAAAACGTCACAACAAACGGACACAATGGAAGAAGCAAAGGATCTGTTTTCTAAACAGTTTCGAATTTTTGTTTTCAATACAAAAGCAAATTTTTAATAACCAAACAGACTACTCTTGCTTTGAGAGCTAAGCACGGGATCTCCTGGGTAACTATAAGTTAACTTTAGTTTAGAGTGTGTCATTCAAATTTCTCCACCGCGTTCCGGCATTGTAAATGTTTTACAGCTCTTACTTTCGAAGTAATTTTATTTTGCGATGCCAAAAAGAGTAGGTTGCCATTGGGCAATCTTTCTCTTTACGACAGCTCTGATAACCGGACAAAAAAGAGGTGACGATGAGTGTTCGCTTATTGTAGCTTTCACTGTACCAGGCTATCAAGTTTTCCTAAGACTACGAAGTTCTATAGCCTAGCCTATTTAAAAAATATTCTATTACTAAGTGAGGTGACCACGATCTAATATACCTTATATATGAAAAAAAAAAATGTTTGGTAGTGTGGCCATCGGGAGTGGAGTTGTTCAAAATTATATTCGGAGTTTGCCATCAACTGTATTTTTTAATGCGATACAACGTCCGCTGGGCTTAGCCTATGGAGAGTTACACTCAATTTTTTTAAATTAATTTATGGTGAAACGAAGTTCACCGGGTCATCTAGTTTTGTGATAAAAAATGAGTTTATTAAAAAGTTTTTTTTTTTTTTGTTTCGGTTTGTACCACCTCTATAACCAGGAAAAAGATAGATATTCAGAAAAATATTAAATTCATTCAATAAGTCTTTTTTGAATAAAAAAATTGATAAACCAAAGAACAAAAATTGGTTTCTTTCAAGACCTTAAATCTATACACAGTACACAAATCTAAGGTATTATACTGCACACGTTGTCAAAACTGAAATAAACAATGGCTGTGAACGTGATGACAAAAAAATCCGTAAGAACAATAACAAATTAAAATTGAGATTGTCAGAAATAAAAAATGGATGTGAACGTCATGACAAAAACACACGTAAAACAACAACAAATATTGACATTTGACACAAATTTTGATATATGCGCACTGCGCAGTGGTATTACCTTAAGTATGTGAACTGTGAAATCTATACATAATGTAGTTTATTTCCAAAAAAAAAAGATCGAAAAATAATTTTTTTTTTAAATTGGCTTTTCACCTTTCAGATAATCCTGGTTCTTAAAAGAGAATTGCTTTGAACATTGTATAATAATATTATAAACCCACAAAAAAGTTGACTTTAACCAAGTACCATTTAAGTATACTTAAATAATAATAATTATTATATTATTATCTTTGCTTTAACGTTCATAAGCGTTGCTTCTTAAAGGCTTGGACGAAAACCTTTGAAGATTGATTGGCAAACTCGTTATAAGACAAAATTTAAAAAAAATACACAGTTTCAGAATTTCTCAGACCTTTAATTTTTCTCGAAGTCTTGCCAATGGTGAATTGGACAAACGAATTCTTGGGTGACGATATGTCGGTATTCGTATAATATTCCTATAACTGTTCATAAGTTGTGACAGAACACTATAGGACTACCTTACCTAACATCTTATCGACTTATCTTAAACATGTGTAAATCCTTTTTTCCTAGAATAAAGGTAGATATTATTAGTTGTATTTGTATCCTCAAAGGTTTTGCAAATAATTTTATGACCAGCAAAAATGAATAGAATGTTCATTTTCTGCAATATACTTGACATATGATTTTGTATGAAGAAATAAATATACGAAATTTATCTCCTTTCTTTTTTGTAAAAGTCCCAAAATAGATAGGTCATTCCTTTTCATTTTTCCCTTCACATATAAATCAAAGAAGATAAGATGTAGCCATGTAGCTTCGTATTTATGTGCTGTGAATCTTTAAAGGAAATGGAATAGAATATATTCTCTTTCATTATTAATTTCAATTTCTTTTATCATCCATCTTGTTAAGCTTTATATTTATACAATGTTTGTAGGTAGGTACAATCAAATATATGTATAAATTTTCGTATGTATATTTACATGCATGCGTGTGGACTTGTTTTTGAAGGACCTGCTTAGCCAAAGAATGAGATTTGTTAACATTTCTTATACAAAAGTTATGTGTTGAAGATCCTTTAACTTTTGTTTTTAAAGTTCTTGCTTTAAATTATACAAATTCTAGCTCACCAAAGTATTTAATGAATATATATTTACACATGTACTTTATCTACATATATTTGAAGAAGAATGTTCTTAGAAGAAGTTAAAAATATAACTTTTCAAGTTATTTCCGAAATAATGTTTGGTTTAATAGAAAATTAATAAAAAGAAAAAGAAAAGACTTGTAAAATCTGGCCGACATATGCCAACAATTCCATCCACCATAAATCTAAACTTAAATCCAGTATAGCTGCTGGAGCTCATAGTCCTGCAGCCGAGCTATTGGAAGCAGTTGGCGTTGAATTGGTTAAGAGTATGCACCATGTCATCTGCAAAATATGGTCGGAAGAAACCATACCCTTTGAATGGAGCCTCAGCATTGTATACCCGATCCTGAAAAAAGGGTTTCCTCTGGACTGTACCAGTTACACAGGCATTTGTCTCCTTAAAATCGCATACAAGATCTTTTCTGCCATACTTTGTGAACGCTTGAAGCCATTCGTCAACAATTTTATAGGCCCATCTCCATACCAGTGTGGCTTTAGGCCAGGGAAGTCTACCATCCACCAAAAATTCACACTACGATAGTTCTTGGAAAAAACCCAGGAGTTTCAAATCGATACCCACCAACTTTTTATAGATTTTGAGGCCGCGTATGACAACATCTATGTATAGAAACGAGCTATATAGAGCTAGTTTTGGCATCCCACTCAAAATCATCCCTTTGTGCATGGATGACGATGGAGAGCTCCATCAAAGTCGGCAAGGACCTCAACGACACTTTTGATGTCAGAAAAGGTTTTAGACAAGGTGACACACGTGCTGTCATGCAACTTCTTTCACATCGTTCTTGAAAGAATTGTGCAAAACTGTCACGTCAACACTCTAGAGGTACAATCTTTCAAAAGTCCGTCCAATAACTCGCTTACGCTGACGATATTGATATAATAGGACGAACAAAGCGTGATGTCAGCGATGCTTTCATGAGTTTTAAGGAGGAAGCCAAGAAGATGGGTTTGACAGTGAATGAAGGCAAGACCAAGTATATGCTGTCAACTAAAAAAGACATGCAACACCGATGTCTCGGATAGAACATCACTAGACAGTTATAGTTTTGAGGAGGTTACCGACTTTGTCTACCTAGGCTCCGCTATTAACTCCAGCAAACGTTACTAGTGCTGAGATCAAACGAATAATTACTCTTGCCAATCGCTGTTTCTTTGGACTAAGAGAGCAATAATTGGGAAAAGCAAAGCCCTCTCTGCAACATCTAAAGTGTCCCTGTTTAAGACGCTTTACATCCCGGTCCTGATGTACGGTGAAGAGGCATGGACACTATATTAATCATGGATGAGAATGCTCTAGACTGTTTTGAGAGTAAAATTTTCCGGGTGAATTTTGGTCCCGTCAGCATAAATGGGGAATGGAGAAGAAGATATAACAACGAACTGTATGGGCTGTACAGCGACACCGACACAGCCATTAAAGTGAAAAACCAACGACTAATATGGCTGGGCCATGCAAGTCTTTGAATCTAATCCCGTAGGACGACACGCAGTAGAAGAGGACAGCATAACAGGTGGCACACGCAAGTGGAAGAGGAATTCAACCATCTTGGTATCCATAACTGGAGAAAGCTACCAAGAAACCATGGCAGCTGGAAGAATATTGTCGGCTGAGGCCCTGGTCAGTCCGAACAGTAGCACCACCACCTAAAGCAAGCAAGTAAGTACGTAAGTGAGTAAAATCTGGACTTAGGGCAGTGAAACCAGTAAAACAGCCAGATTTTTCATTGAAGGTCAGACTATTTGCTTATATTAAGGTATCTTAACTCATTTCAAGACAAATTATCCATAATTTTCCAAATAATACAAATGTATCCTACATTTTTTGTGAGGGGAATATAAAAAGGGTCTGCATTCACCACCTCTCATGCGATCTCCAAAAAATTTTAAGGCTAAACGTTTGGCAAATCCCTCGATTTGGAAATCAGTTAATCTATACGAGTTCATTAAATCCACATAAATGGAAAAGCATGCATTTATGCACTATTAAGTAAGCTATAGGGACTTCTGCATACCACTTTAAATCTACTACATTTCGCCTTCTTTAACATGCTATAGTAATAGTTTTAAAATTCATAAAGTTACAAATGCAACAGGATTTCAGATAGATCGGTACTTAATGACTATATAGTACATTACATTACTGAATAACACCTTAATAGCTCCAGAAATGTTTGGTTGTTGTTGCTGACCAAATTCCATACTATAAGGTCCTTATACCCAGCTCCTTTAATCACCTTCAACCAAAACACAAAAGGAATTTATATATGTTTATATGTATCTTCTGGCCATTCCTAAGGGCAATTATCAGTTTTAAGCACCATTTACCTCAGCACCCACTTACTCATTTCTGTAATCACCACCTCCAGCATATAGTTCCTATACATAAATGCATTCTGATGTCCATTTATACACCAGGCGGGCTTGGAAGAGGTCCTTATACAATAAAATTGCTTACCAACACATAATATTCTTCTTCATTTCTACAAATATACATACATTTCCATAATCCCAACAATTACAAAAGCATTAATTACTTACAGATGATAATTGCCTAGACACGCCAGCCGAGCCAAAGGAATGTATAGTCGTATTCCATTTCTGCTGCTGTTTCTGCTATATCTACCAAAAGGGTGTTCTCTTCTTTAACATCATAAGGACAACAATCCATAGGCAAGAATCCACACGAAGGAAAAATACCTTCTCGGGCAAATTACATTTTACGATGTGACCAAGTTGTATAGTATAGTGCCCAGATGTTGAATCCCAGGACCAGCCTGTAGGTCTTCTATAAAATTTGCACTATCATCCACGGGGATAAAAAGGTGTCTCTGCCTAGTGTTACCTGCCTAAGGGACCAACAACACAGAAGAGCCCATCACCCATACCTATCACCCATTGCTTCCAGCACTTTACCTATATATAGCGGTGAGAGATTATGTGCGGGACATTAGAGATGTGCTTCAGTCCTCTCTAGTTTGGCCATTTGTCACATCTGGCCAAATGAATGCTCCTCGAACGTCAGACCTGATTAATAAAGTTATTAAGCCAAACGAAAGGAGTGTTTATGTGTATCCCACTTGAGATTTTATTAGCTAATAATTCAACTGTAAATTATCATGGCCATCGTTGTGATGATTATCATTACCATCAGTAACAGCAGCAGGCAGAGTGGTAGCAGTGGTGGTGGCGCGGCGGCAGGCGATTTCATCTTTTCTTGCTAAGGCAGTTATAGTACTGATGGTAGTGGATAAGAATCATGAAGCTTTAATATCAGAGGCGAGACTGACGAACAACGAAATAAAAAATATATATACGTCAGGAATGTACGAAGGTAGCTTTAGGTACTCTGGGTTATGATTTTTCCTTGAGATATCTCCTAATGGGTTTATGATTTTATGACTCGAGGCTGGCAGTAGACAGCTGAAGAGATGGATTACCTAAGTGTGAAAAGGACAACAACATAGATTTTGTCGATTCAAGAACAAATTACAGAATTATATTATGTATGTTATGTTTATAGAGGTCAAAGTACAAGAGCTGTTAATTTTGTCAAAATAACTTTGACCAGCTTTGTTAGCAACCTCAGAATCTTTTATATCATTTCTTTAAGAATTTATATAAAAAAAAGTTTATCATCGAAATTCTGTGAACTAAATGTATTAACTTGCTCTTGTGGATAGAATTGAAGGTGTGATACATGAATTATGTACCTCATATTTGTAAAGGTGATAGGTGAGTATTCATTTGGGAGTACTTTCACTAGAAAACTCTTGAGAGATAATATCAAGAAGATTATGTATTAACTCCTCCTTGAGCTCTTTTCATGACTTTACTTGCGAGATTTGGGTATGTATATTGTTATAAAAAAAAAATACATGGTAAGTGAAATATTGTCAAGACAAGAAGTTGCAAGTAGGTACCTACGAACTAGTGTCAGCTCTTATGATTAACATTTTTTAATATTTGATAACCAGATAAGATAAGATAACCAGATAAGGAAAGCTTTGAGGAAGTCTAAGAGATCCTCCTGGAGAACTTTCTGTGGAAATATAAAAAAAACTTCAGAGGCATCCAGGCTTAGAAAAATCCTCTCTTCAAATCCGGTGATGCCTAGCTGTTTGAAAAATGCTGATGGCTCATGGACCAACTCTTGCGAAGAATCGCTAAACCTGCTAAGATACTCATTTCCCTGGAAGCTCCAAAAATATTAATAGCTTCGACCATAATAGGTCAGATAATGAGCCAAGATATCCACAAGGTCTGGTTACTAGGGACAAGCTGCAATGGGCCCTCAACAGATTCAAGCCATACAAGTCTGCAGGACCCGACGGCATAGTACCAGCTGAACTCCAAATGAATTCTGATTCAATTCTGCCAATTCTGGAGACCATTCTAACTATTTGTTTAAACCTGGTCCACATTCCCCTGTTATGGAGAGAAGTTAAGGTTTTGTTTATACCCAAAGCTGGCAAATGCTCCCAAGTAAACCCGAAAGATCTCAGACCTATTAGTCTATCATCATTCCTTCTTAAAATCTTTGAAAGACTGATCGATATCCACCTGCGAACAAGCATAGACACGCGACTTTTGTCTACTGCTCAACACGCTTATTGCAAAGGGAAATCAGTTGAAACTGCGTTACATACTCTAGTTCGAACTATAGAATATTCCCTCCATCATAAAGAGTACACCATGGTCGCTTTCTTGGATATAGAGGGCGCTTTTAACAATGTCGACACATATGCGATCGCATCTGCTCTGACATCCCTGAAGGTAGATGGTACGCTTGGTGAATTGATTAATTAAATGCTGACTAGCAGGGTTATCAATTCAAAACTGGGCAGCTTTTCCGCTAGAAGGTCTGTCAGTAGAGGTACGCCACAAGGTGGTGTCCTATCTCCCCTTCTCTGGAACTTGGTAGTAAATGAGCTGCTGACATGCCTGGAAGCGGAGAGTTACAGAGTGATTGCATGTACGGACGATTTTGCTATTGCCGTATCAGGAAAGCATCCTACTGTCTTAAAAGAACTCTTACAAAATGCTTTAAATAAGCTTACCAACTGGGCTGACCTTGTGGTCTGGGTGTCAACCCTCATAAAACAGAACTTGTTCTATTCTCAAGGAAATATAAAATCCCTCATATTGATCCTCCTTCTACAAAGGTACTCCACTAACATTCAATGATCAAGCAAAATATTTGGGTCTTATTTTGGACAAAAAGCTAAGCTGGAAACTTAATATACAAGAAAGAGTCAAAAAAGCCACAGTGGCACTTTTCTCATGCAAAAAAGCCGTTGGGAACAAATGGGGCCTTCAACCTCGAATCACTTACTGGCTATATACTTCGGTGATTAGACCGATCCTCACTTACGGAGTGACAGTATGGTATGTATGCCCTGGATAAAGCGGGAAATTGCGACAAATTGAGCAAAGTCCAACGCTCTGCTTATTTGTGCATAAGTGGAGCACTTCGTACGACACCTTCCGCTGCTCTAGACGTTCTGCTCCATCTGACACCCCTCAATATTATCAGCAAACAAGTGGCTGCAAATACAGCCATTCGCCTTAAAGCTTCCTCACAATGGACCAACAACAACTTTGACCATTCTATCATTCTGAATTCATTCGGATCAATCCCAAGTCGCACTGATTACACCATCCCAAAACTTCAGTTTGGCAAAAACTTTCAAGTCAGCATTCCTTCTAGAGTTCTCTGGGAGGATACGGCTCTCTTGGAAGATGAATCAATCCATTTTTACACCGACCGACGGATCGAAAACTGATGGTGGGGTGGATGGTGGTGTGTACTCAGAAAGACTAAAATTAAGTCTCTCCTTCCGTCTTCCTAATCATTGTAGCGTGTTCCAGCCAGGCGGAACTTATGGCGATCAAAGAAGCCTTATCTTGGCTGAAAGAAAACGTTTTATCAACTACATATATCCGCATCTTCTCAGATAGTCAAGCAGCTATCAAATCTCTGGAATCGGTCTCTACTAACTCTTTAACAGTCCTAAATTGTCGTTCATCTCTGCTGGAGATGGCGCAGCAGTTTAACATTCACCTGTGTTGGGTGCCGGGGCATAGAGACATTCCAGGTAATTGTAAGGCCGACGAACTCGCTAAATATGGAACAACTCTACCTCTTCTACCTAGTAAGGCAGATATTGGTATTCCCATCGCTACATGTAAACTTATGCTGAAGCAAGATGCTTTAGAGAGAACAAAAAGCGATCTAAATGTTTGATATCTCTATAAGCAGATTGCACATTAGCTCCATGAAAGGTGTCATAACCGGACACTGTCTTATAGGCAAGCTCGCAACGCGTCTTGGCGTATTCTCTAACGATTTTTGCAGAAGCTGTATGGACGAGGAAGAGATAGAATCGATTCCTCATCTTCTATGCACTTGTCGCCTGCTCTATCTCATAGGCGAAGACTCCATCTTGGAGATTTCTACTTCAATGATCCTAGTGATTTAGTAAATGTTGACATAGGTAGTCTGTTACGCTTCATAAGAAGCTCCAAATGGTTCACCGAGTAGGGAAAAAGGCTTCCCAGATACTTGTGGTATCACAATGGGCAAACTTATGGTCTAAGTGCGTGTCAGTTTTCATGACTGACAGCCACTTCAACCTAACCTAACCCAACCTTGTTCTTATATCTGGAAGGGCCTAAATCAGCTCTAAATGAAGCTTTCCAAAATGTTGTAAAACAGAACTGTAAGTGTTGCCGTTGTTTCCAAGTATTTTTTTCTATTTTATGCAATTATTTTATTAAATTTCTCCTCCCGTCCAAGCGGGGGGAGATATTACCCCCTCCGGTGGCATATTGTCTTGTCTACTTTCCACCTACATGCTCTGAATTTTTGGCAGATTTTACGCGAATTTTTAAGTATGCAAAAAAAAGGAACGGCTATTTGATTCACTCATGCAGCGACTATAGGGATGAAAATACAGATCTGAAAAAATAAGGGACTTTTTCTTAATTGAGAGCCAATTTAGGTCCATCCGAGATGTACTTTTTTAGCGACTTCCCTAATCTACATACATTTCTGGCATTTGGAGAAAAAAATGTATTTAGTAGTAAATAATTAACTTTCTAAGGTAATTTGCCAGATCTTCAAGTGCTTGTATGGTGGTAACGCCTTAAAAAAAAAAAGCAGATACAGAAATTTTCCTTAGACAGCAATGTTTTGTTGTACAACCGACATTTTTCTCAAGCATTTTATCCTATTCAAAGTCAAGATATAGCGGTTTTATTTTGTATCAATAAAATAATAAATATGTTGACGAAACTGGCCTGACTCAAAGAAGCCAAAAATGTAGATAAGTTTTTTCTTCTAAGCACGGCAATATTAGAACAGAAATCTAATTTTAAGATGCCAAATTAAGTTTTTACTTTCTAATTCAATTTCTAATATGTATGTATAGGTATTTAGTTAAGAAAAAGACACTGATCAAATAAAAGTTTTACATCTCGAATAATTTTCTAGAGTTAAGGGTTTGTTATTCATCAGCAAATAAAATGCACGACTGGATCGCACGTACTTGCTCTTATGTTAAAGTTGTGTGGAACTTAAGAACTCTAAAAAAAATATTCAAGTACATAATTATAGAAAAAGTATAAAAAAGCATTTAAATCGTTCTTTTACTTGTATAAACAGACTGATAAATAACTTAGAGCCCAAAAAAAAGTATGCCATTTGATTACTTGAAAAAATATAAATATATGCAAAAAAAAAATTTAAATCGTTGAAGCCGATTTCTTAAAAATTAATTTTGTATATATAAAATTTTTGTTACATTTTTCAAAAAAAAAATTGGTATGCCAATTTTGAGTATATATTAATATACATTTAAAACTAGAATTTCAAAATAATTCATCAACCCATTTTTGAAATATTGAATTTTCAAAAAAAAAAATTTTAATCTTTTTTTAAAAATCCAAAATTTATTTTTTCAAAAATTTTGGTATGCAGTATTATTTATATTCTAACAAAGCTTTTGTGCAAAAAATTTTACTGAAATCAAATGAGCGGTTAATGAGAAAATCAAAAAAACCGTTATACGGCAGGTACCGTTAATAAATGTTTTTGGTGATTTTTTTTCTTACTAAAAGCTATATCATATCTACAATATTGCAATGATTTTTTTTATCAAAATCGTTGGAGCCATTCTTGAGATAAAAAAGCTTTTCTTTAACGGTTGTTATTTTTTGAGCTAAAAACAAATTTCAATTTTTCCCTCAGGAGAGTTAAAAAAAAAGCCTTAAGGGTGGGTTTCCCTTACATTTTGATGTTAGTGCGTTAACTAATAGTAACATAACTTTGGTATTTGTGAAGACAATTTGTTGAAATTTAATTTTTTACATTGGTAATGAATATACGCACACACGTATATCAATTAAAATTATATATATAGTAAATTAAATACTTTTATTAAGGAAAGAAGTGATTTATTTTATTAAAAAATCGGATTAAATTTTTTAAAGTACAGGGCAGCTATTAGAATATTTTTTTTATTATTTTTTTTTTAGTTTTATGAAAATATAAAACAGGTTTTAGGGAATAGACTCTTAAAAAAAAAAAAAAAACACTTGAGAAAAATCATGTGAAATTATATCACTTTGAACGAACGTTTTGAAGTATAACTTTTATATTTTTTATTTTTTGTCAATGAAGTAAAATAAAAATATCATAATATGACTTCATGCAAACAGTGAATCCTTTTGAATTCATGTATAGCTTGTTAAACAGGGTTTTTTAACAGAAAAATAGCAATATTACCATTTTTGAACTTCAAAGTCATGGGCATCCCAGGTTTAATTTTGATATTTCTGATGTTCATTCTAATAATTGGTCTAGTGAATTATCTAGGACATTAGCCTTTCAAAAAATTTTTTTTATTAGATTTACTCATTAAAAATAGCACTTTAACATTTTCAGATGTGCAATGTTATTGTGAAAAAAGGAGAATCTTTACAAGTTTAAATTATTTTTATTAATTTTTTTTGATATTTTTGCTATTAGATTCAATAAGAAAAAAGTCATAACATTCATTACTTTTTTCTATATAAATTTTTAAAAAGAGGTCTTTTTTGCGTTTTTTAACAAAAAAATGCTTTCCACACGCACACAAAGAAGTGTGCAGTTCAGAGGAAATCCACTGCAGTATCAGCGCCAACTCTCTTTGTTTTCTCTGCAGAACAAATATCGCACATGCGCTGTCATATATTTTGTTCTTGTTTGTTCTCATATATATTTTTCTAATATGGTATAGCTACATATGTATGTATATGTAGTTTTTTTTCTTCTTTTCTAATCTCGCAGCAGAAACATAATATATATATCCATATAAGAAAACCTGTTTAAAATGAATTTTTTCTTCAGTTGACAGTTCGGTGTCTGGATAGGAAAATTATTACATAGAGGTTGGGAGGCGGAGTGTAGTACAAGTGGGAAAAAGTATATGGCATATTTTTTGTTTGTGTGTTGCATGATATAATTTTTTTCTTCTTCTTTCTTTCTCGTTTCGGACTTGTGTTTTGGATGAATATTTTTTTATAAGTTCATGTGTCGGTGGTGGTTCAGAAAAATTTGAAAGGGAGGGTGGGACGTTAGTCATCGTGGTCAAGCGTATCGCACTTGCGCTGTCACATTTCTTTGTTGTGATTTTTTGTAATTGAATAATGTCAGGTTCATGTTTTCATTTTTTTTGGGATCTCAGAATGCGTTGAACATACAATAGTTTTTTTTTTAGCTGAGTAGACATGATATGAATGTGTCGTTGGAGAAGTTATGTCTTGGTTAAATTTCAGGTAGGTATTTGTATCTGTCTTTCGTGGCGTTTTAGGAATGTTGCGAGAAAAGGGTTGGAGTGAGGGGACAGTCAACACTATGTGCAAAAAAATAAGTTCCACATGAGAACTTATATAGTGTTGCATATAGTTTTACATATAGAAGTTGTTATAAAGGGTCCGCCAAATAACTTTTTTTTTGAAAATACTACTACTACATGGAGTGTAGCTTCGGCTGTGTTGCACGTAGCACCGTTCTGTTGAAACCAAATGTTGCCAATATCCTCCTCTTCAATTTTTGTGAACAAAAATTTGTTCAACATGGCCCGATAACGATCTACATTGACTGTTACGGCCACTCGAAGAAAAATGGCCCAATTATGCCTCTGGACTAAAAGCCGCACCAAACAGTGACTCGTTTTGGGTGTATCGGCTTTTCAATGGCGTGTGGGTTTTCTGTACCCCAAATGCGACAATTTTGCTTGTTTACATACCCGCCAAGATCAAAATGAGCTTCATATGAAAAGATGTTTTTTTTGGAAAAATCGGCATCTTCTCTAAGTCGATCGCAGGCCCACTTAGCGAAGCAGCCATTTGAATGAAATTATTTTTCATTATTAACCGGAAGAATTGTAGAGAATTTGAGAAAATATTCAGTAGTTTTTTTTGTAGCATTTTCAAAAAAAAAAGTTATTTGGCGCACCCTTTAGTTTATTGGTATTAGAGAAAGTGTTGCATATTTGTTCTCCTCTTGTATTGTGATTCTTCGCAATTCAGTAATGCATCAGTTCCAGTATTGTTTTTATTTTTCAATGAAAAGGATACTTTTGAGTTCTTGTAAGTGATTTTATTGGTACAGTTATTTAAAAAAACAGAGTGCTAGTGCACTTATACCTATAGTGTTTGTCCTGATCAAGATACAGTTATTTAATAAAAACTATAGCTAGTGCTCTTTTATAGTGTTTGTTCTGATCGTAAGATACAGTTTCTAAAAAAAAAAAGAAATAAGCTGTCAGCTATCTGATTAAAAAGAAAACAGAAGCCAAAAAGTAGTAGGGTGTCTCTTCTATAGGGGGGCTTAAATGGACCAACATGATGGAAAAATGACTGTACACTAGGGTGTGTTTTTTTTTAGTTTTTATATTTGGATGGGCCTAAATCGGTTCTAAATGAAGAAAACAAAATTCCCTAATTTTTTCAGATTTTTATTTTCTTCCCCTATAGTCGCTTTAGGGGTAAATTAAATTTCCCCTTTTTTTTGTAAATTCGCGTAAAATCTGCCAAAAAATTCTATTCCTATTGGCGGGGGGTAATATCTCCCCCCGCTTGGACGGGAGGGGCAATCTAATAAAATAATTGTATAAAACAGACAAAATTGATTAAGAAGCAACGGCAACATTACAGAAAAGTTTTGTAGCTTTTTGAAAAGCCAGAAGTCCATTTTAATAGTTTATTTTCAAATAAAGTTCTTTGAATAAACAATTTCAGCAAAAACTGTTTTCAAACCCAAAACTTTGAAACAAAAATATTTTTTGGTCAAAATGATGAGTTTGAAACAATTTTGCACCAAAACAACTTAATTTTAAAACAAACCGTAAGAATGGACTTCTGGCTTTTCCAAAAAGTTACAAAACATTACTGTAAATGTTGCCGTTGCTTATTAATTATTTTTTTTTATTTTATGCAATTATTTTATTAAATTTCCCCTCCCGTCCAAACGGGGGGAGATATTACCCCCTACAATAAGATTTTTTGCTTGTCTACTTCCCACCTACAAGTTCTGAATTTTTTGGCAGATTTTACGTGAATTTCCTAGCATGCAAAAAAAGGGGAAATTTAATTTACCCCTGCAGCGACTTTAGGGGATGAAAATAAAAATATGAACAAATTAGATAATTTGTTTTTCTTCATTTAGAGCCGATTTAGGTCTATCCGCGATGACCTTCTTTTAAACGACCACCCTACTATACAAAAATATGTACATAAATATGGCTTGCAATTTTTTTTTATAAACTTCGCTTTTCATTTCCCAAACCTCTGGTAAGGTTATGTACAATCCAAAAACCTATCTCCAGAACTCACAATTTGCTAAATAATGAAAAAAAAAAAAAAAAAAGTTGTCGAGCATCTGTTTACACAAGTTGGCTGGTTGGACGAGCCAGCAAGTTTTCAAAATATTTTGAAAACCGTCGAGCTATTGGTCCAGCCAGCAGTTGTTCTCGCGTTTAAATGATCGAGCATGGCTCGACATCCAGCCATGTTGTTCAGCATGTTGGTCCATGTAAACCCCCCTTATATGCGAAATGTGCAAAAAAGTAAAATTTAAACCGTGAAGTAATATTAGCTTCAATGATAATTCAATTGGCAAACAACATCAGTCACCAAAAAAAAAGCCCGAAGATGGATATATAATCCGAAAGTCGCTTAGAAAATTAAATATATGTTGTGTTAAATTACATTAAATATACATATGTTATGTAGTTACAATATATACAAAATTGTTTAAGTTTTAAAAAATTTCTTTTTATTTAAAATTCAATTCAAAAGCTTTTTTCACAAGCTTACGCTTTCTTACTCTACTCATAATTTGAATTTCAAAAAAGCCCGTCTTACCTACACTCACTTTCAAAAACTTTAATTCCGTACCTTCATTTTTCATAATTATGGTCCAACCTAACCTACAATACAACCGTATGAATGAGTCGGTCAGTGACCGGTTCTCATATATTTCCAAAAAAAACAAAACAACGATAGCAAAAAAAACTAGGTATACAAAAATTTCATTCGCACCGTGCCGTCGCCGCCGCCACCGCGCCGTCGTCGGTCAGTCCCATTAGATTCTTTCTGCACATAAATATAATGTATGCTTGCTTGTGTGCGCTTCTGCAGCTCTGTCTGCTATGAATAGCATGTTGTGCATATGTCTCTCTGTGCTGAGAAAAGAATAGCATAAGAGAGAAAGTTAAAATAATTTGCTAAGAAGAGAATCGTATATTCTTTCACTAATACATTTAAATGCATTTACATGAGTTCTGAAGGGCCCAGCCCATAGAATCCGTTGCGTCCGTTGCGACGACGGAGCCATTGATGTTGCCGGATGCGACGGATTGAGGTAGCCCAATGAATGCGTTGACGTTCACATAATAACCAGTTGAAATTCACACACACACACATAACCACTTGAAATTCAAACACACACACATGACAGCCACTTAAAATTCAAACACACACACATAACAACCACTTAAAATTCAAACACACACAAAAAAAGTTCCTGTCAACGCATCTGCCGGAGAGAAAAAGTTAAAAGTTCGGCTACTCTGTCCGTTGCGTCCGACGCTTGCGCTGTTATTGGGCCAGTTCCCATAAGAAAACATGTATTTTATTGAGCTGTCAGTTGAATGCGTCGCCACAACGGACGCAACGGATTCTATGGGTCGGGGCCTTGAGTTTGCTTCTGCGGTAGACCTACCCTTAAGTTCAAAATTTGAAGAAAATGGCTTCAGTGGTTTAGGCTGTAGGTTGAGGTGCGGACAGACGGACAGAATTGTGCCACCCATTTTTTCGTGTTCTCTATCATCGTAATGTCATGTTTGATTGTTATCTCGAAAATTTTTGTTTGCACGAGTCCAAAACTTGCCCTATAGTACCTATATCGCAAGTAAAAATAGTGAAACAGTGAGGTATGTATGCTACTCCCCCTGCTTGGGCACACTATAGAATTCGGTGTGTGCAAAGTTTCTTTTCCATTTAAAGAATCTGGATTTAGAGGCACTTTGAATTTATCATATACATACATATATCCATTTTGTTGAATGAGTCTTCTTTCCATTCATAATTGGAATTAAAATCCACAAGAAAAGGGAAACAAACCCACAGCTTTTATTTCCATTTCAAAATGGAAAATAAATCTTTGGGTGTTTTTTTATTTATTTTGGGAAATAATGCCCACGGGCTTTATTACCGCGGGTGTAATTGCACTGCACCGAAACTACTACTAGTTGAAGTCAACCAACAAATCTTAACAAGTTAGTATTACTCCCAAATGAAAGTCTTCTTCGGGTCTTTTCACCGAACCCAATTTATTATTAATTAAAGCGGTGAAAACTATCATTTCTTGTTATTTTGTTAAATAGAAACTAGCGCCGTGTAAAAAATCAAATATAACAATAAATTAATTTTATTTACTAAAAAAAAAATTAGAAAGCCATCATGCCGTACCAAGCCGACCACCAAAATAACTGCAACTACTATAGAGTACAATTTCTTTGTGCAGATCTTTTTTGTATCTTGTTTTGAATTTTCAGATGCAAATTTTTATATGAAAAATTTAAAGTGAACAGTAATATGTAATTATCTCAGCTCAGGTTTATTTAAAAATTCAAATTTTACATATTATTATGTGAAGTATGAATTTGAGATTTTTAAATGCAACCGTTAAAAAAATAAAAAATAATAACTGAGAAAAATCGATCAACAAAAATTGGTATACCTATACATATTTAAACAATCAATAAAAAAATATAAAACAAATACTACATATCACAATTTCCTGAAACTATAAAATTTATTACAATTAGTCTTAACCCTGATGTGTAGTAGTCAATTTGTGAACCATCTATTTTTGAACTTTTAACTTACAACCATTAATATCTTATTTTGTAGATGTTTTGGAATTGCTATATTGAACGCAACTATCTATAAACAAAAAATTATTACTATAGCACTTCTCATTTTCATTTTTGTTTTTTGACCATTTCACATAAAAACCTTATTTCAAACTACCTATAATTCGAATTAAAAAAAAACCCGTCATTTTAAACTTCTACATAAAAATTCCTATTATACAATTTTTTCAAAAAAGTTCCAACACTTATCGTTTAAGCTGCACAATAAACTGCTGACTGCGACTCTTGCATTTATAACTAAAAAAAATAAATAAAAATTAAAATTCATTTTATTCAACTTAGTAATACCAACCAAATTTTCGATCCTACCCTCCGTATACACTAGCGTTCATCTATTAATTTTGGTAACATCATAATTTATTCAAAACGACCCTAAAAACATTTTCAAAGTTACAACAAAAAAAGTGTAGCTTTTGACCCAAACGCATTCTAGAGATGAGTTGGGTACGAGATCCCGAACGCCAAAATCCCGAAATGGCAAAAAGTCCCGAATGCCAAAATCCCGAAAGACAAAATCCCGAATGGACAAAATCCCGAATGGACAGAATCCCGAATGGCATTCGGGATTTTGGGTATTCGGGACTATGGCATTCGGGATTCTCATTTTTTGCTTTTCAGCATTTTGGCATTCGAGATTTTGTACCCTTCCCCTAGAGATTTCACATAGACTTATCAACTTTCTTTCTCTTTATTATTCATGAAAAAAAAAAATATAGAAAAATTAAGAGTAATAAAAAAAAAATAAATTGGGTGGCGCAACAACTCGTGGGGAACCAGGGCCTAGTGACTTACAACTCACAACCATTCCTGTGTGCGTGTTTGTTGGCAGGAATGGAGGGGACCTACAGTTTTTTGCCGAGTCCGAACGGAACGGTAATATTGACTGCCCTGCTCTGTTAAGTCTTGTCTCTTTTAATGCTAACCAGAATAATCTTAGGTCAGTACCCCTTTTCCGCATCCCTTTTCACCGCACTAACTATAGCTTCTACAATCCCAATGATAAGGTACTACAAAAAAAAATTAAGAGTGCAGTTCCTAAAAATGTCGTTGAGGATACGCTACTGGATACAGTTAAACAAATGAGGCGATGAGATCCAAAATCATATCCTTTTCAGAAAAACTGTCCATATCCAAATTGTTCAATAACTTTTAAACTGGTGTACCTACCTAGAAAAATTTTGTATATCTTATGATAGATTTTGAAACCTTTTTGCTATGGTTTAAAGGAAAATTATATTAAAATTTTCGTTAAAAGGATATTTTACAATTACCATTGGCTGTGACGCTTTTTTCTGGCGTGGATATGGCGAGTTTTGGTTGTAATCGTCTCAAATGCTTTAAGATCCTGCCTTCCGACGCGAAGCTCAATGACAAAAGCTGTGCAAAATTTCCACACGAAAGGTGAAATATTTTGCTATAACAATGTTCCAAACAAAATTATCTATTGGTGTTAATTTTATTGAGGCTAATTGAAGTTATATTTTTAGCTGAATTCAACTGATACCGGATTTCACGACTGAAAAGGTGCCAGTAAATTATGTTTTGCTAGAAAGTTCTTCAAGAGGAATCAGTTTTTTAGCCGTTTGGCAATTGGTTTAAATTACAAAAAAAAATCATAATAATTTGATTGTTCTTAAAGCTTCACTGTTCACTGTCGAATTTAAACCAGAGACAGAGAGTGTCTTTATTTCTCATATCCACATATCCGGTAACTCATTAACTGATGGTGTCGATAATCCGGTTTCCAAAATGATTTATTGAATAGACATTTCGACACCTTTTCCTTCAAAGGCTTTATAAACTTTGCTTACCTTGAGAAGACCATAATTAATAATTCAAAGGTATAATTATGTAACTATGAAACAAAACAGTTTACTATATTATCCTTCTATAACTATAATGGCTTAAAGAATTAAGTATCCTTGTTAAGTCTTTGTGTAATACAAAACCCACGAGCACTTCTTCAACATTACATGTAAATTACAAAGTCATTATCCGCCCTTTGAGAAACAAAAACCTTTCCATTAAATAATTATCTTGGCGATAATAAAAATGCATTTATTGTTTTAAATGTATAATTATTGAAGTATACCTATAAGAATCCTCATTACTAAAAAAACAAGTCCTGAAGTAAAACAACGCGGTGTTAATGCAGTTATTCATTTTATTCAAATAAGTACATTCCATGGAAACGAATTCTTTAAAGTTTATTGTAGCAGCATTGGATTCGTTCTTCTGTCCTAATTGCCTACGGTCATAAATTTTCAGGAAAGAAAAAATAATTCTTGCATAGGTAGGCAGGCATGTCTTGCCTTTGCAGAAAAAGAGAGAAAAAAAGTTAAACAGACAGACGTATAATTCTTTATAAATGCACTTCATAAATTTAACTCCTGCCATTCGTGATGACGTGAATATAACCATGGAAGCAACAAAAAAAATATGCAGTTGCAAAGAAAGAAAACCATAAAACACGCAAAATTTATTTTTATTGTCCTGCGAATCCTCTGCTCGTGCAATCACTCTAAAAGAGCCTTAACAGTGTATTGTGATTAAAACAAAATGGAAGTAACCAACACCAGGGTCGTATCAAATCTAAGAGGCCAATTTGGCAGTTTGGTTTTGGAATCCTCATAACAAAGGACGCTTTCCATTCTATCAAAATTGGCTTAATTGCAATTAAGGCTCCGTGAAATAAGGCCCTACGAAACAACGCCCCAAAAGGAACACAATAAATAAGGTCCCGAATTGGGGTAATTTTTCACTTTAAAACTATGCCTTGTTTAATTTTGGTTTGTTTATTTTCGAAAACGAAACCTAACACTCCGTCAACAAAATAGGAAATGGTCATTTAAATCACAAGCTGAACCTCAATATTTGTAAAGTGTTTAATTTCCATCATCGGCACATAGAGCCCTTATTTTCTTCAATCCAGCCATGGCAAACGCAAAACACTGAAAACACTGACACCGTATTTTACACCTTCCCAAGGAAAATAGGACCTTAAACAGGAACCTAAGAGTAAATACAGTCAAATTTCCTTTTGTTATTTGTCTGGCTCTGATGCGATGGCGAGATCCTGTACACATACAAGCCCAAGGTTTTAAGCTAGAAATGAGTCTAACCTAACGGAAATATGTGCTGCATTATGCAATACCGTTACCGTGTCGTTGTTGCGGTTGTTGTTAGTGTAATCCTGTGAGATAACGGCTTCCCAGAGCATCTAAACTCTAACTAGAAGTTGAGTAGCCATTGCCGTGCCATGCAGGTACCCGAACCCGAAGCAGATTCGGAAGTTAATGGCTTGTTGTTAGTTTAGTTGTTTTCTTGTTGGCGTTTTGGTGCCGCTTGTTTATATGCATCCAGTCTGTGTTGTCCTTTCGTCGAGGTTGCAATGTTTACTTTTTTATCTTGTTTTTTTTTTTCCTGGTCTCGATGTAATGCAAAAGTTTGGTTTTTGTTTAGTTTTATTTGAAGTTCAAAGAGCCAGACAATAGCTCCCACGTGGCAATAAAACTATTTTAACAAATCGTGGGTATAGGAACATTTTTTGTTTGCGAATTTATTACCTCTCTAGGTTCTGGGTTAGGTATAGGTATATTGTAAGCATTGGTTTAACGGAACTGTAGTAGTTATACACAAAAGGAAAACAGGAAATTAAATTGGAAAATAACCGGCAAAGCAACTATTGCATTTTAACAGTGTTTGTTTGATTTCGGATGTTTGAAATAGATTTCTGATTGGTTGGTTGATTGATGGTGCCGAAGTGCTGATGATGCTCGTATTGGTTTTGGTTTATGTATATTCTGCATTGATTCAGTCTTAACTGTGTTATATAACTTAATATTGATTATATTTTATAGATTAAAGAAAATAGGCTTTCTAAATTATTTTAATGGGTTCTTTATGCGTTTTTTAATCAAATTATTAAAGCATAATTTTTAAGAAACATTTTGGTATGCAAATCTTAAACATACCTATTTAGTTATGTGCATATAAAATAAAATTTCAAAAATTTGTCAACCCGTTTTTGAGATATTGAATTTTCAAAAAAATAATTTGAAACTCTTTTTAAAAATTCAAAAATTTTGTTTTTGAAAATTTTAATATGCGAAAATATTTCAACTTATATGTATGTGTAATTTAAATATAAAAAATAATCTAAATCCGTTCAGCTGATAATGAGAAAATAAAAACAAAACATTCTATGAGAGGTCCTAGTAAAAGTTAAGTGTAAATTTTATAAGTATACTAATTTTTGCATACGCAAGAAGTTTAATCAAAATGGTAGGTGTCGTTTTTGAGAAAAAATATTCTCTTTTACGGGTTTTTATTTTTTTTATGGAAGGAACCGTTATTTTTCATAAAAGTAATTATTTTCTTAAATATTAAGAAAGTCAAAAAACTCCTTAAGAATCCAAAAATTTTTGTTTAAAATACTATTTATCGTTTTTGAAAGCTTCTGTATAAAAAAAATGATTGAAATCACTACTCAAACAGTTTTGAAGAAAATCAAAAAAAAAAAAAAATTATGAATAACCATTTTTTGGTAATGGTTTCCTCTCCAAAGTTAGCGTTTATTGAATTAGTTTAAGAAAATTTGTGGAGCCGATTTTGAGAAGAATAATATTTTTTAAAATTGCCAAGAAAATTGAATGGCAAGTACCGTTATTTTTGATTCCAAAAAACAATAAATAAAAGGTGTAGCCTAGAAATTGGTCAACCCTAGATATAATCAAGGCTTAAAATTTGCCAAGGTCACGCAAGGTCACGTGTGATTTTCGGCATCTCATTTGTGAGAAATTTGCAAAAGCTGTATATCGTTTGAAAGATATCTATAACGTGATAAAAGATCAACTATTTTCGGTAATTGGTCAGCCATAGATTTTTTTTCTATGAATTTTTAATGAATTAAAAAAGAGATCAAGGACATAGCGATTTTTGGCACCATGTTTTTGAGAAACTTGCAAGAAATGTATACCACCTGAAAGACTTTTAGAAATAAATTAAAGGTTAGCTGGTTGTCATAATTATTAGTCTGACATAGATTTTTTAAAATTAATTTTTAAATTTTTGTTCAAGGTTATAACGATTTTTGCATCTCATTAATCGGAAATTTGCAACAAATTAGCACCACCTAAAACACTCCTAGATATATATAAAAAGTCACCTAGTTTCAGTAATTTTTAGTCAGCTATAGATTCTTTTTTTAGATTTTTTAAGTTTTTTTCAAGGTGGTATTAATTTTTTGTGAATTTCCCATAAATAATATGCCAAAACCCGCTATGACCTCGAATTTTTTTTAAATTAATTAAAAATTCATAAAAAAAAATTATGGGTGACCATAATATGTACCTGAAAATAGCTGACCTTTCATGACGGTGAAATGCCTTTTCAAATGACATACTTGTTTTTTTTATGACCCAAATGAGGTGCCAAAAGTTTTTTTGTGACCTTGAACTTTAAAAATTCGTAGGGAAAAATCAATGGCCGACCAATTATTGAAAATAGTTGACCTTTTATCACGTTCAAGAGATCAATGGGATGGTATACAGTTTTTGCAAATTTCCAAAAATCACGCGTGACCTTCAAAACTTAAAACTTTGATAGAAAGTTATCTAGGCCCGACCAATTTCTAGGACTAGTTAACCTTTTCCGACCAATGGCACACGGTACTTTTTTTTTTAATTTTTCATTTATGTGGTGCCAAAAGTCCAGAGCCTTTAATTACAAAAATGTATGGGAGGGAATTATCAATTAAGCTACCAAATTTGAAGAAATTGATCTAGCTGCATAGGCAGTAGCTCATTGGAAAGACATACTAACAGACATACCGATCTCATCGAAACAAAAAATTTGATCAAAATCTCTAGTTCATTTTTGTTATAGACTACCTATTTAAGAAATGATTTTAATTTATTTCGTCCCCTCCCCCTTAAAAGTGATCAAGCTAATTAAAAAAAAAATCTGTGTAAAATTTTATTGAAATCGGTTAACGTTAACAAGTGCTGTTAAGCACTCTTTTTATTTTCATATTTCCAACTTCTATCAGCTTATTTATAAGTTGTCAGTTCTCAAAAAAAGATAGCTTGGCAGTGGGTACATTTCTAAAAATTTCACATGTAGTGCTTAAGGTTTTAAATAGCTTATTATTAGCAAAAATGGGAGTTTTCTAGAAAAAAACGAACAAATAAAAGAAATGAAGGCGTGGTTGTGGGTGGATTTTTAGAAACTTCACATCCTGTAATGAAAGTTCTTGAGAGCTTAGCCTATTTACAAAATTTCAGCTTTATAGAGCATTAGTTTTAGGAGAAGACTACACATAAGAAAAGTAACAGTGGCAGGCATTCGTATGCTTTGATGAAGGTTCTTAACAACTTATTTAGAAAATTTCACCTCTCAAGGACAGTTGATTAAAGGCAAATTTCAAATATAAGAAAAGTAGGCGTGGTAGTGGGAAAATTTTGCATGATCTGGTGAATATTATTTTCAGTTTATCTACAAAATGTCAACGCTCTATAGAGCCAAGGATTATGGATAAAACTTCAGAATCTTCAGTTCAAAAAACTACCAAATCGAAAAAATCTATCAATTCACAAAATGTGACATCGTTCTCACTCTCAACACTTTTGTCTTGATCTAGGAGATTTAAATCTCTCTTGTGATTGTATTCTGGTCTTGTCTTTAACATGAGTCATGACCATTGTTCTATTCGTGATATTTGTAAATAGCTCCTATTTGTTGTGATTTTAAGACTGCAGTTGTGAATCTGTCATTTTTCACATAAAGTGAAACGAACATAGGCAACAAATTAAATCACATTCAAGGCACTAACTCTCACAGTTTGTTCTTGAATTGTTCACAGGTCATGATTTTTTTTGCTCTTCTCAACAAGGGGTGCCAAGTGCTCCCTTGGCTCAAACGGTTTTGTTGATATTTTGTATTTATATCATCATGGTACTCTATGAATTACACCGCTAGTATGTGACAAGGGAATAAGGAATGTGTAATAAAAAAAACCATAAGTGTAAATCATGGCAGTATTGAGTAATGAGTGAGGTCCAAAAAATTATACAGTTACATGGCAGCGTTCAATAAAAGCTTATCCAAAAATGGTATTACAAAATGAAAATTTTAAATGTTAGATTAAAAAATATACCGAAAACAAAAATATAACCAATTTAAATGAAAATAAAAAAAGTACGTATACACCATGGTGCATTATCGTTTCTCATAGCTGGCGTCAAGGAACTCTAAATGCCAAGCAGAACAAATGATTATAATGAAATTTTGTATTAAGATAAAGATTTTGGTATATGGGTTGCTTGAATCATCCAGAAGTCTGAATACATTTAAGGATCTTCTATATTCTTGCAAAGGTGTATATCCAATAAGAAGCTTACTTAAAAATGAAGATTTTATAATTTACAATAAAAAACGTTCAGAAAACAATATTTTAGTTATCTTATTTAAATGAAAAAAGTACGTATACGCCACAGTGTATTATTGTTTCACATACATATAAGAAGCTGGCGTAAGGGAACTCTGAATGCCAAGCGGATCAAATGATTTCATTCATTTTGTTTTAAGGCAAGGATTTGAATTTTAAAGTTTGTGAAGATATAGTTGCCAACCAGGGCCCTAGATGCTTTTATCCAGTAGGGCCGTCGCGGCCGTCGTCAAGGAGACTCCATTTTTTAAACATAAAATTTAAGACATATAAGGAAAGAAAATGTCATATGCGGCCATCTAAAAGAGGGATTTGAAGACGTAAGGTAAGGGAGTTAGTAGAAATTAAATGTAGGTATGGGTTGCTTCCTTGAATCACCCAGAAGTCTGAATGAAAATTCAGGATCCTCTATTATGACAAACATTGCCCAATTCATTAAAATTTTCTACAAGCCCTCCATTTATATTCTTGACTTTGCAAAGTTATTCACAATTATTCATATCTGAGATCAATCCTCTTCCACCTCCTCATCCCGATCATCTGCTTAAGTAATCTTTAAATCCCTCAGTAAGTTTCTTACATGTGATTGGAACAATGCTCCAAGCCCATCTCTATTTTAATTTAATCCCACCCACATATTATTCCGAAAGTTTTACTATAGGAGGTTAACAAGTGTTTTATTTTCAAAAACCTTACATGCTCTGAGCGTAAGCTTAAGTGCTTTTTGATGAGCTTCTTAAGGTATCCTCAAAGAAGACTCGTTAGTGCCGATATGGAAAATCTTAATGTACATAGAAACAGGTAGTTGATCTGAACTTAACATCTAAGACATGAATTAAAATAACAACTATGAATGAATGGCCAATTGAAATGCTCATTGCAATGCAATAAACTATAAGTACACACTTCAATCTCCAACCGCACTCATGGCTGACCTACTTGTTTACATTTTCAACCATTCGACTCAAAATCAAATTCAAAAGTTCCTTTTCAAAAACGAATTATCGATTTATAAACCCAAAAGCATAATAAATATTTGTTTTTGGTTTTTAGGTTTTTGTATTTATTATTTTATTGTATTGATATTTGATTACCCCACTTGTCGAGGCAATAAATCGCTCGCAAACCCCTGCAATATTGGCAATGGGCATCGGCATCAGCATCGACATCGACTGACGACGCGTCGTCGTTGTGTTTAGTTGTTGATGTTGCCATCTATTCAAACCAAAAAGCGAGTTCAATTGAAAAGCAATTAAGTGATGGCGCCACCAGTTGCACTTGTCTAAATGTCACCTGTCATGATAAACACAGAAATTTATTCAAACATTTCATTCAAGTGCACATTCAGTATACAGAAGGTAGGTACTATACAACTTTTGTGTATGTACAAATGTAGGTACATAAGTATAAATGCCACTTGGATTTGCAAGTACCCGCAAAGAGAGAAAAGTATAGAAACTAAATTGTATCTTTAACCCCCGAAACAGAAACAGGTGCCAGAATGTGCGAAGGTCCTATGAACTATGAAGTTGTTTCTTCTATGAGTGCAAATTTCGATTTGATTGCAAAAGTTACTTGAACTTAAGTTAAGTTAAGATAAACATTCTTGTGGCAAGGCAAGGTGGCTTGTGTTGGGTTGAGGTTTATGGGTAAAAGTTTTCAAAAATAAAACACATTCGTGTTGTGTGGTGTATATTTTGTCAACAAATCACACAGAATGAAAATGGATTTGAAAAAGAATTTGTTTTGTTTTAGAATGACTTTTTGAAACATTTATTTACAACTACATAACCACAACTGTAATCTAATTGTTGTTTATTCGTTTAGGAATATTCAAGGAAGTTCTTGTGATTTTCTTACTTCTTGTGACATATCTGGGTGCCTATTAGGTACATATTGAGGTATGCATGTACCTACCCATACCCATAGCATCGTAGGCTCTGAGTGTTTCTATTTTTATGGGTGGTGACACTGACACTCTTCATTTAACAAACTATTCAGCTGTTTAAAATATTATTTTGGTTGGAAATTATTACAAGTGTGACAAATTGATGTCACAGTATGGTTTTGAGTGATGAATGGAATATAAACTAAAGACATTTTTATAAGATATTAAAGTCAGTATAGTGGGTGTGACACAAACCTCTACTTTAGATTATTTTACTTTTCGAAGATCTCCCAAATCAATATTAAGCCAAATATTTTGTTTTTGTAGTAAAACAAGAACACAAATTTTTGTTACGCATATGACACATTTCCATTTTTAAATCAATTGGACACAAACTTGATTTATATTTGGAGACATACTAATTACAGCTTTTGAAATTAAATATTGAAGCTTCACATTAAGGCTGTGAATCGATCTCGAGACATGCCAATTGTGTAAAAGTAATACAGTTTCACAGTCTTTTGGATATCTTTGCCTTAAGATCGTAATGAAACATTTCCACCCCCTCCCCCCTACCTACGCACCTGTCCCAATCCTAGCAATGAATCCCTAAACCTTCAACTCCCATAACCAATAATAAATACCTTCCCGACCCCATATATTTATCTAATTTATCTACATATATGCCCCCACCTGGCTACGCACCTGGAATAAGGCTTACTTTCCCATCTGACCGAAGTATACACCACAAGCTGCAGTCAACAACTGATTACAGAAGGTCACCAAATAGATCAGCAACAATTAAACAGAAATTCCCCACGCTAACCGAAGAACAACAACAACAAGAACTAGGTGTGGTGAAATTTAGAAAATATATACGAAGAAGGAAGAACTCCACTGAAAGCAGCAAAAGGGCGATGATCAAGCACATTGGCCCTGAGTAATAGATCTATATCTAGACTAAAGTCGACTTTAACAAAGACATCCGTAGAAATAAAACACAAATTTCAGCATTAAATGCTTAGAAGAATCTCAAACTAAGTTTAAAATAATTTAATCTAAGCAATTAGAAGTGAAATTTGTGATTCGGATCTTTTACTCAGTTTTATTGACAAGCAAATAGAAAAGTAGTTGTCCCCTTTCCGCCTCTATTATCTATTATCAATGATGGCATTGGACATGAATGGTGAATTAGGCTAGTTGCTATCAGCCAACCAACCTCCTACAGTTCAGCTATGGCAACGATAGCGATAGTAGTACGACACATAAATGGAACAAAGCACGTCTCCCGCACTCCACCTTTCTTGACCTACGTAAACGAAAATAATATTCAATAAGAGGTGATGACGTGGAGAAAGAGGGACAATAGCGAAATAAACTTACAACTCACGCATGGTTCAGCCGGAAAGTGATATAAGAGACCGCCATACAAACAACAGAAATCAGTATCGATACCGCCGTGCGTCATCGTTGAGTATACAGACGTGATACCTGATAAAGACTTCCCCCACCAGAGGTAAGGGGTCTTTAGAGTAAAGTGCCAACAAATAAGTATTTGCCAGTTTCGTCTGTAATTTGCCGGATTCGTCCGTGATTTGCCAGTACTAGATGTTTACATAGAGAGAATTCTGATTTAAGGCTTAGTAAAGAATTGACTTAAACTAAAGTTTCGTACCGGTGAGTTATCTCAGCTTTAGATACAAAAAACATCACAGGATGAGACAGTGGGACATTTTTGGAGAGGTATACGTATTTTAAAAGCGATCGATTTACAGCGTTTTAGTGTGACAGAATAAATTTTGAAGTGTCTGTGTAAGCACAAAAGTACATATGTGGTATGAAAATGTGACAGTATTCAGTCAAACGTATAAAACAGTGACACTGTCTGTGTTAGTAGGAATCAATATGTGACAGTGTGACAATATTCGAAAAAATAAAGCATGTGAAAGAGTGACATTATGCAAAGTGTGACAGTGGGCAATTTGCAACTCCATCCATGTGTAAAAGCGTTACAGTGACAAAAACATTGTGACAAACTGTCCCACTTTCATAATTTCACACTTCCAGAAACACATTTGCACGCTTTCATACTTTCAAATTGTCCTTGGTGCCTCATTACAAAGTTAAAGTTATTCAGAACTTAAACTTTTTGATTTTTCAATAAAAAAAATTAAGCAACCCAATGCAGACACGGCTCCACACTCAGAGAAAAACTTTAGGTAGATTATTAACATGGGCCGTGATAAATTAACAAGGTGCACTATCCCATATAAAGTTGCAGGAATTGCAAAAATTCACCTGATTTAAGTATTCTGATATTCAGTGTAAGATCAACCTAACTATATATTATATTCAAGTTTATATAAGCAAATTTCCTGCTATTTTAACCCAAGATTTGTATTTAAGCAAAAGCACAGTGCTAGTTATAGCCGAGGTCGTGTTTTTATAACACTGTGTGTTATCAATTTCTATTTTACCACCAATCAGGCTTAGTTAACTTGGAGTTTGACATTTCAACTGTCATTGGTTGAAGTGCGGAAAGGGTTGGGCTCCTTTAAAAATTAAAATTAAATAGTTATTTTCACTTTTTTTATTAATATTTATTAAAATCAGTTTTTTTCTTTGATTGCCTTAAGTATAAAAATTAAAATAATTCAAGTAACGCAAGCTTAAATAGTCAAACTAAATATAACACAAACTACACAGTCAGCAAAAAGAATACGACTTTATGAGCAAACGAAAAGCATCCGAAATTCCACCGGAATCAATCCACTTGCACAAAAAATCATCTAGCGCACAAAATTCAACAATGGAAGTTGCAAAATTGACTGTTCTTGAGCTAAAAACTATGCTCAACGAGATCTTATCTGACAAACTAAAGGATCTTGCCACAAAAATGGACGTCAATTCACTTTCACAAGAAATTTCATCTTTAAAAACCACAAACTCGCGCTTCAATGAGAAATTGGTCAAAATGAGTGACAGATGTGACCTTTTGGAGTCTCAAATAGAACTTTTGTCCCGCAAATCTAACGAGAATACCATAGTCGTGCACCTCCCTTTAGAGGAGAAGACAGATGCAGTCAACTCAGCCAAACAGACTTGCAAAGGCCTTCTCAATTTAAAAGGAAATGAAGATATTCTTGTTAATAACACACGCAAAATAATGAACACAACAACAAAAAGAGCGACGGTTTTGTTGGAACTTGACTCTACTGATACAGTCCAGCAAATAGTATCAGCTTCTAATCCGCTAAAAGGAACTAGGATTAGTGTGCATCGTGAACAATCACTCCTGTACCGAAAAAAGAGGCAATCTTTATTTGAAGCAAAAAATAAACTTCTCGCAATAAATCCGGCAGCTAAAATTTTCATTAAAGGAGACAAACTACAGATCGATGACAAATCATTTGTTTATAAATTTGCACGCGGATTGGTTATTAAGTCAACAAGTGAGATGACGTTCATACAACAACAATTTGGAGTGGGTGCACTTGAATATTTTGACAGCAGCGAGGGAGAAAATCACACTGACCTTCTACCGTCGAGAGCGCCATCTTTTAACCAGAACCTGCAATAGGACAACAGTGCCGTCTGCCATAAAATAAGTAAAAATAATACTAATTCCATTAAACTTAATATTTTTAGTTATAATTAAGTTATAATATATTAAGAACAAACTAATGTTAGCTGATTTTTTTAAATTAATTCAAAAATACGATATAATTATATTAATTGAGACTTTTCTAGAAGAAAAACATCAAAACGAAATTTCTAAATATTTTAAAGATTTTAATATCAGCTATATTCCTGCAGTAAGAAATAATATTCATGGTAGAGCTAGTGGTGGTATTATCTGTGGTATAAAAAAAAGCAAACTTCTTAATTTTATTAAAATTAGACTAATTAATGAAAAAATAGTTATTCAAATAGATGGTAATGGTAATCGAAAAAGCCACTTTATTGTACCGTTGTACCTTAATTGTAATAATTGGTTGAATGATTTTAATGAGCTGAGCGATTTTTTAAATAATTTTAACTCAAATAATATTATGTTAATTGGAGATCTGAATGCTAGAATTGGGCTTTTTCAGAATTCTTACTTTGAGCAGTTGAATACTCGGTCGAATATGACATCAATTAGAAGCTCTAAGGATGACACTTTGAATGGGAATGGTAGGGCCTTATTGGAACTACTTGAGAGTTTTGGTTACTGGTTATTTAGAAGCAAATAAATTATATAAGCAAGTATGTCGAAATAAACAGCTAAACTACACAATAAACCTAGCTAAAAACTTAGAAAGATGTAGGGACTCGAAATCGTTTTGGTGTAACGTGAGGGTTCTAAGCGGGAGTAATCATTTTTCTGGCAGTTCACTTCAAGCCGACATTCTAGCACCACACTTCCAGTCTTTATTGACAGGAAGCCGTGATTTACAAACGTTCCACTACGCCTTGCCCAACCTAATAGTCACCGAACTTGACTCACCAATTATTTTCGAGGAACTGGAAATTGCTTTCTTAAAAATGAAGAACAATAAGGCCCCGGGCATTGATGGTATACCTGTGGAATTTTTCAAAAACTCTAGCTTGGAATTTAAGCAGTATCTGCTATCATTTTATAATTACTTGTTTGAGAATTCTTGCATCCCTCAAAGTTTTAATAAAGCTTTTATAAAATGGAAACATTTTTAAAAAAGGAGATGCAAGTCTCCCTGAGAATTACAGAGGTATATCAATACTTAACTCCATAAGGAAGATTCTCGCTACAATTTTGTATATGAGACTTTCAAACTGGATAGAATCAAGTCAGCGTTTAAGCATGTTTCAAGCCGGTTTTCGTGCTGGATTCTCAACTGTGGATCACATCTTTGCATTGTCAAGCATTGCCTCTAAATACACTCAAAGAAAAAGAAAACTTTATGCTTGTTTTGTTGATTTCAAAGCAGCCTTTGACACTGTCAACCGGCAAGCTTTGATATACAAAATGGCTTCCCTTGGTATATCTAGAAAATTCTTGTCTTTATATGAAAAGTTTTTATGTGGAACCAATGCGACAGTTTGGGATGGTTCAGAGAAGTCAAACTGGTTTGAAACAACTGCAGGTGTTCCTCAGGGATGTATTTTGAGTCCAATATTCTTTGCCCTTTTCATAGACGACATTTGTGAAAGCTTGCCTGGGGGTGTCAGTATTTCAGAGATTTTGGTAAAAGTACTACTCTATGCGGATGACCTTGTCATGTTAGCCGATAATCCTTCTTCTCTTCAACTCAAAATTAACAGGCTTCAGAGGTACTGCAACACCTGGGATCTGAAGATTAATGCATTAAAGACCAAAATAATGGTGTTTGAAGCCCGGAAATGCAAGAGGTTAAGAGAAGAATGTTGGTTTTTGGATGACGACCGCATAGAAGTGGTACAGGAATTCAAGTATTTGGGAGTGCTGATGTCCGCAAATACAAGTTTTGCAAAGCATGTTCAGGAAAAGAGTAAGGAAGCCAAAATTGCACTTAGCATTATGTGGCCAAGTTTCTTTGGAAACTTAAACGTTGATTTGGGTTCAAAGTATCGTGTTTTTGAAGCCACAATACGATCTTGTATGTGTTATGTTGTTCAAGTATTTGGTTATACGTACTTTGAAGATTTTGAACTGATTCAAAGGTTTTTCTTCAAACGTCTATTTCGTTTACCTAATTCTACTCCAACTTACGCTATCCACGTTGAGTCAGGTCTTACTCCCATTTACATAAGAAACTTAAAAGCAAATTCCGATTTTCTGATTAGAACTATGAAAAAACCCGGTGTAAGTCTCCACAAGTCTGTTATGACTAACCTTCTGCGTTCACAGTCTTCACCGTTCAAAGAATGGAATTCGCTTGCGAGATCTCATGGACTAAGATTGGACCTAACAGAATCAAATATGGATTTTTGGCAGGAGTTGTTTGCGAATGTCATAGCCAAGATAGACGAACAAATCTATATTCAACATTTGAATCGGGCGTCTGCATCGACAACAAGAATTATATACAGAGATCTAAATCACCACCTCGAATCAGCTAACTACTTCAAAATCGAAATGCCTGTGAAAGCTATTAGCACTATTTTTAGAGCAAGAGTAGAAATCCTCAGTTTAAATTACATTCCGCATCGTTCAGACCTGCCAGTCTTACGCAACTTTTGTAACAGGTACGAGCGTGATGATGTTTACCATTTTATTGCCGTTTGTCCAATCTTGCAGGAGTTTCGAAGGCTTTATTTTCATCAAAGTGTCCTCTCTAGACTTCAGCTGATAGAAATTTTGAACGGATCGGCAGGGTGGACCAATCTTTACAAGTTTTGTGAAAATGCTCTTTACTATCGAAACAGTTTTTGAAACGCTCAAGCATTTGTAGTTAAACTTCAACCCGTTAATCTTATATTTAAATCAACTTATTTAATTTCTTATTTTTAAACCGCTGTAAATTTGCTAAACAATAAATGTATATCGCAATATCTAGCTAATTAATATTTTGCAATAAATAACTATCAGAACAATTGTTCTTTCTTAAATAATATATGCATCTACCAATTTTCTTTTTAAATTAAATTTTATATACACATGAAAAATGTCAATATCTGGCAGACGGCAACTTGCCATGTCCATAGATTCTTTGTAAACCTATCATTTGTAACGTTTTAGAAAATAAAGAAAATTTAATTAATAATTATTAGTTAACTTTTTTATGTGGTTATTTTTACAATTTTAACCTGTTGAATTTAACTGACTTGCTGTCAGAGTAGCACTCCGCCAGTTCATTTCAACTTGACACCAGTGTTTAAGTACACACACCAGCCATCGAATGAGTCTCAACTTACTGATTTTTGGCACCAGTTTTTTGCGTAAGGAATTTAGCCAGTGGATGAGTTTTATCTCCGTTAGTGGAAGGTGCAAGACTAAGAAAGTATCACAAAGTATTTTTAAAATAAAACAAATATAATAATAATACTTTCAGAATGATGCAAAACATGTTTAGTGATAAGCAGCATTAGAGATGGCTGAGGCAGAGGCTGAGGCTGAGGCGTATGGATTCATGACATTAATACATGATACAGGGTTGATTTGTATGCAACAGAACGTTCAGTCAGTCATGTTAATTTAACTAGATTTTCATGTTAATTTAACTAGATTTTCATGTAAAATTTACAGGATTACTATTTGAAACCACTGTTAAGCTAACAAGATGTCATGCAGATTGAACCTGCAGCCTACGCTGATTTAACACGACATTTAAATCAGGTAGATATATGATTAAACGGTTAACCTCTGATCTACCGAGTAGAAAAATAACAACCCGAAAATCTGGTATTTTTGACCAGAAATTGGTTAATGATACCTGGATTTTTCTCTGAGTGCACTCTTTCCACTAAAAACAATGCTGAAATATTTTTTTTAACAATAGAAGTCTTATCATTTGGATTTGGTTCATAGTTATCCTGCATGTTTCCCTATTTTTTCGCAGGACTCAATTGAAAACTTCTGGAATACCAAGTTTTTTTCCTTGAATATGTTTATGTTTTTGTATACCTACCTATTTGTCTTTTGTTTTGTTATTGTGACCTAGATATTAAAGTTTTCTTTGGAAAATCTTCTTATCGCACCGATAATGATGTCGACGAAGGAAACTCCCAAGGACATATACTTGTACAGAGAAAATAATAAAAGATATAACTTCTCAACTCAAAACAAATTCCATGGTAATTCTATTCGATTACTGAACTCAACTGTAAGTGTTCTCTATTTGCAAGCGAGATATGCTACTGGTTTCTGGATGCTGTGTAAATGTACTCTAGCAGTGCATGTTCTACATTATTTGGCAGCTATGTTTGTACATACAAACATAAACTTAATCCTTCGATAGAGGAGTAAAGCGCCGGAGATGAAAAACTGTATATGGAACCCCACTTCTAATGTTCATCTTCAACTGCTGGCCTGGGTTGTAGTCGTCATCGTCTTCGTCGTAGTCGTTGTCATCGTCATCGACATCTTCATCGTTCTCCAACTCGAAATTGTCCTTGTATTCGTCGTCATCCGAAGAATGTTTAAGCAAGCACGCTTCAATTTATTTTTATTGGTAAACTTTTTGATGCTCTGTGCGCATCATCTTTTATTGGTGTTTGCATGTGCATTTTGCAATGGAAAATGGAAAATAGAAAATCGGTGAAACTTAACATCTCAAAGCGAACATTTTTTCACACATAACTGAGCTTAAGAAAATCAGTTGTTGGTTTCCGTGAGTTTGAGTTAAGATTTTCTTTCTGTGGATCTAGCTTGAGTGTGTTCAGTACACACATACATAGTTTTATTTTTATTATCTTCATAGTTATTGAGGAACGACTTGATTGCCTTTAGTGTGCATCATCATTAAAGAATGTCAGCAACAGACATGGGAAAGGGGCCCTATATGTAGCTCCATTTCTAGAGTTTTTTTTTTTAATTTCAGATTCTAGGATAAAAGTTTTGTGATTATTTACTTTTTGGAATTTTCGGAAATTCGTCTGGTTTGTTGCGCATATGTGAGGATCTGAATTCAGAGAGAGTTATTTTTGTTGTAATTAGAGAAAGTTGTTATGTAGTTTATAGGAAGTTTTTTATGATGAATTTCATTCTGAATGTGTGTAGATAAATATTTTCTTTTTTACAGAAAACCAGAGCCAAAATAAATATTTTTTTTTTATTTGTGTATTCAAACTTTTCAAAGAATTTATTGAAGCATTAGAAAGTTTTTCTGAAGCATGTATGCATTCTTATGATCCGATGGGGCCTTGTATAAAGTTTTGTTTCGATGGGCAAACTATATTGTTAAACATAAAAGCCTTTAACTTCGATATTTTTCTTCTAGAATTGCTTTTATTCAGGATTTTAGAAAATTTAAAAGACTCACAATAACTTATAAATTAACTTTGGGTTTAAGTGAAAAATTAAACTTGTAGAAAGGAAGAAGTTTACAAAGTAAGGTTATATTGCGATATAATGTTTATTATTTATGTAAAAGGAGATGTTTTTCGCTTTTCGATAAAAGTTGATGAGCTTATATATAAAAGGGTTTGTGGCCAGAAAGAATTATCTTCATTCTGCTCTTACAAAATTTAATTTTCATTCTATAAAGACAGCTGATGCACGGAAAGAATTCTTGGATCATATCACAAAAATTGAGCTGCAAATTACGAAAAATGAATCCCGATTTATACCTTGGCTCGGGATTTCGTAATTTACGACTATTTGTTTGCAATTTGCAAAACTGAGCAAAATGAAGATATTGATACTCAAAAATCGTAAATCAACCCTCTTTACGTGTCAATTATGCTATCGAGAGAAAACAAAAATTGCGAACAACATATCGCAATTTGATCCAAATATTCCTCAATTGCACAATTTGTAAATTTGCAAAAATGATTTGTGATCACCACTTTTATTTCGTGATATTGCTACTTCGAAAGATCAATCCTGCTCTACCCTTCATTTTGCAGGTATACACATTTAATTTAATTTATTTGAAATAAATACTTTAGGCTTGACTCTACTTGGATTTGAACTCGCAACCCTCCAGTTGCGGAGCGAGCATGCAACCACCAGGCCAATTTGCATTACAGATCGTTGGTGTCACACATTGATGATTAGATACCTGCCATTTTGTGGTGCTTTATTTCTTCGAGAAGTAAATTGCGACAAGAAAGTCGTGATTTAGGAATTTTTTGTTGGTGATCTGCAACTATTCTCATGGAGTTGCGAATTACGACAAAAAAAACGTAATTCAGTGATTGTGCAATGTTAATTACTAAATATTTATCGCAAATCAATATTTTTAAATGCTGTTTGTAAAATTATGCTTTTGGAGAGTAAATTACGCCAAAACAGTTGTATTTTGCTATGAAATGTACAAACTTGAATCATGGATTTTAATTGTAAATCACGAAGACACAAATTTTGTAAATTGCTACGTTTTGACTGTTAAATTACCAGTTTTTATATTAATTTGGGATTAAAATGTCTTGATTTACGAATTAAACATGATTCGTAAATTGCAACTGCAAATTTTTCAATTGGTGATTTTTTAATTCTTTCCGTGTGGACAATCCATCAAAACCAATTATTCATTTGACTATTTTATTCAGGTAAAGGTTTTGATTATAAAGGTTTCCTTACTAAACAGTACAATTGAATCGGCCGTTTGAAGAAGGAAATAATCCCAACAATCAAATGTTTGGTAAATCAAATGAAAACTTTTAAACTTCTCATATATTTTAATTTTGTATTCAAAATGGATACCTGGTTACACTGAGAGAAAAATGTCGGCTGAATTATTTACACAGGTAGTAATAACCTTATATTCAGTGTAAAATCAACCGAGGGCCTATAACACAATACCCAAAGTGCTTGTTGAAAGAGTGAAATTCTATAACTTTTTAAAATTTGTGTTACAAGGAACAACAAGTCTAGGAGAGCTTAAACAATTATTTTGGCATCTTTCAACAAGTGGGAAATTTCATAAATCCATCGTTTTTGTGGCTGGTAACAACAAGAGTTAAAAAAGAAGAGAATACACTTTTTGAATAGTTTTTAAATTTCAACGATGGTTGCGGACTTGTTTGAAGTCAATAATTTAGAAATAAACAATTGCAGCAGGATTTATCAAGTGATGGAATTGAGAAGATTGTTTAGAATTTATTTAGTGGCAAAAAATTTAGTTAAGAAAATGTTTTACTAAAGGAGTCTGATGATCGAGGTGGCTCTCGTGAAAAAGCTATAACTCCAGCCTATATAGTTGGTGGTAACACACTCAAGTTGTTATTGTTCATTCAATATTATTCAATATAAATTGATGTATAACTTACCGCTGCAGCTCTAGATGCAGTTATTGACGTTTTTTATGGTTATTTTACAATTTGTACCCGTCCTCCTGTTAAAGTAGCACTCTGCCAGTTGATTTCAACTATACCAGTGTTAAAACACACACACAGGCCATCCAATGAATATAAATTTAATAATTTTTGGCACCAGTTTCATGGGTAGTGGATTAGCCCATCTGAGCGATTAGCACCGTTAGAGACTCCTGAGGCTGAGACGTATGGAATCATGACATATATACATGATACAAGGTTGTTTTAACATTTCATCATGTTAAATTAACTACATTTGCATGCTTAATTAATCAGTTTCCATGAACAAATTACAGGATTACTATTTTAAGGCAGTGTTAAACTTACAAGATGTCATGCAGATTATACCTGCAACCTACGTTGATTTAATAAGATATTAAAATCAGTTATTTGGTTAAACAGTTAATCTGTGCCGAGATTCAGCTAATTCGAAACCGTAGGGAGTGAGTGAGATGAGTCACTTTCGCCGAAAATCGATTCAGTTAGCGAAAGGGAGTGAGTGAGCGAGTGAAATGAAATGCTAATGCTGAGATTCATCTAATTCGAAACCACAGGGAGTGAGTGAGATGAGTCACTTTTCGTCGAAAATCGATTCAGTAAGCAAAAGTGAGTGAGTGAGCGAGTGAAATGAAATGTCAGATTACTCGCCAGATATTTCCGCAGTGACTTGGTGTACCTATGTGTTGGTAAATTTCCAGTTTTGGATAGGTATGTGTGCTTTTTTCAAGAATTCCTATTCATGGATAGGAAACTCCCTTTTATTAATTCTTTAATTTATTTTACTATCATATGCACATATATATATTAAATAATTTTATATTCTATTACTTTCGACACTATTTCTCAAGGGTGAATCTCAATTTAAACTTTAATTATGACAAACAAAATAATTGAAACAAAAGATACTCCAAACTCCATTATTAAAGATTCCAATGTTAACATTGTTGTATTTGTTGTTTCATTTCGTTTTGCGTTACGAGCGTGACAAGGAGGTAGAATTTAGCTCTTTTATATTTATTCTTTGTCTCATGTTCGAAACTAAGTTCGAACTTACTCAATTCACTTAAATAGCTGAATGACTTTTGCGAGTGAAATGAGATGAGTCGGCGAGTAAGGCGAGTCATCTCATCTCACTCGCTGAAATAGCTGAATCTCGGCACTGGTCTACCGAGTCGAAAAATAACAACTTGAAAATCAGGTATAACTGACCAGAAATTGGTCAGCTATACCTGCGTTTTTCTCTGAGTGCATCAAACTTTTAATATATACATGTTAGTTTTCAGATTTTATCCAAGTCCAATTATGAAATATTTGCTTAAATACATATTGGCGCTAATTACCTTTTTCAAACTGCCGATTCAATTTAGCCCAAGATGTGTCTTTTTTTTAAGTTCCATCGCAAAAAAGAGTGCAATCGATGGTTGTAGACTTTGAAGATTGTAAGAACGAAATAAATATAAAATACAAATATTCTCATCACAAACTTTTATTTCATAATCGACAAACATCAAAGAGCACGGTAGTGCCCAGCCAAGTTCGTGACACTACACCTTTTTAAAAAGAAGGAACTCAGGCGATTTTCGAGACCTCTCAAACCTTAGTAACATTTTTCAGCTCTTTTCAACTAGTAATAATTCCTGTGATATAGGACCTCTAAGACCGTAACTGACTAACTTACTGACAGACTCACTGACAAATCATCAAAACTATGGAGCACTTCCCAAAACCGTTGAAACATGAAATTTTGCACAACAGTTTATCTTGTAGTTCATATCACAACAAAAACATAAATGTTAAAAAAGGAGCCAAGTTCTTATGTGTTCAAGAAACCTGTGCGTAAAAAGTCAGCCAAAAAAAGTAATGAGATCTAAAATATATGCCAAGTTTTAAGTTCATGAAGTTTAATATCAAATATCTTAAGTAGAGTAATATCGAAACAATTCCAAATCATGACAGAAATTTGGTGATTAATGATTACTGATTAAAATTTGGTGGGTTCACTGGTCAAGTTTTCATACATTTTAAACTTGTGATTAAGTAAGTATTTAAGAGAAAACTTGCCAAGTAAATCCACCAAATTTGAATTAGTAATCATTAATTACCAAATTTCTGTCATGATTTGGAATTGTTTCGATATAACTCTACTTAAGATATTTGATATTAAACTTCATGAACTTAAAACTTGGCATATATTTTAGATCTCATTACTTTTTTTGGCTGACTTTTTACGCACAGGTTTCTTGAACACATAAGAACTTGGCTCCTTTTTTAACATTTATGTTTTTGTTGTGATTTCACTCCTTTTTGCAAAGATTTATTTTGCTAGGTGAAAGTCAAGCCCTCCCGCTCTACAAAGTCTCATCGTTCTGCGACAACCGAAAGTGCTCCAAACAAATAATAGCAATTCTGATAAAGTGGGTGGATGGCACCCCCCCTGAATGGACAATTCCAAATTTTCGATTTTTTTCCTTTCTAAGTACTTCAAGTCCTACCGACCTACCAACTTTCATCGTTCTACAACAATCGGAAGTGCTCCATATAATTTATAAGAATTTTTAAGAATGTGGGTGGATGCCACGCCCCCTGAATGCAAAATTCCAATTATTCAATTTTTTCTTTCTAAGTACTTCAAGCCCTACCGACCTGCCAATTTTCATCGTTCTACAACAATGGGAAGTGCTTCATATAGTTTATAAGAATTTTTAAGAATGTGGGTGGATGCCACACCCCCTGAACTGAAACTTGCAATTTTTCGATTTTCCGTCTTCTAAGTACCTTAAGCCCTACTGACCTACCAATTTTCATCGTTCTACAACAATCGCAAGTGCTCCATATAATTTATAAGAATTTTTAAGAATGTGGGTGGATGCCACGCCCCCTGTATGAAAAATTCCAATTTTTCAATTTTTTTCTTTCTAAGTACCTCAAACCCTACTGACTTACCAATTTTCATTGTTCTAAAACAATCGGAAAGGCTCCATATAATTTATAGAATATTTAAGAAAGTGGGTGGATGCCACGCCCCCTGAATAGAAAATTGCAGATTTTCGATTTTTTCCTTTGTATGTACTACAAGGCCTACCGTTGTGCGAAATTTCAAGTTTCTACGATGTCGGGAAGTGCTTCATAATTTTGATGATCTGTCAGTGAGTCAGTGAGTCAGTGAGTCAGTGAGTCAGTCAGTTACGGTTTTTGCGATTTTTGAAGTCCTATATCTTGGGAACCACTAATGCTAAAGAGTTGAAATTTGGTGAGCCATCTGTGTTTGATCAACTCAGCAAATACTTCGAATTTGAAGTTTCTGACTTTATTGGTACTGAAGTTAGAGGGGGGTTGAAAATCGCCTGAGTTTGTTCCTGTAAAAAGGGTGTAGTGCCGCGAACTTGGCTGGGCACTACCGTGCCCTTTGATAAAGAAAAAATCAAAAATCTGAAATTTTCTGTTCAGGGGCGTGGCATCCACCCACTTTCTCAAAACTCACTTTCAATTGTTGTATACTGATTATCATTAAGTGGATCGGTGGGGTTCTTAAAATTGTTATCAATTATATGGCGCACTTGCGGTTGTCATAGAATGTTGAGAATTGGTATAGAGCTAGGGCTTAAGGTGCATACTAAAAGAAAATTCAAGTTTCTCTTCAGATTTTGTTTATATTTTAACAGTCGTATTTATAATCCTTATCTAACTTTAGACAGCCGTCTCACTCCAAAAAGTTATTAAAAAACTTTGTTTACTGCTGTCCTAAAGTTGTCTAACTTGGACAATGGTATCGGTTGTCTAAAATGTATCTCACTTGACATTTTATTTTACTAAATAAAGCATATTCCCAACTATTAAGGATTTTTGAAAAACTGTCCGACTAGTCAATCGCCTTTAAAATTTAATCCTACTTAGGTTGTACCAAAGTTAATTTTTCCGTTTGATACATCACAACTTCCCTCTCTCCCCGCAAAATGTCACCGGTTTTATGCCAAGCAGTAAAAAAAAAACTTTTTCACCTAGTTTCATGATGGGACGATTTTTTAAGGACTTTGTGTACTTTTTTACCTGCACTACATCTGATTTACTTAGAAACACGAACACAGGTGCATATTTTATTTGCTAGAAGCATACAAATTTGTTCACAGAAAGATTTACGGTCTTCAGAAATAAAAACTAAAGCCTTACACTCCGGTTGAATCGAATAGTTCCTTATTTTTAGAATTTTTAATAAATACTGACCTTATCGACTGAAACGGAGTGTAAGATTGTGGTTTTTATATGTATAACTCTTTTTTCTTATAACTATTTCTGTTACCAAAATTTCAGCTTTTTAGGAAGTAAAATATCCATATAATCCCGGTATAAGTTGTGTATAAGCATAGAATTTCAAGCATAGATGCAGTCATTCTATTGGTTCTATCTCTGTTCTTCGGTGGTTTTGGGATTTGCCCCTAAAATAAAAAATGATGTACTCAAAATAACATTTCATTTGATATTCATTTTATTTCCGATGGTTTTACGCCCAGTCTCCATTATTTATTATTTATTATTATCCAAGGTCCTTTATTAATCCTTGTGCCTAATACCAAGTCTTATATTTAGACATTCAGTTTGTGTGCCTGAAGCATTTAAAAAAAGCAGAAAAGAAAAAATTGCTTGCTTACCTATTTTTTTAAATATTCTCAATTATTGTAAAGTCATATTTCATCAAAATTTCCCATGCAGTACCGAAAGTGTATAGCTAGAATGCATTGATGTTTGCCTTTCCGACATGTTGAAGAATGACCCTGAGGCCACACGAGCAAGTACTTGCAAGCAAGTTGGCTACATACACTGCCTGTCAAATTCGTAATTTGCATTCCACTTGCCTCCCACTTGCTTTCCACTTGCATTCCACTTGTTGTCTCCCAACTTGCTTCACTACTGGCTTCAAAACTTGCATGCCAGTTGATAAGCAAGTAGCTTGGGTTTGTTTGTGTTAGTAAACAAATTTGTATGTATTGCAACTTGCTTGCAAGTACTTGCTCGTGTGGCCTCGGGGTGAAGGACATCAATATTAATAAATTCGTTTGTTCTTTCTTTCAATAAATTAAGTTCTGGAATGATGGTAAGCAACAATTAATCAGCGCAAGGTTAAAGCAATTTGTACCACAAATTTTAACACAAATTTTATGCTAACATAACTCGATAAAACAGGTACTAACTAATTTAAAATTAAATTTGTTTGGTTAAAGTTTTCTTTTTGATCTTTCCCCAGCTACATACCTATTGCAAGTCCATCACTCACTCACAATTTAAGTGTGAACGAACAATCCTAAGGTTTCGCAGTAGATCACGTACCCAGGTATAGGTATTTCATTTTAAAACGAGCACATGCTTCAAAACTTTCTACTTTCTTAAATTTCTCGGAACTCAATTAATAAACTCTCCTATAAAGAGCAAAATAAACTTCCACCCTATGTCAAAAAAAAAAAATCTAACTTAGTTAAATGAAATTCCCTCCACTGAGCTACCTACTCTAAATTGGTTAACACCCTCAGGAACACGAACTACATGGAAGAAAGACCAAAAAAAACTTTTCAATTCGATCGGAAGCTCAAAAACTAAAAAGTCACACCCACAAAAGAAAATTCAATTATAATCCAACATTCCCGACTGTAAATCGCATCTTCAATTAATTCCAGAAGCAAAATTTCGCCAAAGTTCTTTGGATTTCAGGATTTATTTTTGGCTTTTTTTCTTTCCTTCTATTTAAACAAAATTTTAATTAAATTAGCATTTGAAAGTGGGCTGTGAATTAATGGCAGCCAACACCACCATACCAAGCTAGAGGGGATATATTCTATAGTGAAGAATGTTGTCTGTGAGCGAGCAAACGGAACCTTTATATTTTCTTATTTTTCTTTATGAACACAGGAGTTCATCTCTAATTTTTCAATCCAAACAACAGCATCCTATTAAATTCTGTAGAATATTGTAGAACTGTTTAACCAGAAATAATTTCCACCAAAACAACCAACCAACACGATATGAAATAACGGTTTGTCTATAGAGTTGACGCATCCCTCTCTCAGTTTCTCTCTCTCTCTGTAGCTGGACAGACGGAAAATTTAATTTTCCAATTAAATTTCTGACTTTGACATGAGATATTTCACAGGGCCATTGGTTTGCATTGGCTTGAGGCAAGGCTATACGGCTACGACTGTGAGTCAGGAAGAAAGGGCCAACAGAATTTAAGAGGTGATGAGATATTGCTCAAGTAGAATGGCCAGGACCAGGCCAGATATTTTACACTGGAATAATAATTTTAAATCCAATATTTCCCTTTCGTTAAGCTGGCTGTCTGTCTGTCTGAATGGGAGCGGAATAAATATGGATGCCAGGAAGTAATTGGAGGAAACACTTTAGGCAATATGTAAAATTTTATATAATAAAACACAGAATAATATATGTATGTAGGTGAAGGTGTAGAAAGCAATTAAAAATAATCCATAGTTTAATATGAATCCCGAAGAAGTTTAGTCAAAGAAATCGATTTTTGAGAAGACCTTAAGCCACATTTTCTAGGCATCTTTTTTTGGGTTTGAGAAACAATTTATTTGTTCCAAAAATGGTTTGGGTAACACATGATTTGGAAATGCTAAGGATTCCCTTTTAATACCTTATTTTTAAATTCGAAGATGCTATGTAGGTTAGGTTCAAATGGTTGTCAGCTATACAAATAAAATGCACGACTAAGTCGCACGTACTTGTACTCTTATGGTCAAGTGTCTTATAGTTTTCAAAATTGTATATTCGTAAAACATTAATTTGCATAGGTACCTACCTATTATAAAAAAAAAGAGTTGGACAAAAAAAAATTGGGCTACAAAATTTTCATGTGATGTGTTTTCTTACCAGCCCTAAGAAAATTTAACAAAAAAACAAGTTAGGGGCTGAACAATATTGCATTTAAACTGTATGCAGGCATCATTAATTCAAGCTCTTAAGGTATTAGACGAAAATTAAGGTTGTGACTAAGCCATCTACGCCAAAGATGCGTTTTCCAAGCTAAGAAATTTGCATTTTCACTAACAAAAGAGGTTGGGCCTAAAAATGTTTACATGCAAGATGCAAGCTGTTGTTTTCACAATCTCCAGAAAGTTGAACGAAAATAACAAGGTTGGGGCTTAACAATTTACTTGTTAGTTGTTTTAGACGAATTAGACGAAAAAAATAAAGTTGGGGATAAAAAGTGCACTGAAATGGTGTGTTTTTTTTTTTGTAAACCCTTACTGAAACAAGCGAGGTTGGCTCAGTAAATTAACATGTCAAATACAATAATTAAGGAGCTTGTGGACCAAATCTGATATACTAACAATTTATCATTTTAACCAGAAATTAAAAAACCAAAATTTTGAAGAGTTCCGTAGCTATTTTTTCCTTTTCTGGTTGAATACTGAATTTTCAGTAAAGCATGCCATAATTTTAAGCAGAATTGTCTTGGGTATTAATAGAATTCATTATTTAATATATATTTGACCAAATGAATGGATATTACCTTGATTCCTTAATTCCTCCCTTAATATCTTTCAGCATTAGCTGAGCGCCACAGAATTTTTGAGGCGTTTTATCTTAAATGTGTTACCGGTGCAAAAAATGACAAAATATTTTTGAGTCTGCAGATCAGATCAAACAATTTTTGTTTCCTCGTATAACGTTAATAGTCTAAGAGCCAAAGGCATAAAAAGTAAAGTCATTTGCGTAACATTGTAATTCATATCAATAATAGCCTTTTAGGGGTTGAACCAATAACCGTGTGTCTGCCTATCTTAACACGTGTCAAACAGGTGTAAAATTTGGTCAAAGAGAAAAAGTGGACATGCAACAAATATTAAGATTGCAATTTTGAACAATTGTTGTCATAGGTCAAACTCTCTATAGTTAGTCCCTAAGAAGATAGAGAGCAATGAAATATCCAAAAACAACTCAGGTCAACACATAAACACGAGTGGTTTTTAGAAACTTCATTGCTCTCTATCTTTTTAGGGACTAACTATAGAGAGTTTGATCTGTATGGACAACAATTGTTCAAAATTGCAAGCTAAATATTTGTCGTATGCACACTTTTTCCCTTCGACCAATGACTTTACTTTGAATGTCGTTGGTTCTCGGTCTTTAAGTGTATACCTAAGTGTCTTTGAATCTTATCTTTTTATTTCAGATTATTTTAGTTACTCGATTGTTGAAGATTTTGTAGACTGCTTTAAGACCAAGTGATTTAAAATCTTATCTAAAGAGGCCTTTACGCCAGCATTACCTATTTATTAAAAATATTTATTTGGTTTGTAGGTTAAAAAAAATGGCATGGCTATTTATGGTGTGCTTGAGACACTATTTTGAAAAAAACATGTTTTAGCCAAAATGTATCCATTTCTAATAATCATACTTAAAGAATGAAATAGGTGAGAAATGCTCATTTTATTTCAATTTTATTAACTTAGCTTTGTTACGGATTTCAGGTATCTGAGTGTCAAAAACTGAAAAAAAACAATATTAGTCGGCACTTTAACTCTATTAGGTGCCAGTTATAGCTATCATTGAAGCTCATCATTGAAAATTTTAATGATTGGTTTTGCGACGTTTAGGAGGAAATATCATTTATTATTTTGATGGACGATCAAAGCTCAAGACTTAATTAATATTTATAGTAAAAAAAAAATTTCTAATAGGCCCAACTTTCCTCAAAAATTGGCTTTTAATTCAATGATCATTGGTAAGGTAGTTCAATCATTGAAATAAGAAAAATCTTTTTATGTGGAAAGTTGGGCCTATTTGCACAATTTTTTTTGGCTAGAAATATTAATTAAGTCTTAAGGTTTATTTTTCCATCTAAATAATAAACGATTTCACTTCCTTAACGCCTCAAATTCAATCATTAAAATTTTCAATGATGAGTTTCAATGATAGCTATAACTTCCTTAGCCTTTTTTAAACACGTTTTATCGACGGACTTAAGCTTATTTATAAAAAATAGGTACACGAGAAAGAGAGGTGGAGTTAGCTAAAACTGGTTCATAGGACGAAGGTATAGAGCCGGAGTATGGCCGTTTAGTTTCGAATGTCATTTTGAGATGACATCGTGTGAAATTACAAAATGAGTGTACCTAAACTAATTTTTACTTTTTGTCACAAAGAAAGGTTTCTTTTATTTTTCTTTACTTATTTGAAATGAATAATTGTGGAAATCACCTTCGCTACAGTATATAGGCTTCACTCAACAATAAAAGAGTAGCATACAGCAAAACATAATATTTTGTGACGTTTGTTACACCGCACTTGCGGCAACGGAAATAACCGAAACTTCAGGCTGCGGCAAAAATAAGTCTGATCTAAATCTCGATGTCTTTTTTTGACGAGTGCTTAGCTGCCATAAAGCAGGTACCCACCTACATAAATATCACAAGTAAAAAGATGCAAGGTAACGATATTCAATAAAAAACACAGCTATTAACAGTTTGCTTTCAAATCCTAAACAAAAATTAAAATTTCAACAATATTGTAACTTATGGATGAAAAACTCCATGTTTTTGATAACAACTGCCAACAGTAGGGATGTTAGTGCACGATATGAGGGTATACCTTTCAATTCGACCTGACGGGTTGAGCTTTAGTACACTAATAGTTGATGTCCTAACTTTACTTTTTAGAAGTGTTGCCAAGGTGGCAACACTGTCCGAAGGATAAGAGGAGGGTTGCCAAAATTCCGAAATGTTGCTTATGCATCGAAAACCAAGGGTCGGACGATGACCCGTGAGCTCCCGTTGGATTAAGCACCCTTGAAACCATAGGACCACTTTATTGTTTTTCTCCCTTCCCTCCCCTTGCACGAAGGGGGTGGAAAAAAAGTCGTTTTGGAAACAAAATTTGAAAAGGCGAGAAAAGTTAGAAAATGTTTTTATTAATAAAATTTAAAGATGGTGTCGACGCAGAATTTCACAATCTACTACATTAAATCCAAAGTTGATTGAAAACCTACTTTGGTATTTTTAAAAAACCACTTTCAAAGTGCTAGGGAGGGAGATATGAAAGATTAACAAACCTTAATATTTATCTTGGAATAATGAAGGCATAGGATACATGTTTTAAGGGTATTTTTTAATGCCAAATTTTACTAAATCAGAATGAACTCGATACAACTGCCTTCAAAAAAGTTATAGCTTTCTTCATAAATGATGACCGAATTATTAGTGAAATACGTAAAATATTACCCAAATTTAAACAGCATTGAGACGAAACTTGGTCCACATATTTCATTTGTCATAAGCAACAAAAATGCCAGGCGCGGATACAGGGGGAGGGCAATGGGTGCAATTGCCCCCCCCTGGGCAAGATCGAATAAAATATGAATTTAATAAAATGTAATCAAACAATGTTTTTTCGTTATACGCTTATAAAATTTATTCTTGGCAGCCAACTCTTCCAACTGAGCCGTATCTTAATGTCTTAATGTCTTAATATCTTCATTTACTCTTTACAAAATGGAAATGTGGATGAAAAATTTCACAATTTTGAAAAATAATGTTTCAAAAAGTTATTTCTCTGCCCTCCCCTACAAATTTGTTGCAAGGACACTTTTCTAAATTTTCCACCTTAAAATTGATTTTATTTTAAGAAAAAAATAAAATCTTTGAAATACGTCGATTTAATTTCTTTAAGAAAATTTAACTGCTTCAAATGCACGGATCTACAAGATTAGAAAAAGCTGAAATAATAAACCACATTTGTGTATAAAAATTATTGAGAAATATCAACAAAATTTATACTTAAAGGTGATTGGGTCCTTTTTATGATAAATATTTAAATGTGCATTTACATTTTAGAAAGTACTTTCACTTGAAAACTCTCGAGAGTGACTCTCGGATCTCTGTTTTCCCCTCGGATGAGTTAATTTCATGACTATGTCCACTTTCGAGTCTTACTCTCGAGAGCTCCTTCAGAGCTTCTCACCGTCTTTTTCCTATTAAAAGGATACGCAACCTAAGAATATGCAAATGTGTTTCGAGTACGGCAAAACAAAAAGAGAAGTAGAATGGAACTTCTACACCTTAGGATTGTTTTTTTTTGCTGGTCTTACAATCAACGGCCGTTTTCGAAAAACTCATCTGCGTTAAAAATGCATTTGCAGATTGTTCTTTAAACTGCTAAAGTCACATGTTCGAAAACATCATCTGCGGTGCAGTAAAAAATCGAATTGACGATAAGAAAGTTGAGAAACAAGAGAACGTGTTCGTAAACATCAAATGGGTTTGCGAGTAAGTTGAATGACGTTAATCAAACCAATTTTGTGCAAGCAGGACAATTGCATATGACGATTGCAATCTGCGTAAAAAAATGACGATCATTTGGCGATCAAATTGGCTTTGATTTGACGTTTTCGAGAATGGAAAACGTCAATTCGTTTGTTAAATGAACGTTATTTTCTGACGCGAATATTGCTTTTGTTAGCACAGTCTTTTTTATCAACGTCACTCAGTTTTCTTGCAAGCAAATTTGACACGTTCTCTGCCTTCCCAATGTTTTTGTCATCAAGTCGATTTTTACTGCAGAATTGCATCGCAGATGATGTTTTCGAATATGTGATTTTTGCAAACTTCCTAACCAAACACAATGCTTATGAAGTAGAACTTGTATTTGCGTATGAGAACATTCTGCAAATGCGTTTTGACGTAGATGACATTTTCGTTAACAGCCTTTAACTGGCAAAGCCATTGGCCAATTATCTTGTCACAGCCAGTGAAGAGGCTGAAACTTTCACTCGAACTCGAACGTCATGAGTGGTGGGAATAGCGAATAGGAACCAACATACCGATGTGTCATTATGCTTTCCGAAACTTAAGGTGGTATTGCACAAATCCAGAAGGAATTCAAAAATGCTGTAAAGACACCATGCTACAGCTACAAACTGTTAAGTTTCATTTTAAAAAGTTCCAAAGTAACCGCTGTTCGAGACACTGATGTATAGCAGTTATGAAAGAGGTTATTGCTTTCTTCAAATTTCAAACTGACATCGCTTTGTGTGACCAGGGGGCCAATTCTGGTTCTGTGAAAAAGTGAATCGAAAAACTTTTCATGCTTTCACTGATTCTGATTCCCGTTCTTGGAAAATGTGAAACCAAGCATCAAAAACTTTCATATGAATAATTTGCTATCTCATGCGTTTCTCTGTTCTCTTAAAAAACACAAGAAAATTGAGAGAATCATGCTGTTTTCAAGAGAAATGGTAAGGTGGTTCGAGCATCGATAATATAGTTTTCATTCACAGAACCAAAATCGCTTAATTGTGCCGAATGAATAGAAAAAAAGAAAGCAATGCTTGGCAGCGAGTGTGAAAACGATTTATTCGATTCACTTTTTCACCGGACCAGAATTGGCCCCCAGGTGTGTAAAGCGGTATGAAGTGTACTCAATTATTCTGTAGACCTCATCAAGATTGTGGAAACTCACGAAGTTGCCCCCCCCCTGAACGAAATCCTGGATCCGCGCCTTAAAAGAGTCTACAAAAATATTTATAGTGAAAGGGTGTTTTTTTTTATTGAAATGGAATTTTTTTTGAATTACTACCATGAATCCCCTCCCGAAACTGGAAGGTTAATGAAAATTGGTTAAAACATTTGACTTTTCATCAAGACCAAGAAACAAAAGAGACGAAACAAATATAAACTATCTGAGGGTGTTTCTCAATAGGGAATGAGAAGCAGAGTTTTGGCTGAACATTTTTATGTTTTTGAAACCAAGATACATGAATAATGTAATATGGTGCATGATTTTAAGGTATTATTTTTTAATGCTGAATCCAATAATATTAAAATAAAGAAGATATACAAGCTCACATACAAAATTTATCTTAACATAATATTTTATAACTTTTCTTGTCTTTTCAAATATTGTTTCCAAAATGACTTTTTTCCATCCCCTTCGTGCGAGGGAAGGGTGGGAGAAAAACAATAATGTGGGCCTATGGTTTCAAGGGTGCTGAATCCAACGGTAGTTCTCGGGTCATCGTCCGACACTTGGTTTTCGATGTATAAGCAACATTTCGGAACTGTGGCAACCCTTCTCTTATCTTTCTGACAGTGTTACCACCTTGGCAACACTTCTTAAAAGTAAAATTAGGGCATGGACTATTTGTATATACTAAAGCTCAACCCGTCAGGTCTAAATGAGAGGTTGGTCTCACTAACAGCCCCACTACAAGCAAAATCTCCGTATAACTTTAACTAATTTTTATTTGAACAAAACACTCAAAAGCTACTCCAAAAATTAATTCTTCTACAAATTATTTAAGCCCCTTAAATTCAGAAACAAACACACAGATTGCCTTACATGTTTTTCCAAACTTTTATTCTCATTTCCCTATAGACATTCTTGTAGCTTTATTTTTTCTCTTGCTTATTCAACATTGATGGTCCAGTTCGGATGCTAGACAGGAAAAATAATTAATGAGAAAAGTTTTCCCTGATGCCAAGGTGGTCAGTTTTGATTCCCGATGGTTCACTTTAAATATCCAATAAACATTCTTAAACCAATTTTTTATTTCATTTTCTTTCTTTTTTTCTTAAAATTTAATGAAAATAGGAAAATTCTTGCGAATCCGTTTTCTTTTCTTGTGTTCCAATCCATTTTCTACCTTTGTATGTAATCCGAATCCTTAGAAGTTGTATACATACAATAATTGTCAACCTATCCTAAATACCATCAAGGTGGGTGGAATGTGGAGTTTTTGGGTTGACCTTTCTTCCAGTCTATGTATTTATCTATTCATCTAACATGTTTTACGTTTTCATTTCATTTGCAATTTGTCAAAAGCAACCGGAGAAAGAGCAAAGCAAAAAAAAAAAGGATATCAAAACAATTCCGGGTCGGTACTGCATTATTTATCCCAATAGTAAAATTGGATCCATATACTAACTGACACAGTCGTCAGAACAGGATTTAAGGATCCAAGTAGTGGGTGGTGAATATACATGGGGTTAGTTCAATAAATGACTCTTTCTTGATGAATGATCTCGTCAAGGGTTCAATTTTCTTTCATCTCATCACCCATTCCTGTTTAGTGGGCGCTATATCGGTCTGATAAGAAGGGATGAGTGTGCGGATGGATCTGATGATGGTGATGTGGTATGGGCACCCTCAATATGATGTAAAAAATAATTACTTTTATGCTTCAATTGATTGAAGCTGAATGTGAGTGGAGTTTGTTAAGCTTGATGTCAGATATTCGTGTGAATATTCCTTACTTTTTGTATTCGTTACTGGACTCTTTCAGAGATTATTTTTTTTTTATAGAAATATTGCGGTATCATAATACTATTAAGATTGATGCTGATGACTTTCTTGCCGTGCTGTTGTTGTTTTCTTTCTATTTTCACCCATTGTCCCCGATTTGGTCTTGGGAATACATGACATGATGGCTCAACACATTTGATGAGTAAATGAAGAAGAAGGACCTACTCTTCTTCTTTCATGATTAATAGGAAGGTATTGAAGATGAATACAGAGCAGCCAAGTATTAGTTCTTTATTTTGTTTTTGTTTATTCATTTTCTTTGTTCGTGCAAATGACTTTTAGTAAAAATATAACACTTTCACTCTATTGAGTTTTGCTGACAAGTCACTTGGAAATATAATAATTATATTCCTTAAGTGAAAACGTAAGAAAAAGTTGCTAATCATCATTGCTTTTTCATTAACTAAGGTTGTCCTAATGAAATACAATAAGAAATATTTTGTGTGTATATCTTAACTATTAATTATATTTTACTAAACTTATTCTTTGTATGTGTTGCTGGCCTCACTCATCAGTGACAAAGTGAAGGCCTTGTCATATGCAATTTGTATTGAGTTCAGTTTAAATTGCATGGATTTTTTTGATAAAAAACAACTGTAAACTATATCCGACAAGATTAGAATTCCTTAACATTAAGCTGGAAATTTGTTTGCCCGGGGCCAGGTACAGTTTCTACAAGAAAATTTGTTTATAAAACAAATTCTATATACTACTGAAATAAACCAGCCAAGTAGAAGACTTAGTTAAAGGCTTGTACTTGTTTAATTATTGATTCAAAATAGCCTTCTATGTCCCGAAAAACACAGCTGGGACTGTCTCAAAGATTTCTTCAGGAAGTTTAACTGGTCGCTATACATTGTTCCTTGATAAATTGACGATTGACGTAGACTCCAGTGTAGATATATAATATCAAATTTAATTCTTTCTCGGTAGGAAAATATTATTTCGAATAGGGTAAAATATATCAAACCAAAGGAATATTCCTAGTTTGATTTTAGCTGTAAAGAAGCTACCAGGATCAGGGCAGGGAAGTAAGTTTCCAAAGTTAAAAATCCAATCCATCTGAGGAAAACCGTAATAAGTTCAAACAAGCTAGAAAGACCTGAAACGGTCATATGAATCGAACCAAATTTGTACATGACCAAAAATTGAGGTAAGAAATACTACAATAACCCAAAGGTATTACAATTTTTTGGTGCAAAATACTATACTTCGTCTTCGGTTCCAAACCCTCGTCTCCAAGGACACTTCTTTTGTCAGCTCAATTTCAGCTTCAGCACGTTTTCCGATTATTTCGACGTTGTCAGATAGTTTTATGACTCTTTGTATTCAAATGATTTCATAGCACCAATCTTCTTTCGCACTCGTAGATACAGCCCCAAGAGTTCTGAAAGATCTCGAAATTCACACATCCGATGGCCCTTATATTATCCTTTGCATTATTCACAATAGTTTTTCTTCAAGGCTGGAAAAACTCTGCGTAAGCTTTTCCATATATTCTACTCTACTGGGCTCTTTCCGAGTAAAACAGTATCACAACAAAAACATAAATGTTAAAAGAAGAGCCAAGTTCCTATGTGTACAAGAAAGCTGTGCGTAAAATGTCAGCCAAAAAAAGTAATGAAATCTTAAATATATGCCAAGTTTTAAGTTCATAAAATTTAATATCAAATATATGAATTAGAATAATATCGAAACAACTCCAAATTATGACAGGAATTGGTATGAATGATTAAAATTTCGTGGGTTTACCTATCAAGTTTTCATACGTTTTTAATTTGTGATTAAGTAAGTAATTAAGAGAAAACTTGCCAAACACGCCCCCTGAATGGAAAATTCCAATTTTTCAATTTTTTTCTTTCTTCGTACTTCAAGCCCTACCGACCTACCAATTTCCATCGTTCTACAACAATTGGAAGTGCTCCATATAATTTATAAGAATATTTAAGAAAGTGGGTGGATGCCACGCCCCCTGAACAGAAAACTGCATATTTTCAATTTTTTCCTTTGTATGCACCACAAGACCTACCGTTGTGCGAAATTTCAAGTTGTTGCGATGTCGGGAAGTGCTCCATAATTTTGATGATCTGTCAGTGAGTCAGTCAGTGAGTCAGTCAGTTACGGTTTTTGTGATTTTTGAAGTCCTATATCTCGAGAATTACTAATGCTAAAGAGTTGAAATTTGGTGAACCACCTGGGTTTGATTAGTTCAGCAAATACTGCGAATTTGAAGTTTCTAACTTTATGGGTAGTGAAGTTAGAGGGGGGTTGAAAATCGCCTGAGTTTGTTCCTGTAAAAAGGGTGTAGTGCCGCGAACTTGGCTGGGCACTACCGTGCCCTTTGATTTGTCCAGTCTGTTCCAAAATATGGCGAATCCTTATCACCCTCAAACTATCGTCCAATTACGCTTATATTCCTTCTTTCCAAGCTAATTAGTAATCATTTCTTTGAAAACTAAAGATTTTTATTCAACAGAAATACAACTTTCGTAGATATACATAGGTCCTTCTCATTGAACAGATGAGCAAATCTTAACCTCGTTTTGGAAAAAGTAAGAAAATTGCACTTGATATTTCAAAAGTATTTGAAAGAGTTTGGCATCAAGGTCTTTTATAGAAAGTAGGTATATTATATGCCTTGATATATAAAAACATTTACCTTTAAAACTGCTCAATAAAAAATGTATTGGAGAGTTTTAATTCTTAAATTATTGACAATATAAATGCTGGTGAGTTCAAGTCCTTCGCATTTTGTATCCAGCTATTTTCCTTATACTGCCGGTCAATTGAATAGGCAAAGTTGTGAGAGTTGGGTGCAGCTCTGATAATGGTTCATCTACCCGCTTTCGTAGCCACAGTGTAATGATTTCCTTTTATTATTTTCCCATAGCCAGACTCATGTTGCAAATTATTGCTTACCACTTTTTGGCTCCTACCGTATTTTTCCTGTGATATCCTGATGTTTTGAAAGCAATTCACTGCACGCTTCTATCTATCCGTTTTATTAAATCAATGAAGGGCTTTCCGCAACCTATTTTTAAAACCAATTCTTAAAAACAATTCCAACGATTGGCAAACCAAAAGGACAATAAGCAAACTCAGTTTACTTGAATTTAAAATATTGGTAGTGAACCTATTAAAAAAAATCGGATAATTTTTTAGTTGATATGATCAAAGTAGCATATCAAAATAACAGTGCTTTTTCCAAGTAGGTTTATATCTCTAACTGATCGTAAACAAATGGCTCTCCAATTATGTAAAACATAGGGGGTATGCCCAATAAATATAACGGTAGAAGAAGAGTAGTGTGGCAAAATGATTGAACCTATTCAAATGACCGGCAGTTTATGTACATTAGGGTGGTCGTTATAATGGGTTTTTTGAGTTTTAATATTTGGTTGGGCCTAGATCAGCTCTAAATGAAGAAAAAAAAATTCTCTAATTTTTCCAGATTTTTATTTTTATCCCCTATAGTCGCTGTAGGGGTAAATTAAATTTCCCTTTTTTTTGGAAATTCACGGAAAATCTGCAGAAAAATTTGGAGCATGTAGGTGGGAAATAGACAAGAAAAAAATCCCACTGGAGGGGGGTAATATCTCCCACCGCTTGGACGGGAGGTGCAATTTAATAAAATAATTGCATAAAATAGAAAAAAATAGTTTAAAAAACAACGGCAACACTTACAGTAATGTTTTGTAGCTTTGTGGAAAGCCAGAAGGCCATTTTAATAGTTGATTATAAAATAAAATTTTTTGAATAAATAATTTCAGCAAAATCTGTTTTCAAACCTGTAATTTAAAAAAAAAAATAATAATTTTTATTCAAAATGTTGAGTTTGAAACAATGAAACAATTTTTTGCCAAAACTGTTCATCAAAAAAACTTAATTTAAAAACAAACCATAAGAATGTATTTCTGGCTTTCCAAAAAGCTATGAAAAATTACTGTAAGTATTGCCGTTGTGTTTTAATTAATTTTTGTCTATTTATGCAAATATTTTATTAAATCGCCCCTCCCGTCCAAGCGGGGGGAGATATTACCCCTCCCATAGGATTTTTTTCTTGTGTTGTTCCCACTATATGCTCTGAATTTTTTTGGCAGATCTTACGCGAATTTTGTAATATGCAAAAAAAAGGGGAAATTTAATTTACCCCTAAGCGACTATAGGGGATGAAAACAAAAATCTGAAAAAAAAATTTTCTTCAATTAGAGCCGATTTGGGCCCATCCGGGATGACCTTTTTTTTAACGACCACCCTAATGTACATATTTATCAACGATTTCATATTTGAGACTTCTAATCAAAACCCTACTTTTCATATTTGTTTCAATATTTTTTTTAATTATTCTTCGGATGTGGAACTTGAATGACAGCGTATGAAGCTCTTTAAATTTGGATCTCGACATCATTGCCCAATGGGGTATAAGAACCACATTGAATGAAATGCTTCAAAGACTCAATGTTGTCTCTTGTCGTGAAAGCAAAATCCTCCCCTATGGAGCCATCCATGAATGGCATTTGCATCGCGGAAACCAAACATCTTTCAGTTCTGGGTCACATCAGACCAACTTCTTTGGAAATTTAATTTGATGCCACCAAAAACACTGCTAAGTAGTGATAAGGCTTTCTCCGACGATGCAAGAAATTTTATCTGCTTTTATGATTTAGATGCTATAAGGTTTTAATTTGTTTAAAGCCCGAGTACAATAATTCTCATATCTGGGCAGGTGCTCCTTCAACCAACTTGAGTCTTTTAGATAGAATTCAAAAGAGAGCCTTAAAAATTGTAAGGCGATAGGAGTATAACCGAACATCACCAAAATGTTTCATGTCTTCACTAAATTTAATCGTTTTTTTTATAAACAGTGATCTGGTGAGATAACCAGTTATATTTTAAAAAATTACACCGTAATACTCGTACTCCCAAGAAGGCTCAACATTTTACAATTGAGCTTGATGTGAGTGAGCTTGAGTGTACAGCTGTACTGCACAAATATTCGATTGCTCTTCCAATGTCCTCACTACCTTTGTCACTGCCCTGCGGCATACCATCTGAGAAACAGGCTCCTAGGGAGACACTTCTTCAACGACTTTGAAGAACTCTCTGACATTCCAAGCGAGAACCTGATGAAATTTTTTATAAAACAAAATAAATTAAAATAAATTTGATGGTGCAACAGCTCGTGGAGAACCACGGCCTGGGTGACTTACAACTCTCAACCATTCCTAAGTGCGTGTTGTTAACAGGAATGAAGGGGACCTACAATTTTTTACCGAATCCAAACGGCGTGATGAGAAGCACTTTTTCATGACAATAGATACTCTTGGAGGATTTGTCAGTTCCTCGCAAGAGGCAGTATGTACTTCGGAAAAAAACATTTCTGTTTTTCGGTGACTGCGGCAGGGAATCGAACCCAGAGGTTCGGCATGACAGTCCAACGCACTAACCATTTTGCCACGAGGTACTACAGAGATGAAATTTACTAACGCTTTAAAATGGATTGAAAATTAACAAGCTCTATCAACCACCCGACCACCAGATTCAAAACTTCTCCACCCACAGCCAAAGACATAAAAAGGGTCCAGAACGACAATGATAGAAAAATGAAAACGGAAAGTCGCACGTGTTTCTGGTATTAATTTTTTATTTTATTAAGCTTAATACAAACGTGCACTTAAATCTCTACTTAAATTTAAACTTAAATTTTTGGTGTGTTTTTACTTTTTTTTTAAATTTTATTATTGATCTGGGCGCATACCCACCAGTTTTTTACATAAGAAAACTTAAAAATAACTCCTAAACAAAAATTAAAGACAACTGGGGCTTTGAATTTGGGGAATTGAATTAAAGGGACTTTGAATTGGGGCTGTTTATAATAGAATAAGTCTTATTTTGATAAGGGGAGGGAAAGATAATTTTTGGCGGAGATTAAGGTTAGAGTAAGATCAATCGAAGATTATTGGTGTAAGTTTGTAAGGAAATATTTTGTAGAAGAGTAGGGCAGTCAATGTTTCCAGATAAGAAGAGCTGTTGGATACAAATAATATAAGCCACTTGGCATCTCTGTTCAAAAGATTGCATGTCAACGAGCCTAAGACGGTCAATATAAGGAGGAAGGTTGTACGGATTAGTCCAAAGCAGGTTGCATTAGAGGCGAAACGAATGAATCTACGTTGAACGGCTTCGATACGATGGGAGTGGGAAAGGAAGTGAGGAGATCAGACTTGGCTAGCATATTCGAGTAGGGGCCTAGTAAAAGTTGTATAGAGGGATTTAGTGACATAAAGATCGGAGAATTCTTTAGACGAGCGGCTTACAACCCAGTTAGCTCTTTTGATCGACGTGTCAATGTCAACGAAAAGTAAGTTCCTTATCACAGATAGCACCAAGATCGCTCAATTATTCTACCGTAGCAATTGGATTATTTTTAATAAGATAAGTTCTAGGGGAAGAGGAATGCGCTTCGGGAGTAGGTTATTGCTTGATACTTATTTACATTTAATTCAATACATTTTTTTTGGTACCAGGTGGAAAATCTATTTAGGTCATTTTGAAGAAGTTTCGGGTCGTCAGGAGAAGATTTTTTTACCGTCGGCATAAATAGATATTAATGAGTCCTGAATAACACAATTAACATCATTGGTTGTCAAAGTAAATTTGAGGAGTCGAAGTAAACGGAGAATGAGCACCTTGCCTATACACCAGCTACTGCCACCTCTACGAGGAATACGAGCGTCAGGGAGTTTGATGGGGCCACCTCTGCCTTAGATTGGTAAAATCCTCTGTTTATAGGAAGGTTACAGCCCCTTCCACTCATTCAGCAATCCTTACCAAAGAACGGGCACATGCACCAACCACTGACCTATCAAACTTTATCTAAAAGACGTTACAAGGAACCACATGCTCCTATGGGCCTGGTGGAGGGATGATTTCCCAAGTGGGGGTGAAGGAAAGATCACACCTTTAAAAGGCGTCTTTCTCCCCTCAGCCCGGTGATTATGTAACTACAGACATTTCTTCTATGACTTAGAAATACCCACCGGCTATAGCTTGCTGAAACTCATCAACACCCTTAATGGGCTTGAATGATATGAGATTTTTCGTTTCATGGGGGTCACAATCCCTACGGTACATATTATACTGGATCTACAATGATCTAAATGCGACGGTAACAAGATCAACTGTCAGCCCATTAACCTAACGTAACCTTACCTAATGTTCATGGGTACTTCCTTTCAAAATCTTTCATGTTTACCTAACGCTCGTAGCTATAGATAATGTTCGGAGACTAACAAAAACAGAGCTTGATTGGCTGATCGGAAATTATTTATAATAATAATATAATTTTAAACTAAGAGCGAGAAATCATTTCTGGTGGTTTTCGTGCGGTAAGAAAAAGGGAAAAAAAAGATTCCCGCTTTAAGAAATAATCAAATGATAAAGCACTAAGAAGAAAGTTATGAAACAAAATCCATGAAAGCCTTCATGGTCAGATCTGTAAGAGGCTTCATAAAATAATCGTTTTTGCGTATAGACAAACTATTTTCCTTTCGACGATCGTTCTATTCCATGATTTTTTATATTTAGCAGGTTACCTAGTGTGCACCTGATTTTTGAATCGTTTTCCAATATACATAGATATAACTGGGTTTTGGATCCTAAACGCCAAGAAGTCGAAGTAAGTACTACACATTGGCAGCCTGGACCTTGAACGAGTATTTAATTTATCACTGAAAATTGATCACTTAACTGGGGAAATAATTCAAGGCAAAACACTCAGTTTGTTGAGTATAAACAAAGAATTTGCCTGGAAAACTCTATGAGTAAAGCAACGTAACACTTTGAATGAACGAAAAAGAAAGCTCCCTAATTTGACACATTGTTGAGACATTAGGAATGATCCGCAAGATCCATGAATCTCTTACTAAATTCGTAAGCTATGAAAGGTATCACGATTACTGGAAAAACAGGTAGTGTATCAGTCTTTCCTACTTATATAATAAAGTGCAACTTAACTGCTATTTCGCATTTTGGGAAAACACTTGTTTTAGCTATGATTCTGGTTAAACCCTTACAATAGATCATATATGTACTATAAGCAGAAATAAATCCCTAGACCTTCAATAAAAAAAAGTCGTTAAAATAAAAAGCCAAACATTTTAAAATCTTTTTATAAAATAAATCTAACAACAGCTGCGTTAGTAGCTAAGGTGATGATATATTCATATAATATGTTTAAAGGACTCAGCTATTTGACACACGTAATAAAACTCTTCCTGATTTATATTTTTTGTTCACATATAAAATTTTAGAAAGATATTTTCTGAACTTTTTTTTGGGAATAAATTATTTCGATTACTAAAAATAAAGCGATATAACTTCATACAAATTTGGCAAAGCACAATTCTAAGATACGATTGTGGTTTCTCAGCTAAAGAATCTCCTCTTTCAAACCGAAGGAAAGAAAAGATTTTTTTTATTGTTTCAAATCTAAAAATTTAAAAACAAACGCAATTTAGAGGATTTCAATATACTCCTAGGTGTAATTCAATTCACTTTCCTCAAATAAATCTCGATCTCGTGTGTGTGATGCGGTGTTCCTAATGTGAATAAGACATAAATAGAATAAACAATTTTAAACTTATTTTCTTTTCTTTTTTGAAGAGATATGTGTAAACCCTTATTGATGAAATATGTTGAGTATCTAATTTAATTTCAAATAATGGTTTCAAAATAACTCTCTTGAAAATTGAAGACGATATGTATATTTTGTCAAAGAAAAATCCTTCATTCACAATATAAAAAAAAAAAGAAAAAAAAAACAACATCAGGTACAATAAAACCTTGATTTACTTTCTTCTAATCAACAAAATCGAACGTCTTTCACTCAATAAAACCAAACAAAACAAAAAAAAAGTAGAAGGAATATAAAAACATCGAACGAAAAAAACAACAAAAAAAAAAAGGAAAAGAAATGAAAATGTTTTCCAACCACGTAAGGATACCTCCCTACATACATTCTTTCATGGAATACATTTTGTATGTTTTTGTTCCTAGATTGAGGTTCCTCTTATACACACTATATGGCTGCTACTGCTGCTTCTTAACATTCTCCCAATGAAATTCAATTTACTTCAATCGTCTGTCTATGTCATTTCGTCTCTATTCATGCCTAGAGGGCTTATATATGGAAGTCCATGAAATAGCTACCCGTAGATGATAACAAATCTTTCTTTTGCTCTCTTTATACAATCTACACCTTGTTATCAAAAGCAAGTTGCAGAATAAACTCTTGTATAGCCTCAAAACCTATTACCTATACACAACCTTATTCGTATCTTTACGCGCCTGTACTATACACATAAATAACCCGCAATGTGTTCTTTTCAATTAGGTGACAACAAACTTTTCTGAATGAGAATGAGAGACCAGAGATATATATAAACTAAGAGCTATCATTGTAGAATAGAGAGTAATAGGCCTTATTTGGTTTTGGTTTATCTGGAGGTTTTCTATAGGGAGCAGTTATAAAAAAAAACAACAAACATAAATTTTCGGTTCCATTTTTATGAACTTTTGGAGAATTATACGAAATAATGTTCCTTCCTTGCTGATACCAAGTTCTATTCAGCACCTCAAACTAGAGAACATGATACAAATCACAACCTTCTTTAAAGTAAGAGTATAATAACACCGCCCCTGTTTTTAGACCTTTGAAATTAAATTTTTACTTACTTTTGTTCCTCCGACCCTGTCTTAATTTTATCCATCTAGAAAAATGGCAAGTTAGGTCAAATCAAAGCCCTGGGCATTTTTTTGTAGGAGAAATCTAGACGAGGAAAACTTGTCATATACTCGTGAGGCCCTCATTATTTAAAACTTGTCGGTTAACCTTCCAATTAATAATTGGCAAGGGCCTAGAGTTTCGATAGTTAGTATCTGTGCTAGGCCCTTGTTGATTTGTATCCAAAACTCTATAATGTACCGTCGGAAAAAAATATTGCTTTGTTTGCTTTTTCTGATAAGTTTTGAATATTTTAAGTTCAACAACCAGCAGCGGATCCAAACCTATAAAATTGGCAAGTTTTTGTAAAGTTTAATCAAGGCCCTGGAAAGGCTTTGGTAGGGGAAATCTAGACAAGAAAACTTGTCAAATACTCCTGAGGCCTCGCTAGTAAGAACTTGTGGGATACGGCCATGGAAAGGCTTTGGAAGGGAAAATCTAGACAAGGAAAACTTGTCAAATACTCGTGAGGTCCTCACTATTAAAAACTTGTTGGGTAAGCTTACAATCCCAATGCCAGATATGAAAATTTTTTTTGTTGTCGCTAGAGGCAATAGGATTAATAATTGGTGAGGCCCTACCGAGTTTCGATAGTTAGTATATCTGTGCTAGGCCCTTGTTGATTTGTATCCAAAACTCTATCATGTACCGTCGGAAAAAAATAGTGTTTTCTTTGCTTTTTCTGATAAGTTTTGAATATTTTAAGTTCAACAATCAGCAGCGGATCCAAACCTTAAAAATGGCAAGTTTTTGTAAAGTTTAATCAAGCCCCTGGAAAGGCTTTGGTAGGGGAAATCTAGACAAGAAAACTTGTCAAATACTCCTGAGGCCTCGCTAGTAAGAACTTGTGGGATACGGCCATGGAACAGCTCTGGTAGGGAAAATCCAGACAAGGAAAACTTGTACAAATACTCGTCAGCCACTCGCTAGTAAAAACTTGTCAGATAAGTCTTGTTATCCTATCACAAATACCTCAAATATGCAAAAAAAAATATTTCTTACCCATCATACAATAGTAGGAAAAATTTAAGAAGGTACAGTTTTTCATTTTCAACAAAACGCCACTGTATTGCAAAATAGCTCAACAGTTAGCGTATTGGACTGGTAATAAGAAGACCACAGAATCAAATCCCAGTGAAGACAACTTTTTTTTTGTCTCTCGAGGCAAAAGGTTGCTTAACTGGTGAGGCCCTAGAAAAAATCAATAGTTAGCCTTGCTAGAGCCATTTTAGGGTCTATGTAAAACTTTCTAGTGCCCCGTTCCAGGTGGGAGGTAAGAAAACTACTGTGTATATTTGGGATTTTAAGCTTATGAAAATTGTCCAAATTTTCCAACTTCATCGAAACTTAAAATGAAGAACGCTGAGTTGACCAATTTGTAAAAAAAAAAAACATCAGTACTTACCATGAAAAGAATTGAAAAACACTTTTTCAAGGCGCTGAAACCCACCTTTACTTCATCCCTGTTAAAAAATACTAAGGTTGAAACGGTTACAGAAAGGTACTTCAGCGAACAGAATATTCATCCCATCCATTCCATTGACGATGAAAATTAATGCATGCTATTTGGTATTTTGAAACATAAAACACTAGCTGAACATTTTGTGGCTTAAATACCAAAGACCATTGCCTGACTGTATATATGGGAGACTATGGAGAGAAAGTACCTAACCTACGTCTTGGACTCATTTGAGCGGAAATAACGTTCCGAATTGAATAAACATTTCCCACAGTACCCACCACATCATGAAACATAAGGCAAAGGACAACGATGTCCTTCTATAAAAATCTCCTTGGGGGTGTATGATGCTGGACCAAACAGATATATAGAACACTGGAATAATGTAACGAAATAGAATCGAAGTAAAATACATTAACTCCGCCATATTTGGATCACTGGTATTGTAGCGTGCTAGAAGACCTCTCCACAAAAAGAAATAGATAGATTGAGTGTGTTTGGGAGAGAGAGAGAAAAGAACAAAAATGCCAGAAGGTATTACACAAAAAGTAGTGTGAGTGAGTATACCTATTGCTCTGCAGATATTGGAAATTAAATTACGACATCGAGCTGGAAAGAACGACTATACATATTATCAAGGACGTTGGACTGGACCTGGTAACATGGCGATGGTGTTCTGGGCTGGGGAGTACTCTATGTTTTGTTGCCCATTTATCTGTGGGCAATCAAAATGAATAAAAAAAACAACGAGGAGCGTGAAAGAAATTGTTAAAGGTCGACGTTAAAAGTTTATGTATTTCCTTTACCTAGCCATCAGGAGCCCCCAGAGGCTCCTTCCTTTTTGTCTCAGTTTCAATGTACCTACATATATTCCTTTTTACAGTTCCTGCCCCTACTGCCTTGAAAATTCTCTGTTTCAGAAAAAAAAAACTTTTCATTCTAGGAAAATTGACTTTGGACCATTGACAGATGGTTATTGCTAGTTCGGACACTAGGTGAAAAATGTTTCTTCAACTGAGATGGACAATCGAAGGACTCGACACAAATGTTATAGGTGCAGAACATTCAGGATTAGATGGTGAATTTTTTATTAAGTGAATGGTATGTTTTATTAGATTTCATTTTTCTAGTTTTTTTTTTATTTTTGATTTTATTGATCCATTAAATCGATTGCAAACTGAGGTTACAATCGTATGATGTGGGGGATTTAATAAATTAAAATGGATTAGGCAACAAATTGTCTACATACACGTACTTTTAGTTGAAGTAGGTAAAAGATATTGAGGATTTCTTTAATATTCAATGAGTTTTATTTCTTAGTATTTTGAATTATATACATAAATAATGAATAGTTGTAGACTTTCATCAATCATGAAGTCGACGAAGCAAATTAAATCTTATTACAGAGGTTAAATATATTTCCGGTTGATCTATGAGTTCACATGAATTTGATTTTATGAGGTTTTCATTCACTTTATAAGTTAAATATTTTTTACGAAAGAAGCTATAGCTGAGTAGGTTAGTAGCCCTTTAAAATAAGAATTAGTTTGATTGATTCTGTGTATTGAAACACATATACATACATAGATTTTTATAGGTAAATGGTATATGTTTTTATAAGAAGAGGTATTTTGTATAATACAAATCAGCTAAGCGGGTGGAAGGGTCACTTTTGAGCCTTGCTTAATGAGGATTCTGTTGAGGAGAGTGCTGAAGTACACCAGCTAAATGAGAAGCGTGGATCTTATAGGGGTATTGACATCGAACACTACTGGGAATCCAATCTTCGATAACTCTTCTCAAAAACAACAAAGCAGCTGGACTTGATGGAATACCAGCCGAATTCTAGAATACTGACTCCATCAGAACGGCTAGTATTTAACACCCTTTGATACAAGCTGTGTGGGAAAACGAAATCTAACCCAGCGACTGGAAGGATGGTGTGATTGTTAAGTTGCCAAAGAAAGGTGACCTCAAGAATGGCAACAATTGCAAGGTATTACAGTTTTGTCCCGTTTTTCCAAAACTAATGGCAACCATTATCATTCTCGAGCGGATAAAGGTTAATCGAGTCTACATTCAAGAGACATTAAGCTGGTTTCCACAGTGGGCGGTCGTGTGTCGACCATATCAACACTCTGCGTATCGTTCTTGGGCAGTCTGCGGAGTTTTATGCACCACTTTACCTCATGTTCGTGGATTTTGAGAAAACCTTTGACCGAGTCAAACGTGAATGTATATGGAGATCACTTCTTGGTAGGGAAACTCCCCCAAAAATTGTTGCCATTATAAGAAAGACCTTAAGCAACGCAAGATGTTTTGTTTAACACAATGGGCAGCTATCCGACTCTTTCAAAGTGCGGCAGGGTGTGAGAAAGTGGGATGTTCATTCACCAATATTCTGTTTCTACTGGTGATAGACGATGTTTTGACGGCCAGCGTTGGAACAGCGATTACCGAAGAGATAAGGCATTCAATTGAGACCGTTTGAAAGGCCTAGTCACTTAGACTATGCCAATGATATATGTATGTCTCTTGGCAAATAACATCATCGGGCTGAACGGGATGTGTCAAGAACTGAAGGTGAAAGGAGGGTCGAGTGGTCTAAAAATAAATAGCGAAAAGACAAAAATAATGCTTACAAGCCGCTGCACACATCGGTGTATCCTTATATAAGAGACGCTAGTTAAAGAGATTGAACAACCTTGTTAGAATTGTTTCAGCAAATGATGGTACTGATCTGGACGTTGAAAGTAGAATAAATAAAGCTGACACAGCCTTCAGTTTTCTGTCTCCAATTTGTTCGAAAAAGTCGAACAATTTAACTAACCTGCCAGTATTGTTTTTGCAAATGGTGGTATGGATGTGGACGTTAAAAGTCCCCAATATGGAAATCTAGTCAAATCTCCTTACGCACTTAGTTGAGATTCTTCCAATCCAATGGCAAATCCGTGCTGTTATACATAGGTATGCTTGCGAAACCTGGATAGTCACGATTACCATCTCGAAAAAATTGCATGCTTTTGTGAATCGCTTTCTATGCTATATTCTAAAAATTCGCTGGCCACAAATTATATGAAACGAAGAATTGTGGCGCAGGACAAGTCAAGAGCGGCTGGACGTTGATCGCACACTGAGAAAACCAAACGATGAAATTGCTAAAAATTCCTTTGAATGGAATCCTCAGGGTGTACGGCGGGTTGATAGACCAAGAAGAACATGGAAATCAACGGTTCTAGCAGAAACAGACCCTCAGAAAAAGTAAAATATAATATCAATCTGCAGGCCGTGAAGGATGGAAACGATTTGTTGGCGCCCAATGCCCCAATGGGGGTTACAGGACTTGATGATGATGATGTAATGATTAGTCTGAAAAAAGTAATCAAAGTTTTTTTGATGATTACTTGAGTTTAAATTACATTAACCCAATTGAACTGCAAGTGATTGACTCTTTTGTATTTCATATAGTTTGAATTTCTTCAATAAAATTTAAAAGTAATTGAAACAGTGCATTGCTTGGAGATTTTTAATTACAAGTATATAATTGCAATTGAACTTTTTTTTATCATAAAATCTAATTATTATAAACAACGTAAAGTTGTTGAGTTTAATTAAGTGTTTTTGAAATCTTAGAACAAAGGATATACATTTCTGTAAGCTGAAAAGCCTATAAACACTACAAAATATCCTAAGATTTTAAGAAAAGGAAAAAATTAATGATTTTTTTTTTTTTTGTACCTTGAATTTGTTTTCTGGTCCGTCCCAGAAATATGGGGTGAGATAAATTTAATACACCTTTTTGGCGAATATCTCGTGAATAAGGTGCCATAAGCCACGTGTGACCATTAGGGTGGTCCTTATATTGGGTTTTTTTGAAATTCCAACTTGGATAGGCATCAAATGACTCTAAATAGAGAAAACAAAATTTCCTAATTTTTTCAGATTTTTATTTTACCCCCCTGGTCTCCCTTTTTTCACTTCAAGGTACAAATAATGGAGTTAGGGTGATGCTTATAACACGTGAAAAAAAAATCAGAACTTATAGATTAGAATCAGACGAAAAAAAAATCGTATTGGAGGGGTGGTCTATTTCCCCCCGTTCAGGCGGGAGGGGTAATTTTCTAAAAATTTGACCCAAAATAGAAAAAAAATTATTAAGAAACAACGGGACCACTTACAATGGCATGCTATAGCTTTTTTCAAAGCCATGAATCCAGCCTCTAATATGTTTTTTAAATCAAGTTTTTATTGTTAATAGTTTCTGAAAAAATAATTTTCAAACGTAAAAAATTATTATTTTTGTTTTTGTTTTTAGATTTTGAAAATTATTTTTTTTTTAAACTATTTACAATAAAAACTTGATTTAAAAAAAATATTAGAGGCTGGATTCATGGCTTTGAAAAAAGCTATAGCATGCCATTGTAAGTGGTCCCGTTGTTTTTCAATATTTTGTTTTCTATTTTGGGTCAAATTTTTAGAAAATTACCCCTCCCACCTGAACGGGGGGAAATAGACCCCCCCTCCAATACGATTTTTTTTCGTCTGAATCTAATCTATAAGTTCTGATTTTTTTTCGCGTGTTATAAAAATCAACCTAGCCCCATTATTTGTACCTTGAAGTGAAAAAAGGGAGACCAGGGGGGTGAAATAAAAATTTGAAAAAATTAGGGAAATTGTTTTTCAATGTTTTCAATCGAATGAGGGCTATCCAAGACAATGTCCAATTTAAGGACCACCCTAGTGACCATGCATGATCATGGAAAACTCTAACAACATTGACTATAAATTTTCTATGGCTGAACAATTTCTAAGGCTAGTTAATTTTTGTTACCAATAACTGACTAACTTGATGCTTTTTTTGGGAATATCCCACATATGGAGCAAGAACCCAGAGCCTTACTCAGTTTAATTTGCATCTTTATTGAAATTTGAATACTGTGGTTAAAACTTATTTCGAATAATTAAAGGATAACCACGATGCACGAATCAACTTATATCACCTAAGAACAGATAAGAAGCTTTGGAAAATTCTTAGAAGTATAACTGTCAATGCCAAAAGCAGGCTCAGCATATTAAAATAACAATTTGAAGTAACGATAAAAGTGCCGCACAATAGATATGCTAATTAATTACATCGATGATTGATTTGAATGATTAATGAATGATTGAATTACATTAAGTCGATAGTGCCACCAGGGGCGTAGATGCAGTGGTTTTTACTTGCGATATATACATATGTAGGTACTTAATGACAAGATATGCATTCGAGCAAAAAAAATGGAACTTGAGATTTTAATCAGACTTGTCATTACGATTATAGCGAAGACGAAAAGAGTGGATCTCAAAATTCTGTCTATCTGTTTGTCTGTCTATCTGTTCAGCTCCAGCTTAAACGGCTGAATCGATATTCTCAAAACTTGATACATTTAGTGACTTAGTTTTTTTTGTAACCAAAATTAACGGTGCATGCGAAACAATTTTTTTTGCAGTTTTTCAAAATCTTATTTTTCTCAAAACCGGCTCCCTTACTTTGCATTAAAAAAAAAATCAGTAAATTTATTTCGGTAAAGGATAATTTTGGACAGGAAACCACTTTTCCAAAAATGGTTATTTATGGTACATACCTTCGAAAGAACCATTTTTTTGTAGTGTTTTTTATTGTAGGTAACGTGGCCCCTGTAGGTAATATGCCACCCCTCCTCCCCCCCCCCCCTAGTTATTTCTTTCGTCATAAACTTCTTCTGTTGGGAGTCTAATTTTTTACAAACATTCCCCCTCATAATATGTTATAAGGAAAATACTGGCTTTTTACGTGCTTAGGTGGCATTACATTTCCCACTTGAAGTTTAATGCCTAAAAGATCATCTTTTCATCTTTAACAAAATTGAATGTGATGGCTAACGGTTGTATAGAAAAATTATACAGGGTGTCCTTTAAATAATGGATACCCTTGCAACTGGTTCTAGCAGGCCTTATGACTTTTCCAGAAAAAAATATTTAAAAATATTTTCCTAGTGGTTACTATGTTATGATGTTTTTTCCAAAAGTTGTTCACAAGTACTACTTTCCTCAAACACGTGAACGCTACGACGTTGGATGAACAATTTTTACAATTTTTTTTATTTTTGTAATATTCTAGAATAACTGTTGTAATAGATAGGTGGTAAAATTTAACAGTAGTTTTTGCATTTTTTTTTTTTTATTATAATTTTTTAAAATATTTTTTTATTTTTTTGACCACCTCTTATAAATTAAAATTGTATGAGAACATAAATGGCCAGTTACTTAAAAAAGTTGTCTATTTAATGCACTTTCCAAAATAGTATAACACATGCTTGTGTGTTAGCAAAATAACCAAGAAAATTTGTCAATTTAATAAAGCAGCTTTTAAAAGTTTCGAAAAATGTATATTAAAATGTTACAATAACCTCCAAATTTGGATTGGACAAAGATTTTCTCTTTTGATGTGTAAGGGGGTTCAGTGCAAGTATAAAACTCGATTTTAGGTGTTGAAGCCCCACCATTCACCATACCATATTGAAAAACGAGTTATAAAAAGTTTTCCCTGACAACTTAGATTTTATTAGTCTTATAAAATAAAATGCACGACTGGGTCGCATGAACTTGCTCTTATGTTCAAGACACTGCAGGCTTCAGAAAATTGTATATAAAAACATGGAAGATATGAGAGAAAAATGTAGAGAAGCATGAAATACGATATTTAAATTGGCTTAAACAACTCCTGTGACAGTTTGAGATGAAAAAAATAATGCCATCTTAATCCTTGATTGAAAATGATTGTATGGAAAATAAAATGCACGACTGGATCGCACGTACTTGCTCTTATGTTCAAGTTGTGTGGGACTTAAGAACTTTAAAAAATATTCAAGTAATTATAGAAAAAGTATAAAAAGCATTTAAATCGTTCATTTAATTGTATAAACAGTCTGATAAATAACTTAGAGCTCAAAAAAAAAATATTCCATTTGATTACTTGACAAAAATATGAATATATGCAAAACAAAATTTAAAATCGTTGGAGCCGTTTTCTTAAAAATTAATTTTGTATACCTATATAAATTTTTTTTTAATTTTGCAAAATAAAATTTGGTATGCCAATTTTGAGTTATATTAATATACATTTAAAACTGAAATTTCAAAACAATTCATGAACCCGTTTTTGAAATATTGAATTTTCAAAAAAAAATTTTGAATCTTTTTTTTTTAAATCCAAAATTTATTTTTTCAAAAATTTTGGTATGCAGTATTATTTATATTCTAACAAAGCTTTTGTGCAAAAATTTTTATTGAATTCGGATGAGCGGCTGATGAGAAACCCAAAAATAAAAAAAACCGTTAAATGGCAGGTACCATTAATAATTTTTGTTGATGATTTTTTTTCTTACTAAAAGGTACATCATATCTACAATAATACACTGATTTTTTTTTATCAAAATCGTTGGAGCCGGTTTTGAGATAAATAAGCTTTTCTTTAACGGTTGTAAGGCCAGTACCATTATTTTTTGAGCTAAACAAAAACTTCAATTTCCCCTGTGGAGAGTTACAAAAAAACCTTAAGTTCAAAATTTGAAAAAAAATCGCTTTAGTGGTTTAGACTGTAGGTTGAGGTACGGACAGACAGAATTTTGCCACCCACTTTTTTCGTGTTCTCTATCATCGTAATGACATGTTTGATTGTTATCTCGAAATTTTTTTTGCACGAATCCAAAACTTGCCCTATAGAGCCTATGTAGTATATCGCAAGTAAAAATTTAAAATCGTTGGAGCGGTTTTTTAAAGTATTAATTTTTTATGTATAAAATTCTTAAAACATTTTTAAGAACAAATGTTGGTATGCAAATCTAAAGTAGATATGTATTGATACGTTTATAAAAACAAAATTTGAAAAAAATTTGTAAGCCCGTTTTTGAGATATCGCCTTTTCAAAAAAAAAATTAACTTTTTTTAAAAATCCAAAAACTTTTTTTTAGAAGATAATTGAAATCGGTTATACCGTTTTGAAGAAAATCAAAAATTAAAAAAATGGTTCTTTGGGAGGTACCATTAATAACCATTTTTTGCAAAATGGTTTTCCACCTAAAAGACGCCTTTAATGAAATAAATTTACTGATTTTTTTTTTAAGAAAAGTTGTCGAGCCGTTTTTGAGAAAAATACGATTATGTAAAATTGCTAAACAAAATTGTATGGCAGGTACCGTTATTTTTGGTTCTAAAATAAAATGAAAAAAATTGTGTGGGCATAATCACCAAAAACCACTATGTACGAAGTTTGAAGAAAATAGATTGAGCCGTTAAGGCTATAGACGAACAGACAGACAGACAGACAGACAGAATTGTGCCAACGACTTTTTTGTGCTCTGTATCATCGTTATATCATGTTTGATTGTTATCTCAATTTTTTTTTTGTTACGAATCCAAGACTTGCCTTAAAGTATCTATACCTATATTGCAAGTAAAAAACTTTGGTACAAATTTGTAGCAAATTCAATTCTTTGAAAGTAGTACTTCTTAACAACTTTTGGAAAAAACATCATAACATAGTAACCACTGGGAAAATATTTTTTTATATTTTTTTCTGGAAAGGTCATAAGGCCTGCTATAACCAGTTGCAAGGTTATCCATTATTTACAGGACACCCTGTATATCTAATGGAATTTAATTTTTTGTTATACCTGCCTCTGTTTTGTTTATACAAAATAAAATAAAACGGTGAGTCAACTAGCTCCAGTCTCCCCTAACCTCTCATAAAACTATTTTTTATTTTTTTTTGAAAATTCTATGTCTCGAAAACGAGATGACAATTTTTTTTTTAATATTAGCTTATATTCACATAAATAAATACTTTCGATTTGCTTTTGCATGCCAAAATGTTTCCTTAAAAATGTTTTAAGAATTTGATATATAAAAATTATGTTTAAAAAACCGCTCCAACGATTATAAATTTTTTGTCCAAACAATTATATTTAATCAAGAATTTAGATGGCATTTTCTAGAAGCGATCATTAATAGTTTTTAACATCTTTAGGTACCAATGCTACAAGAAACTAGTATTTTCGAAACTACCATTTTTAAAGTCACAATCTTGCAAATATTTTGGATCGGAATGGTCGTAGTACCTAACAAAATAAAATGCACGACTGGGTCGCACGTACTTGCTCTTATGTTCAAGACACTGCGAGTTTAAGAAAACTGTATATACAAACATGGAAATTATGAGAGAATAAAATGCACGACTGGGTCACCGTACTTGCTCTTATGTTCAAGACACTGTGAGCTTAAGAAAATTGTATATACAAACATGGAAATTATGAGAGAAAAATGTAGAGAAGCATGAAATACGACACTTAAATTAGCTAAAACAACTCTTTTGACAGTTTGAGGTGAAAAAAAAGTATGCCGTCTTAATTCATGATGGAATATGATTGTATGGGAAAAAAAATTTTAAAATCGTTGGAGCGGTTTTTTTTTTAATTAATTTTTTATGTATAAAATTCTAAAAACATTTTTAAGAACAAATTTTGGTATGCAGATTTAAACTATATATTTATGTGTATATAAACACAAAATTTGAAAAAAATTGTCAACCCGTTTTTGAGATATCGAATTTTCAAAAAAAAAATTGAAACTTTTTTTAAAAATCCAAAAACTTTTTTTTTGAAAATTTTGATATGCAATATTATTTAATCTTATCTGAAATTTGTATATAAAAAAATTAATTTAAATGCGTTAAGCTGATAACGAGAAAACTCAAAATAAAAAAATACGTTCTATGACAGGTACTACTAATAGTTGCTATGTGTAAAATTTTATAATTTTTGATGGTAGATCGTACTAATTTTAGTATATGAAAAAAGTTTAATCAAAATCGTAGGAGTCGTTTTCAAGCAAAAAAATATTTTCCCTTGCGGTTTTTTCACTTTTGTATGGAAGGTACCGTTATTTTTTCATAAATGTAAAATTTTTTCTAAAAATATTTTAGACATTACTAAAAAAGTCTTAAATATCGAGTTTTAAAAAAATCTATGATGCCGTTTTCGAAATATTTGATTTTCCAAAAAAAAATTTGAAATATTTTTTTAAAATTCCAAAAAATATTTTTTCAAAAATGTTGGTGCGCAAAGCTATTAAGATTTCTTGGAAGCTTCTGTATAAAAAAAATAATTGAAATCGGTCACACAATTTTGAAGAAAATCAAAAATAAAAAAAATGGTTCTTTGGGAGGTACCATTAATAACCATTTTTGAAAAATGGTTTTCCACCCAAAGAAAGCCTTTACTAAAATAAATTTATTGAATTTTTTTTAAGAAAAGTTGTCGAGTCGTTTTTGAGAAAAATACGATTATGTAAATTTGCCAAAAAAAAATGTATGACAGGTACCGTTATTTTTGGTTCTAAAAAAAAAATGAAAAAAACATGTCGGCAGGATCACCAAAAACCACTAAGTACCAAGTTTGAAGAAAATCGATCGAGCCGTTTAGGCTGTAGACGAACAGACAGACAGACAGAATTTTGCCACCCACTTTTTTGGTCTTCTCTATCATCGTAATATCATGTTTGATTGTAATCTCAAAATTTTTTTTTTGCACGAATCCAAAACTTGCCTTATAGTACCTATAATCGCAAGTAAAAATGTAGAGAAGCATGAAATACGACACTTAAATTAACTAAAACAACTCTTTTGACAGTTTGAGGTGAAAAAAAAGTATGCCATCTTAGTTCATGATGGAATATGATTGTATGGGAAAAAAATTTTAAAATCGTTGGAGCGGTTTTTTTAAAATTAATTTTTATATATAAAATTCTTAAAACATTTTTAAGAACAAATTTTGGTATGCAGATTTAAACTATGTATTTATGTGTATATAAAAACAAAATTTGAAAAAAAATTGTCAACCCGTTTTTGAGATATCGAATTTTCAAAAAAAATTTGAAACTTTTTTTAAAAATCCAAAAACTTTTTTTTTGAAAATTTTGATATGCAATATTATTTAATCTTATCTGAAATTTGTATATAAAAAAATTAATTTAAATGCGTTAAGCTGATAACGAGAAAACTCAAAATAAAAAAATACGTTCTATGACAGGTACTACTAATAGTTGCTATGTGTAAAATTTTATAATTTTTGATGGTAGATCGTACTAATTTTAGTATATGAAAAAAGTTTAATCAAAATCGTAGGAGTCGTTTTCAAGCAAAAAAATATTTTCCCTTGCGGTTTTTTCACTTTTGTATGGAAGGTACCGTTATTTTTTCATAAATGTAAAATTTTTTCTAAAAATATTTTAGAGAGTACTAAAAAAGTCTTAAATATCGAGTTTCAAAAAAATCTTTGATGCCATTTTCGAAATATTTGATTTTCCAAAAAAGATTTTGAAATATTTTTTTAAAATCCAAAAAATATTTTTTCAAAAATGTTGGTACACAAAACTATTAACATTTCTTTGAAGAAAATCAAAATTAAAAAAATGGTTCCTTGGAAGGTACCATTAATAACCATTTTTGAAAAATGGTTTTCCACCCAAAGAAAGCCTTTACTAAAATAAATGTATTGAATTTTTTTTAAGGAAAGTTGTCGAGCCGTTTTTGAGAAAAATACGATTATGTAAATTTGCCAAAAAAAAATTTATGACATGTCCGTTATTTTTGGTTCTAAGAAAAAATTAAAACAGTGTGTCGGCAGAATCACCAAAAACCACTAAGTACCAAGTTTGAAGAAAATCGATCGAGCCGTTTAGGCTGTAGACGAACAGACAGACAGACAGACAGACAGACAGAATTGTGCCACCCACTTTTTTGGTCTTCTCTATCATCGTAATATCATGTTTGATTGTTATATCAAATTTTTTTTTGTGCACGAATCCAAAACTTGCCTTATAGTACCTATAATCGCAAGTAAAAAGTGTAATCAAAATTCTTCTAGAGAATCTTACTATCCACAATAACCACAAAAACCACTATTTTTGAGTATTGGCCAATTTTATAAGTAGTTATTTTTTTAAAATAATTGCTACTAGAAAATGTATGTTCTTTCTTGAAGAGTGTTAAATTACCAAACAAATTTCATACGACAAAAGTAACAGTTTGAGTATTGTTTTGAGTATTGTTTTCGAACAAACTTTGTATTCAATTACGTCATATTTCCGATAGCCATTCACTATTTATGAGTTATACGTTACCTCAAAAGAATAGCAAAAAAATAATATTTTGCAAAGGCTATATGCAATTTATTTAGAGTAAAATTTATTGTAATTTTTATAAAAATAACTATTATGCTAAAAATTCAATTCGTTAAGATTAAACGAGTCTTTATATGAAAACAGCATATTTACATCATTGTGTATGAGCCTAGATTCAAAGGTAACAAGTATAATAAAATCTTCAAACATTTATCAAAAGGATCTTTTCCTACTACTACCATCTACCAATGTACTTTAAGATTACCATACCAAAATACATAAACAATTTCATTTTCTTCCAATTTCAATCAAATTGATTATTTTTGTTTTGCATCAACATAAGAAAATCAAAATCAAATACAACCAAAAAAAAGAACATGCAAAAACCAATATAAATGTCTGCCCACATTTTTCATTGATCCATGTGTATGTGCATAAACAAATCTATACCAATAAGACACTCAGACCTCAGACTGGATGTATATCATACCCGGCTCGCCCAATTCTAATCCCAATCCCAATCCCAATCAATGCAAATTCATTTAGATTGCAATGATTTTCCAAAAACCTAACCCTTTATTCCACAACCTTTTACATGTTTTTAACTCATATCGAACATATCGCATTTATGTACATACCTATGTATTGCCATATATAGCCATTTTATGTGGCATATGGACCTAGTGCACTATTGATCCAAAGCCATCGAATTCATATCAAATGCACATTGCTAACCAAATTGAATCTCGAAGCTCTATGCAAATTTATAAATGTTTACATATAGTGTGTGTCTACAGTATGATCGTCGGTCGGTCGGTCGGTCGGTGCAGAGAACTCAGATTCAATTCATCTACATATAACTACCACCAGAAGAAATTTAAATGAATTCTTGTTTTCATTTCAACCAATAAATTGATTTTCATTTGCAATATGAGCTAAAGCTACACAAATCCTTGTTCGAATGTTATGTTCTTCAAAATACATAACTAGGTAGGTATAATCTGAATTTTCCATCTTTATTTTGAAAAAAAAATATTGTATTGTTGGTTCAAAGAAACCGTTGTATACGCATTATATACAGTTCTTACGTAAAATATAGCCAGTGGCGCGATACAGTAAGAAAAATTAAAATTAAATCAAATCAAATTAAATTATTCCATTTACATAGAAGAACAATACAATATTCTACTTGAGAGGGAGCAATCCCCAAAGCCGTGCAACCATTTTCACTAACTCCGCACAAACGAAGTCCAATCTTCATTGTCATGCACATGATCCCACACATCATGAAATATGCATGAGAGCTTGAGGCTGGTAGCCGGCACTGGCACGACACTTAACGCGCCCCAAAAGACGACGACAACGTTTCATCTACACCTTTGGCGACCACAATATACACGGGAGGGCTTTAGTTGAGAGCGTATAAAACTCAAGAAGCCCAGGGTCGCAGTTCTGTGGATGTGAAATATGTAGCACACATGGGCTCTGGAAAAATATCTAAAGACTTCAAATTTTTAACTATTTTGCTGCATAGATTAAAAATTTAGTGGCACAACAGCTCGTGGAGAACCCTAGTGAGTTACAACTCTTATACCATTTCCGTGTGCGTGCTCTTGGCAGGAATGAAGGGAACCTACAATTTTTTGCCGAGTCCAAACGGCTAGATGAGAAGCATTTGTTCATGACAAGTATACTCTTGGAGAATTTGTCAGTTCCTCGCAAGAAGCAATACTTCGGGAAAAAATATGCTGCGTGGATCCGGCTGAGTTTGAGCGGTGGAATCGGTCGTTTGTGGCTTATTGGCATGGACCTTCGACTACAGAAATCCCAGCAAAGTCTTACGGTTGAAGTGGCGCAATCTTGGCGGCAAATTCCATAACCTCTGTGAGAGAAAACCTTTCTCTGAAAACGTTATTGCAGAAGGTGCTTTCTGGAATCAGATGTTGTGTCAAACTTATTGCAGACCTGTTGAAGCTGAAGCCACACATTCACATTCATAGTTTCAAATTTGTTCCAAACGAAATTATCTATCATCAGCGGTAGTGTTTTCGGCAGCTGCTACATTTCGTGTTGGCTGATTGTTTACTCAACCTGTCGACTTGATTCTATACCCTTCTTATTCACATCAGTTATATAAGCATATTATCAATGGTGGAGCCCTGGTTTTAATTTATAAATTCATCCCTGGATGGACATGGTCGCACGCTTCAAAACACCAAAGACACATTTCACTTGTCACTATTTCTACTCGTCTCGACCATGATCAATACTTGCGGTTAACACAGTATTTTGAGTGTTCAAAGTAAAACAAAACACTAATTCAGATCTGCCAAAGAAAGCCAACAACTAGTAAAATACTTAGGGTATTGCCATTTTAACAATTTTGAATATAAATTATACAGTAATTTATTGACACTCGAATAAAATTCCATTCAGTTTAAACCTAAAAGTGTTACAGCACTTGGGACGCAACTTATGCAGGGAAAGAGTTATAGTGCAGTGCAACAATTATTATTGGTTTTACTCTTTCCTGCACGAGATACAGACTTATACCCACACAAGAAAAAATAGCACTCACCAAGGCCTTTGCAATGATATAGATCAGAAAGTGCTACAACACTTGGGACGCAATTTGTGCAGGAAAAGAGCTATAGCTCAGTGCAACAGTTATTGGGCTATAATACTTTCCCTGTACAAGATGCAGGCCAATAATAAAAAATAACACTCATTTAGATCGTGGCAATGATATTGGGCAGAAGGTGTTTCAACACTTGGGACGCAACTTGTGCAGGGAAAGAGTTACAGTGCAGTGCAGCAGTTATTATGGGCTTTTACACTTTCTTTGCACGAAAAAGTAGATTTATGCCCAAACAACAAAAAAAAAAAGCACTCATCAAGACCTTTCCAATGATTATAGGTCAGAAAGTGTTACAACACTTGGGACGCAATTTATGCGGCACAGGAGTAATAGTTCAGTGCAAAAGTTATTGGGCTATAATAAACTTTCTTTATTTCTAAACTTGAATATAATAAACTTCCCCTGCACGAAATCCATATACTTATGTCCATACAAAAAAAATAGTACTCATTGAGACCTTTCCAATGATATATGTAGGTCCATAAAGTGTTACAACGATGGGACGCAACTCTTACAATTATGTACATTCTCCTTTAGCCTTTTCGAAAAAAAAGACAAACCAAATTGATAATGATCACACATGAGAGACATAAAGTTTTGGTGCACAGTTTATCTCATCGTACAAATTTTTGATTTGCTTAGAACTTTCGAGTAAAATCAGAAATCATTAAAGTAAAGACAAATCATTCCTTATGGCAACACTAGACATCACAATCATGTCCCAAAGCCATCAGCAGGGTGCGCGAGTATTGAATGTGACTAGAATTAGAACAGCCGAAGCAGTTTCTTTATCCGCAGTTTTTTTTATCCGTTCTTACAACAAATTACCGTCTCTTCTATACTCCATCGGCGGCGTCCGTGCGTCGTCCCTGTCTTCGTCATCGTCGTCGCTGTCGTATTCATGCTGCGTTGAACCCCATTTTGCAAATGAAATGACCATAACGATGTCGGATGCTAAAAGAGGGACAATTTATTGTTATTATCACTTTTTTGTGCACTTCTCATGGATTTTCGTTGACTTGGAGTCGTCAACTTTGTCATTGTCGTTGACGGTTTCTTGATTTGATTGGTAGCCATATTGGATTAGTGTTATGTATGTTTTTGTTTTGCAGATAAACTACCGGAAGTGAAGAAAAAACATGATTTGACGACATAAATATGATCAAAGAATTTTATTATTATTGTTTCAAGTGGGAAAGATTTGTGTGTAAAATTTGTTTACTTTGTAAACAACTGGAGCAATTCAATGGGGAGATATATTGGCGCTTTGGCAATTTGTGAAATTTACATGGATATATGTCGTTGAAAACTTGGCAGCACTTTAAAGTGGATCAAATACTAATGGTCCAATTCAATGTGACAGCTGCTGTTTTTAGATTGCAAATTATTTCTTGGTTTCAGTTTTGGATATAAAATCGACAGAAGTCTTTTGGTTCACCATGGCGTATGTGTAATATTTTTATTTGAAACCACGCAAAATTCCAATAAATTAGCAATAGGTATAAAAAATTAAAAAATAGTTTTGTTTGTAGATTTATTCATTAATATACCTTGTCGTGCTTTGTACAAATATTTTAGGGCATCAATAATTTCTCATAATATATTTATTTTTTAGGCATCCCATCAAGCTTTTTAAAATAGTACAGGAGAATTATGACCGAAGTGGGCAGATTTGGATGTAGCTTATAGAAGATGAATCTATCGGGAATCTATCATAAATAATAAATAAAATGAAATTATATACTTGATCTGGCTAACAAAGATGGGCCTAATGAAAGAAAAATCGAAAAGTGAAGAAAGACACTGAAATCACCTGCTCTTTTTTGATAAAAAATTGTCCTTTGAAGAAAAAAAATATTAAATAGAAATTTTTTTGTAATAAAATTCCCAATTGAAGCACTCAGCTGGCAGGAAAACAATCGTCTAATCCTACTACAAATGTGAACTCAAGTATAGGCTAGAGCGGGACTAGTTGGGCTACGAGGCAAGTGGGAGCACGCTTCAACAAATAAACCACAAGAGATAAATGTACACGATACGAATGAATCATAAGTACCTACTAAACCACACATGCTAAACTGGTTTAATGTGCATTTGTTCTGTCAAACGAAAACCAGGCGCTAATTTGTGTTTTTTGGGTCCAAAAGTGAAACAAACTACATAATTGGTATCTTTTTGTGTTATCGTGATGAAAACGTGCAAGTTTTTCAACAAAGTAAGTGTATTTGTTTTTCAAAGTGACAGAATACCTATATTCACTAAGCTAGGTGTTGGGTAGGTCTGAAATGGCGTACCAACTTGCCCCGCTGAATTGGAAATAAACTTTAAGTAAAAAATGGTCCAACTAGCCCCGCCCTACCCTACTCAAATACTCAGCGCCAACTTTGGCAACTTTGACCCCACATTGACGCAAACATTTTGCGCTGCACAACGTTATACATACATATTTAGCACCAAAACTATTAATTGGATTTGGTTTTGGTATTTCATTCAGTAATACTCTAGATACTCTAGAGTACTTGAGTCCACATTTTTTCTAAAGCCATCCGCATCATAATATCTAGTTCACTGATTAATGGAAACGGTCATATAGCTAGTAAGTGTGTGATTTGAAATTTTCAAATATTTAATTTTTGTCTTTCCTTAAAAAATTTAATCACTCCACAAATTTGTATGAAATCTCAAATTTTCTATTGGTGTGAACATAATTTGGCCAAAAATATTTTTAAGAAAATTTATTGTCAGGCGACCTTCTGGAAATTAAATTTACAAGTGTCATATCTTATGTCATTTGACAATATCTGATAATTCCTTACAATTTCTTCATTAGCCAGGCACGAAATCGAGGTTGTTTTTCAAATTTAAATCAAGCTCTTTTTTTTGGTTCAGGTGGAAAAGGAAATTAGAAAAAATATGATGTACTATCGCCGAAACCACTACCTCACAAAGAAGTCAAAAATACACATAAATTTACAAAAAAATATCAACAAAAGTATTAAAAGCACTCAAAAAAATATTATTAAAATTAGGAAAAAATAAAAATATAATAATTGTTCACATGTCCTGGCTCCCACATACATAGTTATCGTACTACTGTTACCTTTATTTTTTTTTTATTGCTTCTAAGATGTGTCTACTCGTGCAGATCCAGGATGTGCCATCAAGTAAAATAATCAGTTAATAATATAGGAAGGGTGCGAACAGTGAAACAGTTAGTTGGACTTTGCCCTCAATTATGCTATGTACAGTTTAAAGTTTCTCCATCCACATGAAAGTAAAGTATGTTTTAAAATACTATAAAAGTTTCTGTAAGATTGCTTAAAAGGGTGCAAAGCTAAACCAATTTGAAAAAAGTGTCTCACTGTTCGCACTATTCGATATGAAATAAAAATAAGTTTTTAATTATAGTAGCCTATTGAATAGACCTTTTAAAATGGAACAATTACGTGCAAGGGCTTTAATTATTGAATATGTTTGTTAGGCCCATAAGCATGCTTAAAACCAAAAATGCTACTAAATTCACCCATGCGTTTCTGAGAGAATGGTCACACTGGCAACTTTTTAGTATTTTTGGTATAACTCCAAAACTAAGCCGAATTTGACAATTTCACATACAATACTTATTGTTCAAAATTAAATTTTCTATCGAAATGGATAGTTTGGAAAATTTCTTAAAAAAATTTAAGCTGGAAAAGTAAACAAAAACCAACATGAAAAAAATCGAAATATCAAAGATTTTTTAATTTTTTTCTAGATTGCGCATAATTTTTTTCGGAGCAAAGATGCGCTCAAGACACGCATGAACAAAGTAAACTGGAGTTTTAAGGCCTTAATATGACATGTTAAAAAAGCCATATTATTCGAAAATTGACAGAGATATAGCCGTTCAAACTTTACCATTTCTTATCATTTTTCGCAGTTTTTGCCCGAAAGCCTATTTTTTGGTACTTTACGACAAATTTAACGTTCCTAGCACCTAGTACAAAATCTTATTTTAAGCGGACCAGCCGAGCCGTTCGGTCTGTAGGTCTGAAAGCATTTAAAAACAGCCGAAAAACGAAATTGCGAACTTACATCCTTTTTATAATTTTTTTATAGTTCTAATGTCATATTATAACAAAAATTTGATTTCGAACATTTTTACGAAAGTGAAATTTGCCATATTGTACCGAAAAAGGGACTTTTGGGCCAAAACTGCGAAAAATTATAAGAAATGATAAGGTTTGAATAGGAATATCTCTGTCAATTTTGAACAAATATTAATTTTTGAACATGCCATATTAAGGCTTTTAGTCTCCACTTTATTTTGTCCCTACATGTCTTGACCCTATCTTTGCTTCAAGAAAAGTTATGCACAATTTATTAAAAAATTTAGATATTCTTGATTTTTTGATTTTTTTTAGGTTGGTTTTTGTTAACTTTTCCTGCTTAAATTTTTTCTTAAAATTTTTTGAACTATCCATTTAAATAGAAAATTTAATTTTGAACAAAAAATATTGTGCGTAAAATGGTCAAATTCGGCTTAGTTTTCAAGTTACACCAAAAATATTGAAAAGTGGCCAGTGTGACCATTCTCTCAGAAACGCATGGGTGAATTTAGTAGCATTTTTGGTTTTAAGCATGCTTATGGGCCAAACAAACATATTCAATAAGAAAAACCCTTGCACGTAATTGTTCCTTTATACCCTTCATTTTTCGGTCTATTCAATAGGCTATAGTTCTTCATCACGATTTAAGTTTGTATTAAAGGAAATGACTTATTTTTTTACTTACCTCTCACTTGTTAGAGATCTGAAAAAAATGAAAGAGTTCAATTTTATTTTATTGTTTTATAATTTAATTTTATTTTATTTTATCAAAAATGTTTTATGGGTGATTCTATAGATACAAACAATGAAAGAATGTGATGATAACTTCGGCACAACATTTTTGGAAGCAAATAGATGTAAAAAATAACTTCAGTTGAATTTTAAAACACCCTTTCATATTTAAAGCGGCCAGACAAAAATATGCAAAATAGCGGTTTTATGGTATTTTTTTGAAAAATGGTGTTACAGGGAACTGATATTTTTTAAAATCTTTTTCTATTTTAAGTCACTTTTTGAAAAAATCGTACACCCCCTCACACCAATTTTTTTTTCTTGTTTCGATTCAACAAGTGCTCTCTACCATTTTTATGCAAAGCACTCTGCATAACTTTTCTTTATATTGATTTGCCAATTGAAAATCAAAGCAAAATCCTGTGACCGAGTCATGCTTTTTATTTTAAAAGTATTTTCTAGGAAAAACAACATTAACTGAAAATTTCTTAGGCCTCCAGATAGAAAATCAGTCATTTAACTGCAAGGGGACTGAGGTCAGGGAACTGAGGATTTTAATAGTTTTTATGCCTTAAACGTAGTAGCGCATTTAGTATACGAAAAAAAAGTATAATTAAGGTTTTACTAAGCCTACCCATATTAAAATGCTTAAATGCTTGAACGGTTTTTAAAATATCAGCGGGGCCGCTGAAAATTCTATAATTTGTAGTTTCACCCTTATACATATCAAGTTCAAAATGCTTTCGACGTTAGGCATCAATCACTCGTTTATGCTGATGTAGTTTTTACTTGCTATATCATATGGTCAATTATGAATTTGTAAAAAAAATTGAACTGCTTTTACGATGATATCGAAGACGAAAAAAGTGGGTCTGTTAATTCTGTGTCTCTGTCTGTTCAGCTACAGCCTGAACGGCTGGATCATACAAAATCTTATTTTTATCTAAAACAGCTCAACAACTTTTCTAAAAAAGATATACATGAATTTTTTATGAAAGGCTTCCTTTAGATGGGAAATCAATTTTCAAAAAAATTTTACTAATGGTACTCCCCAAAGAAACGTTTTTTTATTTACTTTATTTTCTTTATTTTCTTCAAATCGATATTTCTGATTTCAATATTTTTTTATTATAACTGTAGGTCCCCTCCATTCCTGCCAACAACACGCACACTGGAATGGTTGAGAGATGTAAGTCACTAAACCCTGGTCCTCCACGAGCTGTTGCGCCACCCAATTTATTTATATTTAAAGCCTCAGTCTCTAGAACATTACAGCAAGTAACGTGCGACCCAGTCGTGCATTTTATTTTGCATGGACAGAGGGCCAGTAGCGCATTAAGTGATTGAGTTTTTTGAATAGAAATTAATTAATCATTAAAAGTATAAATCCAGAATAAAGGCAGATAAGATGAGTGATTTTATCTGTGCATTGTCAGCATTGTTCCATTTCTAAAAGAGAATAATATTTAGCTATCAAATAACACAAACTAATTGATTTTTATCTAAACATTGATGTCAAACAAGACAATCCAATTAGCCACATGCTGGATGCTAGAAGACTTAAAAAGGTTTTATAAAAAAAAGAAAACCCCAAACTGAATGCAAAGCTTACAATTTCCATGTCACAAATTCGTTGGGATATTCAACTCTTTGAACTTTAAGTACCATAAATCAGGCAACAATCAGACAAAAACACATACGAGTATCCTTATTCTGTAAAACTCTCTAATTTCCATTTAGGATTGTTTACTTTTTTGTTCATTTCATTCCGTATTCACCCGATGATATTGATCTTACAGTAAGCATCGTCCTTTTTCTTCATTTTATATTTCTTTTTTTTTTATTATAACCTATTTTGAAAAAGTACCGCCCAACCTTTTGTAACACATCTCCATATGTTACTCCCATCGTCTCCGTCATCGTTGATGGTTTATTTTGTGTGTAAAGGAAAGGGGTATCCTATCAGAGTATCCATATATCCAAAGTTAGCTCAGTTAGTTTCCACTCGACAACACATTATTGGCCCCTTTTGTGTGTCCCAAAAGCACCACCATCAGCAGAAGCGCCATTGAGCTGTGTTCACAAAATCGAATTGTCAATCTGGATAAAATTTATAACCATCCCAACAAAGGATATACCCACCATAGAAGATATAGGATTTGCTGTAATAAATGTATGTATAGGAATACAACTTTCTGTTTATATATGAAGCTAGATTCTTATTTAAGAAACTTTCCTTTCTGTGCAGAGGAGAAACTAGAGTAGAGGAATTATGACCACCCGACATTTCTACCGCTTTATCCGCTTCATCTATAAGGGTGGAAACTAACCGCTCCTGTCAAGGCGATTTTATTGTAATTGGAAAAAATGAGAAAGATACCAACCGCGATATCTTTTTTTTTAATTTTCCAAAAACAAAAAATAAACTGTTTATAAAATTCCAAAAAAAAGATACTTTAAAATTTTCTATGGTGCAAGCAAAAATAATAATTTATCCTTCAGCCATTAATATTTTTTCTGCTTATTTGCTTCTTTCAGTTGTTCCATTGTTTTTAATAAATTAAAATGTCAACGTGATAAATGGACATTCACTCTTGGGTGCTGCGCTCTGCCAACAGTGGGGCACAACAACACAACAAAAATGTGCTCAAATTTTAAATTTGTGATTTTTTTAGTTTTTTTGTTCGATAGATTGCTTATAGACTAAGAGCCCACTGCAGATTTTGGGAGTGAACGATAGCAAAAAAAGAAGTGTAGGCGTCGAAAGCTTCTTTAAAGACTATTAAAAAAATCAAAGTCTTGCAGTCCACAACTGGGGCCTTTGCTAGAAACAGTGCATCGAAAACAAAATATGAATGCAACTTCGAGGATAATGGTGTTAGCCGAAATTGGTTTTCAGTCCTTTCTTGAGAAGCTCCGCGGATCACATATCATGGAATCTGAGACCATTTAAGTGTATAGTTCGCTCTACCGGACCGTTTATAAAATTCAAAATTCTAAGTGAAAAACGGTTTTCTCTCTCGGTCTATTATTGTTTTCAAAAAATACAAATATTTTTTTATATGTAAAAAGAAACAAACGAAAATGACAACATAAATTATTGTAAAGGGAGAAGTACACGTAAATTTAAAGTTGTCATGTATTCCAAAGAATGGTGCTGAAAACCTAAATTTGAACTTTCATCCAAATGCATACACTAATCATAATGAAGTGAGAACTACACCAACCTTAAAAAAAACTCCCTTTTGAAAATATGTTTCAGGATATTCAGGATTATATTTATTGCAAGAGTGTTTACTAAGCGATTGCAAGAAAATTGCCTGGATGATAATATAAATTAATGGTGTTGTTGGTGTTTGTAAAAGTTGCTTTATTTTTTTAATTTTACACTTGTTAAAGACGTATTTTTATTTTATTTAAATTTTGAACTCAAATTAACATATTCCTTGCTTAAACCCTTTTGCTCCACTATAACATACAAAAAGTTCTACTGTGAGCTAGTGCCTCAAGCGTCATGGTGTTGTGGGTTATGATGCGGCCTTAAGGATAATGCAGAACGATGGACCTTGAAGCGTGCAGGAATGACAGAAATGAGAAAGAAAAAAAAATAACTGTTTATGGTTAGGAAACTGACAGCAGATGGGAGTAGGTAGGTAGTGGTCATTTTGAAAGCAAGTTCTTACAACTCAAATGGCCAACGGGAGCCAATTTCATTTAAGGAGAGGTTTAAGGATGATAAGGATCTCAAGTAGAAATAAGAGATATCTTGAAGGGTTTAGAGCTTTGGTTTTTTTTTTTAAGAATCTGACTACTTGCGGAATTAAGTGCAAGAACCACATTGTTTTAGAATTTATGTTGTTGTGAGAAAAGGCAATCAAATAAAATGTTTATTTTCTTTATAATAGAATTTTTTCCTTTTATCAACAAAGAAACACACAAAAAAAATGGCTTCAACGTTTTGATAAAAGCCTTGGTAAGTTTTGAATTTCTTATAATTTGTTATTTTTACTCAAGGACACATTTATTACATAGAAAATTGCCTGAAGAGTATATTTATATGCATGTGTGTGTGTGTATGTATGTAGAGCATGAGCTGAGCAGAGTGATTTTATGTGTATTTAGTATTAGGCTCCATGCTCATTCTGTTTGTTGACATTATATTTACAAACGCACAAACCGGAAATTGGGGGAAGGTAATTGAATTGTTAAATAAATATACAAACATTATATAAGCTTTGTGATTCCTGAACATATATTTTATTGATATAATTGGCTATGGTCATTGACCATTGCTTCAAGTTTCCTAACTAATTGCTGTGATTTTCAACAAAGAATATTTGAGATTTGATATACATATGTATTTAAATAGAGAAGAAGAAGAAATTCATTGAAATCAATGTAGAAAATTGAGACAAAAATAACTACATAAACATTTGTTTTGGCTAAAAGGATAATACAAATAGAAGCAATCAATGACTCTTTAGTAAATACTACTGTATCTTAATTTTCTAGCACATTTTTTTATATGTTATGTATATAATTAGTGCGCATTTAAGGATTTATGAATACCCTTAAAAAAGTTTCCACGGGCGTTTTGGAAGGGGAGAATAGAGTAAAAGATGACGATGTATGTACGTACATTTGTCTTATATTTCTGGATATTGAAATGGGAAGGAAAGGAAGTTTTGTAAGGAATTCCACATTCGTGTGGTTCAGCTAAAGAAAGAAACTCTTTACTTTTTAGTACTTGGTACGTCTGACTGAAGTAAGGATCAAGGCTATTCTGATGACCATTCCTAGAGAAGGAGAACAAAAAATCTTACACCGTCTAAGGAAATCTAGATAGGTATATCGCAGCATTTTTAGCAATATCTTTAATGTGGTCATTCCATATAACAGTTCATCAGTAGTCCACATACCAAGAATAGAAAGCTTATCAGCTTTCTCGATGCAAGTTCTATTCATGTTTTATTAGGTCTTATTGCCCATGACGTATTGGCCAAAAACCAGGGCCGTAGGTACGGTACGGCGTTTAGGGGCAATGCCCTGCCTTAAAATACCAATGAACTAGCTTTAAAATACCATCAACTATAGGAATCGGTATAATTTTCCTATTTTCTTTAATTCGCAAAAAATATAAACAAACAACGAATTTGAAGGAAATGGCTCATATACATCAATGAATGTATCAATACAATTTTTTGTTTTCTAGTTTGGGCATTATGGCATTACTTTTGGGTGTTGCGACATATATTTTGAGCGTTATGATGTTTTCTATTTTAGATCCTAGCCTTGCAGGCTTCGACGCATTTTTGAAAAAAACAAATTCTGATTACTATAAAAAAACAACGATAAATTAATATAAAATAAGAACAACGAAGGCACATGCGGGTGCGCAACCACCTCAAGCACACGCCGCACCCGCCCCGCGACAGTTTAGTGCCGCGCACGTGCATGCATCTCCAACCCCGCCCACCCCCACGTCAAAGCATTTTTTGATAGTGTTATTTACCTGAGACATTTTCGATTTGGGCTTTATGATACCAAAGTTATTTTTAGACATGATGACAATCCATTTGGGGTTTTTGACACTTTTGTTCTTGAAAATTTGGCTAATGTTTCGGTCTTATGACATTTCTGGATTTGGGCTATAAAATTTAAAGTGGAAAATGTCATAACACTCAAAATATAAGTCAAAGCGCCCAAATTCATTGTCACATCCCCTAAATTCAAGACAAAAATACAAAAACGAATTGTTCTGGAATTATTTGGGCGTAATGTCGGATATACACGATTGGAAAACTGTCAGTATAATGACAAAAGCAACAACAAAAGAATGGACAGTTTCATTCTTTTTGTCATTATACTGGCAGCTTTCCATTCGTGTAAATTCGGCATAATGACATTTTATAATTTGGGCGTTGTCGTTTTGGGCGATAAGACCTAACGCCATGTATAATATTAAAAGGGGTTTCATGACTGAAGGCAGCTTTGAGTTTTGGAAGCATTAAATTTCACACGATTAATAAAACCCCATTTGACAACCCTGTTTAAAGGAGAATAGGCCTTTCGTCCTTTATGTTGTAGCACTTTCTGATCTATACCACTGGAAAGGTCTCAACTCAATAATTGCTGCTATTTTTTGTGTAGGTATAAGTCTGTATTTCGTGCAGGGAAAGTGTTAAAGTCCAATAGCTTTTGTACTGCGCTATAACAGTGATTGGGTTATAAATCATTCCTTGCACGAGATACAGACTTTTGCTTATAAAAAAAAAATTAAACCTTTCCAATGATATAGATCAGAACAAGTGTTACAACACTTGAGACGCAACTAGAGCAGCGAAAGAGTACTTGTCCAATGGATCTATTATTATGGGCTTTTATACACTTCCCCTGCACAAGATACAGACTTATGCTCATTCAACAAAAAATAGCACTCATTGAGACCTTTCAAATGATATAGGTCAGAGAGTGTTACAACGATGAGACACAACACACAACTTATACAATACAATTATGCCTATTCTCCTTTGAATTTATTGAGCTCAACATATTCTTTTATTGTAGTTCCACGTTTGAAGAACAGGGAGGTGCATCTGGAAAGTGGTATGAAAAACTAAGGGTGCTGTCATCAGCAAAACAGTTTAGTGGATAAGCTGTTTCAGGCAAGAGATCATTTATGAAAATAAGAAATAGTGTTGGAGACAATACGGTGCCTTGGGGAACACCAGCATATATTTTGGGAGCTTCAGACTTGAAACCATCCAAAAAAACTTGAATTGAATGGTTGGAAAAGTTACTTACTTTAGCCAGCGAAAAAGTGATTTGATCATTTAAAATCTTTCGTTGTTCTAGATATTTTAGAAGCTGAAGATTGATCAGCGTTTCCATGATCTTAGAAAAGAATGAATGTCACAGCAATTTGGTTGGTAATTGGAAAGGTAAGAGGAATCACCCTTTTAAGGATTGGCAGCATAAATACTTTTTCTATCCAGAAGGAAAGTGGCCTTAAGAATACAGTGGTGAAAAAGCTTACGAAGTGGTTTTTGGCAAAGTGGAAGAACACATCTTCAAGACAATTGTTTATATAACATTAAGTCCATCAGAGGATTTCCGAAAATAGAGATCTTTTAGTACCCTGGCGTTTGTACGGGTATGAAAATGTATTGGTCCCAAAGAGAAACTGAAGTTCTCAAGTACAGGTGGGGCCATGTTGCTATCTGGCGCATAGAGTTTGCGGCAAATTGTTCTACAAACATATAGTCCTAGTGAATGGGTACCGATAAAGATGTTGAGATTTTAATATTCTTAGTAAATGAACGACCAAAAGTTCTTATTTTTTCGTAAGGACATACAAATATTTTTAGTCAAATTTTGTACTTATGTAAGAATTTAGTTCATAGAATCAAGGCGTTATTACAAGAATTTGTGGCAAAAATTTCTGACATGTTTAAATTTAACTCAGTTTTCTTCTGAAGGAAAAAAACTACGATTCTGTCACTTTGACAGGTTCCTTGCAGCTGAAGTCAAACCATGAGTTTGATACTCTTTGTTAAAAACACGAACAAAGTTTTTGACTCCTTTCCAATTGATTTTTTCGTATTACTTAACTGTGTTTTTTATCAGTATTTTTTTTTAAAGTGGGGGAATTGAATTGAACAAAAAAAAGAAGCCAATACTAAACAATGGTAACAAGTTAGTACCAAAATATAGCTTAAATGCAGTTCAACAACGCACCATAAAGTTTAATATAATTTAAATTGAACTGATAGTCTATTATTTCATCCAGCAACCCCTTCTGGCCACAGTGACGTTTCTACCTATTTTCTTCGAGTAACAGACCCAAATTATTTTTAAAAAATAAATAAATAAATTGGGTGGCGCAACAGCTCATGGAGAACCAGGGCCTAGTGACTTACAACTCACATTCATTCCTGTGCGCGTGTTTGTTGGCAGGAATGGAGGGGACCTACAGTTTTTTGCCGAGTCTGAACGGCTAAATGAGAAGCACTTTTTCATGACAAGTATACTCTTGGAGGATTTGTCAGTTCCTCGCAAGAGGCAGTACCTCGAATAAAACATTTCTGTTTTTAGGTGGCACGGCTGGGAATTGAACCCACACCTTCGGCATGACAGTCCTACGCACTAACCATCAAGCCACGAGGTACTACACCCAAATTATTTGTACCAGGTCATTATTCACTTTGTGTACGTCTATTAGAGTAGGGTCTTCTTCTGCTCAATTTTCCATCAAAGAAAAGACTTTTCCGGGTTGGTAATAAACAGTCCGTATGATTCAAACAAACTGATCAGAATTTCTCTAGAAAACCTTTCTTTCAAAATAGCCAAACATTTTTTCGACTATGATACCTTTATCTTATTTCGATATAATTCTCATATATCTATCGAGTTAAAGATTTCATAATCTAGCTATAGGCAGTGGCCGCTCGCCATCAATTCGATTTTTGAAGTTTTTAATTCCAGAAGAAATTCCAGGAAATATTTTAGCGAAATGTACATAAGTAAACTGTAAGGATATTGTAATACTTTGCCTCCTTCTTATGCAATAACAGATTTCTCTTTACCTAAAAAGGATTTCCAAAGTACAAAACTCTGACTCTGATTGTTTGTTATACGAACAGGTACAAGACTTTACTTTCACAATTCCCATCTAAACACATTACAATGGCAACACTTGACAATGTGAAAAACAAAAAAGTAATTATTCCTTTGAATATTCCATTTATTTCTTCATCTTGTTTCGTCATACTCTTAGTCGGTGTACAAACTAAGTTTTTCTTTTCACTTAAATTCCCAAAAGGAAAAAAAAGGGAAGAAAAAAGTGCAACCCTTTTCTTTGGTTTGTGTTCATTTTATTTCTTTCATTTGATTTTCTGATCTTCACACTGCTGCTGCTGCAGTTGCAGCTGCTGGAACTAGAGCTCTGGTCCTGGTTCTAGTCCTGATTCTGTATACAATGTGAATCCACTTTTCGTGGGTTGTCGTTTCTGTTTCAATACCTCATTTCCGATTTCTTCCTTGCCGACTTCCCAGGGAATCAGAGAAAAGTCATATAGAAAGCTGTTGAAGTTTTTCATTTCGTATACACTTGCATTACAGTTTTGAAAACCTGAAACTCTAGATAGTTAAAAAGGAGCAGAAAAGTTGCCATACAGCAGCGATAACAATTCAGAAGGTTCGTCAGCTGGGGCCTGAGGGCATGGGAAGGAATTTCTTCTTGAACATCCCGACAAGAGTGAAAACCGAAAATGGGTTTTGGCTTTGGGTTTGAGTTCGAGGACGCAAAGGCGGTGCAGCGGGCGCTACCACTGAGTGTTGTAGATCTCTGTACATGATGCATCAACACAATTTTGTTCTTATATTCGAGGCGAACGTTATGAAATTCCAAAGCTTACAAAACAAAATTAAAGATGTTCTTTGCGATGCAATAAGCGAGAGATATACTTGGTTATGAGGGTGTAAAAGTCGGCAAGCTCTGCTGAAGCCGAAAGCGGGTGGACTGTCAGAAAGGGGATAAACGACTTTGGAGACAACACTTTTGGAAGTACTTTTCGGCAAATTCACCACAATATGGCATATTGCACTATCGCGTCATTGCATTTTTGGGGGCACTGTATACAGTTCTTGTTGCCGAGATGAAGATGGCGCAATGTTGGGGGTTAGTGTGCTTGTAGGGTTTGAAATATTTTCATTTTTTGTATTTCCCTTACAATGATTGGATGCTTCTTCATGGAAGGTTGCACTGTTATTGCCCGGAGTAAAATGAAAGGTTGTATTTTGTTGGGTGGGTGGCGATGGCGGTTGGCAGATCCCTTGGGATCTCTTAATTTTAATTACCAATAAATTCATTTAATAACCCAAATAAATTTCGCCATTTTAATTGTTTGTAGGTAATAATAAGGACAAAGTGGAACTTTGGCGACGAAACGATGCGAAACTTTTATGAGGACTATGCGACTTTGTGTTTTGGTTCGTTGGAGTTGAATCTGGAAGTGGGTGAGTTAACGGGAAGGTAGGTATAGAGAGGTAGGTACATATACAAGGCAGTTGAGAAGAGGGGTATTTTATTTTGTTCCTGTTAAATTAATTTTATTTCATTTCTGTTGTTGTCCTTGGTTTGGTTGAGTTTGGTGACATGGAACAATGTATTCATTGGGTTTTACGAATGGCTTGAGGGAATTTATGAGTTAATGAAATTTTTGTGGTGTCACTTCTTCATGGGATATTTGTTTGGTTTGTTGATATATACAAATATATAAAGGTTATAAAATATAATTTTAATTTATTTTGTTCTGTTTTGAAAGTTAATTTTGTATTCACCTGATTATTATTTAAAGCTTATGGCTTACGTGGGTATTTTTGGAATTCATTCATTTGTAGGTAGTTTTTTTGAACCAAAAGTCTATACCGGGAATGCTCTTGAAATGATTCGATTTGGTGGTATAAAGTTTTAGTTGTAGTTTAACTTAATTTAATATATTAATCGTTTAGTACAAGCAGACTAAGAACTAGAGAATATTAATGGGTTACGTACGAATGACCGACAAAAAAAATGTTGACTGGTTAAAATTTCGACTTTTATCGACTTTCTTGAAAGTTAAAATACCGACTTTGTTTTTACCGACTTATTAAAATGTCGACAGTTTGAAATGTCGATTTAACAAAAAGTCGACTGCCCTGATAGAAGTCGACAAAAATATCGACTTGTCAGTATTCCCCCCCCCCCCCCATACAGAAAAGTCGATATAAAAAATAAATCGACATTTTAGCCAGTCGACATTTTGACTTGTCGATATTTTGTCTGTCGGTCATTTGAAAGTAACCAACGAACAACGCTTTACCTTAAATGTTTGCACGGAATAACTACAAGCTCAAGAATCATAAATTCTTGTCTGTTTTTTTAACATGAACTTAACAGTTTCTTTATGCTGTGGAAAATTTAAGACTATGTTTAAGACACAAGTTCTTATTTGATTCTTATAATAATTAACTTATTTAGGTAGTTATCAATTTTATTACCTTTTGTTATTTGTTTAGCTTCGAGAAAGTTCAATAAAACGCATTTTTGTTGAATACCTACCTATACCTAATATTTCGAACTTTTAACTGCCTCATTTTCTGGATGTTTTATTATTGTATTAATATTAAAACACATTACAGACCCTGAATAAGAGGCAATTAAGACGTCAAAATATATAGGCAACACAAATAAAATTACAAAAAATGCGATTTATTGAACTATGACAATGCAATATTAGATAATAATGATCAGATCATAGTTTAGGGAATGATGTTTACAAGCGCGCGCTTGTAAACATCATTCCCTAAACTATGATCTGATCAAAATGTCGACTTTCAAAATGTCGACTTTTAAAATGTCGACTCTTGAAATCTCGATTTATAAAATCTCGATCGCTGTCGATATTTTGAGAATCGACATTTTGAGAAATCAACATTTTAAAAAGTCGGTCAAATTTGTGTCTATATTTCGATCTGTCGGTCTTTTAACCAGTCGAGATTTTTTCAGTCGAGATTTTAAAAGTCGATCTTATGGAGTCGATATTTTAAAAGTCGACATATCGTACCCAATCCATATTAATGTGTTAAAAATTAGCTAGTTACCTGTTTTAATAATTACATTTACAAAATACATAATAAAAGTAATAACTGAAGAAAAAGATGGAGATGCGGTTAAGGATTATTGGGGAAAATTTTAGAGCAGCGTATTACGGAGGGCTCGTTTTGATATGTTGAAGTCAACAAAATTGGAAAAGTTATTAACATTGCGAAGCATACGAGACATAGGATTATAAAAAGAGCATTTTGCTCGTTGATAAAGGATGCGGAAAAGAGGTACTGAACTTAGATTACGGGGATTGGTGTTAAAGGAGATCGCACTCAGTAATGCAGTACAATCAATGTACCTACCAGTTAATAAGTCGTGAATGAAGATGATGTCTGAGGTATCACGTAATTTTTTTTGAGATTGAGGATTGATAAGACGCAAACGGTCAGCATATGGAGGAAGCTGAAAATAATCGTCCCGAGAGTACGTTCAGAAAAACGAAGAAATAAGCCCTGGGCCCAGATCACGTAACACAATTTGAGTGAACGATAATCGTTTTGACTATTACTCTCTCTATATTTCCCTGTAGATGTGAATAGAGACAGCTACAATCAAAACGACGATCGTTCAATCGAATCGTGCTACGTGATCTGGGTCCTGGACAACTTCAATGCGATCAATTTGGGCAACCAAACTTGGCAAGCGTATTCTAGGTCAGAAAACCCATGTTGACTTTAAAAAAATCGACTGAGCCTAATGATAAAGTGAACATGAAGATAGAAAACTGGAAAAACAATTTCGCTTTCTGCTTCTTGTTCGCTAGTTTTACTTAGAATTGCAAAATGTCAATCATATGGCTGAAAATAAATGGAAATTTTAAAAGGCTTAGCGCTACACTTTAAAATTGAAAACGTGAAATAACGTAAGTTTCATTTGTGACTTACCATATATTTTATTAAATTTGTATAAAATGTTTTCAGATATGCTTCCTCTGACTTGCTTTGCCGCGCATGAGCACCACAGCGAAACCAATGGTTCGGCGAAGAATGCCGGCAAGAGCAAGTAGGTAAATGCAGCCAAACAACAGTCATATAAAGTGGCGGCGCTGCATAGAAGGTGCAGAACCAGAGCTCGTGAGTTTTACGAGCAGAAATCGAGAGTGGAATACAAGCTTATAAGAAGGAAATAGAAAGAGCATGAGAGGCGAGTGATCGAGGAAATAGTGGGATGCCATTGCAGGAATGAAGTTCGGAAGTTTTACCAAAAAGTAAGAAAAAAACCTCCCAGGGTTATAAGGCCCAAACCGAAGCCTGTAAAGATAATCAGGGCAACATCGTGGTAGAATCGTAGTCGGTGCTGAGGATATGAAAAAATCAGTTCCGCAAATTGTATAACGGCATTAACAAACCGAATTCCGCTACCTTGCAGATTACACCATTCAACAAGGACGAAGTTGGCCAACAATTCCGTTCACCCGATCACGACGAAGTAAAGGTGCTGGAGCTGATGGCCCTGTGGCTGAGCTATTCAAAGCGGCTGAAGATGAATTGGTTAGGAGTATGCACCAGCTCATCTGGAAACTATGGCCAGAGGAAAGCATGCCCAATGAACCTCAGCGTTGTTTGCCCGATTCTCAAGAAAGGCGATTCTCTGGACTGCACCAACTACAGAGGCATTAGTTTTCTTAATATCGCCTACAAGATCTTCTCTGCCGTACTTTGTGAACGTTTGAGCCATTTGTCAACAACCTGATAGGTCCATATCAGTGTGGCTCTAGGCCAGGGAAGTCCACCATCGACCAAATTTTCGCACTACGGCCGATCTTGGAGAAAACCCAGGAGTTTCAAATCGATACCCACAAACCTTTTTATCGATAGAGGTGGACAGAGTAAAAGGTGGCACACGCAAGTGGAAGAGGACCTCATAACCAACTTGGCGTGCGAAACTGGAGACAGCTAGGTAGAAACCGAGAAAGCTGGAAGAAGCTTGAGGCCCTGGTCCACCCGGACTATAGCGTCACCTTAAGTAAGTAAGTAAGTAAGTAGAAGTTATAACGGCTTTTATGATTTAAGCACCCGTTTCATTAAATTGGCTTGTTTTTTTATTCAATCAAACATTTTCAAGGCTGTTATCTTAAATTATCTGCTAAAAAGTGCAATCCAAGCTTAAGCCAAGCTTGAACGGTTGAATATATTTTAGATAAAGATAGAGCTTATACCTAATTCAACATAAGTAGAAATGGTCTAGTCTAGAGTCTAGACAGTGTTTGGATTTTAATAAAATTACTTTTTTAACTGTGGAAAATTTAAAATTATTTAAACGATTTGAGTTTGAGTCATTCCCGAGAAACCAAGACCTAAGAAAAATGGCTGGCAGTTGGTGGATTTAACTGAAACCACTTCATTAATCTTTCCATCCGCTTAAAGAACCAACTATGAAAATGTAATCCAAATCATTTAAGCCGTTTCCGAGAAACCAATATCATTAAAAGAATTTTTTGCTTTTAATAAATAATAATAGTAATCAAAAATCTATTTCTTCTGTCGCGACCAAATGGGTACACCGAGAGTTCAAAAATTAGGTATTGTTCGTTATCATCTAGGATTAGTTTCGGATTCTTTGGAGCTGATTTCGTCTCAAACTTGTTTTGGTTTTTGATGCCAATTTCAAACAAGACCAGCTCTAATTACGAAACTTAATCGATGGCCTTTGTATACATATATTTTTTCTTGAGACCAAATTTCTAAGTACATAAATCAAACCTGTATTAATAAAATATACCATCTATTTCAAATTTGATTTGTAAAAGAAATACATAGAAATAATTAGATTTCTAAGATGAATTTATTGAATGAAACAAAATTGAGATCCTAACGAGTTTCCTCTGCTTCAACAGACCTCTGAATTAATTTCCTCATCAAAGATATACCGAGTGTTTATTCTCTCACTTGAATAAACAAATTTATCTTAGGACATTCAATCTCATTTCAGAAGGAAGAAGTGTCTAGGAGCATGAAATAACCTCCACGTCTGTCTGGATCTTTCTATAAAGTCATCAGCATCCCAATAACATCAATAAAAAAAGCTTCTTTCACACTTTATTAAAAAAACCCCAATGCAGTCCTTCAAGAAATTATACAACAACTTGTTTATTTTCTTAAATAGAAAGTGTTTACCTATACTCACCGTGGTTAGCAGGTCTTTATATTTGGGTCCTTTTATAAAGGTTTGCAAGACTGAAATATCCACAATACCTATACCATTACCATTCCGTTCACACCGAACAAAGAAAGAAATAAAATTGAGAGCCATTACTTTGACCATGGTATATGGCAAGTGGATGTCCTTGTAAATATTATTCATTCATTCATTCATTTTTTTTTAAGTCCTCCTGTGCAAAATTGATGGAAAAATTCAAAATTTACATTCTCAAGGATCAAGATCATAAAAAATGTTATTAAAAGATTCGTCTGCCATTAGAGCTGGTCTTGGCCATTTTTTTATTGCATTCTTGTTGTACCTAGCTCAATATTTTTTTTTAGAAATTATTATGCTTGAAATGTCGACTCTGATGCTGGGTAAAGTAAAAAGTAGGTGGGTTTGTTGCTTTTCATTACTCAGGCAGACACAAAAAAAAGCAATTCCATTTATTTCTAGAGTAGCTTTTTAAATTCATCTGTCTTTTGTGAGGAAAACCATTTGTATTTTACTTTCTAAGAAACTCTTTCTTGTTTTCTTTTTTTTTTGCAATAAACGGGAGACTTGAGAAAAACATATGTTTGCGTAAACGTTTCACAGTGCAGAGATCGGCTGCCAGCGGAAACGGAACAGCAAAAAAAAAAGCTGTTAGAGGCCATTTGTCTCAATAAAAATTTATTAAACGTCAAACAGAAGAGCTAACAACGGATCCTACTAAAAGTCGCCAAAAGGCAGTCATTTCGTTCGAAATTCCTTTCTGGTTCTAAATGGCGGCGGTGGGGGTGTGGTGGTGGGATGTGAGTAGCGGTGGGGGTGGGGAGATATGGCGTTCCACAGGACGATTTGTCCTTTAACTGAGTTTAGCGATGAGAAGTCGTAAATATCGTTAAAATGAAAATATGAAATGGTTATATTCGCTGTTTTGATATTTACATCAGTTCAGCGCGGCATTCTGTGTTCGAAATAGCTGGGCTTTCCCCATTTTGTACATAAAATATTTTCGAGAAGACAGTTCGCTTGATGGTTTATGGACTCGTTGTAATGGTAATGGCTGCGATGTCTGTTTCCTTTTGGTGGTATGCTGATGGAGGAGTAATAAATTTAAGTGTGTGGCTGACGGCGGGCGATTCAAGTTATAAAAGGACGAAACATATATATGGAAATGGACAAACATTTTTCTTCTATATGGTTTGACATTTTTAGCTGAAAGCCTCTTCTGATATTGTAATTACATAGACCACAATAGCATTGAGTTTCAGTCAAACAATAAGATGAATTTTATTTGGCTATATAAAATCTTTGATTCATTTAGGGTCGCAATTGAGGCATATTATGGATAAGAGTGAGCATATTGAAGTTTCCTACTGCTCGAGTTAATTCTCAAAAAAGGAATAAAGTTTTCAAACTTGAAACTGTTTGATTGTGAAGTGTGAATAACAATAATTTTGGAAACTTTTTTAAGCCCCAAACATAGAGGAACACAATAAGAAGGATAGTACAGAATGTTCCAATAAATAACCGTTTGGATGTAAACTTAAAAGATTAAATTGAACTCACCACAGACATTTAAGGTTTATTAAAGTATATTCTGCGGGGTTTATCGAAGACACAAACCATTTAAATTTATTTCAAAATATTTATATTGCATACTTTTCGGATAATCCAATCACCTACCTACAGGGTGGCTGATAAATAAAAGATAAAGTTGATAATGGATTTGAAATTAATGTTGAGATATTTACGTCTGCATACAGCTCGGTGAAATTTATTGCTAATGGAAAATTTGCTGAAAGTTTTGGTTGGAAAAATAAAAACAAAATTTGTTTGGCTGGTTCATTCAATTTATTTGTTTGGAGAATAATAATTTGGCTATGGAAAATGATTGGCCTAATTACATATTAGGTGAAAAATTAGCTAAATAAATTACGGAAAAAAAAATAGCTTAAAGCTGGATTTTGGTACATAGTACCTCCATGGTATTCTGAGCTAAAAACTAATTAACGGGGGTTAAAAGTCCCCCAAATGGTTTTTAAGGAACATCTCCCAAACGGCAACTCTTACCCAAAAAATATTAAGAACTACGTTATAATTTAGAAAATTTCTTAGAAAAACTGTTAAGTAACTTTTTTTCAAAAGAGTAACCGTTTTCGAGATAGTGCAATCGGTAGAGTTACGGATATTATGTTTCTATATGTGTCTATTAGAATCAAAAGCAACTTATTCCACTTTTTCTAGTTTTGAGATATTAAAAAAAAACGTTTTTGAAGACGTGGCCTGAAACAATCTTGAATCTAATTAATTTGTATGGTTTTTCATAGATCATAAATCCATTATGCGTACCGGTTTTTATTGGTGCCCAATAAGTCTTGAAACTATTTAACAATTCATTTTGGATGTTGTTTTGAAAGTCAGTATGTGTAATAGATGCGTTTTTGAAATTCTCTGTTCTATCTATATTCTATATCTATTCTTTTCGGAATAGATTGTTTTTGAAAATAAAGAGACATTATTTGGTTCAAGTTTAGTTTTCAATTTTATCCAAACCATTTGAAAATATAATACATCGGCTGTTTTCAATAATAAGCCTTTATAAGCACCACCTCAAGGGTTGTATGTGGGTATTATTGGCGATTTTCTGTTTTTGCACCAAATTTGGAATACATTCGTTTTGATTCAAGCTGACAAAAAGAATGAAATTGACATTGGAATACCACTGCTTTGATTTTAAAGGGGAATAGAGTTGTTTTGATCCAAAAAGGTCGAAGGAATACGTTGCTTTTGATTCAATATATCTCTGGAATAAGTATCTCTGGAATAAGTAGACTTTTGAATGCTGCCAAAGATAGGATTTAATAAATAGAGTAAAACTGCATTATTAACTCATTTTTTTTGAAAAGTGGAATACATTTCTTTTGATTCTAGTAGACACATATAAAATGTTCTCTTTTACACCAGTTCTTGAAAATACATACAGGGAGATTTATGAAGTTGAGCCTTTAATTTTTTGGGACATTTCTCTCTTCAAAGTTAAAAGTCACATAGAATTTTCTTTTCAAATTTTCTTCAAATTTTCTTCATATTTTCTTTTTGTTCTTTTTTTTCGTGACTCTCTTGTTGTATACCTTTGAGGCATATTTCATCTTATTGGCGATGAAATTTGAAAATCTATACTTATAAATAAAATTGGAGTGTCTGCCGTTAATATTGAAATAATTTCAAGTTTTTGAGCTTAGGTGGTTGTTTAATTGCTAAGAAACATAACTGCATCATTTATAAACAGCAGAACAGGTTATAATGGAACTTTACGTACATATAGTGGACAACTCTAGGAGTAATCTGGACTACTTTTAATTGTCAAAATGTTAACGGTATCTTTAAAATTTAAGAAAAAGAATGAAATTATGGGAAAATTATGTCGAAAAAAAAAGATTCAGGAAATGATTATTTAAACAAGTAGAAATAATCAATTTAAAAGTGTCAGAAAGTTAAATTAAAAGAATAATTTTATAGACTGAGTAGTGGTGAAAATTTTGATAAGAATGTCTTACTATTAAAAATTTTGTGAGTACTGTTCGGATCTTTGAAAACTACATGCCACCAATAAGGCAGCGAAACCACGGCCGTTTGACCACCACAATGTATTTTCAAGATGCAACAAAAAAGTGTTTATACCTACCTTCCTTACACTTTTTATTCGTTCAAACTATATGCCATCAACCTTACAGCCTTATGACGGTCCTTAAACCAAAATAATGCACTTTTAAAATGCAATAATGCAATTGTAACGTTGCCATTGTATATAAATTCTATAGTATTCTCATGAAGAAAAAAAGCTCGTGGCCATCTATGCGTCCAAATGTCATACTAATTTTTGTTAAGGGATCTCGGTAAGGCGATCACAGCGAACCTATCGACCAAATGTCTACCTACAAAATCGTGTTTCATGAGAATACTATAGATTGGATATACAATGACGTTGCCACGTTTTATTTAAATAATAATTAAATTGGAGTGTTTGCCTTTAATATGGAAATAATTGAAAGTTGCTCAGGTAGTTGTTTATTTGCTAAGAAACATAGTGCATCATTTTTAAAAATTGTGTGTGTTTGAAAACAATAACATTCAAAAAGATTCTGACGAGACTTTCGTATACATATGTAGTGGAGTATCCTATGGTACTTTTAATGGTAAAAATGGTAAGGCTATCTTTGAAATATTAGAAAAGCAGTGAAATTACGGAAAAATTATGTCGAAAAATCAAATTAAAAAATTCTTATTGAAAATTAGCCTTTACTCAACTACGTCAGCAAATAATGAAAAGAGACTGTTTGTTCCCTTCAAGCAAAGGAGTCCGTTTTGGATCCGCAAACGTAGTGAACAACGTATGAACGACTACGTTTTCGGATCCAAATGTGGATCCTCAAAACTGCGTTTTACGGCTCGGATTAGTATGGAAATTATAATCACCGCGGACCCACTTGCGCATGCGTTGTGAGATTTAAAATTCACCACACTTAGCAAGTATTGAAACCAGTTGGTTTGAAGAGAAAATTCCCTATCCAGATCTAAATTTCCTACAAGCAATAACCAGAGACACAGACTAAGAATGAAAAAGAATGTTTTTCCTTCCGAGGCAAATTTATTTGAAAATTAATACAAATATTTATACAAATATTTACGAAAACACTCTTATTTGCACTAGCAAATTAAAGAAATTACAATTGCATTTAGTTTGTTAACCTAAAATGTGTTTAAATTTTCACAACAGAACGAATTAAAACAAGAAATGATCTCCACCGCACGACTTACAAAAATAAACCAAAAAAAAAATAGACTCATTTTTTAAGGATCCAAGCAGTACCGACAAAGTTGGGTCAGTGAATTTGCTTGAAGGGTTGTACCAGTATTATTCCCTTTCTAATTTTATCAACACGACTTGAATTAAATGGACTAAGAAAAATCAAAAGCTGATCTTCATATTATTAAAATTTCTTTGAATTTTATAGCACATAACAGCATAATGGCGGCTGCGCACAGTGGGGCCAAGATTTGGTATTGTGATTTACTTTTCTCTCAGTATTTTTCAGAAGAAATTTGGCTGTAATGAATGATTTTGGTGTAAAAAAAAAGCTTTCATCCAAAACTGGGTTCAACCGAACCTTGGAAATTTTGAGCCCTAATATTTTGAGCCTAATTCTATATATAAAAATGAATCCATATTTCCCTTTGTCAAGCCTTAAGTCAAGAATTGCTTGACCTATTTGAATGATTTTTTTCAGGTTATCTTTGGTATTGGTAGTGTTTTTGTGAAGTTTGGTTAAATTCGGTATTGCGTTTTGCCAAAAAGGTGCAGAAGCGCGCCTGGGTATCTGTTTTATGTAAAAATATCAGTTGAGTTTGAAATGAAATCAATCAATCATGAAATTTGTTTTGTTAATTTGTTCTCGAAATTTTTGTCTACCCGGGCGAAGCCGGGGCGGGCCAGCTAGTATTTAATAAATCATTTTTTCGGCTGCTTTGGGATCTTAGCAGTATAGCATCTGGTACCTATGTGGAGATATTCGCAAAAGAAATATGAAATCTATTTTGAAATTGTTGAGTCGTACCAAATGTTTAATCAACGTTAAATTTTCTCAAGGTCCCAAGCGATTTTTGGCGATTTTTGGCACCATAATGATTGTGGAGTATTTGCATAGGATATAAATTAAATATAAATAAATTGGGTGGCGCAACAGCTCATGGAGAACCAGGGCCTAGTGACTTACAACTCACAACCATTCCTGTGTGCGTGTTTGTTGGCAGGAATGGAGGGGACCTACAGTTTTTTGCCGAGTCCGAACGGCTAAATGAGAAGCACTTTTTCATGACAAGTATACTCTTGGAGGATTTGTCAGTTCCTCGCAAGAGGCAGTACCTCGAATAAAACATTTCTGTTTTTAGGTGGCACGGCTGGGAATCGAACCCACACCTTCGGCATGACAGTCCTACGCACTAACCATCAAGCCAAGAGGTACTGCATAGGATATAAAAAGTATTCTATCTGAAAAGGCAATAAACCACCAGTTATAGGAATTGTTCAGCCGTAGATAACCTTTAATGATTTTTTTTCAAGGTCGTAGAGCTTTTATTAGCATGAAATTAATTAAGAGGCCTCCGGACAAAAGTTCGAACTCAGATTCGAAGATTTTTATATTCGAATAAAAAAAACGAAAATAAAAAACCCACCCCTAAGAACATGTTTGATCTTCGAACAAACATCGTTCGAGTGGTACGCATACGACACATAAAGAAACAGAAAAAAGGTATTCGCGCACAGCGAACACAGCCAGCTTTTTAGTTTTTGTTCCCTTGCAACTGTTTGTCCATTGAATAAGAAAAAACAGTGCACAAACCAAAATACAAAACTGTACGATTTTTATTTTTTTCATTATTTCATTTTGGGTAGGTATAAGGATAGGGAGTAAAGTAGTGTTTGTAAATGTATTCTTTGTTGGAAAGGGATATTACCTATATGTGATTTTTTGCTTTGGTGTGGTGGTGCGCGAAGCGCTATTTACTAAGTTTTGTATGTCTTATTTTTTTCTCGTTTGGGAATAAAGTTATGATAAATGTAGATAGCTAGTATTTTTGTATCTTTATTTCTTTCGTAGTTTTTGTTTTCTTATGGTAGATACAAACATTTCAAAGCATTTGTAGGTCATGCATTTATTGAAATGGGGGTAATTTATTCAACTTGATCTTGAATGATTTTAGATTTCAGGATATTGTTATGGTAGGTAAAGGATCAGGCAGGAAGACCGGAAGGAATTGATTATTTTAATTATGTAATGGGTGTTATTGTTTTGTGTGTGGTTTCAAGATTTTTTCTTCTAGATTTTGGGGTGTAAATAACAAAAGCGATTAATTTTACAAAATAATTACCTATTTGTGATTTTATTTGTGATGAAAATGTAGGTAGGTACCTATAATTTGTTAAAATTCCCGAATTATGAACTAGATATAGCTAGGTACTACCTTCAAACCCATAATATGTCGTTTCTTGATTAAATGAATAACTTAACAAAAAAAGTAATGTTCCTAGTTAGATAGGAGGTATGTATTTAAAATAAAATGCAGGATTGGGTCGCACGTACTTGCTCTTATGTTCAAGACACTGCGGGTTTAAGAAAATTGTATATAAAAACATGGTAATTATGACAGAAAAATGTAGAGAAACATGAAATACGACATTTAAATTAGCTAAAACAACTCCTTTGACAGTTTGAGGTGGAAAAAAAAGAATGCCATCTTAATTCTTGATTGAATATGATTGTATGGGAACAAAAATTTAAATCGTTGGAGCGGTTTTTCAAAAAAATATTTTTTTATACGTACCTATGTAAAATTCTTAAAACATTTTTAAAAACTAATTTTGGTATGCAAATCTTAAGCATGGATTTATGTGTATATAAAAACAAAATTTGAAAAAAAATGTCAGCCCGTTTTGAGAAATTGAATTTTCAAAAAAAAAAAAATGAAACTTTTTTTAAAAATTCATAAACTTTTTTTTGGAAATTTTGATATGCAATGTTATTAAATTTTGTCTGAAATTTGTATATAAAAATTAATTCATCTAAATCCGTTTAGTCGATAACGAGAGCATTCAAAATAAAATAATACGTTCTTTGACAGGTACTATTAATAGTTGCTTAGTGTAAAATTTTATAATTTTTGGTAGTATATCGTACTAATTTAAAGTATATTAAAAAAGTTTATCAAAATCATAGGAGTCGTTTTCAAGCAAAAAAATATTTTCCTTTGCGGTTTTTTAACTTTTGGGGCATTTCACGAAATTCGTTCAATTTTGGGTCACTTGTACTTCTTTTGATACTTAACATAAATGCAGAAGGATTTTGAATTTTGAGCCCTGGTGCTGGAGTTATGAGCTTGTAAGGTTTCGGCAAGCCATGGGGTAAAGTTTGAAAGAAAAATGTTTATAAATTAAATGAAGGGATAGGAAAATTATTTGAGACCTATGGAGTAAATGGTTAATAAGATGTTGTTTTCATTAATGAAATCTCAACCGGAAATCGATTTTTTTTATGTAGAAAACCGGAAGTTAACATTTCAAATCAGATTTTAAGAAACTTCGACTATATTAATTTTTTTTGTTAAAATTTCAAAATTTAGCTAATATCATATAAAAACCACATGCCAAATTTCATAGTGGGATCTCAATTCGTTTAGAAGATACATAATTTTTAGTGCGTGGCAATCATTCAAAGAACTGATTTTTTGTTCTGATATTATGACTTCCGGTTTTCTACCTAAAAAAAATCGATTTCCGGTTGAGATTTCATAAATGAAAAGAACATCTAATTAACCATTTACTCCATAGGTTTCAAATAATTTTCCTATCCCTTCATTTAATTTATAAACATTTTTCTTACAAACTTTACCCCATGACTTGCCGAAACTTTACAAGCTCATAACTCCAGCACCAGGCCTCAAAATTCAAAATCCTTCTGCATTTATGTTAAGTATCAAAAGAAGTACAAGTGACCCAAAATTGAACGAATTTCAAGACCCGACCTTTTTTTCGTTGTCCGCTTCACGTGAAATGCCCCTTTTATATGGAAGGTAGATACCGTTATTTTTTCATAAATGTAAAATTTTTTCTAAAAATATTTTAGAGAGTACCTACTAAAAAACTCAAGTATCAAGTTTCAAAAGCATCGAAATTTCGAAATATTTGATTTTCCAAACAAAATTTCAAACATTTTTTAAAATTCCAAAAAATATTTTTTTTTAAATTTTGGTACACAAAACTATTTATATTTTTTGGAAGCTTCTGTATAAAAAATATAATTGAAATCAGTCGAACCGTATCAAAATTTTAAAAGTGGTTCCTTAGGAGGTAGTATTAATAACCATTTTTTAAAAATGGTTTTCCACCAAACACAAAGGAAGCCTTTACAAAAATAAATTTATTGAATATTTACATTTAATTTTTTTTAATTTTAAATTTTTGTCGGCAGTATTTTTCTCATTAATTTCAACATTTACTAGATGGTTTTATGTTTGTTATATTTTGAATTCATTTAAATCAATAATTAACATATTCCTTTTAAATAACTGTTTGTTGAATGAGCAATTGCTTTCAACAAAAAGGTCACAAATTTTAAAGGTATGTTCATTATGTACGAGTACGAGTATGTTAATTATCGATTTTTAATTTTTTTTTGGAAAATAAGCAAAAAGCAATAGTTGTTCTCATTTCAATTCAGCTGGAGTAACCATTCTTTTATTTATGCACCATTTATGAACACAACTTAATATAAGCTTAAAATATCTAACAAATAACATTTTCAAACAGAAAGCATAGATAAAGGATTTTGGATTCTTAAAGATATTTACATACATTCAAAAACTGCTATATTAATCCTCCTACCTGTGAATTATGCAGTTCATATCTGTTGACCACACCCACCAAATGATTTTAGTTTTCCAAAATTCTATTTTGCAAAATCAAACTAAAATTTGAGTGTACATATACGAGAATGTTTATGTGCATTGCTTACAAGCTCCCAAATAAATTTCAATTTATTAATCAATTACAAGCAAAGTTGTATTTTGATCATTTTCAAGACTAAGCAAAAAAAATCAAAAAAATGTCGATCCAGCTGCATTCATTTGGATGTACATAAATCGAGAAATACCGCTTCGATTTTCAGAAATAATGTATCTGAAAAAATTTGAAAAAATCTTAAATTTTCAAAGCGTACTAAAATTATATTTGCATTTAATTTGAGTAGTTGAGAGGTTTCGAAAGGTTTAAAAGCAAGCCATTCACTCCATTTACAATAATCTTTTCATTTTAAATACGATTTTAAAAACTTGTAGGTAGGTATCTTATAATAATTTTGATTATTAACAGGTTATTTTGGTGTATCAGACATATTTCTAGGTTAACCACATGATTTCATATCGATTTTTGAACATTACTCAACCCAAAATTTTGCAAACTAGGTACAAATACTTATAACTTCAGTAATTCTTTTTTGAGGTATGAAATGAATGATAATATAACAAGGATTATATTTAAAAAAAAATTGTAATGATTCAAGTGAAAATGATAAATTACTATAAGAGGTGAAAATTCGTTTAGAGTGAAAATATCGCTATTTTCGGGCGCATTTGCCTAGAAAATTAATATAAAAAAATGAATGTATGGAAATAATGAATCTTTATTTGAGGCCGTGAGTGCAAAAGTGGTGTAACCCATTTTTTGGCATTTTTGATATTTTTGTCTCGTAGTTTTTCATTTATGCATCAAAAATCATCAAAAGTCTTCAAAGCTAAAATTTTAATTTCTAAAATATCTAAGCTTTCCAAAAATATGACGTACACTGCTTGAATCTCAGTTAGTATTAAAAATCGATTCAAGACGAAAAATATGATAAAAAAAGTGGGTTACTCCACTTTTGCACTCACAGCCTCATTCATGCTATGCTCAAACAAATAGCATTTTAACTTTACAGTAAGTTTACTCGATTTAAAGGAATGTTAAATACCTACATCATTTGCGAACATACTCCTCGACTCGGTAAGTTTATTTTTGCAATTAAACAAATAAGGTATGTTATTCTATTCATCTGTATTTCTTAAAATATTTTTTATTTCGGTACTGAATAAATAAATACATAAAATAAACAAAATATTCCTTCATACGACCTACATATCATTTTTATGCTGTATAGAAACCCTCGAAACCACCAAAAGCCAAGATTCTTATGTCATTACTAGAAGATCGAGATTATAATTTATGAATGTATATGCAAGAGTACACAAGCAAGCGCACAAAAAAGTATGTATAAATGAGAGCAAAAAATGGCAAACAAAAATAGCCGCCACCAAGTCTACAATTGCTTCAGAACAGTCATATATTCTTCGAATGCACCTCCAAACGTGAGAACAGAGAAATCCTCCAAAGAACACATTTTTCCTTCAAACCTACCTTCACATATATTTTGTGGTACAAAAATTAAAAACGAAAATTCTTGCCAAGATCGACAAGAATGAAATAAATATATCTGAAGTGTACACACACACAAGCAAAATTTAAGTTAGAGCAAACTATGAAGACAAAAAAACTACCACCACTGCTTTACAACCTTCATTAATTGCAAAAAAAAAAAACAACAGAAATACCCAAAAACCAACAACAAAAACCGGTACACTTGCGATAGTGGTATAATGTTGCATCTGGTTCGTGTTTGATTCCAATATGATGTTCATTTTCGAAGAAAAGCCATCATGTGGCAAATAGATGTACTAAAAATTCGAAATATTTGAAAATAACGACTTTTTGTTGGAAAAGAGAACTATATGAAAAAGGCAATTTCTTATAAAATTTAAGTTTTTGCGCTTATTTATTTTAGTGATTTAGTTTATTAGAACTTTTACATCATTATGAGAAAGTTTCAATATATTTGGTTAATTTCTTATTTATTAAAAAGACAATTGAAAAATAGAAAATTTGTCCATTTCCAAAAGCAAATATTTCAAAAATAAGGATGAAACTCAAAAATCTTTTCCACCCATATTGAAGCCCTAATCACTAACGTTACAATGATATATTTATTATATATGTGCACCTCTCGTATTTCAAAATCCTTCGGAATCCATTTGGCAGTCTTACGTGATTTTTACAAAACCTCTCCCTGGATTTTTGAAATAAAACAAAATCAAAATCCAAAATCAAAAATTTAAGTCCACCCATTTTGAACCCAAAACATTATTCTTTCATATGCAATTTAAATTTTGGCAATACATGGTTCCGTGGCTGAGATCCTTTGGAATCCATTAGGCCAATTTTCCATATTTCTCAAAAATTCGTCCGGAGGCCTCTTAGTGTAGAAATTATTTGTTTTTTTTATTTGTGAAGGTACATTTTTTTTATAGAGAGAGGTATGAAATACCAAAAACCAATATCCCGAATAACAAAATATCGTTTTTTTTTAATTGTGAAAAATGAAATTTCGCAAAAAAGTAATCCTACTTTTCGTAATCTCGCAATTACAAAATCTTGCTTTTAACAATTTCGCATTACATCTCGCACCAAAGAAAAACAAAAATCGCGCAAGTTTAAATTTCTTATATCCTTAAATCAAAATTGATTTTCGCAAATAAGTAATCCTTTTTTCGTAATCTCGCAATTACAAAATCTTGCTTTTAACAATCTCTTATTACATCTCGCACCAAAGAAAAACAAAACTCCCGCAAGTTTAAATCTCGCATATCAAAATTTCGCAGTCTCACAGCAACATATTATCACTCTCAGCTTCGCAGCGAAATGTAAAAACCTGGGAACCAAAAAAATAAACTCGAAAACGAAGAACTTTTTCTTTTGATTTTATTGTTTTCCAAAACGTAATTTTAAATATAAAAAAACTACCCCACTGCTGGATATACAATTTTTAAGTTCTCTTTCTTGTTCTCTTATCATCATCATCATCGTGTCCTGTAACCCCGGCTGGGGCATAGGGCGTCAACAAAACGTCTCCATCCTTCACGGTCTGCTGCAAGGTACTTTAGCTGTGGCCACGTCTTTCTCTGGGATTCTGCTTCCGCTAAGACAGTTGATTTCCATGTTGTTCTTGGTCTTCCGACCCGCCGTGCACCCTGAGGATTCCATTCAAAGGACTGCTTTGCAATTTCATTGTTTGGTTTCCTCAGTGTGTGACCAATCCAACGCCATTTACGCTTTCTTATGTCGACGTCCAGCCGCTCTTGACTTGTCCTGCGCCACAATTCCTCATTTGATATTATTTGTGGCCAGCGAATCTTTAGGATGTGGCGAAGACAGCGATTCACAAAAGCCTGCAATTTCTTCGAAATGATAGACGTGACTTTCCAGGTTTCACAAGCATATAACAGCACGGATTTGACATTGGATTCGAAGAATCTCAACTTAGTGCGTAAGGAGATTTGACTTGATTTCCAGATTGGGGACAGAGTACCGAAGGCAGCACGAGCTTTATTTATTCTACTTTTAACGTCCAGATCCGTACCACCGTTTGCAGAGACAATACTGCCAAGGTAGTTGAACTGTTCCACTACTTCAACTGGCGTCTCCTGTAGAATAATACGCTGCTGTGTGGAGCGGCCTGTGAGCATTATTTTTGTCTTTTTGCTGTTTATTCTTAGACCACTCGACTCTCCCTTCACTTGCAGTGTTTGGCACATCCCGTTCAGCCCACTGATGTTATTTGCCAGTAGACATATGTCATCGGCATAGTCTAAATGACTGAGCCTTTCGAACGGTCTCCATTAAATGCCCTGTCGCTCTGCTGTACCTACACTGGCCGTCAATACGTCGTCCATCGCCAGCAGGAAGAGAATTGGCGATAGAACATCCCCTTGTCTCACACCCTGTTGCACTACAAAGGAGTCGGATAGCTGCCCATTGTGCAAAACAAAACACCTTGCGTTGTTGTAGGACTCTTTAATAATGGCAACTATTTTTGGTGGAATTCCTCTACCAAGCAACGATCTCCATATACATTCTCGGTTAACTCGATCAAAGGCTTTCTCAAAATCCACGAACATGAGGTAAAGCGGTGATTGAAATTCCATCGACTGCTCGAGGACGATACGCAGGGTGTTGATATGGTCGACACAACACACATGTTCTCTTAACAACAATTTAATTATAAACAATAACAATTATAATTGATGGTTTAAAAGCAGGTAGGCACTCGGACTCGATATATTTGGCAGAAATTAGGAAATCTCGTCAAATTAAGTTATATCTCAACAAATAAATTTATTAATCAAATTCTCACAAATCTCGAGCCAAATTTGAATTTGCGTGATTAGATAGATATGTTATTTGTTGCAATGCTTAAATTTTGCGAAATTTTTACTTGCGTGTTTGTAACTTGCAGAATTTTTGTAATTGCGAAATCATTAAGAGCGGGATTTGTTATTGTGAAATTTTAAAAAGTAAGACTTTGTAATTGCGAGATTTCAAACTTTGTGATGAATTCTTAAAAAATATTACCTACTTTTCTAACAAGTGAAACCTCACTACAAGCACCTGATTATCCTCTCCGTTACTTTGGAATGGCCGATATCAAGTTTTGAAAAAATGAGATTCAGGTAGATCGGTAGGTACATACATACCATAATAATAATTTTTTTTATAGAAGAAAAAAATTGTATCCTAAAGGTATCCTTTACTTTGACAATAATGTAGATATAATATCGTCCACTGATTGCAAGCACTAGGTACATATCCTGATTTTATTTTGTAAGTTTTCAAGACTTTTTGTTCACAATTTTTCTATCACAGACAAATAAAGGATATTTATTTATGAAGTTTAAGAAACATAAAAGATAAACTTTCCCTCGTTCTCAAGTATCATCAATCATCAATTTTTATTATAAATGAATGAAACGAAGAACATTGTAACTCAAAAATTATGAGATATTGGTAGAGGAAACTATAAAAAAATTTGAAATAAGTAGGCAAAAAGTCAAAGGTTTAAAAAGAAAAATTACAGTATTTTGAAATCTTTTTTGGAGTTAAAAAAAAGGCATTTTTGATCGTGATTTAATTCATATTCTTATAAATTCAACATACCTCATTGGACTACAGACTGAAGCCGAAGTTTCAGTGACAATTTTAACGCATGGCTCCGTCGCTTGAGAGTGGCAAGGATAACCCTTAAGATGCAGTAATATAAGAGTTCCAATGAATGAAGGATCTTGAATGCAATCACTTATGACTTCAGACTAATATTTCTTAATATTTGAGGATCACGTAAAAAAATCTTTTAAATCTATTATGTCAATACAATCCCTTAAATTATAGTTGAACTTTAGCAAAACGAAGAACCGCACCAAAATTGAGGACGTTCCTCTCAGCTCATCTGTTTTTTTAACTCAAGGCTAAAATGCGTATTGCATCACTTTTTTTGTCTGCAATCATTGAAATTAAAATATTTCCGGGTGTACAAAGTAGCCGTTTCTTTAAATAACAGGATCAATTATTATTAATTTCAGATTTTCAGGCAGGTGCACCCAAATTATTTTATTTATTTATCGTTGGTCAGTGCTGAGTTCATAATAGTTTGAAATACCTGGAAGGTTCCACTGAATAGCTTGAAATGACACTAAGGGCAGATTCTCATGGTCTTTCAATTTATTTTCCAAAGTCTGTACAACTTCGTGGTTCCGTTGTTGTTCCATCAAGATTTTCAAATAGGTGTATGTCGAAGTATCAACTCATTTGCATGCAACTGGCATATACGTAAATCATTGCAATGGGTTTCGTAACTTAAGTTCCAAACAACGAGTAACACTCCCCTTCGATCCCGCGTTTATAACTGTTCCATTGCTTCCAACAACCACAACCTTCGCTTTGTCAATTTCCTTTTTTTATTAAGAAACTCTTTCAATTTTGTACTTACTTCAGCATTTCCACTTTGAAGAGAGAAATGTCCTAAGTCTCTATCGTATTGAGAGTCATATCTTTTCGTCCTTAAAAATACATTCCAAACTGGAGCTCTTGGAACGAGATTTACAACGACAAAGATGATGAGGTTGCTCTCTCTGTCTCACAGGCTCGTATGACCTTGTCCCATCTGCATACAACATTGGCAAAATTGTCCTTTGCAATCATTCTAACATTTTGAAGAGTCATTGAAAAGGACGGTCCACACTATGCCGATCAACATTGTTGGTTAACATTGTCGATCAACATGCTAGTGTGTACGTGAAAAACTTTCGTAGCAAACATTTGTATGGTTTGGAATTTTCTGATCGATGCGTCAGTACGCAACCGAAGGGTTCAGGGTTCGAATCCTGGTGGTTCCCAACTTTTTTTTATTTTTTCTTGTGAACAATTAAGTTAAAACGATATTATTAACATTAAATACTTATTCACAAAAAATATTGCATTTTTCATCTAATAAAAATGTGATTAATAACGCACAAAATCAATAAATTATGTTCATGAAATTAAAACCCTACAAATGTTTTTAATAAAATTAAATTTTTTGAACAACTTTGTCGATTGCTATCCATTTGAATCGGGTTACGTTCGGGTCAACAAATGTTGAATGGCTTTGTCGATCAACACGTCTACACTTACTCAACACTGTTGATCAACGATGTTGATCTACACGATTCGACATAATGTGGACGCGCCTAAACAATTTCCCTGTCTGACATCCCAAATCTGTCGAGAGTTTTCGCAACTGTAGATAAGTTTTAAATTTTCTGTGTGGTAAGATGCTCTGCATCGATGGGAGTTTCAGATAATTCCAGTGATGTTAAATTTGATTATGTAGCTTGATGAGGAAGCAGCAGTATTTCTTCGTTTTGAACTTCAGATATGCTTAAGGCATAGTTTACTGTTCACATGGGAAAAAAAATCAAAATTTTCAAAACGATTATCCATCTATACCGTGCACCAAATTGAATAATATTCAAGGCGAAAAACGTTTGCCTTGGCCCAAGCCATCCATTGAGTCATTAATTTACCCTTAAAAATGGAAAATTATTATTTTTGGATGCAAAAACAATTTGCATACAAATAATGCCTTGAGGTGAATATAAGCATATTTCTTTTTTGGAAGTGTAAATCGACCAAATAAAAAAAATTGTTTTGCATGACATTTCATGACAACAATGTTTTTTTTTGCATGAGACTGTAAACCAATCATGCAAACAATTAATTTTGCATTTCACCTCAATTATTTTAAACATGCGAGAATATTTGCAAAGTTTTTTTTTGCGCACGAGAACTGTAAACTAGGCTTTATCCACAAAAAACTATAATAACGTCTTAATTATGTTGGAAGTACATTTTTTGGTAAGCCCTTGGCAAAACCAAAAACTGGACAGATCAAATCAATCCACAAAACCGACATTTCTCTACGATAAAAAATTAAGCACGTGTTAACTTAAGATAAAAATCATCTACAAACTTAAATAACTGGGCCTACTAGATTAAGCTTTTTCTTAAGCAGAGATAGGTGTATATAGGTTGATTCAGGATATTTTTTTAAAATATTTTATTAAATTATGAATTGAATTGTATCAAAATTGTGGAATTGAAAGCGACTTTGAAGCAAAATTTAATCTTGACGATTTTTAAACAAAGTTATATGTTCAAAATTTGGCTTAAAAAATAAAAGCCAGCTTTGAATTTTTTTTTTTTATTTGTCATATTCTGAAAATATAAAGTCCTTGGGGTTGGGGCAGTAGGTACTTCCGAACATGATTAAGAAAAAAAAAATTATATTACACAATTTGTTTCTATCAATCGAGCCACCCTACTGTGTATGTATACATACGCAATCAACACTCATAAATTATTAAATTTGTCTCTATTATTTTGGTATAGGTAGTCTTAATCCCTTGAACCTGGTGGACTGAAAAATGGTTTGTATTAACAGAGTATTTAAAATTAACATACTAGATCCACAAAAAGTTAATCGTCAGCCTTCTTAACCAATGTAACAAATTACAACACCATCTCCCATCAAATTCGCTACAAATTTACATAATAAACCTCTTAATCAATTATAATGTAGTAACAACCTCAGGTAAATCTAAGCCCATTTAAGCCATTGAAGAGCTTTTCATGTAATGTTGGCCATGTACATAACACCCCCCATGAAAAGAAACAAATTTTGATTGATACTACCAAGGACCCAAATAAATTCATCTAAAGATTAATCTGCTGAGGGTAAAATTTACAACCATCCCCCATAACCAAACAAAAACACAAAAGCCCAAACCAAACCAACAACTGTCCGGTTCCGTTATTATCAAGAACCACCCACTTATTATGAGATCACAAAACAAAGGTTAACTTGGTCATAAATATCTTCGTATACACCTTTCTATGCCTTTACCTTAAATTCAAGCCTCACGTACGTTTTGCGAGTTTTATTAACACCCCATTAGATGTTTTGGTCAAAGAGAGGGGGGCGTCGATGAGGCCGCATCATTCACAGGATACGCTATATGACTGAGGACGGCTGCCGCCATTGCCACACTGCCACTTGTATATGAATGTATGTATATAGCATCATGTCGAAGTTAATACTCGTAAATCACCGGAACTACTTGACCCTTGTTAAATGGCTTTGCAAAGCTTAATTTTATTGGCAGATTATGGCTAAAACCCTTTCCGTCTTTGATATAATATAGCCTTAAAATGACTTAGCATGGGTTTTGGCATTCAAATAAAATTTGTTTTATCTCTGTTTGTAATGATAATGACCTCCGAAAAATGCTGATAAAAATTGGAAGGTTATGGTGAATTTGAATATAAAACTGATTTAAATTTAAATTTTATAGTAACTGCCGAGCCCATATGTCAGGAGAATAGATAAATTAAGGGCAATCATCATTGATTGATCGATTTTTTGGTTATGATATTTAATTCTTAATGGCAAATAAATTGCTCTTTCCCAAAACAGTTTAAGGGAAAAGTCAAAAATCAAAATAAATATGGATGGAGTGCAATTTATTATACGGGGCAGCATTATTTGAGATTTTATAATATTAAATGGTGCTAGTTAGCTCCTATTCAAACTTAAACCTCAAGGCATTGGAGAGGATAAACGAGTACTCTTCTTGCCACTCACAGCAAAATATTTTTTGCCAAATGTAACCATTCATCTAATTTCAATTAACACTGAGCGTGTTTAGAGTAATAAATTTACCACGTTGCACATTATTTGTTTTGTTGTTTATTTTTTTTTTCTTGCAACTCAGCCGTGCATTTAATTTCATTTGAGTCCTTAATGTGTCGTCTCTCCAATAATGTGCTTGTAGAGCTCTTTGCAGACTACAAAAAAAAAATTTAAAAATCCCAAGCCATAGAGGAAAACTAATTTTTCACAATCAGGAAGTATACGAGTGAAGAAAAGAAAAACAACCACACAAAAGTTTGTTGATGGGTGGATGAAGAGGAGGCAGTCGGAAAGACGACAACGTACAAAAAGGATACAAGTGATCATCATTGAAACGAGGACGAAAAAATAATAATGAAAAAAACTTGCAACAAAGGAGTTTGTAGAGTACTAGAAAATCGTTCCGAAGGATAATAATCACTTCGCTAGGAAACACTTTAATCCCAAGATCATCAATCACTTAAGTGCTTCAGAGCTTTTCATATACGGTTTCCTCTCGTCTATATACTATAACGAGAAAACCGGGCGAATTACCTCTCTGCCTTCACCACTATACGTCTATTGTATATGGGGAAAAAAAACGTGGGTTAAATGCATCATGCTCACAAGGATTTCTATGATAGCTCTTCCGGCATTTTGGGTGGGTGATGGTTTGTCGAGTCGGGAAGATATGTCTTTTTATGTTGCTGCTGTTGTGTGTGTATGTGTTGTTTTTTTTTTCTCAATTTTTTGTCCCTTAACCAATCATCGTCCTAATACTGATCCATTCAGGAAGCAAAACTAGACTCGAAACGGAACTATTCTTTTAGAGCTGCTCTTCACGATACTTTTATTCTGTAGGTGTCATCCCCCATCAGCTTTTTTCCTCCCCACTAAAAAGGATGAGTTGATGATGATGTGGTTTTTGTACATAGATATATGTAATATGTAGGTATGAAGCCTGAGTTGGAAAATCGGATACGGTATTATATTCATCGTCCTTTTGTAAGAGATACTTTTCTAAATCACAGACAATTTTTATATAGTTAACACTCCGATTCGATTGAATAAGTTCACCTTTTTAGTGGGAAAATACTGGGTGAGTATGTCAAGCTCTTTTTATATTTTATATTTTCCAAATAATAACTTTATTATGTATTCACAATGACTGAGAAAATTAAATACTTGCAACCTATTCAGTGCATTTCAAATTTTTTTTTTGTTAACAGAAGTCATAAAAATACAAAATGAGATACAAAGTAATTATGAACAGCTATGGCGATTTACGTATACAAAAAAAGAATTCTTTTGAAATAAATAAGGATATCTGTATCTGAAATAATTTTCATGCTAAATTTTTTCCTCTTGGGTTTTTTTTAAATGAAAACTTGCAACGATATTATGTTAGTTAAACAAATACATCGGATAGTGATTGATGATGATGAAAATTAAGGTAACATTTCAATTTGTCTAAATGAGTATTTATTTATACAGAAAAAAATATTTACTTTGGTGCGCTCAGCGGTTTTTCGATTTTAAAATTTGTTTGTAATGAAATGGAAATAATTTTGTGATTTAAATAAAATATTAACCCAAATTGAGCTTTTTTTCTCTCATCAAATAATTGTCAGTATAAATAAAAATAATTTTAAAATGTTATTTCAAACTTCAAATAAGTCGAAACGTCAGGATAAATAATATGTTAGTCCTTTCAGCTCCTTTACATAACCAAATACAGAAAATGAATTTTCATAATCAACTAATGGCTTGATTTTGTCGTATATTTTTTTGTTTAACATTAAATTATAATTATTTTCTTATATTGAAAACTATTCATGCTTACATACATACAATAGTCAACGAAATTAAATGAACACATTTTTTTTCCATTTTTATTAGTGTTTCTTGAAGAGCTTTATCTTTCTGACGAGGCGTTGTATTGAGTTGAAACAAAAAGGATTCTACAGCTTTTTGTTTTTTTGTTTCGAGATTTGTTTGCAAACAATTTTTGTTGAAGTACCGTTATTGCGTTATTGTAAAAGATGAGACGAGTTAAAAAAATATTTGTTTGAAGGTCCTTACTTCTTAGCATATTGAATAGAGAGGAACAATTACGTGCAAGGGTTTTTATTAGTGAATATATTTGTTTGGCCCATAAGCATGCTTAAAACCAAAAATGCTACTTAATTCACCAATGTGTTTCTGAGGAAATGGTCACACTGGCCACTTTTCACTATTTTTGGTATATCTCGGAAACTAAGCAGAATTTGGCAATTTTACACTTAAAACTTTTTGTTATAAATTATTTTCTATCGAAATGGATAGCTAAGAAAATTTCATTAAAAAATTTAAGCAGGAAAAGTTAACATACAAAAAATCGAAAAATTAATGTTTTTAATTTTTTTTTTGTAAATAACGTATAACATTTTTGAGCGAAGATACTCTCAAGACATACATCAACAAAGTAAAGAAGAGTTTTAAGACCTTAATATGACATGTTACAAAAACAAATTACATATTTGAAAACTGACAGAGATGTAGCCATTCAAACTTTACCATTTCTTATAATTTTTGCAGTTTTTTGCCCGAAACCCTATGTTTTGGTACTTTATTACAAATTTAACATTTCTTACATCTTGTACCAAATTTTATATTAATTGGGCCAGCCATTCGGTCTGTAGGTCTGAAAGCATTTAAGAACAGCCGAAAAACAAAACTGCGAACTTACATACTTTTTAAAAATTCTCGATAGTTGTTATGTCATATTATATCAAAATCTTGTTCTCTAACATTTTAACGAATGTGAAATTTGCCATATTGTCCAATAGAAAATTTAATTTTGAAAGTATTTAAAGCAAAATGGTCAAATTCGGCTTAGTTTTCGAGTTACACCAAAAATATTGAAAAGTGGCCAGTGTTACCATTCTCTCAAAAACGCATGGGTGAATTTAGTAGCATTTTCGGTTTAAAGCATGCTTATTTGCTAAACAAACATATTCACTAATAAAAACCCTTGCACGTAATTGTTCCTTTATACCCCTCATTTTCCGGTCTATTCAATAGGCTATCTATGGATAACTTTTTTTGAGTCAATAAAATGTAATGATCAGATACTTTCTTTATTCAACTTCAATTCAATTTTTGGTTGCGATATAGGTACTATAATATATAATCAAAATTAAAAAAAAAAAGTTTCTGAATATTTAAAAAAAGTTTTAATTTTTTTGAAAATTCTATATCTCAAAAACAGGTTGATTATTTCTTTTGAAAGTTTGTTTTTATCGGCACATAAATTTATATACTTTAGATTTGCATTCCAAAATTTGCCCTTTAAAATGTTTTAAAAATTTTATATAAAACAAATTAATTTTTAAAAAATCGCTCCAACGATTTTAAACTTTTTTTTTCATAAATCATATGAGATGGCATTTTTTTTGTCACCTCAAACTGCCAAAAGAGTTGTTTTAGTTAATTTAAACATCGTATTTTATGTTTCTCCACATTTTTCTCTCATAATTTCCTTGTTTTTATAAACAATTTTCTTAAACCTGCATAGTATCTGAAACAAAAGAGCAAGTACGTGCGACCCAGTCGTGCATTTAAGTTTTTGTTATCGTACAGTTTTGTTTGCATGATTCATCTGACTTTGAATGAAAAAAAGAGACTTTATGCTTTGATAACCAATATCTCAGCAAATAATGACGTTATAAAAAATTAAAATACAGTTTTGGAAATCTGAGAAAGCGTTTTACAAGATTTTTTTAAGTTTTTGTAGAAATTATTTTTTTTTTGCAGTTCACCGTTAGTTTAAGAAAAGTAACTAAAAACCGACTTTTTGTGGTCTTTTCGAAAATCATTTTTTTCTTTGCAAATATTTGTTGAATGGCTTGCATTTGTATGCAACTTTGTAGACTTTTAAAGCCTCAATATTCCCGTAAATTTTCAAATTGATTCATCAAACCGTTTTTCTTAACCAAAATTTCAAAGTCTTACAAATCAGGTAGAGGAACAAATTGTGTTGTTCCTAAACAATGCGTAATCGTCATCAAAATGACAAGAAAAAACACATTAACATTAACACAACACAAATTGTGTTGTTCCTAAACAATGCGTAATCGTCATCAAAATGACAAGAAAAACACATTAACAAAAACACACAAAAAAAATAATTTTAAAAATCTTTCAAACAAAAAGGCAAGCTATATGCTAAGAAAAAAAAGTTTTACGAAAAAACCACAAAAAGTTGTTTTTTAGTACTTTTTTAAACTCTAACTATTAACCCCTGTAAGATCAGAGATGTCTGTTGTTGCAAGAACCAATCCAGAAACTTTTATTTTTAGAAAATGTCAAGGTCTTAGAAAACGTCAATGCCTTAAATAAATTGGGTGGCGCAACAGCTTGTTGAGAACCAGGGCCTAGTGACTAACAACTCTCAACCTTGTCCTGGCCTTGTTGGCAGGAATGGAAGGGACCTACAGTTCTTTGCCGACTCTGAACGGCTAGATGAGAAGCACTTATTCATGACAAGTATACACTTGGAAGATATGTCAGTTCCTAGGCAGTACTTCGGATAAAATATTTCTGTTTTTAGGTGGGACGACTGGGAATCGAACCCAAACCTTCGGCATGACGCAATGTCTTTCATTATATTTATTGCAGCATTCTTGGGGTCGTTTCTGAAACAAAAAAATTATCTATAAGTAAAATGGCCCCCCTTGACTATATTTCTGGAAAAACCTAATACATTTCTATTTGTGTAGATACACTTTCGAAAGGAAAATATTTTTTCAATACAAAATTTCAGTTAAATTTTGCCTTGCTTCCAAAACGTGCCTGCGGCCTACCGAAATTTTCTCATTGTTTCGAATTTTATTGTCAGTCAGCAGTCTAAAACCAAGCTAATTATAATTTAATATTTTAAAATGTTAAAGTCATAGAATTTTTAGATATTTTTGATCACATAATTAACACTATTATGATAAATGTGACAATGGTACACTGTGGCGTATGCGTTGTTTTTTTTAATTATGTAATAGTTTATATGTACGTTCGTTATTGCTGGATGTTAGTTTCGCTTCTAAACATTATTTGTGAATAAGCTATTGATATGCCGTTAGGAACAATCAAAACATCGTCCAACGTGACTTAAACAAATATAGCAATTGATTCTCCTGATAATTGTGTTTTGAAGATATATTTAAATATGTAATTGTTTTTAATATTAAATAAAAAGCATCTTAAAAATTGCCTATACCATTTGTAGTTCTTTGTTTTGAGGCTTGATCCAGAAACCTTATCCTACTTCATCCTTACTACCTTATTTTAGTCAAATGCTTGAAATAGCATTGTTGCTTGCTTTAACCAGGTATTGAAAGTATTTTTTTTAACTCTAAACATAAGTACACAAATGTTTAAATAATAATAAATCATTTCAGCTGAGTAAGTTAGTATATATAAAATAGGTATCTACGTAGGGTGATTAAAATATTAGACTTATTGATTTCATTGCATAGGCTCTGAAGTTATTCTGCAAGAAATCTTTTTTACATTTTAAGAATTTATTGTTTACTTCAAAGGGACCTTCTTAACTTTATATTAGCAAATTCAGTTACTGAAATGATTGTCTGTAGAAGAAAATTTAAGAAACAAATTGCAATTAAAAAAAAGAAGACAATTCAACTTCTACATGCCAAATTTATTTTAATTTAATGTAAACCAACTTTTTGTATAGATAATATTTGTTGAAAACATAATTAAAGAAATCCTCTTAAAAATTTACTTTAGGTACTCCACCACCATCACGACCCAATGTCTGGGTCCTGAGGCTTGTATTATATAATATTTACTTGGGAAAAATAATACCTTATTTATGTTTCAAAACTTTTATATGCCACGTTCTATAATATATGTAGGTAGATATACAAAAATACCTATCGCTTTACCTTTAAATGAAAAAAAAAATACCATTTTTTAAGTCGAAATAAAAGTTTGAGGAATGTCAGAAAATATAATAAACTTAAAAAATGAGCTTGTCAACACCTAAACACACCATTGGCATAGCCAGGGATTTTTCCTAGGGGAAGGGAGCCAACGAGCAAGTTACAAGATTTGATTTTCAGTAATCCGATTAGAGAACAGATAATTTTTGCTGTGTGATGTGAGCCGTTTTTTACAATGTATTTTAGTATGTATTTTTCAATAAATAACACCAATACAGATTTCATTTATACCATGAATGAGAATATGTAATTTGCACTCAACGCCCATTATTCCGCTCTTCATATGCAATAGCAAAATTGACCACATTGAATATTGAAAAATTCCGAAGAAAAAAGAAGCACACTCAGCATAATTTTTTTAAAGTGGTCTCAATTTAAAAGTGAACAAAAACAAGAAAAATCTTTTTCAAAAAATAACTGTACAAATGCTCCAATTCGCTATTCTAGATGATAAAATTAAAAGCTTTTTTAATTTCATTTCAGGGATAAAAGTTTCAAACTCCTTCTGTACATTTGTCAGGTACCCCTCTCCCGCAAAAAATAACTAAATACAAAAATAAATATTTCAATAGGTATAACGAAACAACCCATTTTTATTAAAAAGAACTCGCGGAATGAATTAAAGGACTACTTGTTGTGTGCTCATTCATTCATTCCCTCTGATCCAAAGGAAATTTAGGATTGCGCTGGTTTCTTTCATTCATCTAAGTTGACTTTTTATTCAACAATGCACAGGTAGTTGTGTTATGAAACCGAGTTAAAATTGTAAAATATAGTCATTTTACACAAACACATTAGGAATAACAATATTCCTGTGCGCTGTACACATATCTTTTTACATGAAGTTTCCTGATCCTTGTTTGTTGTTTTCCTTTTATAAAGGTATGTAGGTAGTTTTCCTCTGTTCTTATTTTTACATTTCGTTGAACTTTCCTTTAATGAGTATATTTTCGAACCTTGTTCGTTTCTTATTGTCATCGTTACTCTTCGTACTATCAAAACAATTCAATTCTTTTATGGGGAAAACAGAAGATAGTGTTCATTTCAAGTTGCTTTTTGTATGTGGCTCTTTAGCTTAAAATTCAAAGGAAATCCAATTATTACTAGTCTGTTTTCAGAGCCTGATTTTGTCAAAGGTACTTATAAAGAACAATATTAAAGATATGTACAAGTACATATATGGAAGTTTAAGCGGGAGTGGTGAAATATAATGTAAGGAAAGTTTTCTTTCTTTCATAGAAACATTGTCACTACAGTAGACTGAATTCAATTTCCCGTTTAAGAAAAACTAATTGTAGATGTTGCTCCTGTGATACAAAAATTGGAAAAACTGGTATTTTCTACCCCTGGCTCCCACTTGGGTCGTAAAAAAAAAACTGCTAGACTTAAGAATTCCTTATCAAGACGCATACAGTCATAGATTGTTATACATTCACACCCAAAATATGTTTTCTGTAGGCTTTTAGACTATGAGGCTTAGGATTGTTCCGCACTGGAACAATACCTAAAGAATTGTAACAATTGGCGTGGTATCACCGTTTTGTCCGTTTTCCCAAAACAAATGGCAACCATCACTCTCGAGCGAATAAAGGATAGAATCGAGTCTACACTCATGATGCATCAAGCTGGCTGTCGCAGTGGTCGATCGTGTGTCGACCATATCAACACCCTGCGTATCATCCTCGAGCAGTCGATGGAATTTCAATCACCGCTTTACCTCATGTTCGTGGATTTTGAGAATGCCTTTGATCGAGTTAACCGAGAATGTATATGGAGATCGTTGCTTGGTAGAGGAATTCCACCAAAAATTGTTGCCATTATTAAAGAGTCCTACAACAACGCAAGGTGTTTTGTTTTGCACAATGGGCAGCTATCCGAATCCTTCGTAGTGCAACAGGGTATGAGACAAGGAGATGTTCTATCGCCAGTTCTCTTCCTGCTGGCGATGGACGACGTATTGACGGCCAGTGTTGGTACAGCTGAGCGAAATGGCTTTCAATGGAGACCGTTCGAAAGGCTCAGTCATTTAGACTATGCCGATGACATATGTCTACTGGCAAATAACATCAGTGGGCTGAACGGCAAGTGTAGGGAGAGTCGAGTGGTTTAAGAATAAACAGCAAAAAGACAAAAATAATGCTCACAGGCCGCTCCACCACAGCGGCGTATTATTCTACAGGAGACGCCGCGCCAGTTGAAGTAGTTGAACAGTTTAACTACCTTGGCAGTATTGTTTCTGCAAACGGTGGTACGGATCTGGACGTTAAAAGTAGAATAAATAAAGCTCGTGCTGGCCTTCGGTACTCTGTCCCCAATTTGGAAATCCAGTCAAATCTCCTTACGCACTAAGTTGAGATTCTTCGAATCCAATGTCAAATCCTTGCTGTTATATGCTTGTGAAACCTGGTAAGGCACGTCTACCATTTCTAAGAAATTGTAGACTTTTGTGAATAGCTGTCTTCGCCACATCCAAAAGATTCGCTGGCCACAATTAATATCAAATGAGGAATTGTGGCGCAGGACAAGTCAAGAGCGGCTGGACGTTGACATAAGAAAGCGTAAATGGCGTTGGATTGGTCACACACTGAGGAAACCAAACGATGAAATTGCAAAGCAGTCCTTTGAATGAAATCCTCAGGGTGCACGGCGGGTATGAAGTTCAAGAACAACATGGAAATCAACTGTTTTAGCGGAAGCAGAATCCCAGAGAAAGACGTGGCCACAGCTAAAGTACTTTGCAGCAGACCGTGAAGGATGGAGACGTTTTGTTGACGCCCTATGCCCCAGCCGGGGTTACAGGACACGATGATGATGAACAAAACCAGTCATTTGATAACTTTTTTTTGCGTATATAAGACCGGTTTTTTCATTTTCATCAGATACTTTGTTTTATAAAACTTTTTATTTTTCCTAATTGGTCACTAGTAGGCGTATTATTGTACTAAAAAAAAAACATTTTGTAAAAGTAACGGATTTTAAATTCCAAATTTACATAAATTTTGCGTCAAAAACTGCTTTTAAAGAATAAATATGTCAATATCAGATGATAAAATTATGATTATAAAATTTAATGAAAATAATAAAAAATAAATTGAATTTATATCCACTGCAAAAAAAACTGTCAAAACAATACCGTTAGGTATAAAAAATTGACTGTCAAAATGCGTTTCTTTTTTTTCAAAATTTACAAGCATTTTTATTTTGTATTATTAAAATTTGTATTAGGTACAAAATTAAAAATTTTCTCCAATAGTGGCCTAATGAAAATATGGAATTTAATGTTATTAAACATTGTTTTGCAAAAACTGCTATGGTTTAAGCTACATTGCTTTGAACAACAGCCATTTTCTCGTTTCCTAGAGGCTTTTACCAAAAAGGAGAGCACAAGATTAAAATTTGTTTCCAATAATGTCCTAGAAAACAAGTTCATCCGCCATAAAGACACCTTAATCGTTTTAATCAGACAAATACACGCTTCACAATCCTTATTTTTATAGAGTAATTTTGCTAAAGTATTATATTTGAATTTATTAATTATTATAAAAATTTTAAAAAAATGTCAACCCGTTTTTGAGATATCGAATTTTTCAAAAAAAAAAGTTTGAAATTTTTTTTTTTAAATTCGAATACTTTTTTGAAGATTTTGATGCATTATTATTTAATCTTATCTGAAATTTGTATATAAAAAAAACTTCTATGACAGGTACCTACTATTAATAGTTGATAAGTGTAAGATTTTATAATTTTTGGTAGTAGATCGTACCTACTAATTTCAGTATATGAAAAAAGTTTAATCAAAATCGTAGAAGTCGTTTTTTAGGAAAAAAAAATATTTTCCTTTGCGGTTTTTTAACTTTTGTATGGAAGGTACCGTTATTTTTTCATAAATGCAACATTTTTCTACAAATATTTTAGAGAGTATTAAAAAACTTTTAAGTTATCGAGTTTCAGAAAAATCTATGATATCGTTTTCGAAATATTTGATTTTCAAAGAAAAATTTTGAAACATTTTTTTTTTTAAACCAAATTTTAATTTTTTTAAATTTTGGTACAAAAACTATTTATATTTTTTGGAAGCTTCTGTATAAAAAAAATTTTGAAATCAGTCATACCGTTTTGAAGAAAATCGAAAATTAAAAAATTGATCTTTGGGAGGTACCATTAATAATCAATTTTTTGAAGAATGGTTTTCCACCCAAAGGAAGCCTCAATTAAAATGAATTTATTATTTTTTTTTTAAGAAAAGGTGTGGAGCCGTTTTTGAGAAAAATAAAAACAAGATGAAGAACATTTGTAAAATAGAAATGCAAGATTCTTGAGGATTAACCTTAGAAAAAAAAAGACCCGAGCACATCATTCATCAATATTTGACGTTCACAAATGAGATTAGTGTAAGAGCCAGTGGTCGGCAGACTTATAGTTTTTCAGTACGATTCATATTAAGTGGAGCCATTGTTCTTGACCTCCTGAGCATGGTATGGGCATTCCTAATCCAAAGTCATATAGTACCTCTGGGAGCACTGCGGTCACAAAAGTCGAAAAAATTGACCTCGAAAAATGGTAGAATGAATAGAGAAAAGGTTTTCGCTATTCAAAAATACAAAATGTAGACATAGGGCGAAGTACTTCTAAGGCTCCGGCCACGCAATGAGCGACGAGCGACTGACTGAGCGACTGAGCGACGAGTCGCTGAGCGACGCAAAAAAATTAAAACACATGAAATCGTATGGAGGTGGCCACGTAAACTCTGAGCGATTTCTTAAGCGACGGAGCGACGTCGCTCAGCAATCAAATCTGTTTTAATTTTTCAGTCGATCGCTGAGCGACGAAGAAATAAAATGGACAAAATAAACACAGAAAGTTTAATTTCAGCTGTCCAAAGCCGTCCAGTGCAAAACTTACTAAGAATAAAAATAAAGATTAAAAAAAAAAAAAAAAAAAAATTACCTTAAACATAAAACCAGCCGTTGTTCTGGACTAACTGCTTTCTTTTGTTTTGTTAATTTTGGTCGAAATTTTTCAGCAGCAAATCAAAAGATGGTACCGACATACTACAATATTGCCAAAATCGATCTGGAGATCTGCGAAGATTTTGATATAAATGGTGAATTCACCATAATTTGCCCTTTCACGATTTATGGGTTGTACACCAAATCTACGTATTCTCGATCTTATTATAGATCTATAGATATGAACGTGACTTTCAACTAACAAGCTCCGACAAACCGCACTGACGATGGCGTTTTCCCAACTAATCGCTCAGCGACGTCGTTCAGTAAATGGCCACCCATCGCTCAGATTCGTCGCTCAGCGACTCGTCGCTCAGTCGCCCAGTCGCTCGTCGCTCATTGCGTGGCCGAAGCCTAAGAGTAACGAAATTTTAAAAAAATGGCTAAAAATTCCCAAAAAAAACTCTTTTCCTTAGTACAAAAAAGCACTTTTTCAAGGAATACGTTCAGGTCCTTCATCATCGTGTCCTGTAACCCCGGCTGGGGCATAGGGCGTCAACAAAACGTCTCCATCCTTCACGGTCTGCTGCAAGGTACTTTAGCTGTGGCCACGTCTTTCTCTGGGATTCCGCTTCCGCTAAGACAGTTGATTTCCATGTTGTTCTTGGTCTTCCAACCCGCCGTGCACCCTGAGGATTCCATTCAAAGGACTGCTTTGCAATTTCATCGTTTGGTTTCCTCAGTGTGTGACCAATCCATCGCCATTTACGCTTTCTTATGTCGACGTCCAGCCGCTCTTGACTTGTCCTGCGCCACAATTCTTCATTTGATATTATTTGTGGCCAACGAATCTTTAGGATATGGCGAAGACAGCGATTCACAAAAGCCTGCAATTTCTTCGAAATGATAGACGTGACTTTCCAGGTTTCACAAGCATATAACAGCACGGATTTCACATTGGATTCGAAGAATCTCAACTTAGTGCGTAAGGAGATTTGACTTGATTTCCAGATTGGGGACAGAGTACCGAAGGCAGCACGAGCTTTATTTATTCTACTTTTAACGTCCAGATCCGTACCACCGTTTGCAGAGACAATACTGCCAAGGTAGTTGAACTGTTCCACTACTTCAACTGGCGTCTCCTGTAGAATAATACGCTGCTGTGTGGAGCGGCCTGTGAGCATTATTTTTGTCTTTTTGCTGTTTATTCTTAGACCACTCGACTCTCCCTTTACTTGCAGCGTTTGGCACATCCCGTTCAGCCCACTGATGTTATTTGCCAGTAGACATATGTCATCGGCATAGTCTAAATGACTGAGCCTTTCGAACGGTCTCCATTGAATGCCCTGTCGCTCAGCTGTACCAACACTGGCCGTCAATACGTCGTCCATCGCCAGCAGGAATAGAATTGGCGATAGAACATCCCCTTGTCTCAGGTCCTTAGTAATTTAATATTAACAGTCAATTTAACAAAAAAATTGTTTTTTTTTTACCTGGATTTGTAACAGAATTTTTAAATACAAATATTAGGGAAAAATCTCCTTACACATTTTAATGTTTCTTTCCAAATAAAATAAATGCGTTTCCTGTTGAGCAATACGTCTGCCTATTTGACATAATAAATGAAAATTATAACCAGGGAAAGGATTTTACTGACCCAAAAAAAATAAAAAGGGAAAATAAAATCATGAAAAAGGCAACAAAAAAAAGGCATTTATTAAATAAAGGGAATATTAACATAGCTAAATTATTAATAGTAGCCTTAAACCCTGAACAGCTTTTTACAGTTTACAGGTAACAGCTTCTACGATTATTTGTGAAAAAACGCCTTGAAGGAGCTAAAGGGCCTCTACCAGTTTTTCGGGAATTTTGGAATTGAAGTCGCTTTTAATTACAGGCTTTTTTCACACAACAGTCTTAAGTGCTGTATTTGCATTTGAAACAGCAGTGAACTTCTTCAAAACTTCGTTTTCAATCCGCCTTTCACTTTGACCAAATTTTCGTTGAGATTCATAAAATTGAAAACCCTTTCCCAATTGATATTCCTTAATAAATATAATAGTTTTGTTACAGAGATTCAAATTACTCATTTTTATTTTATATTTTTATATCTTAAAAAACAATTAACTTAAAAGAACAAAAGGCGAAAATAGGCAAAAAAAAAAGCAAAAAAGGCATTAACGGATAAAAAAGACAAAATAAAATATACATTTTTGGAATCAGGACGATGCACGTGAAACGTATTTTTATAAAGCTGATACTTTCATACGATAACGCACAAATAAAGTGAGAAACACTTCCACAAGAAAAAAGAAGTGCTTCTCACTGATTTCTCACTACAAAAATATTTTTTCCATTTTCTATTAAATTAAAGAAAACTCTCACTTTAAGCCGATTTTATTAGAATTATATCCCTTCATCGTGGATTCTATATACTTTGAATCAACAAAACTGAAAATGATTTTAAAAAACAGAAGGAATAAGTTTTGAATAGCCAACCTGTTACAGGTGTGCATAGGTAGACTCAAATTTTTTAATACGGTCCCAGCATTAATTTTAATTTCCTAAAATCTTCACCGGTTCTCAAAATTTAGAAATTAGTTGTTCCAACAGCGAAATAAGTTTCGATAAATTATTTTATTGATAATTTGAAAATTACTTTACTCTTACTATTATATCCATCGGAAAGCATTAATTATATAGCATTAATGTTTGTTTTATTTTGATTGAAAGATTGAAAACAAGATAGGTATGTACGAGTAGGTATGCCTCAGAACAAGTATGTGAATTAATAATCATTAATGAATGTAAAATTCATTCGCTATTATCCCAATTGATGGATGTGAATAAAGTGCACCTTGGTTTTTGCCAGAAAAGTTCTTTGGAGAAAAAATATCTTTTGTTTTTCCCTTCTTTTGTCTTCTTTCTTCTTTTAACTTGTCACATAAGTACTTCCATAATCCATAGTGCTATAATGAAACCATTACTTAGGGGTGGTATTTTCACTTAATAACAAAATCAAAAATCATTTATCCCAGTGGGATTGATGGTACTGACTGAAGTATAAGAGTAAAAATAAAAATAAAATAATTTAAAACATGATGAACAGAAACCGCTATTGTTTTGATTTCAATATTGATTCTTTGTCTAGATATGTATACTTTTTTTTTTAAATCATCCAGGAGCTTCAGTCTCGATTGAGGGATATGCGTCAACACAATGATGGTAAGAGCGAGTACCTATAGATTGTGAACAAAAGACTTGAAGTTGGAGGTTATTAACATCATGGTTGACAGGTTGATTTAAAATAGATAGATACCTATTCATTAGAAAACAAAAATTATTACTTATCGAAGTAGAAGTTATTTATCATGAATATGGCCGAAATGATGTTGTTCTTAATTATTATGGTGTATATGGGTGGGTTTATGCTATAGTTCAATGTATTTATATCAAATTGGTCTTGTGTATATACATATAAAGAGTTATTTTAGGATTAGTGTGGATGTTGTGACATGACAAGTTATGAGATTACATAAATTTCATTTAATTGTTTTCTCTGATCATCAAAGAATGAACTTTAATAATTCGCTTCGTTCCATGATTGTTAAGGAAATACATAAAAAGAATTTAGGAAACCTAAAAGATCTTTGAATTTTTTTTGGGTTTCACTTCTGTGAAAGGTATATCTATAATCATCAAGCCAACCAAAAATATTCTGTAGAATATTTTTTCATAAAAATCATAAATTTACACTATTTTTCGTAGGATTTAAGAAAATGCTTGTTTTAAAAATTTTATCGATTATAGTAACATTTCACTGAAAGGAAAAGGAGTTTTAAACCCCTAAAATTTTTCTGAAAATGTTACCGTCATTTGAAAGAATTTTTTCCGAACATTTGAAGCTGTAATTTGACACCCAGGACTTTGATTTGTTATTTAATATCCTCCAAACAACCTATGTTCACCCTAAAGTAAGTAGCTAGTTTAAATTTTGATTTTATAAAAACTAAAACACATTTCAGCACATAAGGTTTTTAATGAGTGATTCAAAATTAATAAAAATATTGCATACTTAAAAACTAAAATTGTACTAAGTAGATAACGTAAAATTTTGAAAAATGTCCTTTTTCAAAATTTTAAATTTAAAACAATTATTTTTTCAAAAATTAATATTACAAAAAAAATATATTTAATAAGCTTATAAAGAATATATTTCTGCTAAATGGCAGAAAAAAGATTTGCAATATTATTTTAGCTTGTTTGAGATTTGTATCTGGGTCAATATTTCAAAATATTAATATTTCAGTCTCCTTCATTTTTGAACCGAAGTACAAAATTTTATTAAAAGTTTGTAAATTGGATGGCTTGAAACAAACGGGTTCTAATATTAGCTCTAGAAAAAATAAAGTTAAAAAAAATATCATACCCGCTATCTCCATCTGAACACCCAAAATGTCATTCCCCTGACGTGTCCCCAGGCCTACTTACCACACTGTCCCAATTTCAGCAACGAAACTAAAAAAGATAAAAAAAATGTAATGATGCAGTCTTCTTAATAATATATGCATCCTAACTAAAAAATAGTTAAATTATTTTTATTTGCTTTATTTTTTTAAATAGGAGCTATTAAGTAAGTGTCTCCCATAAATTGATCATTTCTATCCCACCAATGGAAATTAAAAAAAAATATACATAGGCTCAAAATAGAAAACTAATTTTTTTGTTCTTTAATGGTACAGAATTGCCCTTTATGAAAATTGAAGTAAGAGTTTCAAAAAAACTTTGTTGTCATTTTTATTCAAGTTAAGGCAACGATTTTGTTTTTCGTCAAGCGAAATTGTCATTCCTCTAACGCGTGTTTTTTACTAAACCGTGTGGTATAAAAATTAAAAAGTTTTACTCGTCTGTGTCTTTTACAAGGGCCTACGTGAAAAATAATATAAAACATCTAATTTTCTAATAACCTCCATTTAATTCTCATAAAACACCCTTCGGAGTCATTCCCCTAACATCATTTTTTTTGTCATTCCCCTGACTTTCAAGTTTTCATTATAATGATTGATTGCGTTTTGGTAACTCTAGAAGAATCAATAATAGTATATTTAAATATATTTACAGTATTTTTAGTAGTTTTGAATTTTTTCACATTTTCTCGGTCAAAATATCATAAAAAATATGATTATTACTATAAAATGTTTAGTCTCGCCAAATCCTTGAATCATGAGAGCAAGTTCGTGCAACATAGTCGTGGATGCTATTTTTCATGTTAGTATTTGTTCTCTTTTTTCTTTACACTCCTGAAACCATTCGCAAAATTAAATATCCATCTAATCAACGGAGTAAATATAAATCACAACAAAAGCATAAATGTTAAAAAAGGAGCCAAGTTCTTATGTGTAAGAAACCTGTGCGTAAAAAGTCAGCCAAAAAAAGTAATGAGATCTAAAATATATGCCAAGTTTTAAGTTCATGAAGTTTAATATCCAATATCTTAAGAAGAGTAATATCGAAACAATTCCAAATCATGACAGAAATTTGGTAGTTAATGATTACTGATTAAAATTTGGTGGGTTCACTGGTCAAGTTTTCATACATTTTAAATTTGTGATTAAGTAAGTATTTAAGAGAAAACTTGCCAAGTAAATCCACCAAATTTTAATCAGTAATCATTAACTACCAAATTTCTGTCATGATTTGGAATTGTTTCGATATTACTCTTCTTAAGATATTGGATATTAAACTTCATGAACTTAAAACTTGGCATATATTTTAGATCTCATTACTTTTTTTGGCTGACTTTTTACGCACAGGTTTCTTACACATAAGAACTTGGCTCCTTTTTTAACATTTATGTTTTTGTTGTGATTTCACTCCTTTTTGCAAAGATTTATTTTGCCAGGTGAAAGTAATAGCAATTCTGATAAAGTGGGTGGATGGCACCCCCCCCCCCCCCCCTGAATGGAAAATTCCAAATTTTCGATTTTTTTCCTTTCTAAATACTTCAAGTCCTACCGACCTACCAATTTTCATCGTTCTACAACAATCGATAGTGCTCCATATAATTTATAAGAATTTTTAAGAATGTGGGTGGATGCCACGCCCCCTGAATGCAAAATTCCAATTTTTCAATTTTTTCTTTCTTAGTACTTTAGCCCTACCGACCTACCAATTTTCATCGTTTTACAACAATCGGAAGTGCTTCATATAGTTTATAAGAATTTTTAAGAACGTGGGTCGATGCCACGCCCCCTGAACTGAAACTTCCAATTTTTCGATTTTGTTTTCTTCTAAATACTTCAAGGCATACCAACCTACCAATTTTCATCGTTCTACAACAATCGGAAGTGCTTCATATAATTTATAAAAATTTTTGAGAATGCGGGTGGATGCCACGCCCCCTGAACTGAAAATTCCAATTTTTCAATTTGTTTATTCTAAGTACTTGAAGGCGTACCGACCTACCAATTTTCATCGTTCTACAACAATCGAAAGTACTCCATATGATTTATAAGAATTTTTAAGAATGTGGGAGGATACCACGCCCCCTGAATGCAAAATTCCAATTTTTCAATTTTTTTCTTTCCAAGTACCTTAAGCCCTACTGACCTACCAATTTTCATCGTTCTACAACAATCGAAAATGCTCCATATAATTTATAAGAATTTTTAAGAATGTGGGTGGATGCCACGCCCCCTGTATGGAAAATTCCAATTTTTCATTTTTTTTTCTTTCTTAGTACCTCAAACCCTACCAACTTACCAATTTTCATTGTTCTACAACAATCGAAAGTGCTCCATATAATTTATAAGAGTTTTTAAAAAAGTGGGTGGATGCCACGCCCCCTGAATAGAAAATTGCAGATTTTCGATTTTTTCCTTTGTATGTACCACAAGGCCTACCGTTTTGCCAAATTTCAAGTTTCTACGATGTCGGGAAGTGCTCCATAATTTTGATGATCTGTCAGTGAGTCAGTGAGTCAGTGAGTCAGTCAGTTACGGTTTTTGCGATTTTTGAAGTCCTATATCTTGGGAACTACTAATGCTAAAGAGTTGAAATTTGGTGAGCCACCTGTGTTTGATCAGTTCAGCAAATACTCCGAATTTGAAGTTTCTGACTTTATTGGTACTGAAGTTAGAGGGGGGTTGAAAATCGCCTGAGTTTGTTCCTGTAAAAAGGGTGTAGTGCCGCGAACTTGGCTGGGCACTACCGTGCCCTTTGATTTTTGTCATTCCCTTGACCCTGATACAAGTTTCATTTCCCTGACTTAAAAAACCGTTAGATTTGATCAATTGTTATGACTCCTTGTTTTAAAGTGGTTATTATAGAGTTATTAAGAGATATAATTGTTCGTCTACCAAAATAGGTTCTTTTCAGCGAGGGTCCACTTTGGAGTGAAAAATATTAATGTTTAAAAATATTGACCCATCTATTAAAAAATAATAATTGCTTTTAGTTAACATTTTTGCATAATGTTTGGTAAGAGATCGCACTAATTTGAGTATACCGAAACATTTTTATCAAAATCGAAGAAGTTATTTTTGAGAAAAATAAGATTTTCTGGTTTTTTAATATTTGTACCTAAGGTAAGTACCATTATTTTGTTAGAGCCAGTTTTTCAGTGCAGGGTTAACTCTGAGTTAAATAAGAGTTAGCTTATCCTGAAAATTAACTAACTCCGATTTAACTCAGATAATATTCCTGAAATGAGAATTAAATTTATTTTTCAGTTGTCAAAATTTTTGATTGAAATCGATGTGCGACATTATGGATATCTGTATCACCCTTCTACACCTTTCACTAATGAAATAGAGTTGGCGCCAAAATGGCAATTTCATTGACCATAGCTTTCGCTATTGAAATTGAGATGGATAGTGCCACAAACCACAACCACAAACGAAAAAGTCCCACAGTTTGGTCACTGTTAACTTCAGATTTTAATTGACTGAAAAACAAGTTTCTGGAGTTATCTCAGGTATAACCCCGAGATGAGGATGATCTCATACAGAACAACTGACTCCTAATAGATTCTGAAGAAAGTTTAAAAACAACTGCCAAGTTTAAAAAAAATTTACAATGTTGTTTTCAAAATATTCGTTTTAAAAATTCAAAAAAAAATTTTCAAAATTTTGGTACACAATATCTTCCTACTTTTTAAATTTTTTAGAAGCTTTTGCATAAAAGCTCATTGTTATGGAAAATCAGTTTTCAAGAAAGTTGTAAAAAATGTTTTTTTTTTGAGGTACCATTAAAAACCATTTCTTGAAAAATGGTTTCCCGTTCAAAAATAGAAAAATTGTGGGACCGTTTTTGGGAAAAATACGATTATGTAAAATTACTTAAAAAAAATGTATGATAGATATCGTTATTTTCGGTTCTAAAAAAATGAAAAAAACTGTTGGTGAAATGACCAAAAATACGCTATGCAACAATTTTGAAGAAAATCAATTCAGCCGCTAGGCTGTAGCTCAATGGACAGACAGACAGAATAATTTTGAAACTTTAGATTATAGAACTTTGAAATCCGGTCTTTTGGTATAATAATTATTTATGTGTAATGAAATTGAAAATTTTTTGATTCGGGATTATACAGGGTGTCTCAACTTAGTGCGTAAGGAGATTTGACTTGATTTCCAGATTGGGGACAGAGTACCGAAGGCAGCACGAGCTTTATTTATTCTACTTTTAACGTCCAGATCCGTACCACCGTTTGCAGAGACAATACTGCCAAGGTAGTTGAACTGTTCCACTACTTCAACTGGCGTCTCCTGTAGAATAATACGCTGCTGTGTGGAGCGGCCTGTGAGCATTATTTTTGTCTTTTTGCTGTTTATTCTTAGACCACTCGACTCTCCCTTTACTTGCAGCGTTTGGCACATCCCGTTCAGCCCACTGATGTTATTTGCCAGTAGACATATGTCATCGGCATAGTCTAAATGACTGAGCCTTTCGAACGGTCTCCATTGAATGCCCTGTCGCTCAGCTGTACCAACACTGGCCGTCAATACGTCGTCCATCGCCAGCAGGAATAGAATTGGCGATAGAACATCCCCTTGTCTCAGGTCCTTAGTAATTTAATATTAACAGTCAATTTAACAAAAAAATTGTTTTTTTTTTACCTGGATTTGTAACAGAATTTTTAAATACAAATATTAGGGAAAAATCTCCTTACACATTTTAATGTTTCTTTCCAAATAAAATAAATGCGTTTCCTGTTGAGCAATACGTCTGCCTATTTGACATAATAAATGAAAATTATAACCAGGGAAAGGATTTTACTGACCCAAAAAAAATAAAAAGGGAAAATAAAATCATGAAAAAGGCAACAAAAAAAAGGCATTTATTAAATAAAGGGAATATTAACATAGCTAAATTATTAATAGTAGCCTTAAACCCTGAACAGCTTTTTACAGTTTACAGGTAACAGCTTCTACGATTATTTGTGAAAAAACGCCTTGAAGGAGCTAAAGGGCCTCTACCAGTTTTTCGGGAATTTTGGAATTGAAGTCGCTTTTAATTACAGGCTTTTTTCACACAACAGTCTTAAGTGCTGTATTTGCATTTGAAACAGCAGTGAACTTCTTCAAAACTTCGTTTTCAATCCGCCTTTCACTTTGACCAAATTTTCGTTGAGATTCATAAAATTGAAAACCCTTTCCCAATTGATATTCCTTAATAAATATAATAGTTTTGTTACAGAGATTCAAATTACTCATTTTTATTTTATATTTTTATATCTTAAAAAACAATTAACTTAAAAGAACAAAAGGCGAAAATAGGCAAAAAAAAAAGCAAAAAAGGCATTAACGGATAAAAAAGACAAAATAAAATATACATTTTTGGAATCAGGACGATGCACGTGAAACGTATTTTTATAAAGCTGATACTTTCATACGATAACGCACAAATAAAGTGAGAAACACTTCCACAAGAAAAAAGAAGTGCTTCTCACTGATTTCTCACTACAAAAATATTTTTTCCATTTTCTATTAAATTAAAGAAAACTCTCACTTTAAGCCGATTTTATTAGAATTATATCCCTTCATCGTGGATTCTATATACTTTGAATCAACAAAACTGAAAATGATTTTAAAAAACAGAAGGAATAAGTTTTGAATAGCCAACCTGTTACAGGTGTGCATAGGTAGACTCAAATTTTTTAATACGGTCCCAGCATTAATTTTAATTTCCTAAAATCTTCACCGGTTCTCAAAATTTAGAAATTAGTTGTTCCAACAGCGAAATAAGTTTCGATAAATTATTTTATTGATAATTTGAAAATTACTTTACTCTTACTATTATATCCATCGGAAAGCATTAATTATATAGCATTAATGTTTGTTTTATTTTGATTGAAAGATTGAAAACAAGATAGGTATGTACGAGTAGGTATGCCTCAGAACAAGTATGTGAATTAATAATCATTAATGAATGTAAAATTCATTCGCTATTATCCCAATTGATGGATGTGAATAAAGTGCACCTTGGTTTTTGCCAGAAAAGTTCTTTGGAGAAAAAATATCTTTTGTTTTTCCCTTCTTTTGTCTTCTTTCTTCTTTTAACTTGTCACATAAGTACTTCCATAATCCATAGTGCTATAATGAAACCATTACTTAGGGGTGGTATTTTCACTTAATAACAAAATCAAAAATCATTTATCCCAGTGGGATTGATGGTACTGACTGAAGTATAAGAGTAAAAATAAAAATAAAATAATTTAAAACATGATGAACAGAAACCGCTATTGTTTTGATTTCAATATTGATTCTTTGTCTAGATATGTATACTTTTTTTTTAAAATCATCCAGGAGCTTCAGTCTCGATTGAGGGATATGCGTCAACACAATGATGGTAAGAGCGAGTACCTATAGATTGTGAACAAAAGACTTGAAGTTGGAGGTTATTAACATCATGGTTGACAGGTTGATTTAAAATAGATAGATACCTATTCATTAGAAAACAAAAATTATTACTTATCGAAGTAGAAGTTATTTATCATGAATATGGCCGAAATGATGTTGTTCTTAATTATTATGGTGTATATGGGTGGGTTTATGCTATAGTTCAATGTATTTATATCAAATTGGTCTTGTGTATATACATATAAAGAGTTATTTTAGGATTAGTGTGGATGTTGTGACATGACAAGTTATGAGATTACATAAATTTCATTTAATTGTTTTCTCTGATCATCAAAGAATGAACTTTAATAATTCGCTTCGTTCCATGATTGTTAAGGAAATACATAAAAAGAATTTAGGAAACCTAAAAGATCTTTGAATTTTTTTTGGGTTTCACTTCTGTGAAAGGTATATCTATAATCATCAAGCCAACCAAAAATATTCTGTAGAATATTTTTTCATAAAAATCATAAATTTACACTATTTTTCGTAGGATTTAAGAAAATGCTTGTTTTAAAAATTTTATCGATTATAGTAACATTTCACTGAAAGGAAAAGGAGTTTTAAACCCCTAAAATTTTTCTGAAAATGTTACCGTCATTTGAAAGAATTTTTTCCGAACATTTGAAGCTGTAATTTGACACCCAGGACTTTGATTTGTTATTTAATATCCTCCAAACAACCTATGTTCACCCTAAAGTAAGTAGCTAGTTTAAATTTTGATTTTATAAAAACTAAAACACATTTCAGCACATAAGGTTTTTAATGAGTGATTCAAAATTAATAAAAATATTGCATACTTAAAAACTAAAATTGTACTAAGTAGATAACGTAAAATTTTGAAAAATGTCCTTTTTCAAAATTTTAAATTTAAAACAATTATTTTTTCAAAAATTAATATTACAAAAAAAATATATTTAATAAGCTTATAAAGAATATATTTCTGCTAAATGGCAGAAAAAAGATTTGCAATATTATTTTAGCTTGTTTGAGATTTGTATCTGGGTCAATATTTCAAAATATTAATATTTCAGTCTCCTTCATTTTTGAACCGAAGTACAAAATTTTATTAAAAGTTTGTAAATTGGATGGCTTGAAACAAACGGGTTCTAATATTAGCTCTAGAAAAAATAAAGTTAAAAAAAATATCATACCCGCTATCTCCATCTGAACACCCAAAATGTCATTCCCCTGACGTGTCCCCAGGCCTACTTACCACACTGTCCCAATTTCAGCAACGAAACTAAAAAAGATAAAAAAAATGTAATGATGCAGTCTTCTTAATAATATATGCATCCTAACTAAAAAATAGTTAAATTATTTTTATTTGCTTTATTTTTTTAAATAGGAGCTATTAAGTAAGTGTCTCCCATAAATTGATCATTTCTATCCCACCAATGGAAATTAAAAAAAAATATACATAGGCTCAAAATAGAAAACTAATTTTTTTGTTCTTTAATGGTACAGAATTGCCCTTTATGAAAATTGAAGTAAGAGTTTCAAAAAAACTTTGTTGTCATTTTTATTCAAGTTAAGGCAACGATTTTGTTTTTCGTCAAGCGAAATTGTCATTCCTCTAACGCGTGTTTTTTACTAAACCGTGTGGTATAAAAATTAAAAAGTTTTACTCGTCTGTGTCTTTTACAAGGGCCTACGTGAAAAATAATATAAAACATCTAATTTTCTAATAACCTCCATTTAATTCTCATAAAACACCCTTCGGAGTCATTCCCCTAACATCATTTTTTTTGTCATTCCCCTGACTTTCAAGTTTTCATTATAATGATTGATTGCGTTTTGGTAACTCTAGAAGAATCAATAATAGTATATTTAAATATATTTACAGTATTTTTAGTAGTTTTGAATTTTTTCACATTTTCTCGGTCAAAATATCATAAAAAATATGATTATTACTATAAAATGTTTAGTCTCGCCAAATCCTTGAATCATGAGAGCAAGTTCGTGCAACATAGTCGTGGATGCTATTTTTCATGTTAGTATTTGTTCTCTTTTTTCTTTACACTCCTGAAACCATTCGCAAAATTAAATATCCATCTAATCAACGGAGTAAATATAAATCACAACAAAAGCATAAATGTTAAAAAAGGAGCCAAGTTCTTATGTGTAAGAAACCTGTGCGTAAAAAGTCAGCCAAAAAAAGTAATGAGATCTAAAATATATGCCAAGTTTTAAGTTCATGAAGTTTAATATCCAATATCTTAAGAAGAGTAATATCGAAACAATTCCAAATCATGACAGAAATTTGGTAGTTAATGATTACTGATTAAAATTTGGTGGGTTCACTGGTCAAGTTTTCATACATTTTAAATTTGTGATTAAGTAAGTATTTAAGAGAAAACTTGCCAAGTAAATCCACCAAATTTTAATCAGTAATCATTAACTACCAAATTTCTGTCATGATTTGGAATTGTTTCGATATTACTCTTCTTAAGATATTGGATATTAAACTTCATGAACTTAAAACTTGGCATATATTTTAGATCTCATTACTTTTTTTGGCTGACTTTTTACGCACAGGTTTCTTACACATAAGAACTTGGCTCCTTTTTTAACATTTATGTTTTTGTTGTGATTTCACTCCTTTTTGCAAAGATTTATTTTGCCAGGTGAAAGTAATAGCAATTCTGATAAAGTGGGTGGATGGCACCCCCCCCCCCCCCCCCTGAATGGAAAATTCCAAATTTTCGATTTTTTTCCTTTCTAAATACTTCAAGTCCTACCGACCTACCAATTTTCATCGTTCTACAACAATCGATAGTGCTCCATATAATTTATAAGAATTTTTAAGAATGTGGGTGGATGCCACGCCCCCTGAATGCAAAATTCCAATTTTTCAATTTTTTCTTTCTTAGTACTTTAGCCCTACCGACCTACCAATTTTCATCGTTTTACAACAATCGGAAGTGCTTCATATAGTTTATAAGAATTTTTAAGAACGTGGGTCGATGCCACGCCCCCTGAACTGAAACTTCCAATTTTTCGATTTTGTTTTCTTCTAAATACTTCAAGGCATACCAACCTACCAATTTTCATCGTTCTACAACAATCGGAAGTGCTTCATATAATTTATAAAAATTTTTGAGAATGCGGGTGGATGCCACGCCCCCTGAACTGAAAATTCCAATTTTTCAATTTGTTTATTCTAAGTACTTGAAGGCGTACCGACCTACCAATTTTCATCGTTCTACAACAATCGAAAGTACTCCATATGATTTATAAGAATTTTTAAGAATGTGGGAGGATACCACGCTCCCTGAATGCAAAATTCCAATTTTTCAATTTTTTTCTTTCCAAGTACCTTAAGCCCTACTGACCTACCAATTTTCATCGTTCTACAACAATCGAAAATGCTCCATATAATTTATAAGAATTTTTAAGAATGTGGGTGGATGCCACGCCCCCTGTATGGAAAATTCCAATTTTTCATTTTTTTTTCTTTCTTAGTACCTCAAACCCTACCAACTTACCAATTTTCATTGTTCTACAACAATCGAAAGTGCTCCATATAATTTATAAGAGTTTTTAAAAAAGTGGGTGGATGCCACGCCCCCTGAATAGAAAATTGCAGATTTTCGATTTTTTCCTTTGTATGTACCACAAGGCCTACCGTTTTGCCAAATTTCAAGTTTCTACGATGTCGGGAAGTGCTCCATAATTTTGATGATCTGTCAGTGAGTCAGTGAGTCAGTGAGTCAGTGAGTCAGTCAGTTACGGTTTTTGCGATTTTTGAAGTCCTATATCTTGGGAACTACTAATGCTAAAGAGTTGAAATTTGGTGAGCCACCTGTGTTTGATCAGTTCAGCAAATACTCCGAATTTGAAGTTTCTGACTTTATTGGTACTGAAGTTAGAGGGGGGTTGAAAATCGCCTGAGTTTGTTCCTGTAAAAAGGGTGTAGTGCCGCGAACTTGGCTGGGCACTACCGTGCCCTTTGATTTTTGTCATTCCCTTGACCCTGATACAAGTTTCATTTCCCTGACTTAAAAAACCGTTAGATTTGATCAATTGTTATGACTCCTTGTTTTAAAGTGGTTATTATAGAGTTATTAAGAGATATAATTGTTCGTCTACCAAAATAGGTTCTTTTCAGCGAGGGTCCACTTTGGAGTGAAAAATATTAATGTTTAAAAATATTGACCCATCTATTAAAAAATAATAATTGCTTTTAGTTAACATTTTTGCATAATGTTTGGTAAGAGATCGCACTAATTTGAGTATACCGAAACATTTTTATCAAAATCGAAGAAGTTATTTTTGAGAAAAATAAGATTTTCTGGTTTTTTAATATTTGTACCTAAGGTAAGTACCATTATTTTGTTAGAGCCAGTTTTTCAGTGCAGGGTTAACTCTGAGTTAAATAAGAGTTAGCTTATCCTGAAAATTAACTAACTCCGATTTAACTCAGATAATATTCCTGAAATGAGAATTAAATTTATTTTTCAGTTGTCAAAATTTTTGATTGAAATCGATGTGCGACATTATGGATATCTGTATCACCCTTCTACACCTTTCACTAATGAAATAGAGTTGGCGCCAAAATGGCAATTTCATTGACCATAGCTTTCGCTATTGAAATTGAGATGGATAGTGCCACAAACCACAACCACAAACGAAAAAGTCCCACAGTTTGGTCACTGTTAACTTGTAGGAAATTACTCGTATAACAGTTTGATAGAGTTTGAATTTGAACGTTCGTTATAGGCAGGAAGAAGTAACATACTTTTAGGGTGTTATAAGTATTTCACTATACGGTTCGAATCGGTTCACTTTTGAAGGGGTAAGCTAGTTGAATTTTCCTTCATGATTAAGTTCTCGTATAACGATACTTAGAAAATTCACAATGGAATCTATATAATGTTCAAAAAAATCAGATGAGATTCTTTTAACATAAATATTATTAATACAATAAAAAAAAGGAGAAGTGAAAAAAAAAAAAAAAAATGTAAATAAAATTACATGGGTTGAAAAAGAAAAAGGCATATAAAAAAAATCATAAATAAAAAAAAAAAAAAAAAAAAAAAATGTATGGACGAAGGTGGGATTCGAGCCTGAGAGGACGATTGGTTTAGTTGGACCACCGACAAGACCACTTGACTAAGCCGTGTTATGGGTGGAGTTGGACAAATTTGGTTAGGTATAGGAAATGACAGAAAATAGAAGAGTAGCTATATAAAATAAGATGTAAACAAATAAAGGAACCAAAGGAGAACAGGATTCGTTAACTAATATAAAGAAGTGCATGAGTATTGGTCGTATAATGTTGTTTGTCTTGTTTTGATTTTCAAGAGTTTTGACCAAAAATCTTAATTTTTGATACACTTATATGTACAAAAATCACGGAATTATTGTTGACCAAAAATTAGATTTTTGTAAATTAAATGCAATTTGGAAAACGTGAAAAAGTAAGACCGGATCCACTTCCATGTTTGAAATCCCGTCTATCGTTAAGTTTGGAATCAGCTAGAAAGTCCAGAACTACACAAAAGATCATCAGTTGGTTTCTAGTGCGTGTAAGTGGTACATCGGTCGGAAAATTCCCTTAAATGTAGTATTGAAGTGAAACAATTTCAATTTTTTTTTCTTAAAACTAAAATAATCGGTTGTGAAAATCTTTATCGATTTTAACAAAAAAATAAAATCACAAAATAGAAAACACGAACTAAACGAAAATATATAAGAAAGTCCAAACAAGCGAGACTGTACCTACACGTACAGTAAGTGTGAGGACACGTGAAGCGTGATCTGATCGCTATAAAAAGTAAAAAGGGAAAACTTAAAATTCTCGTTAAGAGAACAAAGGTAACTATATCACTAGTCGTAGTGTCCATTTTCCTTTCTCCATTTGCTAGTTTTTTTTTTGAAATTTATCCAGACCACGACGCATCCACGCCACCAAAGTCTCATTACACGACACCAGGAACCAACAACATTTTAACAATAGCCCACAGCATCATTCGCTTTAAAGCGAATCGCTTCTTGAGCCACCAAAACTCAAGGCTTCCATCATCCAACATAGCAGCCCAAAGTCATGACCAAACTCTCATCCAACCACGACACCAACTTATACCATCTACAATAGCCAAATCCAGCAAAAACAGTCATCCTCAGCAAAAACATACAACACCATCAGCAACTTTAAATACACATATCCATCATCCAACATCAGCAACAACAGTCATCCTCAGCAAAAACACACAACCACAATAGCAACTTTAAATACACATATCCATCATCCAACATCAGCAACAACAGTCATCCTCAGCAAAAATACACAACCACAACAGCAGCTTTAAAAATATAACAACATTCATCAAGTAACAGCAACAGCAGATTCATACAACCATATCAACAACTTTAAATAACAACATTCATCGACTTACATCAGTTAAAACATACAAAAAAGCAGATTCATACAACCACAACAGTATTAAAAAAAAAAACCAACCTCCAACAACAGATTACACAACACCTAATTATTTTAATCATAAAAGCTAAGTACCTACCTACAACTTACCTATCAATTATATTATTTTTTTTAAGTAATTCTAATTAGCTACTTATAAAATCTAAAATCTAACTTAAAAACTAAAGCTTACAAAAAGAAAAACAAATCAACAAAAAAGAATAATAACTAAATGTTTAAAAGAAACTAACTACCTACAAATTAACACTAAAATTAGATGAAAAGTTTTCTACAACGTAACTAGTTCCTTTTATGTACAGCAATTTTTCGATTTTTAAATTTTTTTCAAATTTAATCTTTCTTTAAATAGGAAATAAGAATAAAAAAAGAAACAAAATAAAATTCGTTCATATCCATCATAAGAGAATCTTAAAATTCAACGTCATCCTCGGAGCGGTGCACCACCTCGAAGGCTGAATCATCAATTTCATAACAAAAAAATAAAACAACAACAACATTTAAGGAAGTATACCTTGTACATATTTACGATCTAAAAGCTCGGTAAGTGTTTCCAATTGATTTAATTTGAATTTATTTTGAAATCGAAATTGCTACCTACCCATACATACGTAGTTTTATGTGTGACTTTTCATTAAAAGAATCCTAAAAGTATGCAAGTGCTAAAACAACTCTAGTAAGATACAAAATATTGAAGCATACATACGGGTAATTAAGAGAATAATTTTGAATTACATAACGATCGACATACATACATTTGTTTCTTTTTAATTTTTTTTGTGGGAATTGAATACCTATGGAATACCTAAAATAAGATTAGTAACGAAACCAAAACAACAGATACAAATTAGAGGAATTTCGTTATAACATTACGATTAAACTTTTGTTGATTTAAAATACCGAATTAGTATTGTTATATAAATATTATTATAATAATTTTTATTAAGTCTTTTTTTATTATTTGTGATTTTTCCTTTTCTTTATGAAAACCTTAAAAGGAGATACGCATTATAAATCTCAATCGTCAAAAATAATTGCAACTGTTTCGTTTTGAGTATTTTGCAAGCAAACAAAAATTATATTATATTTGTATTTTTTTTTTATATACATACATAGTTATTTTATTCATAATAAATCAATTTTATAACGTTCTTTGAATCCAAAGTATTATAATTTCGTTATTACAATGGGAAGTCAGATTGAAGTTTATTGTGGATGAAAATTTTCATAGTAAAACAATGAATTGCTAGGAACTTATTTTAGGGTGGATGTGGCCTACTTAAAAGACTCTTAACAGTAGAACGTATGCGTTATAGTTGGACTTGATACTGTGGTAAGTTCTTAATTTACCATAGACAACTTGTGATAGGGGGTTACTGCAATTAGTCGTTGAGGTCGCAATAACCATGGACGTACCACAATCGTGTTACGTGGGGGGGGATTACCTCTTTAGGACATCATCACCTAGTCCTATTTAGCTTCAGGGTTGCCATCTTAAATTTCTTTTAACTTTATCTCTCTTTATTAAAATTCGAATAGTAATTTTTTTTCGCTTCAACTTGGATGAATTTTGTGGTCTCGATATATTTCGAACCATAATTTTTTTTTATTAAATATTCAACAATATCGGCATGATTATTAATTACGTAACAAAAGTTCTACGTTACAACGGCAAGGACCCACCCAAATCCGACGAGTAAAGCCCTGGCGGAATGCAAGCATGCCGGCCGAAGTAACTAGAACACCCCTCACTTCTGCTTTCCGAAATGGACTATAGAATCCTGTAGGCTATAGTGCATAACGATAGCATAGGGGGTGAAGGTGTGCAAGGACGAAAGGAAAATTTTAAGAATTAAAAATGGTGCTTTAGTAGTATTTGGGATCTCATTGGTTATAGTACCTCCCCTTTAGGGAGACTTGAATTTAAAGATTAAAATTTTTCTGAGTCCTTGCCAGGACAACAATAGGTTCCGTTACAAACTTCAGATTTTAATTGACTGAAAAACAAGTTTCTGGAGTTATCTCAGGTATAACCCCGAGATGAGGATGATCTCATACAGAACAACTGACTCCTAATAGATTCTGAAGAAAGTTTAAAAACAACTGCCAAGTTTAAAAAAAATTTACAATGTTGTTTTCAAAATATTCGTTTTAAAAATTCAAAAAAAAATTTTCAAAATTTTGGTACACAATATCTTCCTACTTTTTAAATTTTTTAGAAGCTTTTGCATAAAAGCTCATTGTTATGGAAAATCAGTTTTCAAGAAAGTTGTAAAAAATGTTTTTTTTTTGAGGTACCATTAAAAACCATTTCTTGAAAAATGGTTTCCCGTTCAAAAATAGAAAAATTGTGGGACCGTTTTTGGGAAAAATACGATTATGTAAAATTACTTAAAAAAAATGTATGATAGATATCGTTATTTTCGGTTCTAAAAAAATGAAAAAAACTGTTGGTGAAATGACCAAAAATACGCTATGCAACAATTTTGAAGAAAATCAATTCAGCCGCTAGGCTGTAGCTCAATGGACAGACAGACAGAATAATTTTGAAACTTTAGATTATAGAACTTTGAAATCCGGTCTTTTGGTATAATAATTATTTATGTGTAATGAAATTGAAAATTTTTTGATTCGGGATTATACAGGGTGTCCCGGACCTGAGTGGAAGTATTTCAGGGGGTGGTTCTTTGGGTTATTCTAAGAAAAAAATTGTATGGGGGGAAAGTTGTATCTCCCCTCCCTGAGGCAGGGAGGGGCAGTTTCTGAAACATTGATTTCAAATGCAAAAAAAAACATTAAAAATCAACGGAAACACATTTAATAATTTGCTATAATTTTTTTAAAAGTAAATACTCCATTCTTGTATTTGGTTTTTAAATCAAGTTGTTTAAGCGAATAGTTTTTGAGAAATTAAATTTCAAAGTCAAAATTTAAAAAAAAAATTTAATTTTTTTTTCTTAAGTCGATATTTTTCAAAATTTTACGTAATTAAAGGCATTTTTTGTGTTCAATATTCAATGCTCTCATTATTTTTTAGTCCATTACCGAAAACCAAATGTTAAAATCTTTCTTAATTTTTGAGAAATTAAGAAAAAACAAAAGGTACTTTTACCACAAAAGCCCGAGAAAGGGTTAAATTATGGATAATTCATGAATAAATTCATTTTTTCAGGCTTATTCGGGAAAAAAACCTTTTGTTTTTTCTTAATTTCTGAAAAACTAAGAAAGGTTTTTACATTTGGTTTTCGGTAATGGACTAAAAAATAATGAAAGCATTGAATATTGAACTCAAAAAATGCCCGTAAATACGTAAAATTTTGAAAAATATCGACCAAAAAAAAAAAAAACAAAATTTTTTTTTTAAATTTTGAATTTGAAATTTAATTTCTCAAAAGCTATTCGCTTAAGCAACTTGATTTGAAAACCAAATACAAGAGTGGAGTATTAGCTTTCAAAAAAAATATAGCACATTATAAAATGTGTTTCCGTTGATTTTTAATATTTTTTTTTGCATTTGAAGTCAATGATTCAGAAACTGCCCCTCCCTGCCTCAGGGAGGGGAGATACAACTTTCCCCCCGTACAATTTTTTTCTTAGAATAACCCAAAGAATCACCCCCTGAAATACTTCCACTCAGGTCCGAGACACCCTGTAAAAGACCGTTTCGATCCTGTTTTAATGCTTTAGGTTTATTATGTTCTATTTTTCATAAAAGAAATTTTTCTTGTTGAAAACTAAATTCAACATCACTTATGTTTTAGATAAAATTTTTTTTTTAATTTTTTTTTTTTTCTTTAAGATATACAAACATTATACCTATATAAATTTATTTTTATTCAAAACATTCATATTCGATTAAATATTTGGGTCAATATTTCAAAACATTAATATTTTTCACTCCAAAGTGGACCCTCGCTCAAATGAACCTATTTTAGTAGACGAACAATTATGTCTCTTAATAACTCTATAATAACCACTTTAAAACAAAGAGTCATAACATTTGATCAAATCTAACGGGTTTTTAAGTCAGGGAAATAATACTTGTATCAGGGGAATGACAAAAATTTATATTTACTCCGTTGATTAGATGGATATTTAATTTTGCGAATGGTTTCAGGAGTGTAAAGAAAAAAGGGAACACATACTAACATGAAAAATAGCATCCACGACTATGTTGCACGAACCTGCTCTCATGATTCAAGGAATTTGCGAGACTAAATATTTTTATAGTAATAATCGTATTTTTTATGATATTTTGACCGAGAAAATGTGACAAAATTCAAAACTACTAAAAAAACTGTAAATATGTTTAAATGTAATATTATTTATTCTTCTAGAGTTACCAAAACGCAATCAATCATTATAATGAAAACTTGAAATTCAGGGGAATGACACAAAAAATGATGTTAGGGGAATGACTCCGAAGGGTGTTTTATGAGAATTAAATGGAGGTTATTAGAAAATTAGATGTTTTATACTATTTTTCACGTAGGCCCTTGTAAAAGACGCAGATGAGTAAAACTTTTTAATTTGTATACCACACGGTTTAGTAAAAAACACGCGTTAGAGGAATGACAATTTCGCTTGACGAAAAACAAAATCATTGCCTTAGCTTGAAATAAAAAAAGACAAAGTTTTTTTGAAACTCTTACTTCAATTTTCATAAAGAGCAATTCTGTACCGTTAAACAACAAAAAAATCACTTTTCTATTTTGAGCCTATATATATTTTTTTTAATTTCAATTGGTGGGATAGAAATGATCAATTTATGGGGGACACTTACTTAATAGCTCCTATTTAAAAAAATAAAGCAACTAAAAATCATTTAACTATTTTTTAGTTAGGATGCATATATTATTAAAAAGACTGCATCATTAGATTTTTTGTATCGTTTTTAGTTTCGTTGCTAAAATTCAGACAGTGTGGTAAGTAGGCCTGGGGACACGTCAGGGGAATGACATTTTGGGTGTTTAAATGGAGATAGCGGGTATGATATTCTTTTTAACTTTATTTTTTCTAGAGCGAATATTAGAACCCGTTTGTTTCAAGCCATCCAATTAACAAACTTATAACAAAATTTTGTACTTCGGTTCAAAAATGACGGAGACTGAAATATTAATATTTTGAAATATTGACCCATTTATAGAATTTTATGGCATTTTAAACAAAAAAAAAAGAGACTCAAACCATTGGTAGTTTGGTTACCTATGCTCGTTTTGTCAATAAAGTCGTTATTTCCCATCCCAAGGGTATATGTATAATATCGCCACATAAATACAACACAAACAAAAAATAAGAGTAACAAACGACAAGTGCCTATTTAAACTGTACTAAACGGTTTGGCATCAAAAAGGATATAAAAGCAATTTGATTTACGGAATTTCACAGTCCCTATTGATGATTCAATCGGTTTCTGAAGCATTTTTTGTATATATCTAAACCATCCTACCTATACATATCATACCACTACACCACAAGCATAAAAACATACATGTTCGATATGCTTCCCAAATAACGCCTTAGGTTTAATGTCTTCGCCCAGAAATTTTTCGCTCATTTTTGTTTTTGTTTAGTATAGGTATTGATCCATAACAGTGCTTGTGCATAGAAGCCATTATACTGAAAATAATACAACAACAAAAGTCTGGAAAAATTGAAGAAGAGTATAAATAGCTAAATTGAAAAAAATGCAAATTCTATTCGTATGATTTGATATTCAAATTGAGAAACCCGCACACGTCCCATATACACAAAATGGCACGATGTTATCCTTATAGCCTTCCATATATATATAAAAGAGAATGAATTGGACCCAGGAACAAGAACTCAAGAGATTTTCAAAGTATTAGGTATAATATGCATCTCAACTCAAGGCTCAGGGGAAGAGAGACGAGAGTGTCGATTTAAAAAAATAGAAGAAAAATAACTTTTATTCTGACTTTTGTATATCAAACAGGTGAACACAAAGGATTATGCTGAAGTATGAGAAATTTCCTTAAAACTTCCATATTATTTATTAAGTTTGAATATTTTTTTGCATAAATAAACTACATATAAGGATATGAGATCCTTCTTGTTGTTCTTTTGTTGTTCGCCGGAAGTATACAAGATATTATAACAATGAGGAATAACAGGGTTAACAAGTTGCTAAGAGATCAAAATATATACAACAAAAAAATATGATGGATGTGAATAATTCTTTTATAATACACAACAAAGAAAAACAAATTTACCATTACCAAAACAAACATTGCCTTTCCTTAAGGATACGCTTATAACATTGACTTGTTCAATTCCAGCACGTTATAAACGTTAGGTATTCTAAATAGAAGTTCAAAAGTTTCAATCTTAAATTCATTAATTGGTAAGAAAGAAAATTGAAGGTTTATTGTTCCAAGTAGGTATTTAACTTCTTTACCAATTACTTCTTCGCTTTGTACGCTCAGACAAAAATAAATATTTTTTTTTTTCAAATAAAAGAAAATTGTTTACCTAAACATTTTAAAATAACACTAGGAAAACATCTGCAAACAATTACAAATAAAAATAAAATGCACGACTGGGTCGCACGTACTTGCTCTTATGTTCAAGACACTGCGAGTTTAAGAAAATTGTATATACAAACATGGAAATCATGAGAGAAAAATGTAGAGAAGCATGAAATACGAAATTCAAATTAGCTAAAACAACTCTTTTGACAGTTTGAGGTGAAAAAAGTATGCCATCTTAATTCATGATGGAATATGATTGTATGAGAAAAAAAAATTTAAAATCGTTGGAGCGGTTTTTTTTTAAATTAATTTTTTATGTATAAAATTCTTAAAACATTTTTAAGAACAAATGTTGGTATGCAGATTTAAACTATATATTTATGTGTATATAAAAACAAAATTTAAAAAAAATTGTTAACCTGTTTTTGAGATATCGAGTTTTCAAAAAAAAAAATTTGAAACTTTTTTTAAAAATCCAAAAACTTTTTTTTTTGAAAATTTTGATATGCAATATTATTTCATCTTATCTGAATTTTGTTCATAAGAAATTTCATCTAAATCCGCTTAGCCGATAACGAGAAAATTCAAAATAAAAAAAAAGTTCTATGACAGGTACTATTAATAGTTGCTAAGTGTAAGATTTTATAATTTTTGGTAGTAGATCGTACTAATTTTTGTATATGAAAAAAGTTTAATCAAAATCGTAGGAGTCGTTTTCAAGCAAACAAATATTTTCCTTTGCGGTTTTTTCACTTTTGTATGGAAGGTACCGTTATTTTTTCATAAATGTAAAATTTTTTATAAAAATATTTTAGAGAGTACTAAAAAAGTCTTAAATATCGAGTTTCAAAAAAATCTATGATGCCGTTTTCGAAATATTTGATTTTCCAAAAAAAAAAATTGAAATATTTTTTAAAAATCGAAAAAATATTTTTTCAAAAATGTTGGTACACAAAACTATTAAAATTTTTTGGAAGCTTTTGTATAAAAAAAATAATTGAAATCGGTCATACCATTTTGAAGAAAATCAAAAATTAAAAAAATGGTTCCTTGGGAGGTACCATAAATAACCATTTTTGAAAAATGGTTTTCCACCCAAAGAAAGTCTTTACTAAAATAATTTTATAGATTTTTTTTAAGAAAAGTTGTCGAGCCGTTTTTGAGAAAAATACGATTATGTAAATTTGCCAAAAAAAAAATGTATGACAGGTACCGTTATTTTCGGTTCTAAAAAAAAAATGAAAAAAACGTGTCGGCAGAATCACCAAAAACCACTAAGTACCAAGTTTGAAGAAAATCGATCGAGCCGTTTAGGCTGTAGACGAACAGACAGACAGACAGACAGACAGAATTTTGCCACCCACTTTTTTGGTGTTCTCTATCATCGTAATATCATATTTGATTGATATCTCAAAAATTTTTTTTTGCACGAATCCAAAACTTGCCTTATAATACCTATAATCGCAAGTAATAAATAAATTGGGTGGCGCAACAGCTCGTGGAGAACCAGGGCCTAGTGACTTACAACTCACAACTATTTATTTGTGCGTGTTGTTGGCATGAATGGAGGGGACCTACAGTTTTTTGTCGAGTCCGAACCAGTGCTGTCGAACGTACTGCAAAAGCGTACTGCCGTACTCTACACTTTTCTTTTGTACTGCATTTTCTTTTCTGTATTGCCATATGTATTAATGTATTGCCCTTTAAATTTCGCTGTTCCCAAAAAAAAAATCCATCGAAAGAATGTAAAGATGGCATAACTATTCATATTTTCCATGAACATTCACTTCCACGTTCCACAATTTGAATTTCACAAACATGAACGGCAAACTTTAGCTATGAGTTTTTCACATACACCTGTGCAAACTGCAAAAGCATGTCGATACCTTCCCGTAAGAATGTATTTAGCAACATTTTCAAGATTTTAAATTAAACCTCTTATGCCCAGTTGCACCAAAATTCACTAAAAGCGGTTTTTGCTAAAATGGAGTTAAAATTTATCGGACTGATAAATTTATTTGGGTTGCACCAATCTCTTTCGTGTATTTTTTAGCTAAAATGCAGTTCATGAACCACCCCTGGATTTTATCATATGTTTATTAAACTGAACGAAAAAATTTAACCAGTGCAAGTGAGATAGCAATAAGGAAAATGTGAATACACAATAAACAGAAACAGGATATTCTCATTAGATACAGCCAATGCGCCATCTTGTTTTTTTTTATTATTATTTATTATTTTCTTTTTTTTCAGAGAAATTATGAAACTATTGAAATAGATACCAACTAAACAACACTAATATTTTTTTCGACACACTCTTGGAAATTATGAAAAAATATTTTGAAGCGACGTCATCGAATTCAGAAAATGGATTTCTCTGTGAACCTGAACAACTCCGACGCGACGCACGTCTCGCCATTTTTTGGTTAAGTTCGTTATCAGATGAACACATGATGGCCAGTCTATAATTTTTCTGGAATAGTTTATTTATTTAAGTAGTGAATTATAAATAGGAAACAAAATGCCTTCACCTATTATTTTCGTTATTTTAATTTGGAATTAACAATATTCCGTCAAAGAAAATTGAATTATTTTGTTTGTACCTACAAATGTACCTAGACATGTTCGTTTAAACTCGCTTTTAAAATTTATCTGGAGGAAAATGGAATTTTAGTTTATTGGTTCGTTTATTGGCCTGTTAGATTTAGAAGTGGTTGGTGCAACCGATAAATGTCATTTTAAAATTAAACGAAGCAATAAATATTTAAAAGAGGTCGGTGCAACTGGCCATTAATTAATTATTATTTCTTCGTTAATTTTGTTGTAGTAAACAGATTTTTAAAGGGATTTTGAGTTAAAAATCCTGTGCCAAATCTTTTTATTTCATTATAGCCCAGTCAAATTAGGGTTTCACCTCGGAATGAGAGATAATAAGCTGGAGACACGTATATACCTTTATATTGGCGTCTCAAGCTGTCTCAAAAGTCTCATAAAATCTGGTGTCTGTAACGTCTGTTATTCAAGGTAACAAAAATCGGTTTTTCGCGATTATCTCGGTTCCTACGGTTCCAATGATGTTAATATTCATGATGAAAATTGTAGAACATACAATTATCTACAAATTGCCAAGTAATTATTTTTTCATGCGCGCAACCGTTCTTGAGATAGAGGGCGAAAACCGCGCAGAGCACAGTCATACATACTTTAATGCAAGGTCTCGGTACTTTAATTAATGTTTGAAAATAGTTGAAACATCTATGTGGTGCAAGTCTCTAATAATACATATTATGTATTTGAAAAAAATTATATGCGTACTGCTTTTGCCCCAAAATTATGCAAGACATTTTGGAATGTACTGCTTTGGTCTTTCCCAAAACGACAGCACTGGTCCGAACGGCTAAATGAGAAGCACTTTTTCATGACAAGTATACTCTTGGAGGATTTGTCAGTTCCTCGCAAGAGGCAGTACCTCGGAAAAGACATTCCTGTTTTTAGGTGGCACGGCTAGGAATCGAACCCACACCTTCAGCATGAAAGTCCTACGCACTAACCATCATACCACGAGGTACTACAAACAATAACAAAATTAAACGCAAAACTTAAGGGTGTTTTTTTTAGACATCTGGTTTTCAATCTGGCAATACTTTTTTCGGAGTTGGTCTTTTTGACAGCTGTCATTTGATTTATGCTCAGTTATTTGTTACCAGAATAATGGTTCGGTTCGCACATCGCGCGCTGCGTTCAATATTCGGTCGACATAATCGCCCAGCAGAGTAGGTAATTCGAGCAACCATGGATCGGTTTTGCACCACGTTTACTCTAGTGGATAATGCGCATCCTCAGAGACGCCGGCCGTACAGTGCGGTCCCCGGGGTTTGGAAGTTTAGTCATCGCGTTACCTTCTCTAACATGTGCAACAATTTCGGGCTTGAGAGAGACACGAGAATTCTCGGATAATAATAAACCTCAAATGGCAACAAGACCCGCCACTTCAACGGATAACGACCTGAGAGTATGTATTTGGAACGTAGAAATCCTTTACACCTTATAAGCAACTGCAAAACTTAAGTCTGTTTTCACGTGGCAGTAGGCACAATTCACAATCCAGGAGATGCGATGGATAGAATCAGGTTTGATGAAAAGAAAAGATTGCGATATTTATTACAGCTGTGATGAAATACTAAGACCATACATGTGAGGATGTGAATGCGTCGTGGGAAATAAGTAAAGAAGCTTTCAAAGCCATTTTCCAAAATATAAGCTTTATATATGCTTACGCCACTCTCAATGGAGTAAAAAGCTCTTTAAAGGATAACTATTGTAATGACTTTCCATATTTGAACTATAACGACTCCGAAAAGCAAACAAACGGACACAATAAAGCTTATGGTCGCAGTGCAAACATACCCTTATTAGCTATAATTATAGCGACTCTCAAACGGAAGAAGCACTATCTGCCAGATTATAGCAGATATACCAGCTGTCAAATAAAAGCTTTTGGAAGGGAAATTATTGGGAAATTTCCCCTATGAAAAGCTCTGGAAGCAGAGACCAGAACCTTCTACTTATTTCCAGAGTTTGTCAAACAAGTATAAAAAGCACATGTTTGACCGGACGCGACGCAGTTTGTTTTTAATCGTGAATGAAAAAAGTTGGTTGTAATAAAAGTGAAAAGTAAAGTTTGTGAATTAATTTCAGTGGTGAATAATAAATCGTTTTGTCTGTAGTAAGAAAAGTAAATATTTTATTTTGTGAAATAAATAAGTGGTCGTTTTGAATAAAGTAAATAAGTTTTACTAACGAGAAAATATTACACTACTATGACCTCCTGGACAGAACTTATGGAGCCTGCCCGGAAACGATGTCAGAATTTTGCTCGGGGACTTCAATGCTCAAATAGGAAAAGAAGACACCTACGGCAGATAAGTTGGAAGGCACAGCCTACACGAAGCGAAAAATGATAACGGCTTACGACTTAAAGACTTTTCAAAACTCGTAATACAGTGGCAAGTCACAGTACACATATAAAAGCTAATATATTGCGGATGTTGTCAAAAATCGGTTGTCGGATACTGAACAAAAAAAAAACAAATTAATTCTCAGAGACCTTGTCAAATTGATAATGGGTACATTCAATGCCTTAATTTCAGTACTGAATCTTCAGATTTCTGAATTCTGGTCGATCTGGTCTTGGAAAATTGAGAAAACTAAAAATCTAAATGTAAAATTTCGAATGTGTTGAACATGCCTCAGTACATACACAATGAACTGACATGGGTCTCTGAGATTTTGACACATGTGCGAACTTGAACGAAAATGAAAACTCGTAAGATATTACCTTTAATATGTGTACTGTGATGACAAGTAGCATTCGGCTTCCACGGCAACCGTGAGCATCTGAGTGAGAAACTCTTCGCTGTGCATTCACTTGCCACAGAGACCAACAACTAGTGGTCCCAGTATCACGATATTATCAAATAAGCAGTCAAAACCACTAAAGGCCACTATAACCACCCCCAAAAAGAATGTGTGGTATCATGATGAATGCGTACAGCTGACAAAGATGATGAAGATGAACGTGTGAGTATGCTGCAGCGGAAAATGGAAAAAGAAGATTGCGTAAGCAGCTTTCCTGCTCAAGAAGATCGAAGAGTCTCGCGATCGAAATAACTCCCTGAGATTTTATAAAAAGCAAAGCAGCTGCTGGTCTGAAAACCGCAACGCAGGCTCTTCGAAACAACGTAGGTAGCCCTGTCACCAAAGAACAAGGACGAGTAGATGTATTCAAGCAGCATAAGTAAGAACGAGAAGCAAACCCAACTCCAGTCAATGAAGACCCTGTACCACCACCAAGTATAGAAGAGGTAGACTCAGTTATATTAAAGCCCAAGAACAACATGGCCGCCAGTTTTGATGGTCTACCAGAGGGGAGCTCTTCAAGCAAGGAGAGGATCTGTTGAAAGGGTGCATGCATCAACTCATCAACTCAGTTTGGGTGAAAGAAAGCATGCCCAATGCTCAGCTTCATATATCCTATCCACAAAAAAGGCGATCCTATGTCCTGCAAGAACTATCGAATCATATCCCTGATAAACGCATAAATCCAACGTGCATTGTGAGCATCTTAAGTCGTTCTACAACACTATCATTGGGAAGTACCAGTGCACAGACCAGGCGTTAACACTTAAGGCAATATTTTCAACAGATCTGTCTAACTTCTAGGGTATGCCGATGATATCGATATCATCAGCCGCTCCCAAAAGGCGGTTTTAGACGTTTTCACGTCAACTGAAAAACAGATGAAACTTATTGGTCTTCAAGCAAACGAGGACAATACCAAGTAAATGTGTTATCAACAAACAGTTGAAGATCTTTCTAGCGGCTAGGACAAAACGTCAGAGTTGATAGCAACTACGTTCGAAGTAGTAAAGGAGTTCACCTACCTTGAGCTTGGAGTAAACATTAATCCTAAGGACGACATCTTAGTGGAGATACGACGAAGAATTACCCTAGCAAACCAGTGTAACTTCGGTTTGCCACAGTAGATCGATACAAAACTCCTTACACAAACGACGAAGTGCACGCTCGTAAAATACAAATCCTGCCCTATGGAGCGCCGAGTTTAGGGCGATAAGCAAAAAGGGAGAACTGATATACTGGGCTCTTTGGAAAGAAAAATTCTTCGACGGATATAATTTGGTCATGCACGCGAGGAGGGTGAATGGAAGGGAAGATACAACTGAGAACTCTATGAGTAGCATCGAAATGTAGATATAGTCAAAAAAATTAAATTACGTCTTCTATATTGGTTTGGCAACATTGTAACAAAACCGAGGTGTTATCGGCTGGACTCCCTAACTGGATACTATGGCTCACCACGGAGAATGTGAAAAAAAACAACGAAAAGCGCATAGTCCAATCAGGGAATCCTAAACCTCTCCTTCCCTTACTACCATTATAACCCCATGTGTACAGGAACATGAGGCTAATCCTGGCAGCAGGAAGAAGAGGCCGTCCAGGCAACGGCAGCGTGGCATGCTAGCTTTGAGCACGACCTAGCTCGTCGGAAGGGGGGGTTCTTGCTACCGCAGCACTGGACTGTCGTTACGACTTCATGCCGGAAAAAAAAGAAAAAGAAAGAATGTAATAGGTTTTGTGAGACCCGAATTCGTCCTGAAGAGGGAAGGTGATTCCTATAGGGGGGGAGGGTCGATGGTGTAGTAGACCCTCTGGAGGATTTAGCCCACCCATTGTATCCTAAGGATACCGCCATGGCTACTGCGTCCTCCAAAACTTTCGCAGTAACCCCTAACCGTATATCTATACATAGCTTACCAAGTCTTCATCTTCTCCATCCCGACTTCCAGTGGGTGATCGTCACCTCCACCTCTGACCGTTTAGGATTAAGCCTTCATCCTAGTTAATCTTCATTGAACATGCAAACCAGAAAATACTTCCCATAAAAAAAACAAACGAATCCCAGAGAGTAGATAACACCACCTCAATCGACCATTAAGTACACAGTATTTTCGAAATCAAATTACAAACAAATTTTTATTACTGGCCGGAAAAGTGAAAGTACACGAGAAAAATCTATTTTGACTTTAAGGCTATTCATTTAATAAAAAAAATATTGGGTAGATATTAATTTTAGCTAAATAGAAATCTTAATACATAATTGGTTATAGTAACAAAAAAAAAACTCAGTTGGCAACCATGGAATTATTTCAATAAAAATGATCTTCAATTAGTTGTTGATTGCTCTATATATATAATTAATATTGATTAAAATAATTTGGGTGCAGATGGCAACCCTCTTATTGCTATCAATTTATTTAATTAAACTTATTTGTTGGTTTGTTTTGATTCTAATTTACAGAGTGTAACTAAAATGATAAGAGAGTAAAATAAAAGAAAAATGCTTGTATAATCTTTATACTTCTGTTACCGCACTACTCATACCTATTTAATTTTGTGTTCATTTGTTTTACTTTTTTTTTATATATAGTATTGTCATATTTTGTATAAATTCCTTCTTTTTTTTTTCTTTTTTTTTTTTGATTCCCTTTGGATAACCAAATCAAAATAAAAAAAATCTATGTTATTATATAAAGAAATTTTAAAGAAACTTACTTTGTTTATCGCCAATGTAGTGCACCACCTTGGGTTGTATGTGTTGTTTACCTTTTCTTGATTTTTGTATCTGTCACTGGAGAGAAAAATATTTAAGAATTTTTTTGTTTCGATTTGGATTTACACTTTTTTCTAGGGTAAAATCGGTTTTTTTATATTTTTTTTTTTTCTGGGGTCGAAATTTCATTAAATTTACTATTTATTTTTTTTTTTGTTATTCTTTCTTTTATTTTACTTTCTTGTAATTACCTTTTTTTTTTTTTCTTTTAGGGAGTAGTTATTTTGATTATTTTATGTAATTTAATACTTAACTAATTTTTATTTTCTCGATTATTTTGTTTTCTTTTTAATTTGTATTGGCCACTTCGTTGTTTTTATACTTTATATAAACTCAAATAATAATTTTTCACACACAACAAATAGACACCACATCGGACATAAACGGAAGGGAGTTAACGAGAGGAGAATACAAGATCTGAAGGTAAGGTATGTATGGTTAGGAGATCTAGGAGCACAGGGGACACATTTTTTTTTTATACAGGTAAGTAGATGATGCCGAGAGGATGATGCTGATGATGATGATGATGATGATGATGATGATGATGATGATGATGATGATGATGATGATGATGATGATGATGATGATGATGATGATGATGATGATGATGATGATGATGATGATGATGAGGATGATGATGATGGTGAATTTTATTACACAGGAAGGTAGGTATAGGGTATCCACGGTTATGCACAGGTAAGTATAAGTAGTGATAGGGTTATTTTTTTTCTTTTCTTATTTGTTTGAGGGTACATATGTACATGTATTTCTTTTTGTACAGGTTTTAGCTTTTAATTTCCCTTTTTTTTTATTATTTTTACTTTCTTTTATAGGATTTTTTTTTTTTTCTTAGGTGGGTAGGGTTCTTTGTAATTTGCGGAATATTTTATTTTACTTTTCACGCACAAAGTTTTCTTTAGGTTTTGTTAACTGAACTAATATACATCAAAGTAAATATGAAATATTCTTTTTTTTATTTAGCAACTGATTTATTAGCAGTACACCTTATGTTGTTTAATTTTTTGTTTAAATTTTGATTTTGAATTTTGAGGAACACTAGGTAATGATCGTTTAGTTACACTTGGTGTTTTTTTTTTTATACTGGGCGCGAGTCGTTTCTTTTTTTTCTAGATTGTATATTTTACTTTGTATATTTGATTTTTGTTCGTACTTTTTTATAGTTTAGAGTACTAAAAAAAATGAAAATCACGATGTAGGTTTAGGATCGCGACTCGAATGTCCTCCTCCAAAATCAGAACTGCTCGATCATAACCGAAAATGGTGCCAGTTCACCTCTTGCGATCGGTATACGACTAACCTACATATGCATGCATGTACAATTGTACATAACCAATAGCAGGATTCTCGCACCACCGATGGGCAACGGGTCTAGCTAGAATTAGAGGTCGTGTGTTCGCTATCACGCCACCAACTTCTAGCGGTCCTCTCCTATCATTTGGGTAGCACAGTATGTACATACATGCATCTGTATGTAAGCACATATTATGCAATTTTGCTTTGCCTATTAAGCCTAGAGGCATGTACCTACATATATATATTACCACATATTGAGTGGGTGAAGAATACAAAAAAGAATATACCCTTTTGACAATGATATTAGGTATTATGATTGCAATTTGAGTGCTTTTAATTTTAACAGTCTGGGCTGCATGATTATTATCATTATTATTATTATTATCATTATTATTATTATTATTATTATTATTATTATTATTATTATTATTATTATTATTATTATTATTATTATTATTATTATTATTATTATTATTATTATTATTATTATTATTATTATTATTATTATTATTATTATTATTATTATTATTATTATTATTATTATTAGTATTATTATTTATTATTATTATTATTATTATCATTATTATTATTATTATTTTTATTATTATTATTATTATTATAATTATTATTATTATTATTATTAGTGCCGTTTCCCACAAAACTTGTCCTTTCTTTAGGAAAGTTCCGCATTGAAAGGAGAAGAAATGAAACGGTGCGGTTGATTATTTTCCCTGAGAGATGGTCTCGTGCTCAGACTGCAGCCGGGCTTCTGTAGATTTTACTTTTTAAGGTCTTTACCATGGAATATCCCGACTTTTTTCCCTTGGGCGTCCTCCAGCTCATACAGATTGTTTCCTACGACTCTACAAACCTTCATTTTAATAAACTTCGGGCTCAGTTTTGCACAAAATTTCTTCGTAGCGTCGCTTAAGGCGAAGTTCCTCCGAAATACCGTGTCTCCTACGCCAAACTTTACACTCTTGCTCCTCAGATTATACGTATTTTCATACCATACTGGGTATGAGCGTTGGCCAAGGAATTCTTAATGTGACTGTGCAAGATGTTCATTTTCGATGATTTCGTTAGGATTTCTACACCGGAGTTGTTAAGGGCGTTCAGTTTCCGTAGTAACTTGTAGTCCGAGCCATGCTCCACACAACTTTGTCCAAACAGGGCTTCATAAGGGGACATGTTTATAGCTGCATGGACGGTTGTGCGAAGGGCGCTGGCTATGGACTGCAAGTTACTATCCCAGTTCCTCTGATCGGAGTCGATGTAAGACCGAATTGCTGCAAGGATCGACCGGTTTACTCTCTCGCTTGCGTTAGCTTGCGGAGAATAAACAGCCGTCCTGACATGGCTTATCCCCAACAACGACATGCATTTCTCAAACTCACGGCTTGTGAATTGCTTGCCGTTGTCGGAGAGAAGCGTTTCCGGTACTCCAAAGATGCAGAATACCTGTTCCTGCAAGAATCTCAACACCGTATCAGTTGTTGCCTTGCGCAATGCCTTTACGACCACAAACTTTGTCAACTGGTCCAGCGCAATCACTATGTGCGTATTCCCGTCTCTTGATCGAGGATAAGGACCCAGGAAATCGATGTACAACATCTGAAAAGGTCTCTCAGCCACAAATGCCTTACCCATCGGAGGCCTCAGGGTGGAATTTGGAGCTTTTGAGGCCTTGCAGATGTCGCACATACCGATAAACGCCTTTACCTGGGCTGCCATGTTAGGCCAGAAGAATTGTCGCTGTAGCCGGTACAAGGTTTTTGCGATTCCTCCATGCGACGCTCGAGGAGGCTGATGAGCAAGAGCGATCAAGCCCTCGGTCAGCGGTTCTGGAACCCAAAGCTTCCAAACAAGGTCATCCTCTTCAGGAATCCCTGTGCAATGTTTGACCTTCTTGTAGACGAAATTTTCCGACACTTGAAGATCAGGTAGCTTATCTCTTTGTTCTTCGATGTTGTCAATGAGCTTGCAGTATTCCGTAGATTTAAAGCTAGGATCTGCAAGATCAATATGCAGCACATCGCAGGGATCTTTCAACATCGAAACATCGCAGACCAGAGCATCGACTCCATACACTCGTGAAAGTGCATCGGGTACGACATTCTGGGATCCTTTGCGATGCTCGATGGTGAAATCGAACCCCTGAAGCTTTAAGCTCCATCTCGCTAACCGACCACTGAGATCTTTCTGGCTCATCAACCACTTCAAACTCGCATGGTCTGTCACAATTCTAAACGCATGTCCCTCGACGTAAGCTCGAAACTTCTGTACTCCCATGACAGCAGCCAGACATTCACGCTCGGTCACATTGTAATTGCGCTGGGCCGAGTTGAGCTTTTGTGAGTGGTAGTATATTGGACGTTCACTACCACTTTCGTCCAATTGGCTCAGCACACAACCAATTCCGGTGTTGGAAGCATCGCAGAGAATCAGGAATTCCTTGGAGAAATCGGGATTCACCAATAGCGGCGCAGTAGTTAGGGCAGTCTTTATGCTGTTGAAGGCTTCCATAGCTTCGTCGGTGAAGGCAAACTTCTTCCCCTTCTTCAACGTGTAGGTGATTGGAGCCGCTAGAGAGGAGAAGTCCTTCACAAACCGACGGTACCACCCCGCTAGCCCCAAAAATCGCCGCACTTGCTTGGCCGAAGTAGGAGTCGGAAAGTCCGCAATGGCAGTCACCTTCTCTGGCTCCGTTTTAAGGCAACCATCTCCAACAATATACCCCAAGTACTTCAGCTCCTTAAAACAGAATTTTGACTTCTGGACGTTGATCGTAAGACCCGCTTCCCTCAGTCGACCTGCCAAAACCTCTAACAGCTTCACATGCTCCTCATGTACTAGATACTACCAGCAAGTCATCTAGATACGGAAAGATTTTCTCTCGCAGTTGGTGGGGTACCACTTTGTCCATCAATCTGACCATGCGTTGTGGTGCATTGCAGAGGCCAAAGGGCATAACCGTAAACTGCAACAGGGGCATACCGGGCACAGTAAATGCCGTCTTTTCCCGAGATGATTTCTCTAGCGGGATCTGCCAAAAGGCATCCTTCAGATCCACACTCGAAATGAAATGTGTATCTGGAAGACGCGATAGCAATCCTTCTATATGAGAAAGTGGATACGCATCTTTTTTTGTCTTGGCATTAACTTTCCTGTAGTCTAGGCATAAGCGATTTTTGCCGAGCTTTCGCACTAGAACTACCGGAGAGCTCCACGCACTAGAACTTTCCTCGATAACTCCGAGTTTAAGCATGCGATCCAATTCCTCATATAGCAGTTTCTGCACCGCTGGAGAAATCGGGTAATGACGCTGCTTAATGGGCTCAGCATCACCTGTGTCGATGGTATGTACCTCTAGCGTGGTTTTTCCTAAGCCTTGAACAGCAGAGGAAGGAAACAAGCTAATGGCATCATTTAACCGCCTAGACTGTTGCTCAGTAAGTATATGTGCATTTGGATCTGTATCTGTCGGGCAAGGAACTGTAGAGATCTCAGAGATCAACTGAGGAGCGATATCAAACTCCCTCCAGAAGTCAATTCCTAGATAAAGTCTTTGCTGCAACGACGGAACCAGGTAAAGGGGAATTTTTTTCGTCATCCCTTTATAGGAAACATCAGCATAGACTTTGCCTACTATGGCTTGTTGTTTCCCATCCGCCGTTTTCACTTCAGAAGAAACTCGGGAATAGTTTTGGCCGTGCTTTCGGAGGAATTCAAAACCATCTATGCCTAAGCAGCTTATGCTGGCTCCACTATCGAGCAGCCCTAGAAGCGGCTCTCCAAAAATATGAACCGTAGCATAAGGGCGTGGATCGTCCGCGCTGCACAGCGTTGTGGCTTCGATGGCCCTGAAAGCCTCCTTTTTTTCCCGAAATTTCTTCCTCAGCTTAGATATTTTGTCGGAGATTATAGTTTCCTGCGATCCAAAAATTCGTCTCCGGACTTCCATGTAGTTTTGCAGACGTTCGTGCAGCGATTTGACTGGTGGTTTTGGAGTCACGGGTGTTGTTTGAACATCTGCTTCTGGGGGTTTGCAGGGTCTTTTCATGATCCTGATGGCTGGAACAGGGGCAAAAGGCGGTATTACAATAGAGTCTGGTACGGATTCAGAATCGCTGGGGAAAGGGGTAGAAATAGCAGGAATGTTTAATGAGACTCCGGGTTCTTCTCCTGAGAGCAATTCCCCCGGGGCTTTAAACTGCTCTTTGGCTCGTTTCCCGAGCATCGAGGACATTGCGGCGAGGTAGTATTTTCCCAGCCACATCTAAAACAGAAAAGGAATCTCTGGGCATCAGGACATTCGACGAACGAATGACCCTTAGCCTTACAATTCCAGCAAGTGAAACTGCGAGAATCCTTTTCTTTCTTAGGGTGGAATGCCTCTAACTCAGGTACAAGTTCCTCATCCTCCCTTTCCTCAGCAACGAGCTCGGAGACTGCACTTCTACGGGGAGGTGGTATAGGTCCAAGACGTGCTTTTAGTGCTCCGGCTTCACGATCGAGAATGTACTTCTCGACTTTACGGCAGACATGTACCATCTCGGCCAATTTTTCGGTATGGAATGTTATGAGGAGCATTCCCATCTGTCTTTTAACATTATTTTTCAGGATGTCGACTAATTCTGCGTCTGGTTTCGGAATCCTCAATTTCCCGTTCAATTTTTGAATCTCCGTGAAAAACGCGTCGAAAGTTTCGGTTTGGCCTTGGTGTCTGTCGTATAACTTTCTCGATAGTTCCGAATCCGTTTCCAGACTCCTGAACTGCTCAATGAGGGCGTCTTTCAACACGGCCCAGGTCACATTTGGATTGGCTTTTACGTAAACCCAAAACCAGGTTTCCACTCCACCAGAGATGAAGTGGTGGAAATTAATAACCACTTCTTCCCACGTTGCCTTGTAACTAGACTTCAACCGATCAAGACGAAACAAGAAATCATCTACCGACATTACCTTGTTATCGAACTTTAAACCCCACTTGTGGAAGTTCTGCAGCCGATAGCCCGAGGGGCGAAGGACCGACTGAGTGGTGTTGACGGGGTCACTCAAAGTCAGGTCATTCAGCCGACTCAGGAAATCGTCCATATTCGAAGGGTATGCTGCAGTACTACGTGGAGGTGAACGTTGTCGAGGAGTTGGGATACGGGCAGGTGAAGGATGACTCGTTGGCGTTGGAAGTGGTGCACGCGCAGTCGTCGAGAAGTGAAGAGGTTCTTCCCCTGGGCTGTATCTTCTTGAAGGGATAGGAGGGTTGGCTTTCGGCGTTGGTGCCGACAATAGTTCCCGCATCACATCTGCCACATCCTCTCGAAGAGCGGTTCTCGTGCGCTCTAACTCTCCCGTCAAGAACCGAAAATCTTCGGCTTGTTTCGCCCCAACAGCAGCTGTGACTACCTCCTGAATGTAGTCAGTCAACGCCCCATCATTCGCACCTAAAGAATCCCGAGGTCTTGGTGTTGGTTGCGGTGGTTTACTCTTGGCGACCGCTTCGGTAGCTTGGGCAAGTAGGGATGCTGCTCCATCGCCGTTCCTTGAACCATCTAAAGAACGTCGCACAGTGGACCGTTTCATACATGCTAGACGCCAAAAAGTCAACTTCGAATTTTCGTTGTTGGTGCAATTCTAAAATGTAACGATAACCCACTGACCACAAAAGTACAACTAAATCAGATTTAACTTGAATAAGTTGGAAGTTATCGTACAACAAAGACAACCTCCAATTTTCTGTAATAGGTAACTATCTAGAATTGAATTTTTAGCTTCATAAAACTGTTGATATAATTTAAAATTATTCGTAAAATAAAAAAAAAAAAAATACGGAAATCTTTTAGAACGTATGTAGTTTATTAATAAATTGTTTGAAAACCCATAGCATATTCTATAGATATGAAAAAAATACAAAGAAGAATGACGTTTTTTAGTGTACGACAAGTGTTGTTTGAAGTTATTTTGGATAATCTGAATAGGAGTATATCATTATGTCATGATGAAATATGTGTTCTTGTAAAGCTTGTCATGTCTATTTAAAGGAAATACCTTCCTTTCATTTCGCACGAATTTGCATGGCATATTTTTTGCACTAAAATCATTTTCTTAACTAATTTTACGTATACTGTCATAAATCGGTAACCGTTAAGCTAATTAACATAAACTGTATATTTTTAGAATGGTGTGATTTGTCTCTTTCTGACAATGTTCTATTTGTGTTAATAGGATTGATATTTATTAAGTTACCGGAGGTCAAAGCTACAAAAACTAGAATTTTTGAAAAATTTCTAGATTTTGGTTGCTCTTTACGGGGAGATAAATAATGACAAGACATATCGTTAGAAAGGTTTTTTTTTATGAACTACAATAGTAACTATAAGAGCTCATTTCAAATCACTATGTGAAAAAAGTTATTTTCTAGTCAAGACTTTTTTTTCATACCAAAATGTACTGAAACATAAAATTTGCCTAGCGAATAACTTTTTTCACACAGTGATTTGAAATGTGCTCCTAAGGTAATGCTGTTGGAAGGAGACACAACGACATTAAAAAATATACACTTTATGTTAATTAGCTAAGCCGTTAACGAGATTTATGACAATATCTAAAAAATAGCTAGGAAAATTATTTTTGCGCTTATCTCGAAAACGCGTCTTTGGAGAAAAAAATCTGTATTTTCATATTCAGCGACCCACTACGATGGCTTACAGTTAATAGTTTTGAGAAACTGAAATCTTGGTGGCTTAGTAAAAGAAATTTTTTTTGATTTATTTTTAATTTGAAAATTTTTCAAAAATTTTTCAAAAAACCTGCAAAATTTAGTCATTTTTTCAGAAAAAAAACATGCCTTGAGTATTTTATGCTTAAATTATAAAAATAATTCATTTGGAAAAAAATTATAATTTTTGACGTCTAGCATGTATGAAACGGTCCACTGTGCGTCGTGGGGGTGGTAGAGGCGGTGCCGACACAGAGGCTAATTCGGCGAATGAGTCCGTGAGTTGTGACCGTAGAGCTCGAACACGAGCGGGATCCTTGCCCTTTCCCTTATTTATGCGACTTGGCATAATGAAAACTAATTAATAGGGAGGAATACCCCGAAAGAATACCCAAATGGTAAAGCAAAACCCAAGAGCCAAAAAAAAAGAATTAAAACTATGGAAACTAGCAAGTAACAGAATTTTGATATTAAACGAAAGTGAGCAGTGAGAAAAATAGTTAAAATTCGAATTAACGAAGATTGGAAGAATAAAGAAAAGAGGAAAAAAAAATGAAGATGTGAAATCGAGAATAATTATTGAAAAAAAAAAGAAAAATGTTTATACGATTCTTACGTAAGTAAAAAAAAATTAGAAGTTGTAAAAAAAAAAAAATATTTAAAGAGAAACCGTGCAAATTCAAAAAAAAGTATTCTTAAGGAAAGAAAAATAAATAATAAAAAAAATTATAAAAAATAAAAAAAAACTTAAAAGATTAAAAGATACTAAATTTCAAATACCAAAAACCAAAATTGAAGAAAAAGGAAAATAAAAAAATAAAATGTAAAGATATAAATCAAAAGAAATATCCAATAGATGCATATAGTCGAGGTGGAAAGTGACTCATCCTAACTGAAAGATAAAAGATTGGCGATGATGAAGACTGGTACCCCCCCCAAGGAATCACGAAAGTTTGACCAGGATACAAGCCCCACACTGCATCCACCATATTGTATTTTGACCTTTGGACGTCATGACGAGGCTGGGCTTTTACTTGCAATAATCAACTTGCTTGTCCAGCCAGTTGTCAGTCAAGTTCAATAACCCCTGCGCACGCAAAACACAAAAAGAAAACTATCCAACAAAAATAAATTTAAACAACTGAAGTTAGAATTGACAAATCACCAAAACTTAGGCTTTAAATCTATAATTGAAAGAACGTGATACGTTCAAATTGTTTCATAGAAACGCAACAGCATAAACGTGGGTGGATAACCCCAGTTTCTGGTCGTAACTAAAGAAGCAAAAACATAAGAACAAATTTTAAACAATTTTTTTCTTTCATGGCTTCATGGACTCGCAACAGCGTAAATGTGGGTGGATAAACCCATTTACCGGACGTTCCAAAAACGAGAAAAATCAACAAAAAAAATCTAAACGAAATGTAAGTGTTTATAAATAACAGACACAAGGCCAAAACACAATTGATGTCTGCAGAATGTACGCCATTATGTAACCCTGATCAAACTTCCCACAAAAGATGGAAACATTTTAGGACGAATCGAGCCCCACGTTGGGCGCCACCTGTAACAAAACCGAGGTGTTATCGGCTGGACTCCCTAACTGGATACTATGGCTCACCACGGAGAATGTGAAAAAAAACAACGAAAAGCGCATAGTCCAATCAGGGAATCCTAAACCTCTCCTTCCCTTACTACCATTATAACCCCATGTGTACAGGAACATGAGGCTAATCCTGGCAGCAGGAAGAAGAGGGCGTCCAGGCAACGGCAGCGTGGCATGCTAGCTTTGAGCACGACCTAGCTCGTCGGAAGGGGGGGTTCTTGCTACCGCAGCACTGGACTGTCGTTACGACTTCATGCCGGAAAAAAAAGAAAAAGAAAGAATGTAATAGGTTTTGTGAGACCCGAATTCGTCCTGAAGAGGGAAGGTGATTCCTATAGGGGGGGAGGGTCGATGGTGTAGTAGACCCTCTGGAGGATTTAGCCCACCCATTGTATCCTAAGGATACCGCCATGGCTACTGCGTCCTCCAAAACTTTCGCAGTAACCCCTAACCGTATATCTATACATAGCTTACCAAGTCTTCATCTTCTCCATCCCGACTTCCAGTGGGTGATCGTCACCTCCACCTCTGACCGTTTAGGATTAAGCCTTCATCCTAGTTAATCTTCATTGAACATGAAAACCAGAAAATACTTCCCATAAAAAAAACAAACGAATCCCAGAGAGTAGATAACACCACCTCAATCGACCATTAAGTACACAGTATTTTCGAAATCAAATTACAAACAAATTTTTATTACTGGCCGGAAAAGTGAAAGTACACGAGAAAAATCTATTTTGACTTTAAGGCTATTCATTTAATAAAAAAAATATTGGGTAGATATTAATTTTAGCTAAATAGAAATCTTAATACATAATTGGTTATAGTAACAAAAAAAAAACTCAGTTGGCAACCATGGAATTATTTCAATAAAAATGATCTTCAATTAGTTGTTGATTGCTCTATATATATAATTAATATTGATTAAAATAATTTGGGTGCAGATGGCAACCCTCTTATTGCTATCAATTTATTTAATTAAACTTATTTGTTGGTTTGTTTTGATTCTAATTTACAGAGTGTAACTAAAATGATAAGAGAGTAAAATAAAAGAAAAATGCTTGTATAATCTTTATACTTCTGTTACCGCACTACTCATACCTATTTAATTTTGTGTTCATTTGTTTTACTTTTTTTTTATATATAGTATTGTCATATTTTGTATAAATTCCTTCTTTTTTTTTTCTTTTTTTTTTTTGATTCCCTTTGGATAACCAAATCAAAATAAAAAAAATCTATGTTATTATATAAAGAAATAAAGAAACTTACTTTGTTTATCGCCAATGTAGTGCACCACCTTGGGTTGTATGTGTTGTTTACCTTTTCTTGATTTTTGTATCTGTCACTGGAGAGAAAAATATTTAAGAATTTTTTTGTTTCGATTTGGATTTACACTTTTTTCTAGGGTAAAATCGGTTTTTTTATATTTTTTTTTTTTCTGGGGTCGAAATTTCATTAAATTTACTATTTATTTTTTTTTTTGTTATTCTTTCTTTTATTTTACTTTCTTGTAATTACCTTTTTTTTTTTTTCTTTTAGGGAGTAGTTATTTTGATTATTTTATGTAATTTAATACTTAACTAATTTTTATTTTCCTCGATTATTTTGTTTTCTTTTTAATTTGTATTGGCCACTTCGTTGTTTTTATACTTTATATAAACTCAAATAATAATTTTTCACACACAACAAATAGACACCACATCGGACATAAACGGAAGGGAGTTAACGAGAGGAGAATACAAGATCTGAAGGTAAGGTATGTATGGTTAGGAGATCTAGGAGCACAGGGGACACATTTTTTTTTATACAGGTAAGTAGATGATGCCGAGAGGATGATGCTGATGATGATGATGATGATGATGATGATGATGATGATGATGATGATGATGATGATGATGATGATGATGATGATGATGATGATGATGATGATGATGATGATGATGATGATGAGGATGATGATGATGGTGAATTTTATTACACAGGAAGGTAGGTATAGGGTATCCACGGTTATGCACAGGTAAGTATATGTAGTAGTGATAGGGTTATTTTTTTTCTTTTCTTATTTGTTTGAGGGTACATATGTACATGTATTTCTTTTTGTACAGGTTTTAGCTTTTAATTTCCCTTTTTTTTTTATTATTTTTACTTTCTTTTATAGGATTTTTTTTTTTTTTCTTAGGTGGGTAGGGTTCTTTGTAATTTGCGGAATATTTTATTTTACTTTTCACGCACAAAGTTTTCTTTAGGTTTTGTTAACTGAACTAATATACATCAAAGTAAATATGAAATATTCTTTTTTTTATTTAGCAACTGATTTATTAGCAGTACACCTTATGTTGTTTAATTTTTTGTTTAAATTTTGATTTTGAATTTTGAGGAACACTAGGTAATGATCGTTTAGTTACACTTGGTGTTTTTTTTTTTATACTGGGCGCGAGTCGTTTCTTTTTTTTCTAGATTGTATATTTTTCTTTGTATATTTGATTTTTGTTCGTACTTTTTTATAGTTTAGAGTACTAAAAAAAATGAAAATCACGATGTAGGTTTAGGATCGCGACTCGAATGTCCTCCTCCAAAATCAGAACTGCTCGATCATAACCGAAAATGGTGCCAGTTCACCTCTTGCGATCGGTATACGACTAACCTACATATGCATGCATGTACAATTGTACATAACCAATAGCAGGATTCTCGCACCACCGATGGGCAACGGGTCTAGCTAGAATTAGAGGTCGTGTGTTCGCTATCACGCCACCAACTTCTAGCGGTCCTCTCCTATCATTTGGGTAGCACAGTATGTACATACATGCATCTGTATGTAAGCACATATTATGCAATTTTGCTTTGCCTATTAAGCCTAGAGGCATGTACCTACATATATATATTACCACATATTGAGTGGGTGAAGAATACAAAAAAGAATATACCCTTTTGACAATGATATTAGGTATTATGATTGCAATTTGAGTGCTTTTAATTTTAACAGTCTGGGCTGCATGATTATTATCATTATTATTATTATTATCATTATTATTATTATTATTATTATTATTATTATTATTATTATTATTATTATTATTATTATTATTATTATTATTATTATTATTATTATTATTATTATTATTATTATTATTATTATTATTATTATTATTATTATTATTATTAGTATTATTATTATTATTATTATTATTATTATTATTATTATTATCATTATTATTATTATTATTTTTATTATTATTATTATTATTATAATTATTATTATTATTATTATTAGTGCCGTTTCCCACAACATCGACCAAATGGACAATAATTCTCTAGCAAAGAGAGTCCTTGAATCGCAACCCCCAGGTTCGAGGGAACGAAGAAGACCGAACCTCCGGTTTAAAGACCAAGCCATCATGGATGCCAACAAAGTTAAGTGTAGATGACTGGAAGCAGCGTGGTCGGTATCGTAGAGGATGGAAAGAAGCCGTGTCTTAGGTTGCAACCCTTCATGGATTGGGAACCGGATAAGTAAGTAGTCGTATTCTGAAAATATTTCGTAGTTGTGTTGATACAAGAATTCTTAGGCTTTTCCACTTGTTATGAGAATTTCTGAGCTTACCAGACGTTCGTCAACCAATAGGATTGTTTTAACTTTTTATTTTTTTTTTAATTTTAAGTCGTTTTTTTCTGAATGTTTTTGATGTCTGTTGATAAATTGCAAATTATGTTTCTGACCTTCAAATGATAGATATATTCAGCTCCAGCCATATACATGATTGGATAGATAAGGTCTAAACTCCCAAATGAGAATAAAAGCCCAAAATTATAAAGAGATGAACTTCGTCAGGACTCAAAACACGCTCAAGCTAATGACAATTTTTCAATACAAACACAATACCTTAAAATTGTGTATGAACATGTACATATATTTAAGTCACGCCATTTGAACAAATGTAAACTTTCATTTAAATGTTAAACAGAAACGCGTAACGCAATTAAGTACCTAAGTCCAATTTCAATAATGAAAAAGATCGATAAACTTTAGGTTGTTGAGTTTTTAGGGAATTTTTTTTATTCTTGAAAACCTTAATGCAGCGGCAAACGCCATTAAATCATTGTACTCCTTCCATTATGCACCGATACGTCTTTTTTGTATTTTTAATCACATTTGTTTCTCGACCATCCCATTTCACAGCTATCCTATTTTTGTGGTCACACTACTGCCAGAAGAGTAAAAAAACACCATAAAATGGCTCAGAGAACCAGGCGTATCCAAACATTTAACCAAAACACTCTCTCGTTCTATAGACAAAAAAACTATGTCATTCCATTATATATGTATGTAGGTATGTATGTATATTCTTTGGAGAGCATAAAAACGTTCCTTAACATCAAGACTGCATATTAGAGAAATCGATATTTCGTTTTGTCTAAAAACTTCTATTCCCAGAAAAATAGGTATAACAAAAAAAAACATTCCTTCCATGTTCTTTGACTTCAAACATAAAAGCATGAAATAGAATACCAAAGAAATAGTACCTACAAAGAAAACTTAGACCAAAAAACTATAAAACGAAAAAATCCCAATAAATTTTCTCGCCCCATAGCATCAGAAACAGAATCAGTGCTCCTTCTTTCCATCTTTCATCCAATTTCGTTTTGTTTCGTTTATTTTCTTTCTCTGACCACCTCAATTTTGCTCTATATGTCGTCTTTCCGGCTAAATTTGTCCTTCTGTGTTCGATACCCGAAATGAAAACAGGATATGTATCATTTCATTAGGAATATACGCCCCCTACACATACGGAATAATTCCTAAATCTTGTTTTTTTTTTTCTGGCGGTGTTGCATTGTCTTTCTGATGCTTGAATCCCTAACGCCCGCTCTCAATAGCCTGGCGTGAACACAAAAAAAAAACATATTTTTCTCAAAAGTCCTAGATATTTTTTTTGTGCATCCTTGTTCTGGGGTTTTCCCAGTTGGAACTTGCTATTTGCTCCTGCCTCGAGGAAGTCACATCCGGCTAAAAACATACATACATACATAGAGTTGCCAGAGTTGCAGAAAAAAAGTGATAGAATAATTTTTCCAATTGCTCAAGGATCAGGTTGTGATCCCTGGGGTGTATGGAAAATGGTTGTGCTCTATAACGAGAAACCATTAATAAATTAGGAAAGGTGTCTGGATGTACATATATAAGAGTAGATATACTGTGTGTCATTTTGTGTTTACCTGACTTTGTGTCTTGTGTCTAATGGAGGACATTTTCACGAGATGGGAACTTAATTTGCAAAATTGTCCTTTGGTTGCACTTTTACATTTTTCTCCTTTGGTTTTTAGTTTTTTGGTCCTGAGGGGATTTGTTCATTTAACTATATGTAGATAGTGAATTGATGGAGTAATGCATCGCATTAACAATTCATTAGTTTGCTCGTTTGCTCGAATTCCATTATCCCTTGGCGTGGGTTGAATGACTTTTTCAATATTGATGCGATGTTCAAGGTTTTAAATAAAAACGTGGTGAAAGTCAACGTAAGTACATGTATATCCTAAAAGTTTGCATATTGCATAGGTAGTATAGAATGTGTTGGATATTAGGCATAATAATGCTGATTAAAAAACAGTTTAGCTTCAACCCATTCTCTCCCATTGTACTTAAATATCCGGCAAAGTGCAACTACTTCAGGTGCATATAAAAGTAAGTTTGAAAGAATTTGTGACTTTATTGGGTATTTTTTAATTTCTCCAAACACTCCTTTTTAAATCACCAGTATGTGTTTGTCTGTATACGTCTTTTTACTTACGATATAGGTACTATAAGGCAAGTTTTGGATTCGTGCAAAAAAAAATTTGAGATAACAATCAAACATGATATTAAGATGATAGAGAACACCAAAAAAGTGGGTGGGATTTTCTTCAAACTTTGTACATAGTGATGGTTTTTGGTGATTATGCCACACGTTTTTTTCATTTTTTTCTTAGAACCAAAAATAATGGTACCTGCCATACAAATTTTTTTTATCAATTTTACATAATCGTATTTTTCTCAAAAACGCCTCGACAACTTAAAAAAAAAAAAAAAATTAATTTAGTTTAGTAAAGGCTTCCTTTGAGTGGAAAACCATTTTTCAAAAATGCGATGGTTATTAATGGTACCTCCCAAAGAACAATTTTAAAAATTTTCAATTTTCTTCAAAACGGTTCGACCGATTTCAATTATTTTTTTATACAGAAGCTTCCAAAAAATATTAATAGTTTTGTGTACCAAAACTTTTGAAAAAATAAATACATACATATTTCGAAAACGACATGATCGATTTTTTTGTAACCCGATACTTAAGAGTTTTTAGTACTTTTTGAAATATTTTTAGAAAAAGTTTTACATTTGTGAAAAAATAAAGGTAAGTACCTTCCATACAAAAGTTAAAAAACTCCTACGATTTTAATTAAACTTTTTTCATATACTAAAATTAGTACGATCTACTACCAAAAATTATAAAATTTTGCACTTAGCAACTATTAATAGTACCTGTCATAGAACGTATTTTTTTTAATTTGAATTTTCTCGTTATCGGCTAAACGGATTTAGACTATTTTTTTATATACAAATTTCAGATAAGATTAAATAATATTGCATATCAAAATTTTCAAAAGAAAAAAATTTGGGATTAAAAAAAAAATCAATTTTTTTTTGAAAATTCGATATCTCAAAAACGGGTCGACGATTTATTTCCAAATTTTGTTTTTATATACACATACATATATACTATAGATTTGCGTACCAAAATTTGTTCTTAAAAAAGGTTTTAAGAAATTATTTTTTAAAAAACCGCTCCAACGATTTTAAATTTGTTTTCCCATCATCATCATCATCGTGTCCTGTGATTCCGGCTGGGGCATAGGGCGTCAACAAAACGTCTTCATCCTTCACGGTCTGCTGCAACGTACTTTAGCTGTGGCCTCGTCTTTCTCCGGGATTCTGCTTCCGCCAAGGCAGTTGATTTCCATGTTGTTCTTGGTCTTCCAACCCGAGGATTCCATTCAAAGGACTGCTTTGCAATTTCATCGTTTGGTTTCCTCAGTGTGTGACCAATCCAACGCCATTTATGCTTTCTTATGTCGACGTCCAGCCGCTCTTGAATTGTCCTCCGCCACAATTCCTCATTTGATATTTTTTGTGGCCAGTGAATCTTTAGGATGTGGCGAAGACAGCTATTCACAAAAGCCTGCAATTTCTTCGAAATGGTAGACGTGACTTTCCAGGTTTCACAAGCATATAACAGCACGGATTTGGACATTGGATTCGAAGAATCTCAACTTAGTGCGTAAGGAGATTTGACTGGATTTCCAAATTGGGGACAAAATACCGAAGGCAGCACGAGCTTTAGTTATTCTACTTTTAACGTCCAGATCCGTACCACCGTTTGCAGAAACAATACCGCCAATGTAGATAAACTGTTCCACTACTTCAACTGGCGTCTCCTGTAGAATAATACGCTGCTGTGTGGGGCGGCCTGTGAGCATTATTTTTGTCTTTTTGCTGTTTATTCTTAGACCACTCGACTCTCCCTTCACTTGCAGTGTTTGGCACATCCCGTTCAGCCCACTGATGTTATTTGCCAGTAGACATATGTATGTCATCGGCATAGTCTAAATGACTGAGCCTTTCGATGTTTTCCCATACAAAAATATTATTAAACAAGAACTAAGATGGTATACTTTTTTTTCATCTCAAACTGTCAAAAGAGTTATTTTAGCCAATTTAAATGTCGTATTTCATGCTTCTCTACATTTTTCTCTCATAATTTCCATGTTTTCTTATACAATTTTCTTAAGCCCGCAGTGTCTTGAACATAAGAGCAAGTACGTGCGTGCCAGTCGTGCATTTTATTTCGTAATGCATTTGAAAATAATTTTAGTTTTGCGATGGTCAAAAAAGTGTGTGCTTACAAAAACTTAAATTTACAAGATATTTTCCTTATTTTTGAAATATTCATTTGGAATAAACATAAAATTCATATAAAATAGGTCCTCAATCGTCACATGTTATGTATTTTACATAATAACAGAGATAAACGAGGCTAAAGTTAGATGAACTTTTAAAAGTACAGTAGAATCATGCATACACTTTTTTTAGTATCCAGAATGGAATCTAAAACTATTCCCACCAAACATTCTTATGTACAACTTTTTCATAACCTCGATTCAGCCCAAAACGATGGTGACGCATTTCGGTTATATCAATTACCTATAACTATAGGCAAATGCCAGAAGGGAAAAGAAGCTGTCAAAAAATAGCCATATTTTGAAAACAATATCGAAAATAAGGATATTTTCAGATATATTCGGCCTGGCCCAGAACCAGGGGGGAGAGGGAGGCAAATGCCTTTCCCTCCGAACTTTTGACCACCAGTTTGACGAAATAAATAAATTGCTGTTTGTAAAATGGAGGGTCATCAGTATTGTAATATTGGCCACAAACTACGAATAGATTGAACCCTGTGAAATTGTCAGGAGGTGGAGGAAGGAGCAACAGAAAAAGGCAAATAATCCTCAGCTTCACCTTTTCAAAAACTACAATATGAACATGCATGGGTGGCATATAAAGGAATCTATAGCTGACCAATTACTGAAACTAGCTGACCTTTTATATAGATTATAGTGCATTTCGGGTGGTATTAAATCTTTGCAAATTACCCATAAATGAGGTGCAAAAACCGCGCGTGACCTTGAATAATAATTTAAATATTCATTAAAACAAAACTATGGCTGACCAATTTCTAAAACTAGCTGACCTTTTATAAAGTTCTCAGGGCCTTTCAGATGGTATTAGTTATTTGCAAATTTCCCATAAATGAGGTGCCAAAAGTCGCTATGACCTTGCAATTTTTTAAAAATTCATTTAAAAAAATCTTTACCTGAACAACTACTGAAACTAGCTGACCTTTATTATAAAGATCTAGAGATCTTTCAGATAGTATACATTTTTCGCAAATTCCCCACAAATGAGGCGCAAAAATCGCTATGACCTTGAATATTTTTTCACAAATTCAAAAATTCATTAAAAAAAATGTATGGGTAACTTATTTTTAAAAATAGGTAGCTGACCTTTTATAAACGTGAAGTGGTCTTTCAAATGACAAACTTTTTTTTATTAATTGACCAAAGTGAGGTGCCAAAAGCTTTTTTTGTGACCCTGAAACGAATTTTCAAAATCCATTGAACAAAATCCATGGCTGACCAATTACTGAAAATAGTTAACTTTTTATCACGATCTAGAGATCTCTCAGGTGGTACACATTTTTCGCAAATTTCCCACAAATGAGGTGCCAAAAATCACGCGTGACCCGATAAACTTTAAGCCATGATTTCAAGTTATCTAGGGCTGACCAATTACTAGACTAGTTGACCTTAGATGGTTTTATATTTTCCCAAATTACAAATATATGAGGTGCCAAAGGTCCAGAGCCCACGGCACCAAACTTTCCTTAAAAGCTTAGATGGCACCAGTGTCATGTCAGATCGAAATGGTGCTGTATGATTTGGAACAATCTTCGGGAAAGAATGCTTTAAAAATGCTCATGTTAATGAGCCATTTTACTATAGAAAAAGGACACCCCCATTTCTTCTTATCTATGTTAAAAAAAATGCAAGATTGGGTCGCACGAACTTGCTCTTATGTTAAAGAAAAAAAAAAACGCATATAAAGTCATCGAAATTATGAGAAAGAAATGTTGAAAAGCATCAAATACGATATTTAAACTAGCTAAAAAAGATTTTGATATGATTGTATGACAAAAAAATTAAAAATCGTTGGAGCAGTTTTTTAAAAAAATAATTTTTTATATATCAAATTCTTAAAGCATTTTTAAGAAAAAAATTGTTATGTAAATCTTAAGTATTAATTTATCTGCACATACAAATTTAAATTTAAAAAAACCTGTCAACCCGTTTTCGAGACATCGAATTTTCAAAAAAATAATTTGATACTTCTTTTTATAAAGATTCAAAAATTTTGATTTGCAATATTATTTGAACTTATTTGAAATTCGTATATATAAAAATTTGTATCTAGATTCGTTCAGCTTAAAGTGAGAAAATTCAAAATAAGAAAAAACATTCCATATTTTTTTGTATCTAGTAGATCGCATAGTTTTGGCCTTCAAAAAATGTTTAATCAAAATCGTAGGAGTCGTTTTTGAGGACAAAAATAATTTCCTTAACGGTTTTTTTTTTTACTTTTGTATGGAAGATACCCTTAGTTTTGCATAAGTAATTTTTTCTTAAAATATTGTAGAAAGTATTAAAAAACTCCTAAGTATTGAATTTCAAAAAAAATCGATCATGTCGTTTTCAAAAAAAGAAATGAAACATTTTTTAAAAAGTCAAAAAATATTTTTTGGAAAATTTTAGTAACAAAAATTGTTTATATTTTTCAGAAGATTTTGTATAAAAAAGATTTTGTAATCGTAAGAACCGCTTTGAAGGAAATCGAAAGTAAACAAATAGTTCTTTGGAAGGTACCATTAAGTTACCATTGTTGAAAAATGGTTTCCTATACAAAAGTAGCATTTACTAAAAAAAGATTGTAAAAAAAGTTGTGGAGCCGTTGTTGAGAAAAATGCGATTTTGTAAAATTCCTAAAAAAAAATTGTATGGCAGGTAGCGTTATTTTTTGTTCTAAGAAAAAAATGAAAAAAAAAAAACGTGTGGGATTCTGCCCTAATACCATTATGTACTAAGTTTTGAGAGAATCGTTCCAGCTGCTTAGGCTGTAGCCGAACAGACAGACTGACATAGATAGATAGAATTATAAGACCCACTTTAATCGTCTTTCCTATCATAGTAATGATAAGTTGGATCAAAGCCTCGAGTTCAATTTTTTTTTACGAGTGCATAACTTGCATTTTAAAACCTATATATCGCAAGTAAAAATTTCGTGTATGAGGCAGTGAGTGCAAAAGTGGTGTAGTGTTAAACCATTTTTTCTTATCATATTTTTCATTTTTAATCGATATAGAATACCATTTTATTTCAGATTCAAGGAGAATAAGTCATGTTTTGCAAAAGCTTAGATATTTTAGAATTTAGAATTTTTGCTTTGATGATTTTTGACGCATAAATGAAAAAATAGGAAATAGAAATATCAAAAATGCTAAAAAATGGGTAACAGCACTTTTGCACACACGCCCTCATAATATGTCTAAGCTTTTATCTTTAATAAGCACAAAATACTATACAAATTATTTTTAATATATCCTTAACTGTGAATGGGATAGTTTAATAAATAAATATTGGTGTAGTGAAAATAAAAAACTCCATCTTGAATTTACTATCGAAAATCCAGAAATAATGTTCCGGTTATATTTCATCATAGTATTTTCCCGTGTATATAAGCGTGCAACTACAACTACCAATCGGCATTCATGAAAATTGTCAGAATAAGTTTTCTCTAATATCAAATTGATCTCGACTTAATTCCGCACGCTTGAACTATATCCCGTTAGTTATATTCCAGTAATTGATTCAAAATGATTGACACTAATCCCATCGCAATGAGTTTTTGTTTGCCACAAAATGACAAGCCACCAATTCATTTTAAAATCCAATTTTATTCAGCTATCACGTTTCAATTTTGTTTGTAGGCACTCTCTGGACACAGTATACCTACCAATAACCACCCCTATTTCACCTACCACATCGCCATAAAATGCAATTACAATCGGATTTGTTCTCCTAGCTTAAAGGACTAATGCCATTTTTATTTACCAAGTTTTATTTGTGTCGATTTCATCTATTTTTTCTTCTAATTTTGTATATTCTGCGACGAAAATCCTATTTCCAATTTTTGTTTTTAATAGGCTTCTTACTTTCTAGAGGACAATAAAGCCTTTGACTATTTTTGTTTTTTGTTTTTTTTTTATGTTGTGTTGACTGGCATAAGAACATACAGTTGAAATTGGGCTTTTCTATTCAAATTGATTAAAGCTTCTTTTTGGCATTCGAGTTTCTAAAGACTTAAAAAAACGAAAAAATCAAATCCAATCTCTATTTCACACAAACAGATTCTGATGCAATTGACTCTATACCGGGGCAGGACCCTCAGCCTCAATGTCCGATGACCATCAGGTTTTTTGTATAGATTCAGGTTTTTGAACGTGTCACCTCTGCCAGCCGAATGTTGTTGTCATTTTGTTCAGGATGCAATTTTTTGTAAAAAAAAATACCTCTAAGCTCTAGCCGGCGGGATTTCTGCTTCTGGTAAAATAAACAAACATACTGCCCCTATTTGTATGCAATATGTATAGCTGATTGCATTTTTTCATGAATTTGAAGTTGTAAGGCGAAACTGCAATTCAATTCGAACCTAGTATACATTACCCTATTTCCTAATAGCAAAATCTCTGAATCCAGCATTGCAGAACAAAAATCTTAAGACCGAAATTGCTTCTTAAGCTTTATGATGTCCAAATAGCTATGGTCTCCGAATGAAATGGTTTTGAAAAATCGAAGGCTTTAATAATAGGGACGATATGAGTGGTACACTCAGAGAAAAAAGCAGGTATTATCAACCAATTTCTGGTCAATCATACCTGATTTTCAGGTTGTTATTTTTCAACTCGGTAGATCAGGTTAACTGTTTAACCTGATACCTGATTTGAAAATTTAACACTGTAATCCTGTAAATTTTACCTGCAAATATAGTTAATTTAACCTGACGAAATATTCAATGCCCTGTAATTTCAACATGAAAATCTGGTTAGTTTAACCTGACAACCTATAGTTAATTTAACAGGTTTCAATGTTATATCAACCCTGTATCTAATGCCGAATTTACACGACTTGAACGCTGCCACTATAATAACAAAAAGAATTAATTTGTCCATTCTTTTGTTGTTGCTTTTGTCATTATACTGGCAGTTTTCCAATCCAGTAAATCCGGCATAATTCATGAATTTATACGTCTAAGAGCCGTCTCTTGCGCTGTCTATCGCTCAACTCGTAAGCATTATTCTGAAAGTACATATAGAAATTTATTATTTATTTATTTTAATTTAAAAATTATTTGTGATACTTACTTCAGTTTTGAACTGGGAACCTTTCACACACGGAGATAGCACTCATCCACTGGGCCAATTCACTACACAAAAAACTGGTGCCAAATATCAATACCTTAGTTGAAACTCATTGGATGGCTTGTGTGTGTGTTTTAGCACTAGTGTCACGTTTAAATGAACTGACAGAGTGCTACTTTAACAGGAGGCCAGGTAAGATTCAAATAATTTTATTTGAATGGCCTGTGTGTGCGTTTCAAAGCTAATGTCACGTTTAAATGAACTGGCAGATTGCTTCTTTAACAGGAGACCAGGTTAAATTCAAATCGTTTTACTTAAATTGTCGGTGTGTGTGCGTTTCAGCACTTGTGTCACGCTGGAATGAACTGGCAGAGTGCTTTTTTAACATGAGGTCAGGTAAAATACAACAGGTAAAAAAAAACACATTAAATGTTAGTTCAACCTGATATGTAGTAAAACAGAAATTCATATCATACAGTGTTAGAAAAACACGACCTTGGTTAAAATTGACACTATATTTTTGTTAAAATTTCTTATTTACAAGAATTTAGTGTTAAAATTACAGGTCATCTTCTTAAATCAACCTGAATATGGCAAGAAAGTCCACCAGGTTGATTTTGCACTGAATAAAAGGTTACTAAAATCAGGTAAGTTTCTGAAATGTCAGTAACTTTGTATGGGATTGTGCACCTCGTGAATTCAACAAGGCCCAGGTTAATTATTTACCTGACGTTTTTCTCTGAGTGTAACAGATAGACTGAAAATTCAGCTGAACTGTGTTTTGAAGGAGTCTGCTCTAATCACCTCCTCCACCTTGCCTACACCTTTCCTAGTTACTATATCAAATTCTGGAGGATACCTAAAGCTTGTTTCCTCAGTATATTATTTTCAATAATGTCGCATGTGTATGATTGTAGTTCATCGTTATACATTCTTTTTGTTAGAAACTTTTGCACAAAGCACAATTTACCCTAAATTAAGTGTTTTATAGAGTTAAAAAAAAAAATATAAAAAATTTAAATCCATTTGAAATCGAAAAAGCTAACTGATATGGAAATTTTCATTCGATTCTCTGTCACACTAAAATTAAAGTGCATTTATTCAATCAGCTAACAAACACAGAAAAAAAAACAGTATGTAGGTATTGGTATGTCTAGCAAACGAGATAGGGAAAAAAAAATAAGAAAAATAAATAAAATTCAAAAGCAGGCAGGATTCATTTTTGATTAGCACCAGAAGAGCAGAACGCTGATTGCGTTTTTTAATTACCTTTAAAGTTGTGTGGCATCCCGCACTTGAAACCTTCATCCTCCTACAAAACCAATCGGCAACGGTGGCGCAGCGCTGATAGATGGATTCTATACGTTTAATTGAAAAGTATCTAGATGTTAGTGTCTATACCTACATTAAAATATGCCTATTATGTATATAAACCTATAAGCATTATACAACCTTTATAGGAGTGAAAAACGAAAAACAGCCTAGGGCCATTAATATTATTTAGAAGGGTTTTAACTATACCAGTACCAAGAGCAGTTATAAAATGTACATACATAGGTTGGTATGTAATCATTAAATTGATTGTTGTTAGTGTTAAAACTGCTTGATTTGAAAGGTGAAGAACCATCACAGCCATTACCACACCCTAGTTGTTGGCGGCGATTGATATATGCAATCAGGAAAATTCACAAAATCACACAACCACCGATAAGTGGGAGGTGGGTAAATGGATAGATGGATAGTTGCGTGGTAGTATGGAGAAAAAGGATTTCATTCCTGTGCCTGCATGATTCCATACCTGTAGATGCAGAGTATGGTGGCAATAAATTTAAAAGTGAATATTGGTGCTACCACGAAAATTTAAATTAATTTATTAGAAGTTGAGAATGCAGTTAATGCAGCCTAATCGCACCAATATTGAGATTAAAGACATTTTTTGAATGTTTATATCCAAATATTAGTTAATAGATATAGCTTTTAAATTTTGCAGATGATAATGAACAGAAGGTTCATATTTGTGGTTAACTTAAAATCATCGTCGATTTACTAAATAACTCAATATAATAGAAATCCTTCCATGATACGTTGATAGGTGGAGATTCAGTGGTTTAAATTAAGATTTTTTGCCGGAGTTGTGGTAAAATATATATCTACAAATGGAGATATTTTTGACTTACGAGTACTTTCAAGTGTATATCTAATAAAATTAAAATATTCTCTTATTCAATGTTACGCTCGATATATTGAAGTAATAGAAACGAGGCCTGTTCACTGTTTCGAGATTGTTCACTTTTAGCCCAGGAAAAATGTACTTTAGCTGCGGAAAAGTTCCAAGTGAAGATTTTTGAATGCAATTATCTTTATTTGTGCATAAGGAATACACATGCGAAAGTCTACAAACGAAACTGGCTTGCGTTAAAAGTTATTCAAGGTTAAATGTCGAAAATACCGGTTTTCCACGTATAACTTTGAAACGGTACATGGTATTAAAAAGTAATGCAGCCAAAACTTGTAGATAATGTGATTATCTACAAAAAATGTTAAAACACTTTTTTTCTCTGACTGACGGTTAAGAAGATATCGGCGTTTCAAAAAACGTAAACTGACGAAAATATCCCTTTTTTGCGTATAACTCAGAAATGGCGAGTGTTATTGAAAACATTTATGCACAATTTTTGTACACTATGTTACTCTCTATTAAAAAAAAAATTATTTTTTCTAAAATAATAATTTTAAAGATATAATTATTTGAAAAATTTCGTCAAAAACCTGAAATTCAAGACTTTTGCTTTTAAATCTTAAATAACGAAATTATCATAAAATAATTTATGTCCAGCTTATAGATTATAATGTAATCTACAAACAATATTAACACACTTTTTTCCACACGAGTGACAAGATATTGCTACTTCAAAAAGGTTAAGTATTGAAAATAATGATTTTTCGCTTACCACTCTTAAACGGTATATGTTAGAAATTTTATTTTTACACAGTTTGTAGGTTATTTACCCTTCTACAAGAAAATAAAAAACCTTTTTTTTGCGCTTATTTAAAAGATACAATATTTTATATTAAAAGCACAAAAGTAAAAAATAACGGTATTTTGCAGTTTTCTCTTAAATGGTGAAGTTTTTGAAAAATAATTTATACTTTTTGTATATAAAATAATATTCTCTATAAGAACTCCTATGAAGGCTTTTTCGATATAAGGCCCCAATAAAAAGATATTGAGACTTCAAAAATTTTCGAAAATGCTGGTTTTTTCGGCCCAAAATGATTCGCCCAGCGACATAAAATAATAATAGGGTTTTCATTTTTCTGGCGATGCAATTTTCGGAAATTAAAATGAATCAAATGCACTTATATGTACCTACATTGTACGTACATACATGTTTGTGTTCAAGCATCAGCGATTTTTAAGAGTCTGACTTAATAAAATGCACGACTGGGTCGCACGTACTTGCTCTTATGTTCAAGACACTCCGAGTTTAAGAAAATTGTATATACAAACATGGAAATTATGAGAGAAAAATGTAGAGAAGCATGAAATACGACATTTAAATTAGCTAAAACAACTCTTCTGACAGTTTGAGGTGAAAAAAAAGTATGCCATCTTAATTCATGATGGAATGGAAAAAAAATTTTAAAATCGTTGGAGCGTTTTTTTTTTTAAATTAATTTTTATATATAAAATTCTTAAAACATTTTTAAGAACAAATTTTGGTATGCAGATTTCAACTATATATTTATGTGTATATAAAAACAAAATTTGAAAAAAAATTGTCAACCCGTTTTTGAGATATCGAATTTTTTAAAAAAAAAGCTTGTAACTTTTTTTAAAAATCCAAAACTTTTTTTTGAGAATTTTGATATGCTATGTATATTATTTAATCTTATCTGAAATTTGTATATAAAAAAAATCATTTAAATCCGTTAAGCTGATAACGTGAAAACTCAAAATAAAAAAAATACGTTCTATGACAGGTACTACTAATAGTTGCTATGTGCAAAACTTTATAATTTTTGATGGTAGATCGTACTAATTTTAGTATATGAAAAAGTTTAATGAAAATCGTAGGAGTCGTTTTCAAGCAAAAAATCAATTTTAGTTAACATATTGTTTAATTTAAATAATTAAATAATAAATGCTTATTCCACAATATCAAAATGTTTTATTAAAGGCCAACGCGTTTCGTCTTATGAGGACGTTCAATATCAAAAATCTTAAGTGGAGAAACATAGAAACAACTCCAAATTATGACAGACATTTGGTATTTAATGATAAGAAACTTGGCAAGTTTGAAGTTTCTGACTTTATAGGTAAGGAAACGGAAGTTAGAGGGGGATTGAAAATCACCTGAGTTTGTTCCTGTAAAAAGGGTGTAGTGCCGCGAACTTGGCTGGGCACTACCGTGCCCTGTCATTATAAACTATATCAAACATTTTGATTATGATGAAAATGTAGAAAACAGCATGTCTACATTAGACTGTTTCAAAAACAAAAGTTGTCTTGCAAACAGGCTCAAAAGCTTCTGTTAAGCGAAAAAAGACGTCTTGAAAAATTTGAGCTCTTAAAATTCATGTTTTGACATGTACCTAGTCCAGTCAACGAAGGAAAAATAATTGCAATAAATCATGATCTCCGGGTTATTATTTTATGTGGCAGGAGTGATCCCCAGGTATAACATGCTAAAAGTCCCCAGCCCAGGGCCACGAGCTTAAGTTAGGAGGGGGGGTTAAAGATCCCATTTTGTAATTTTTCGTGATTATATTAAAAACTAAGCGTATTAGCCGAAAACTGTACACCACAAAATGAAAGAATATTAAATTTCCTTCAAAAAAGTCTAAATCATATTTTCGGTAGGAGTAAGGTTGAGAAAGTTACGGGGAGTAGAAATTTCAAACTAACTTTAAAACGGGTGGATTTACGATAAAACATGCAAGCCATTCGATGGCAAGTGGGGTTACCCATCACCTCACTACCTAAGAAAAGCCCTTATATCTATTGTTTCTGTACTTGTTTCTTCCTATAGATAGTTTTATTCTCTAATTATAAGTTGCTTATATTAACTTGTCGAGATGACTTGTTATTTTGGCTATATTAAATTATTAATTTTGCTGTGGGGCTACCAGTCACCCCATTTGCCATTTACGTACACTTTATTTGTGCGTGATGCTTACTTTGAAGCTTAGTTTTTAGACCAAAATGGCCTTGCTCTCGGTTATAAAAATTAAAATTACTTTCAAACAAGTTTTGAAGCAATTACTTATAGCTTGTTGGCACTACAACCGGCAAAAACACAATATGCTTGGATTGACCTTAAATTTTCTATGAGGATAAGGTTAGGGGAGAGTATGGGACATTTTTCAGTATAATTTCAATTACTGACAACTTTTAAATCATATCTGCACAAAACAGTTTTTTTAAGATATTACAATATTGTGGCACCATATTCAAAACACTAAAGCAACCAAAAGTTTACTACAATAAAAGCTAAAATTCGTTTAATGCACCACCTTTATTTGTCCCATTCCTCCAGCTTTCAGGAGGATTGGGACAGCTATGTGGTGGAATGGGACACCAAAATACAAATGGGACTGAATAATTGCCCGACAAATAATTGCAAGTGCGTTTCTTTACTAATGCTTGCTGAATTGGTCCAATACTCTCCTTTATGTTCTCACAAAACAGCGTTCACATTTGGCACTAGCTTTAATTTATTTTTCGGAGAGGCCCTTTAACATCCTTAGTATGGGAAAATTTAGGCCGGAATCATTTCGAAATTAAATGAGTTCGAAAATAAGTTTATTTTGTCTCCTTCGTATTCATTTAATTTCAATATCTTAAAAGGGTCTAATGCATCTGAATGTAAAATTCTCCCCTTCCTCTGTGGGACGTTTGCCCCAAGTTTGGAAACACTGGTATAGATGCTCCATTGGTCACTTTTTTTTTATGGCTGCATGAATTTGAGTTTCAGTGGCTCTTTACTTGGTAGTATTCCGCTTTAAAATCTTTGGAATAAATTTGATGCAGGATGAGTGGGATAGTGCCCCATTCCTCCCGCATAAGAGTGTCCCACTCATCCTGTAGGGCACCTCAAAGAGATAAAACATAATATCACTTAAAAAATGGCACGTACTTAACAAAATTAGAAATAATTAACTTCGTAATAAAAGTGAATTTCTATTTAATTCACACTTTTTACAATAAATTCACTTATTAATTATTTTTTTCACTCAAAGTTTATCCAATGATTTTACTTTTTATGATCAAATTAGCTTCTTTTGCTCTCCACTGCGTACATTCTACCGCTCACAAGATCTGCTTCGTTGACGGGTAGATACAGACTTTAGAGCAAATTTGTGATCAACAGAAACGGAAAAAAGGATACCACGTTAAGGCAAATGCTTGTGTCCCATTCCTCCTGTGTCCCATACATACCCACTCTCCCCTACATATTACGGGGTATTCTAAATATGAACCAAGAGAACCCTGGAGATAAACCCTCGTCAAAGTTTAAGAAGCAGGTAAGATGAACACAATGTCCAAAAAAAAAACGAGGCAAACAAGTTTAAACTTCTTGCCTAAAATGTCAATTTTCACACACGTCTTTTTTCGCTTAACTGAATGGTTGCGAGAAAATCGAAAACAATTTCAATATCCTGACAGCTCCTCCACAAATGGGGTGCGAATACACCCATTCTGGTGGCCTTGTGCCAATGGCGCAATGACTCGTTAGTACCCCTATCAAGATTCTAATATTCTTTCTACAAGACGATAAAATATACTGAGATTTCTTTATTAATTAATTCTAGACACTTCTAGAGATAACGCAGTCGTACCTAAACTCCCATCAGGAGTTATTGATTTGCTCTTTCGTCGTATAGGGTCCTTAGGTCTATTTTCCTTATAATCTCGCCGATCAGGACGTGTGGTCCCTTATCTCATTCGTTATCTAATTCGTTACTTCTGTTCTTATTTGATATTGGCCCTTTCCTTGCCAGTTCATTTGATACACCATTTCCTTCTATATTGCTTTGTCGAGGAACCCAGCTATAGTTTGACTTGGTTGGTGTTACAAAAAGACAAATATTTTTCAGTATGCCTCGGCATTTTGCTACTGTTTTGGATCTTATAGTCTCACTGGCTACAGCTTTGATAGCTTCTTGGCTGTCCACGAAAAATGTGATCTCCGAAGAGTTCAGTTTTTCTAGTGCACCATTTCTGCCACTTTTTTAATGGCGTAGCAGGAACCAAGCATGCTAGGAACTTGCAGTAAGGCTCCAAATTTCTAGTTTTTTTGCATTTCAAGAATAGGCTTGGTCAAATATTTGAAGCCCTGTCTTAAACAAACATTTCACACTGACCCGGTAATTTCACAGTGAAAAATGCAAAATAAATTGCAAGTTCCTTTCAAGGTCCCATTTACGTGGGTGAAAGTTAACCTTCTTACTTCACACATATTAGTTGTTTGGATTTTTATAACTTTTAAAATATGCAAGTAGGTTATTAAGGAAAAAAATAGAAAAACATAATGCAAGAGAGAAGATGTAAGGCTTGAATCAAAATTAAAATTTCCATTTAAGCTCACCTAGAACGGCTAACTGCCAACAACGTTTGTAGGTTTTTCAAATATTTTTGAGAACAAATGTAACGATTTCGATTAAACTTCGTATTTGTAATAAAATTGCGTCTCAGATTTCGAGCGTTGAAAAGTTCACATATGATGGTAATGGAAATAAGGCACTTATTGACAATATCGCTCATCGCTTATACGTCAGTCTGTCTGTTTGTCTCACTTCGGTTCAAAAGAGCAATCGGTTTAAGTATAACTTTTCGATAAAAGAGACTTTTAAAAAACGTTTGGCTTTCTTTTTTTTGACCTAGGACTAAAAATTCAAGTCACTACACTCAACTTCATTGAGAATTTAGCTTAAAATTAATTGCAAAACTTGAACCGAACAGAAAACTAAATAGACAAAGTGAATTTATGTGTTAAAATGCTGTCTATAGTAAATGATCCTAAAAATTAGCTTGGGTAACCCCTTCTTATTTTGAAATTCCCATACAAAAAAAAGATATTTTTACAAGGCATAGTCCTGAAAACCCTTTATTAAGTGTGTAAGAGGGTCTTAATAGACCCAGTCATACACAGGCAGACACCCATTACACAAACCTCATTAGTACCTTCGCTCGATATCACTCTAATTTAGCCTTTATAATCAGATTTCAGGACATTTATTCCGACCCATTTATGTGCACCTGCAACATACAGAAAATAAAGTGATAAAAATCCTTAATGGTAATTTTCAATTAACCCTCATAGCATAGGGAAAATGTGTTGTGGGGGGTGCTATACTTATAGAAGGACATATCATTGTACTACATTTTAAAATAAGAAGGAAAAAAGAACAACGTGTCATGGTAGGTACTCGTATTTAAAATTCTTTCTATTATTTTTTTTTTCGGAAAATGTTCTTACTCGTACATACAAAATCAAATATAGGTAAATTAACATCACGTTTACTATTCATATGGACAAAATAGTAGAATAGCATCAAATGGATTAATGATATGAACACAACAAGAAGGAGCTGTTATATTATATAGTAGGAACTGCTCTTAGTCTGTTAGAATAACTAATTCCCTATTATTACCCCCAGGTACTTGTTCCCAATTAGTAACTTTGAGCCGGGGAAACTCAAAGAGACTCCATTTTGCTTATTAGATGTAAATACTTCTTATTCAATGCTATTACTATACCTATAGGTATGTATATGTGGATGAAGGCAAACGTTTGATTACATACAACAACGGCCTTGGAGAGAAGTGGGAGACTTATAGGTAAAGGAGGATGGTTCGGATTTACAAAACAGGAAGTGCTTTTGCCAATAAAGGGATCTAGGTTTTCCTCCATATATGTGTATGGAACAAAGACGCAACCCAAACGTAACTACCAACCACTCGTAGACGAACGAAGAGATGTTTCTGTTGATTGGCTTAATTACACTAAGTCAATATTTAATTTTGCATTGGTTTTGTATATGAGTATTCATATAGCTTGGGGACTTTAAGTGCATAGTGATTTGCCTTCATAGAGCTTTTGGGTAGAAGTGTATGTGAAGAATAAAGAAAGATTCTTATATGATTTTCTTCAAGGATACGCTTTTCTGTGATGTCAATTATCAATGTAGTTAAGAGCAAATGGAGTTTAGAATGACATTTCAGGTTCATTTAATAAAAATGGTAAATTCAAACAATGAAAAATACTAAACTGCGATTGTTCAATCCAGTAAGGTTAAAATCCAATTTTTCTCAAAGTCAAGGATTTAAGAGTTGTTAAAAATAACTCACTTTTTCGAAAATTTAAAATATAAAATACAGGACTGGTTGAAAAGTATGTAAATGTTCTTAGATTAAATTCCATTCTATTCCTGCTAACAACACGCACACATGAATGGTTGAGAGTTGTAAGTCACTAGGCCCTGGTTCTCCACGAGCTGTTGCGCCACCCAATTTAATTATTTATTGATCTATTTTAATTGTACTTAGAATTTTAAAAGTATGTCCATAAGCATGGAATGGAAAATGGGGAGAAAAATGGACTAGCTATGTTTGTTTGAGACAAATACCTTTTGGGTCTTCAAAGAGCTCAACATCTTCAATTGTTTAAATTAATTCTATTTATTTTCTTTAAATTCGAAATTGAACTTATTTCGTTAAAATCAATAATGATAATAATAAAAATAGTGAAAGACATTAATATCAAACAAATACAAAATTTAAGTATCGAAAAATCATTCTCAGTAGCTGGATATTTCTGTTACTAATTAAGATCCACATTCATAGGAATATACTGCATTGCTCCACTGTCGGACATTACAACATTCTGAGGTATGTATATGATTAGCGGTGACTGCTGCCGCGATACAGAATTCGTTCTTTAAATTATAAAAACAATTTTTCAAAACTACCTACTAGAGGAGTTTTTAGCTCATAAAAATTAAAAACAAATTACAACCTCGATTTTGAGAATTTTTCAAAAAAAAAGTTCGATTTTTTTTTAAATTTAAAACTAGCGTTTTTGGAAACATTGATTTGGAGCACTTACTATCTACTTTTTTGATTTTTTTTTTTATAAAAAATTTGATTAAAATCCGTTCAGCTATAATAAGAAAATTCAAAATGAATAAATGGTTTATGTGGAGGTAGCAGGTTCATACTGTTAAGAAAAATCTGATTTAATTTGTTTTTTGCATTAAGTAGCAGTCTGTACAAAGTTGTACACATGAAATAAAATTTTTTAAGTCGTACAAGTCGTTTTCGAAAAAATGGGATTATTAATTTTCGAATATTTATATGGGAGGCACCGTTATGTCTGCATGCAAGTTAAATATTTGTGTCAAATATTCTAAGGAGTGCTAGAAAGCTGTAATGTACCAATACGGCGATGTCATTTGCGAAATGCGTATTGAGTTTCCAAATAAGAAATTTGATTGAAATTAAATAAAAAATCCATGAAATATTGCAACAAAAAAATCTTCGTGTTTGAAAAATTACAATCCTCCGATGTCCTTAAATTCTTGACAACGCCCCGAGTCATCCACCTGAAAATAAGGGCAAGCCTCATTACCAGTAAAATATTATTTGTATTAGCCCAGGAAAAATGTACAAAAAAGGCTAAATCCAAGTGCAGGTAAGTTTTCAAATGCAAATAATGTAAGGAACACTCATTGAAAACAAGGTCAAATTTGTCAAATTGTGTTTGCATCCGTTGTGTAATGGCAAATGTAAATAAATAGTTTTTCTTTTAAACCTATAAACAACTTTATAAAAAATAGTTTGTAGACGATGTAACATTCTAAAAACTATTTTTTTTTCTAAGAGCTATCATTTTTAAGATACCGTTATTTTAAATTTTTGCAAAAGTCATCAAATATTCGGTCTTATGCGATTTACTTTTGAGTTATGAATGTGTCAAAACATAATTTATGCTCACTAAATTGGTATAATAGTATTGTGAACAAGGAATATTTTTTTCAATACTATAGCTATCAGTTTAAAGATATTTCCACTTCTAAAAATTGAAGTAATGAAAATATAAGTTTTTCGTAAACAACATTCAAACAGTAACTTAAGCAAATTAGTTTCTTTAATTTTAAGGTCATGTGAGCATGTGACCTATATTCAAGAAAGCATTAACATACATAAATTTCCTGTAAAAGATCATTTAAATGATATTTTTCTTCATAAATTGAACAAAATTTAAAAATACTGTTTTTTTTTTCTTTTCCTCTAAACGACGAGGTTGTTAAAAATTAATAAATAAAATAAAAATTAATGGAAAAAAATTATGATTATTTCAGCAAAACATTTTTGGAAGCAAATAGACGAAAAAGCTAACTACAGTTGAACTTTAGAATGTCCTTTCACATAATTGAAAGTGATCAGTAAAAAAAATAAAAAGTAGCGATTTTAAGGGCATTTTTTGAAAACAAGTGTTCTTAAATATTTTCCTATTTTAGGCAAATTTTTTAGAAAATCGTGTACCCCTCGCCTAAACGCAGAGACTACACCCACCTCTCACACAATTTTTTATTTGCGATAGGTACTATATAGGGCAGGTTTTGGGTTCGTGCAAAAAAAAGTTTTGAGATAACATTCAAACATATGACATTACGATGATAGAGAACACGACAAAAGCAGTGGCAATTCTGTCTGTCTGTTTGTATCTCGATCTACAGCCAAAACCAAAGATTCGATCTCCTTCAAATTTAAAACTTTAGGCTTTTTGGTGATTCCCTAGTGGGGAAATTTAAATTTTTTCTTTAGGTTAAAAAATAACGCTACTTGCCATACAACTGTTAAGGAAAAGATTTCGAAAACGACTCTAAATTAAAAAAAAAATAAAATCAGTGTATTATTGTATAGTCCACATTTTGGGTAAGAAGAATTACCAAAAACTGGTATTTACGGTACCTGCCATATAACTTTTTTTTTTTGATTTTCAATTTTCTCAATAACGGTTAGACCGATTTCAATCAAAAATTTTATGAAAAAGTTTCTTTTAAATATCAATAATATTGCATCTCAAAATTTTGAAAAAAAAAATTGGATTTAAAATAAAAATATTATTTTTTTTTCAAAATTCAATATTTCAAAAACCCATTTATGAATTTTCTTGAAAATAGGTTTATAAATGTATATTAATAAATGTTTAAAATTTGCATATCAAAATTTTCATTTTTAAATGTTGGCAAATTTGTATACCTTAGTATATAAAATAAAATGCACGACTGGGTCGCACGTACTTGCTATTATGTTCAAGACACTGTGGGCTTAAGAAAATTGTATATAAAAACATGGAAATTATGAGAGAAAAAAGTAGAGAAGCATGAAATACGCCATTTAAATTGGATAAAACAACTCTTTTGACAGTTTGATGTGGAAAAAAAGAATGCCATCTTAATTCTTGATTAAATATAATTGTATGGGAAGAAAAAATTTAAAATCGTTGGAGTGGTTTTTAAAAAAATTAATTTTTTATATATAAACTTCTGAAAACATTTTTAAGAACAAATTTTGGTATGCAAATCTAAAGTATATATTTATGTGTATATAAAAACAAAATTTGAAAAAAAATTGTCAACTTGTTTTTGAGATATCGAATTTTCAAAAAAAAATTTTGAAACTTTTTTAAAAATCCAAAAACTTTTTTTTGGAAAATTTTGATATGCAATATTATTTGATCTTATCTGAATTTTGTATATAAAAAAAATCATCTAAATCCGTTAAGCTGATAACGAGAAAATTCAAATAAAAAAATACGTTCCTTGACAGGTACTATTAATAGTTGCTAAGCGTAAAATTTTATAATTTTTGGTAGTAGATCGTACTAATTTTAGTAAATAGAAAAAGTTTAATCAAAATCGTAGGAGTCGTTTTTGAGAAAAAAAAATATTTTCCTTCACGGAAAATGGAAAGTATGGAAGGTACCGTTATTTTTACATAACTGTAAATTTTTTTCTTAAAATATTTTAGAGAGTACTAAAAAAGTCTTAAATATCGAGTTTCAAAAAAATCGATAATGTCGTTTTCGAAATATTTGATTTTCCAAAAAAAAATTTGAAACATTTTTTAAAAATCCAAAAAAATATTTTTTCAAAAATTTTAGTACACAAAACTGTTCATATTTTTCAGAAGCTTCTGTGTAAAAAAAATAATTGAAATCAGTTGTACCGTTTTGAAGAAAATCAAAAATCAAAAAAATGAGGTACCATTAATAACCATTTTTGAAAAATGGTTTTCCACCCAAAGAAAGCATTTACTAAAATAAATTTACTGAATTTATTTTAAGAAAAGTTGTCGAGCCGTTTTTGAGAAAAATACGATTATGTAAAATTGCTAAAAAAAATTGTATGGCGGGTACCGTTATTTTTGATTCTAAAAAAAAATGAAAAAAACGTGTCGGCAGAATCACCAAAAACCACTTTGTACCAAGTTTGAAGAAAATCGATCGATCCGTTTAGGCTGTAGACGAACAGACAGACAGACAGACAGACAGACAGAATTGTGCCACCCACTTTTTTGGTGTTCTCTATCATCGTAATATCATGTTTGATTGTTATCTCAAATTTTTTTTTTTGCACGAATCCAAAATTTGCCTTATAGTACCTATAATCGCAAGTAAAAATTTGTTTTTAAAAAAACCGCTGCTCCTTGGATTAAAATTTTTTTTGCATGTATGCATTATAGTTTTTCAAGTAATCAAATGGCATACTTGTTTTTGAGCTTTAAGTTAATTAATGGGTCGTTTATACAATTAAGAGATCGATTTAATTTTAATTTTTTATAATTGCTTGCATATTTTAAAAGCTCTTAAGTTCCCAGCAACTTGAACATAAGAGAAAGTACATAAGATCCAGTCGTGCATTTAATTTCTTTACTCTTGGTTTCTGAAAAATGGCTGCAACGTCTTTTGAAACAATTTTACCGATAGACCGTTTTTTTTTCGAATCGTTCATTGATTGCTTAACTTATATGTACAATGTACATAATATATCAAACTATTTACATAGCTTACGGTATACATTTGAGTAAAATTCTGATTACTAATGAAATGATAATGAATAATGAGACCGATACCGGTACCCATACCAAGACCCAGACCGAGGCACAGAAGAGACTTTGTTATAGCAGACAGAGACGAGACTGAGTAATACAAGACCGAGACCGACACCGAAACCGAGACAATACTGGAATTTTTCGATTTTGACAATACCATGACGAAACTTACAAAAGTAAAAGACAGCGAACGACGGTCAAAACACTTTTCTCCGTCTAAGAGAGTTGTCGAAGTTTAATATAAAACAAAGATTGAAGAGAATGAAACTTAACAAATTATCGCTGGGATTCTTGTCCACGTCTGATCATGGGAGTGTCGACTTTGGATTTTAAGGATTTGTGAGATTGTCCGCTTAAGAGATCAATGTGATAAAAGCCATTTTCCTTTGGAGGTGGCAAAGTACCTACTTATGAGTAGATATAAAGCCTAATCTAGTACTACCAACTGCACATGCTCTCATGTGCGAATAGATACATTTAACATGGGAAGGCAGTTTGGTGAGTTCCATTGAAAAAAGCTAGCAAAGTACTTGCAAGTACTTCGCTATACCTCCAAAGGAAAACGCCTAATAGTGACTGATCTCGCATGTTTCCAGCACAATTGAATGTTTATTTAAATCTTACCTGATTAGGTTGAATATTATGCTATCGAAATCCATTAAGACAATAAATCCTGGAATGAAATAAAATGTTATTGTAGACAAACATTATAGGTTCACTAATTTTAATTTTTATTATTATTTCAAGATTTAAAAAAAAATAACACAATTTTGCAACTTTATTAACTATAGTGTTAGATGCTAGGTGTTTCGGAGTTTAACGTTTAACTCCATCTTCGGGCGATTTAGGTACAGTAATTTTTCACAAAAATTGCAATCAATGAAAGTGAGCCTGATGTTCTAAGTGTTCATTCAAAAACTATATTCCTGGGGGGTGGCATGAAATTTGGACTCAGCTCGGCAAATAAGCTAAATCCGCCCCTGAATAGGGATTAATATAATTCGAGTCAACATTCACTTTCCGATTGCCATTGCTAAGGGGTGATTTGAACATGCATGGTACATATTTTGGATTTTTTGTAAAGTTCTTTTGTGTACCTACCTACAGAATCCGCGGTTTCCTTCAGTTAAAATAACGACTAACTTTCATGATTTCATTGTATTCAATGAAAATCCTTCAAATTTCAATGTATTTTTTTTTCTTGGCTGAGGGATTCGTTCATCGTACCTACCTACCATATCACAGTGAAAAATAATCAAGGCATCACAAGTTTTCCAAACACTCTCATATCGACGGAATTGATAGCAAGACTATGAACATTTTTCATTGAATTCAGACTCTAGCAAGTGAACTTATACATACTTCAAGTATCAGCTATTTAAATTCCTTTAAATATTTACTTAAAGATTTTTTTTAATTGTTCTTATTATTATCACAACCATTTTACCTATATAACCTACGTCACCATCACTCGATGAAGATGAACATCAAAACCATCTTTTTTATCTCAGCGCTACTGCTATGCTATGAGTGCGCTTTGGCCTGAATACGTTTATATCCCAAGTCATGTGTATGCAAGGACATTTTTCTCTCTCACCATCATGACAATCATGCTGATGCTTTGCGAAAGCCAAACTGGTTAAATGTTCCAGGAGTTCCGGTCATCTTTGTCGTCTGTTCTGTTATTTTTAGTCCTCTTCGTCATCATTCAGTGACAGACAAACTGAATAAATATTCAAGCACATTGCTATGCAAGCACAACGAGAATACATGTCCAGTTTGTTGGATGGACATTGTTTGGCTCAGGCTCATCTGTTTCCTTTCCAGATATACCTAGATTCTGTTTGAATCCAGGAGCACCAAAAAAAATCAGATACCAAAGCAGGTTGTGTGTGGAAGAATGTTAGCACTATCTAACTGTCTAAGGTCTCGTTTTCCGAGTTAAACGTGAATATGTCTGACCATCATGTCGTTGTAGGTGCGATCAGAATGCACCTGTTAAGGAAACTACGTTAGATTTTTATTTTTTTTGCTTAAACTGAAATCCAAAAGACAAGAGGACAAGCTTCCAACTGACATTTACGATAGATGAATGCATCTCAGATTCCGAGATGCAATTTTTTTTATTTTTTGCTTTGTGCGCAAAATTGTTCAGTTGGTTAATTTTTTTGCCAATGCGAATACAATGGCAAAAACAGACAAACACATGACCTACACCATCTGATGAATTTCGCTAAGAGGCTTTGTGTCAGTCCCATGTATCCTATTGCCTTATTTCATATCCTGTTAGCCAATAGAGTTAGAATTTTGTGTCTTTTTCGATTTGTATGTTGTTTCTTCTTCCGTTCCGTACCGGAATCCTGATGGACAATATTTCGCTGGCAATTTAAGTGACGAAAAGTCAGGCAATTAGAGAAGGTCAAATATTTGCTCTAAACTGTCACTTTGGGTATTGGAATTTTTCTTTTTCCACGATTGAATTTAATGTTTTTTTTTTTGATGTGGGAGGATTTTTATTTTTGGATTTTTGTGAAAACAGGGTGATTCGGTAGCTCAAACATGTGTTTGATTAAAAGTGAAAAAAAATATAAAGAAGTTCTATAAAACTATTTGAGTTTGAATCGTGCGCTTCACACTGCTCATACCTAGAAACGGTCTACCCTGTTTCAGGACCAGATTCTATATCATGGATGAGATGGTTGATTACGGTTCAAAGAAGCAACAAAAAAGGGTTATTTTTCCTTCGTTTTATTTTTAATTTTTATTTTTTAATCTGAGCTCTTAGGCAAATTTACATTCAACATTTGTTCATTTCACAAGGCCCATCAGTGTGTTAATACTCATCTTTACCTATCTCGGCATCAAGATGGAAAAAAAGTGTGCGTCGTCTTTTTTTCAATCCCTCATGCTTGAGCTTTCGATGGAAAAACGAAACTCAAACCAGGAAACACATCAGGAGGAGGACTGATGGATAATGGATATGGACGTATACGCGAAGCCGGATTTGAAATAAGAACTCAAAGGGAATACGAAATCTTCAATTATATTTCAATTTTTTTTTCATCTTAGGTTAGCTATGTGCTTCTGGGAATTTTCCGGGATTTTTCAGTATATTTTTCTTTTGCATCTAGATGATGTTGCAAGAAAAGGAATTGAGAGAAAAGGTGCGAAAAACGAACGTGCAAACTTGTACAGGGGCATAGGGATGAGCTAAGGATTGATGTTCTTTATTTTTCTGGGCCAATGCGGGTAGGTATATGTGTGTTGGGAATAGAAAGAACAAAGAACAGAAAATTTTTGAATTTTTAAATTTGATGAATTTTTCTCTGTATTAGTGAAGAAACATTAAGGCAGACATACGACCGACCGACGTATGTAGTAGGGTTGGATTTATCAAGATCAAAAAGTTTGCATAAAATATATTTTTTCAAAGAAAAATCAATAGAATTTTTTTGAACTAAACCCTCTATCCTTGGAATTTAAACCAGGTAAAATGGTGTTTAACTTAATTTTTTTGTTCATAACGCAAACAACTTGTTGATTTGACGTACCTAAATGATTGGTTGACAGTTCGACGACTGTCATTGCTGAAATCGTGCTATTGAAACCCAGTAGGTATATAGGCCACATATAAATCAAAAATGTGTGTTTCAAGGGCTTACCTACTTTACTTACTATTTCTTGCAAAGAAGATTTTCTAAAAGTTTTTCTTTTAACGGAAAAATGAGTCCCTCAAAATCCTCCAAACTATAAACCAATGCGAGTACAGGGTTGTTTGAGATTGGTAATTCTCTATAGATCCTGGTCCTCCATGAGCTATCACTCCACCCATTTTTTGTGTTATTATTCCTCGGCATTAAAGTTTCAGCTAGTTAGAAGTTGGTGGAAATCGGTAAAGTTGTTTTAAAAAAAACCTGGCTAGAGTTCTCAGAAAAATATGTTAAAAATGGCTAAAAATCTTTTGGGAGACAATATAGAGAACGATATGAACTAAAGATACACTGTCAATCTATCACACATCTACATACTCCAAAATTTTGGTTCTTTTTGTTTTTATTTTGGGTGATTTTAATTTTTTTGAACTTCATAATATTGGTAATGAAAATAGTTCGGTTTATCAAATTAAATATTTCGACATATCTGCGCATTGCGCGCTCCCTTAAATCCGGGTTCATCATTTTGATCATCAAGAAGGTGCAGGAAAAAGGTATAAAAAAATATAAAACTTGCAACTAGCTATTTAAAATAAAATGCACGACTGGGTCACACGTACTTGCTCTTATGTTGTATGTTGTAAAATTGTATATAAAAACATGGAAATTATGACAGAAAAATGTAGAGAAGCATGAAATACGATATTTAAATTAGCAAAAACAACTCCTTTAACAGTTTGAGGTTTAAAAAAAGAATGCGATCTTAATTCCTGATTGCATATGATTGCATGAAAACAAAAAGTTTAAAATCGTTGGAGCGGTTTTTTAAAAAAATAATTTTTTATATATAAAATTCTTAAAACATTTTGGTACGCAAATCAAAAGCTAATATTTACGTGCTGATAGTCGAGTCAACGAAGACTCAAAATTATAGGGGTGACCCCCAGGCTTAATATACTAAAAGTCCGCAGCCCAGGGCCTCGAGCTATAGCCAGGAGGGTGGGGTTAAATGTCCCCTTTTGTTATTTTGCGGGAATATTTTGAAAACTAAGCGTTTGAGCGGAAAATTGCACACCACAAAATGAAAGAATAATAATTTTCCTACCAAAAGTGTTATTTATATTTTCGGTGGGAGCAATGTTAAGAAAGATACGGGGAGTAGAAAATTAAAAAAATTGAAAAACAATGTTATCGTCTTACAACATCAATGATGTTTGATCAATTAACCTAGATATAACCGGAAAAGTACGTATATATTGATTCATGGTCATTTCAGTGACGTCATGATATCAAGTTGAAGTGTACAGAAGCTGGTTGTGTTTAAAATGCCCTTATTTATTTTTTTTTGATACAGTGCTTATTTTTATAAGAAACACTGTTTCTTCCAAGGTAAGAAGTACACAGAATATTTCCAAGTTACAGGCTAATACTCTATTAAAGCATTTTTGGACATATCCTATAAGAAATAAATTCTTTAGAAGGGGTGGTGAATTTCCCCCTCCTTTCTATAAGGGGGGACAAATTCCCTAAACATTGACAGAAAATAGAAAAAAACAACGAAAATACTTACAATATTGTGCTTCATCTTTTTTAAAAGCTTAAAACAGATTCTTTTATTATATAGTCAAATCAAGTTAACAATTTTTGAAAAATTCGTTTAAAAATTAATAAAAAAAATTGAAAAATGTTTTTAAATGATTTTTCATTTTCTACTTTACACTATAAAGTAGTAAATTGTCTTTAATTATTCAATTTTGCTGTTAGCCTTGAGTTGAATGCTGAAAACCAGACGGTTGTATGGTTTCTAGTTTAGCCCTCCTGGCTATAGCTGGGGGCACCCCTACCACATTACTTAATAAGCCAGAGAGCATGATTTATTGCATTTATTTTTCCTTCGTTGACTGGACTAAGATAAAAACAAAATTTGAAAAAAAATTGTCAACCCGTTTTTGAAATATCGAATTTAATAAAAAAATTCCTTTTTTAAAAATTCAAAAACTTTTTGTTTGAAAATGTTGAGTTGCAATATTATTCAATCTTATCTGAAATTATATAATTTATACAATATTCATCTAAATCCGTTCAGCCAATTACGAAAAAATTCAAAATTAAAAAAAAAAACCATGTACCTACCAAGTTTGAAGAAAATCGATCGTGCCGTTTAGGCTGTAGACGGACAGACAGACAGAATTGTGCCACCCACTTTTTTGGTGTTCTGTACCATCGTAATGTCATGTTTGATTGTTATCTCAAAATTTTTGTTGCACGAATCCAAAACTTGCCTTAACTACCTTTAGTACCTACATATATCGCTAATAAAAATGGCATCTTAGGAACAAATTTCGGGCAGTTAATTCCGTCCATATAGACAGAAGGAAAAGGGAACATTTTTAGCACCAAAAACAGCACTAAGCCATTCGGGATTTTGGCATTCGGGATTCTGTCATTCGGAGTTCTGGCATTCGGGATATCTGCCATTCGGGACTTTGTCATTTGGGATTTTGACATTCAGGATATTTGATAACTTTGGGATTTTGGCATTCGGTATTTCATACCCAAACCAAAAAAAAAGCATTTTTGGTCTTCTCAAATGTATGATGTTTATTCTTGTTATCTTGTTTGTTTGGTTTAAACTCCAACATGAAACTTATGTCTATCTGATTAATATTATGATTTAAGAACAAATTCGAAAAATCTTACAGATAAATTTGAAAGAAGCAGTTTGAAGACAAAATTTTGGAACCAATTTTGAAATAAAAAATAGTGACTTTATCAACCATTTCTGTGTGCGTGGTGTTGGAAGGAATGGAGGAACCAATTTTGACCATGTTTGACTATAAACGCAATAGCTATATTATGTTTCAAGTAAGGTTTAAAACTCATTTCCTCTAATACGCATAGTTTGATCTTGAATTGTCTACCACCAAATAGCATGTCATAATCATTTCAGAAATCTTTTCAAATAAGATATAGGTTTAATGTTGGTACATTATGTTAGGGTATAGTTTTCTAAAATTTAGAGGAAAATATTAAAAAAACAATTAAATTTGCTCCAAATACTCAAGCTATTTTATTCGGAATAAAGACCGCATTGTTTCTTCATTTTGATCCTTTAATGTTTACTTTTTGAACTTTCATCAGCAATTTAAATTGAAATTAAAAATAAACAATACATTCTTCGAAACAAATCTGAAATTATTTTAACGATCCCTGTCATCGTCCAACATTACAACTTCAACTCAATTTTACGATACCACTTTATTTTATAGCTTTTCATTCAAATTTCAAAACTCAAATCCTAAGTTATTTCTAAATAAGTGTATAGGTCGATTCTGTATAATATTGCTGAAATCCCTGCTCCCTATATATTCTTCTTACGAACTATACCGTCTAACACCCTCCCCAGACAAATTTAATCGATTTGGGTGAACCTCGCCATCACCCTAAATTCATTTGCATGCCTAATTAAATTTAAACAGGACCTTAGGTTGGTGAACGTCGTCGTAGCTCGTAGGTAGGTATAGGGGTATAAATAACGATATAACCTTGTCGTCCATTTTACCTTTTTATGCTCCTCCGTCTTATGTTTCTCTGATGTATATTAGAGGGTATATACCTATAGAATTTAGTCCCTTTAAAACTTCACTTTGCAACAATTGTGATTGTGCAAAGATTTAAAAGCAACGTCATGGAAGAAAGGGTCCACTAGAAAATAAAGTACTTTCATCCTTTGATTTGAAGAAGAAGTGTTTTTCACTACTTGGAGAAAATGTTTAATTGCTCAATGAGACAGAATCAACTTAAGAAATTCAGAGGAGCCGTATTTCAGGTTAGATATTATGGCTGGGGGGGGTTAGAAAATTAAGGTTACAGATGGATGCAAAAGATAAACACTTCAAATGGCGAAGAATTTCGTTTTTGTTTTTGAAAAACAATACCCTTGTCAAAAGATTTTCTCGAAAATATTTCTTCAGCTTGACTTTTGTTTAGGTAGAGGTATCTAATGCATATTTTATTTCTTTGAAAAGGGTGCGGGATAATATTTTTTGACGTAGGTACATATACTTTTTTTTAATGAAGAACGCAGACAACATTGCTAGGTTGAAGCTTTAATAACATTGGTTTTTTGTTTTTTACATGTTGGCCCTAAAGACCTTGCATTAAGCTTGACCTAGACACAGCGATTGCTTGCAGTTTTTCATCAACTAAGGACGTACGGCAGATGAGTTTCAAACACAAAATTGCTTTTTAGCTGATATTTGATTCTGAATTTTGACAAGGTGTGTCCTCTGAAGCTTGGTAGGTTAGGTAGTAGTTGAGATGCCTCAGTTTTGAGGAAGGAGTACTTAGGTCAAATAATTTTGAGGTGGTCTGAGACTTTGTCTACCTAGCATCTGCTATAAACTCAGCGAAAGATAGCAGTGCTATGAGATCAAACGAACGATAACTCTTGCCAATCACTGTTTCTTTGGGCTAAAAAGGCATTTCAGAAAAAAAGCAACTCGAGCAGCTAAACTGTCCATGTATAAGACCCATATCATCCCAGTTCTGAAGAATTATGCAGAGGCATGAACACTGTTAACGGTAGATAAAAAAACGCATTAGGCTTTTTTGAGAGGAAAATAAATTCTCGGGGTGATTTTTGGTCCCGTCTGCATAGATGGGAAGGGGAGAAGAAGATATAACAACGAACTGTACGAGCTGTACAGCGTCACCGACCTAGCCACACAAGTGAAAAGCCAACGACTGAGATGGCTGGGTCACCTAGAGCGAATGGACACCAATGCTCCGGCTGGAAAGTCTTTGAATCCAGCTCCGTGGGACAACGCAGTAGAGATTGACAGCGTAAAAGGTGGTGGACGCAAGTGGAAGAGGACCTCAACCAACTTGGCGTGTGAAACTGGAGACAGCTAGCTAGAAACTGAGCTGGCTGGAAGAAGCTTGTTGGTCGAGGCCCTGGTCCAACACAGACTGTAGCGCCACCTTAAGTAAGTAAGCAAGTACTGATGTCAAAGTCGAAGGAGTGTATTTTCGAATTAACAGGCCACAGCATACGAGAGATAGTTTTGTTGGAGCCATAAGAGGTTCGGTGGTGATGGTAAATAAAAAAGACGAGAATTACTTGTACTACGAGGTTTTAGCTAGAGCTACATATAATGCTCCCGAGCGCACCTCACTTAAGTAAAACTGATATTTGGTTAATGTCAAAACGAGATAGATGATAAGAACATTATGGGTGTGTTCCCATTTTGACGCTACGGAAAGATACTTTTCGTTGGTTTTTGACATTAGCTTCAGTGGCTTTCCGACCATTATAGTTCTACCTTTAGTATTATAAGAGAGATAGAGTTGTAGAGTGAAATGCAGTCAACGGAATTGGAGAGTAGTTGATGAATGAGAGAGTTAACTAGTCTAAGGTGGTCTAAACAGGGAGGCAGAATCAGATGATTGTTCCATGATATATATACCTCGAAAGCAAAGCGTAGGAAACGACGATGGATGCTCTCAATTCTGGAAATGTGAGTAAGTTGGTAAGGGGACCAAACTTGAGAGGCGTATTCTAGGAGTGGACGAACAAATGATATGTACCTATATGGACGGGGTTACATAGCGCTTGGTGAATTCCTTGGACCAACTTTTGACGAAGCCGAGCGCTGAGTTTGCTTTGCGAATGAGTGAGGGAGAAAATTAAGCTCTGGTGACATAAAATGCCAAGTTTGCGAATATTATCAACGATGAGTATGGGTTGATTATGGAGCAAGTAGAGACGGGGAAGTGATTTGATACGCTTACATGAAAAAGTGATTGATTGGCATTTGGTGACATTTAGCTCCAAGTAAGTTTTAAGACAACAAACTGAAAAACTGTTAAGATCATGTTGAAAAATTGAAGACTTGAAAAACTTAGTATCATCGGCGTACAGAAAGATAGAAGAATGCTTGATGACTCTTTCAATATCGTTAATAGCAAGAGTGAAGAAAAGTGGGCCTAGGTGGCTACCTTGGGGGACACCGGAGGTAGCTAAGTAATGGCAAGAGGTGGCATATCTTAATTGAACGCTGTAAGAACGGTTTTCAAGGTAAGAAGTAATCAAAGAGGGTTCAAGGCCGAGAGTGGGACAATTTGAAAAGAAAATTGGTTGAGATAACATCGACTTCGTAGCCTTTCTCTAAGCTGAGAGGATCAAGGACACAAACTCGACAAGGTTAGTGATTGTACCGGCATTTAAGAAAGCCATATTGTGAGAAGATGAGAGATTTGCAGTGTACACTTGAAGTTTCATACAAAACACTTTCAAAAAGTTTGGATATATGTGAAAGCATTGCAATGGAACGAGCCCATCTGGATCAGGATTAAACTCATCATTAAGTTTATTCAATTTATATTCGATGAGATAGGGACCGAACGGTACGATGGAGAAACCGGTCCAAGAGAAAAACTTTGTAGATAATTGAAATAGGCAGAATCAGGAACAAAGGAGTCATCGGCAAGAGATATTGTTTGAAGAATGTGGCAATAGTGCTTGGATCGTTTGAAATTTCATTGTTAATAGACAAAGTGGTTGTGGGAATCCATCGGATTTTCATTTATAGTTAACAAACTAAAAAAATGACTTAAGACCCTTGATAAGTTTGGATTGCGTTTCCATTAGATAACGCTGGTAAAGGGAATTGTATAGCTTGGCAAAATGGAGATAAAGACCAAAATAGTTAGAATAGTCAGTAGAAGGAGAGCAGAGGTAACTTTCCCACAACTCAGGGCTACCTTTCTAGATTTTGAGAAAGAGCCAATAAAAAGAGCATTTAAACAAAAAAAGAGCCACCACTGCAAACGTCCCCAAATAAAAAAATGCCAAAAACACAAAAACTTACAAAAAACAGTTGTAGAAAAAATTACATTGCTGTCCAATCTTGTAGCTCTTTGTTAACAGTTAAATTCAAAGCTGAAAGATTCGATTGACATGTTTCTAATTTAAGGAAGTTTGTACATTTATTTTTCATTAAAAACACACACATACTATGCGGGAGAGTGAAAATTTGTGCTGGAAACGTTTATAAGTTGGGACAGAGTTACGCGTCCAAATGATTTTTAATATGAACATATTTCCAATTTTTCACCGAAATTCCTCCATAATAGTGATTACAAAATAAATTCTGTAAGCCTTTTCTTTTGCTTTTAATTCAAAAAGTTTAAGTCAATTTATATTTTTTCTGGAGAGCTTATTAAATGGCAGAATTCATAACCTAGATCAAAAGATGATATGTCTTCATCAGAATTAATAATGACTGGATCTAAAAATCTTAGCACAAACAATCTTTTATATTTGAAATCAATTCTTAACGTGATTTTATCGCAGATTGTCTGATATATAGTAAAACATTTTCTTATAGCAACAAAATCATCATGAGAAACATTTTCTTTTTTCAAACAAGCTTCAGCTTCGTGGCCTATATGTAAAAATATCTTCCAAATTTTTAATAAGCAATAATTCGTTGTCGTAGTTAATATTTTGAATTTGTTTGTGTTTCAAGAATAGACATCGATTTTTTAATGAAACAAATTTATTTTTTAATGAAAGTGAACGCGTTCAGATTTCAAAGAATTATTTACTCAGATGAAGAATTTCCAAGAATTATTTTATTAGAGGGAAATTCGAAAATTTTGAAAAAGGAAATTTAAGTAGATAGATATATTAAGGCCTAACTACATTCAATTCTCTTTTGTACAAAAGTGAAAAAGTGTTTTGTTTTTTTCCAATAAACTGTTCAATCCCTCAAGTTTTACAAAAGTAAAAGTAAGAGCGTTCCTAACTTTTACTTTTGTTGAAAAGTGAAACACAACTACACCTAAACAAATAGTTAAAAAAACTAATTCGATAATAGTTGCTGAACTAAGGTAGAACTGTAGTGGTCAGAAAGCCACTGAAGCTAAAGTCAAAAACCAACGAAAAGTTGCTTTCCGTAGCGTCAAAAGGGGAACACACACATGATGTACTTATCATCTATCTCTTTTTGACATTCCTATTTCACCAAATGTCATTTTGACTTACATAAGTGAGGTGCGCTCGGGAGCAAACCTCACTTCCGTAAGCAAAGTTGAACGAAACTTGACGAAACGCTCCCCTCCGCAATTATAGTCGTGTCATATGCTTTCCTTGTATTTGCTTGCTTTCTTCCGACCACTTAAGTGCCCCTCCGAGCATTATAGTTCTAGGTCTAGCCTTTTCGGTGCTTGAATGCATTCAGCTCAAACTCAAATCTTTTTCGCAGGAAGGTGTCACTAGAATATATTTGTATTTTTCACTTTTGCACTTTTGTACAGAAATGAAATAAATGTAGTAAGGCCTTTATTCTGAAAAAGAGTGAAAAGAGCCATGAAAATATCAAAAAGAGCCAATTTTGGATGATTTTAGAAAAGTGGATCCAAGGAGCCATACATGAAAATAAGAGCCAAATTGGCTCTTTGTAGCCCTGCCACAACTTATTTCCTTTATTTCGCAGAGAACGGAGTTTTCGATTATACCAAGTTGGGGAAGTAGACGAGGTATTGTGGTGGAAAAAGGAACATAAAGAGAGACAGAGTTAAATATTTCTCTATAGATAAATGTTATGGCATCATTTAAGTTAAGTTGTTAAAATTCAAGGAGTCTTGGTATTTATTTATTAGACGAAAGAGATGCCACTAACTTGGCTTAGATCAGGAAAGCTATGTAAGAAGAGACATTCTTTGGCAGATGTGGTATTGGAAGCAAAATGATAGTCCATTTTAAATAAGGAAGGTTGAAGTCACCGAAAAGAAGGATCTCATCATGGGGATCACTCAAATCAGTGATGTAATCAGTCGTTTTAGTTGCAAATTCATCAAATTCGATGGGTTGTGAAGGTAAAATGTAGCAACAGACAACGTATAATGACTTTCGGGGTAGTAAAATCTTAGTTGACACATAATCAAGAATAGGGGAAGAAGATATGTCTATTAAGGAAAAGTAAATAGTAGATATTTCTTACAGCAAGAAGGCAATCTTTGGTGGTTCGGTTAAGATCGTCATCGTGATAAACGTTTAAAGTAGAAGGGAACAATTTTTGATTTTTGATGCGTAGAAAGAAAAAGGTAGATTCTCAGAAAGAGAAGCTGAGGTTGAGTACATTAGAAACGACGACAAAAACCCATCATGCTCAGCCCTGCTACGCTGAAGGTGCGACATACGCTTTGAGTGAATATATTCTAAGCTTCTGTCAAGTAAATCGATTGCCTCACTAAACCCACTTACTTTAAGACCATATTTTTATCCATATAATTTTTGTTGTTCTAACTGCTAAAAATATGATTCAAAGAGAAAGATTTTACGTTTTCAAGTTACCATTTTTTGTTCACAGTATTTTTATTTTTCAGTGCAAAACTGAGGACGATGTAATTGTGAAATATGAATTTGCGTGATTTTGATTTGCCAGATTTTTGACACCTATAGATTTGCGAGATTTTAAATTGCAAGATTTGAGAGATTTGATATTTGTGAGATTTGGGTATGAGGCTTTCCGAGAATTCATTTTTCAAGGTTTAAAAAAAAGTGAAACTTTACTTTTCGTGATTTTGGTTAGCGGGATTTCATCCTTCCCTTGCTACATATCTCATAATATAGTATTTTCCATACTTTCACATACCTTCTTATATGTGAATTCTAATTTCACTAAGAAGTTCCACATCATTACCTTAACCAAACGACACATTACAATAATATGGTCTTCAATTTCATTATGTATGTAGGTCCCTATACCCATCTACCTAAAGAATACAAAATAAAAACCATTTCCAAACAAAGTCAGTGAGGCATCATAATGAAATGGCCTCTTAACCTTGTACCTATAAGAAAATAATCATAAACTTATTTCCACCCTCCTGCCCTGATACAAAAACTCTCAAAACAACACACTAAAAATCACCTCACTTTCAATTTATCCACAGATCATAAAGCATGCAACAATGTTCCTTAACAAAAAAAAAAAAAATCCAACAAAAGCAAAGCTGAAATCTCAATTCCTTATAGCACCGGATACAGCTCAGTTATTGCCCAAACGTTTTACGTAAATTGCTAATCCGAGTCCGTCTTTCTTAGTATCGGTCTCGGTGTTGGTCTCGGCCTCGATGTCAGTCTTAAGCCTCTAAGGCCTACTAGAAAACCATTAAGGCAACCAAATCTGTTGCTCTTTCTTTCATCACAAGCAAATAATATTCTATTTCGTTTTTCACATCGTTTTTGGCTGGTGCTACCTTTTTACTCCTTCCGATTGTGCTTTGTGCCACCGACAATGACGGCAACGACGACAGGCTGCTCCTTGGTGATCTCCATGATGATTACTTTTTCCATTTGCTATAAAGAGTACAGATGGACTTCGCAATTCAAAAGCAGAAGATTCTGACTATTTTTTTTTTTTTTTTTTTCATCTCTCATCAGGGCAATACGAATTTGTACAGCATAAATATTTGATGACATAAATAATTCATAAGCCAACTTAAATAGTAACAGCCAAGCCAAAGAAACCAACGACCACGTTAAAGGGACCAGAACCAGAATCATCAGAATCAGAACCAGCAACCAGGACCGCCAACACCACCGACCGTCACCACCTTTAACAAGAGACCTTGTAATGACACCGTCATCATCACCAACTACTGAATACTAAATGAGACGTAGAGGCAGCGACGCACCACACCTTTATTCCCTTTATACCTGCTAAAACCGAACCCGAATACTGCCAAACGAAACGTGTAAGTCGGGCTAATGAGCCGCTGTACACCGCTGCGGCATCGGCATCAAGGCAGCCGCCAGCCAACTTTCTCCATGAAAAATGTTGCCCACAATTTTATTAAATCACTGCTTGGGGTTCGTTCGCTGGGCAAAATCATCAGCCGCGCACGATATAGTCTGGAGAAAAATAACTGCCATATATTCGACACAAAAAAGGGATACTGCAAGGATACCTTGCCTATACTTTGAAATGCGAGATGGGAGGGTGGAGTCGAGGAGTATGAGAGTGATTTTGATTCCCTTTGCGTTGAGATCTTAAATCCCATTTAATGAGAACAGGAACAACAAAATGGAAGGGATAAATGAAGTTTTCGCCGGAAGGAAAAGGTAATACTTTCCAGAGTGAGAGTGAGAGAGACAAGGATAGCATCATAGTGAGAAAAAGCGAGGCACTTAACTTAATTAGAAATTTAATTAAATTTATTTCTCTGTTGTCATTGGGAGTCTTGTATTGGGGCTTGGGGCCTTTCGAAATGGACTCCGCGCTTCATCTCACACCATTTCTGTGCATGTCTTCAGGGTGAATGATGATTTTATGGGGAATCGGTTGGGTGTGGAGCAGGAAGAAAGTATGTATATAGTGGATGCTCAAGTCCAGCTAAGACGATTTATTTATTCCCACTACGTGATAATGATGATGATGGCAGCAGCAGTGTATACCAGTAGTATAGGAGCGCCATCAACAGAGCAAAAGGAAGGATCTTTCGTTCGAACACGGAAATGAAACCCCTCATCTGACTGAACTAATGAGGATGAAAAATGAACGTGATTTTAACTTTTTATATTTGGAGGCAGAACGAATTTCATATAATGATCCCATACATATTTATAGTCAAGGAAGTCTAAGAATACACTATACGCACTCTATAACTGATACAACATCAGGGAGCTATTAAAGATTTAAAAAAAAACTCAAGTCTCACGAAATATTCAACATATTCATTATAGCAAAACCGAGGAAAGCTTCTATTGTAATTAAGTTAGAATATCTATGTGCCTAGTTGAAATGAAAAAACAGAATGAACTTTTCGTTTCCAGGGATAACACGATATCACTTTGTTGAACGTTCTTGTTAATGCGATTACTCAAGTTGTTCTACTAAGCTTGCCTAATGAGACCTTTGAGGATGGTCTTTGGTTCATTTGTTTCCTTTTAACAAGAATATAGATCAAAATCTAAAAAGAAATGAAAGGAACTAAGGTAACAATCTCCGGGAAACCTTTTCGCGAACCGTTTTGGTCATTGTGGGATTTTGTCTTAGCTTAAAAAACAAACTTAGTTTATAAATAAAATACTTATATAAAATATAAGTTTAGTTTTTTAGGTTTTGTAGGATTTCTTTTCCAAATAAAAAACATTCCTACACATTCTTAACTTGGGTGTAACTGTATAATTATGTTAGCTCATGAAATAGATTGTTGTTTTCAGTTTTTAAGATTATATCATACGTTGGCTATTTTTGATACGCCTCAGACGATCAGTCCAATTTTCTACCACTTTTTGAAGCATTTGTGGACGTCTGTTATCAATTATGCATTATTCGCATAAGTATCAGATACATACGAAAGACTTTACATAACCCTAAAAAAAAAACACCGGTCTGCAACAAAAATCGCCTTTAAACCGCAAACCATAGTTTTCTAAATGCTGAATCGGAATCCAAAGTCAACCTACCACTGGTACGCCAATTTTTTTTAAATATATTATGATAACATGTGAAAAACCAATTTTTGGGTACATTTGACGTTGAATTTCCTTGCCTCCAAATATGTTTTTGCAAAATTACTAATGGGATCTCAAGGAACTCTATATCATCTTCCTAAAATCATTTTTAATCTTTTCGAAATTTATTTTCTTCTAAGAACAGCAATTTTTTCAAAAACCACTCGTGTAAAAAAATGTAAGAACTGGTGTTTTGAAACTTAGTGGCGTCGCGGTCGCCGCTTTGTATCGTTTAAGGGACTGATGGCCGATTTCACGAAATGTTTTTAATTATTTTAAAAGCCATTTTGCCTTTAAATGATGTTTTTTGGTTTCACCAAATGCTTTTATATTTAGGATTTTAAATGCCCTTGTATAAACTAAAAGCCCGTTTTTGTCTCATTAAATTTTAAAAGTCCTTTTTGTTAAGCCATTCCAGTCAACAACAGCTGATATTTTGCTGTCAGAATAATTGTCCCTCATCCATAATGCTTTTTCACTTTTTCTCATAGACTTCGCATGTGCGAGGGAAACAACCTCTTTTATTGAATCCAGGGATGTGAGCAAACTCAGTCAAATTAAAATATCCCTAAAATATCCCTTTTTTACATTGGTGAGTGAAACTGAAAAATTTTAAATGTCTGATAAAATTTAGAAGGAGTTTAGATAAAAGTAATTTTAGGGTTTGTTTAGGAAATTGGACATGACTAGTGGAGAGTCGGACTTGGATGGAAACAAATTGCTCAAAATTTTAAGCTCAATATTTCAATATTTTAAACTTAATATTTCTTTGATAAACACTTTTTATCTCCGGCCAATAGGCATTGAAGTAAAACTATTTTAAAAATAGAGAGGGGAAAGTAGGGTGGGAAGCACTGGGAGGGGCAATACATCCCTGTCTGTTATGTTTTAGACTTTGAGGAACGATAATATGGAAAGTCGAACTTGTGAGGAATTTTTGTAATGTCAAAACCTAGTTTAACTGTAGGTAATATTTGTGAAATAAAGTAATGGAAAACCTTTTTTGGATTTTGATACGCTAAGTTGTTTCTTTTTGAAACTTAATGCACTTGATAAATCAGTGCATTACTGCAGACATATTGTACTTTTTGGTAAAAATAAGTTTTACCAGAAACTATTAGTAACAGTAACTGATATAAAATCTTAATATATAAATTGGATGGTACAACAGCTTATGGAGAATCAGGGCCTAGTTACTTACAACTCTTAACCATTCCTGTGTGCGCGTTACTAAACCTCAGACATAACTTTTGATTATTTTGAGTTTTTGAATAGTTTACCTCAATTTGGATTTCCAACTTCCAACTGTCAAAATTGTCAAATTGATTTCAGATTCAATCAGAAAAAGTCTTATCATAATTTCAATAGAAAAGTTTCAAAACAATAGAAGACACTAAATTGGGTCTAATCCTTTGGGAACATTGCTCAATATTTTGGACAAACTTTTATTAATTTGGTGCAAATTTGTACCTACATTAGAATCGTTTTCATATGGAACTAAGCACATATTTTCATTTTTTAAGACATTTCATACATTATATGTATGTATGAAATGTCTTAAAACCTTACTTAAACAGTGTTTTTTTCTTCTTTTTTTTCATATTTCGGACCAAGTTCTGATCTGAATTGTGAAGAATTTTCTTAAAATAGAAACACAAACTAGGCAGAATCAATGAATTAAGCATCTCCAAGTTATTAAGTGTGAAAATTTCATTAATAATTAGTAGTCCAGTCAATTTGTGCTCAAAAAGGATCCTAATTCGAAAGATCCAGTAAATTTGTGCTCAAATGGGCAAATTGTGGGATTTTTCGAATTAGGTAGCAAAACGAAAATCAACGATTTCTCGAAGACGAATGAAGGTATTTTAAAGATTCAAAAAGAATTTTGAAGTAAAATTTTCATACTTCAGAATGATCATAAACATTAAAAAAAAAAAATACCTCGAGAAAAAAAGTAACCCCAAATTTGTATAAAAAATGCATTTTTTTTTTTAATTTTTAGATTCGAATATCTCAAAAACGTGACGTGATAGAGCAACTTCAAGGCCAGATTCGAACTCAGCGCATTAAATACCAACAGAAAAATATATATTAGTTCATGTTACAACAAAAATTCTAATTTTGTCACACAAAGTAATTTCTTAGAGCTTTCGAGTAGATTTTCGAAAACAGTAAAAATACGTCAATTTACGACTAGCGCTTGAGTCCAAATGGGTTGTCGCAGAAAAAAACCTTAAATGAGGATTTATTGGAAATTGTGTATGCTTTTAATGGTACTTTAATGTAATAGTTGGTAGTTTTCGAGCCATTAGTGAAAAACTTTTATGCATCATTTTTTGCATTTTTTTCCGTGTTGCGTCACGAAATTTTTTTGGCAAACCTCAAATTCGGATTCATCACCTTCGAAAACATAAAGGAGCGAACAAATCAATACTACCCCACAATTTGCATGGCAAAAATACAATATAACTGGACTTAGGTATTCATTAAGAATTGGAGTGGAAAATGATTTTTGTCGTCAACATTCAACAAAAGGACCACTGTGCGACGTCTTGATGAAACATTTGATTGAGATCTCGAAAGTTTTTAACGTATCTAACCAAAGCTTGGCCTGTTGTGGAGTAAGTAAAAGCATTCAGTAAATTTATGTATTCTTTGTTGAAAAAATCTAATTATTTTCCGGAACAAATTTCCATACAAATCTTCCTTAATGTGAACATTATCCTAATTTCAAATCTCTATTGTAAAGTTCTTGACAGAATTTCCCAATTTATTTTTACAATTTAACAATATTTGAGACACAATCTATCAGACACACTTGTTTTACTACCACTTGCATTCATGCGATGCACTTCGCTCACAACAAGTATCTTAAAGTATGCACTTCGATTGAAATGTACGAAAGGCAGTATAAAGCTTATTCTAAAATATTGTTGGAAAAGGTAGAAACAACATTCAATTTCGCCATCTCTTGCTGAGTAAACACCGCGTCAAATAAACAAACTTTAAAGTAGATCTGAACAATTTCGCGAGTGGATTTTCCTATTTTTCACTCAATCGCAATTCCAATTCCCACTGCAAATACTTTGATACACACAAACACATAAACACACCCATACGACTGGATATAAAAACACCAATACATTCTGAGACTGTTGATAAGCTGATAGATAAATTGAATGAAAAAAAAAATGTTTAGATGAATGGCAGTAAGGGGCGGTAACAAGGCAAGAAAATAAAAAAAGGACGAAAACAAAAATGAAAACACAACTAGCACGTCCTGTCAGTTATTTTATCTGTCAGTCAGTCAGTCCGCTCATTGATTCAATATATATTTTCCTCTCGGTTAACAGACACAACATGGCATAGAAATAGTATAGAAATAGAGGATCACAGCATATCCTTCAGCTAGCTTTCACTGCTGTCAGAGAGATGGGGATGATGCACATCACGAGGATGTTTGCATACCAAACACGTTTAGTTGCTGGCTATAGCCTGGAAGCTTTTACAATTGCTTCCAGCTTTCCTTCAAGATTCGCATTTTCTTCACTCAGTGGAACATCACGTAGATGCTTCACCATTCTCTTCTTCTCAATTATTTCTTTTTTTTTCTGCCGTCGATTTTCCCAGGATATTTCAGGCGTAAGGAATAAGTTTCAAAGGAGGTTTTACGGAAAGGATTGAAGTCGATGGAATCAATGCACAATCTGGACTAAATAAAATATTAAATTGCATGGATTGGAAAAAGTAGGTATGGAATGTTTGAGGGGCTGAGAGCTGTCTGACCTGACTATACATACATGTTCACGTGGTTAGATGGAATAAATTTAAAACTTATCTTTTCGGTAAGGATCAGTGTTCTTTTAACATTGAAAATGTTTATAGGGTCGTTTTGAGTAAATTATGGTGTTACTAAAATGAATAAAGTGAACAAGTGTGTATATGAGATGAACGCTGGCGTATAAGGGGGATAAGATCGAATTTTTGGTGGTGTTACTAAAATGAATAAATTGAACAATGGTAATATGAGATGAACGCTGGCGTATATGGGGGATAAGATCGAATTTTTGGTGGTGTTGCCATTCATTTTGGAATGAACAAATATGTATAGAAGATGATTGCAGGCGGATAGGGAGGGTACGGTTGAATTTTTGGTTGGTGTTTCTAAAATGAACAATATAAGTTTTAACTATACATATTACTATAATTATAAAATGCAAGAGCTAGTGCAGTCAGCACTCAGTAGTGCATTGTGCTTCTAAAACTAAATCTAAGCTTTGGAAATTTTTTGAAAATGTTTATGATAGGAAAATAATGTAGAGGTGCAATATGACGTTTTTTAAAATATGGTTTTATGTGAAATGGTCGAACAAAAAAAGAAAACAAATGAGAAGTGCCAGAGTAATATTTTTTTTTGTTTATCGATGGTTAAGTTTAATATAACAATTTTGTACATATATTTTGCAATTCCAAAAAATCTACAAAGTGAGATATTATTGGTTGTAAGTTCAAAGTTCTAAAAAAGATGGCTCACAAATGCTACACATCAGAGTTAAGGCTGATTGTACTAAATTGTATAGTTTAAGAAAGATAATAAATAACAAATTGTTTCGTTTCAGGAAATTTTGATACCTAGTATTTTTTTATATTTTATATAATTTTTGTTGATCGATTTTTCGCAGTTATTATTTTTTATCTTTTAAATGGTTGCATTTAAAAATCTCAAATTCATACCGGAGATAGATTATATAGATTCACATATAACATGTAAAATTTGATTTTTTTAATCGTACCTAAGCCGAGATAATAACATATTTCTGTTCATTTACATATCACCGTCTAACTCTTTAATCTGTGCACCTAGACAATTAATTTTTGTTTTATTAGCAGCTTGAATAATTGACAATTATTTTGATATATCATACGTTGCTGTACGTTCTATATAAGCTTCACAAATCGAAAATACAATTAATTAAAAAGTGGTACTAAATCTTTAATCAATATTCCTAAAATTCATCGTCGTCGATTTGCAAGTTTTTGTGCGGACAAACAGCCCAAATAAACAGAGCACAAAAATATAGTCCCATAGTTCATTGAAGATTTCTTTCTATCTCTGCCAGGGTTGCAAAAGTCGATAAGATTGTACTTTTTTCGATACACTCCACTTTGCTAAAGTACTCCACTTTTGCATTCAACGAAAAAGATAAAGTAAATTAAAAAGAAAATCATCTGACCTCACAAAATGTATACTGTGAACCGAGGCTGACATCGATATAACAGAAGAAATAAAAATGATTAATACAGTTTGTTCGAGAAAATGGCATCTACAAAATACCGGTTTCAACAATCTCGCAATTAAAAATCGAAAACATTAAATTTATAAAATTTAAATCTCGCAAAATCGAAGGGTATTGAAACAAATTCCTACAGTTTTGTTATAAAAGTTTCGCATATGTAAGTATGTATGTACCTTATATGTTAATTAACATAAACAGCTAAGTTGTTTTTTAATTAATTGGATATAGAAATATTACATACGTTCATACAACAGCAAATGTGGACAAAATATTATCAAATCAAATCAAAAAGTACAATTCGATACACTTTCCTTTTATATTTTGATACATTGCTGAAACACGATTTCATCCCTGATATCTGTCTAGTAGTTTATTATAAGAGACTGTTCATTTCAGTGTTCAGTGTTCAGTCTGTCTTCAGTTGCAAAGATGCCTTGGAGTTGGGGGGTTTGTTTGCGCTGCTTGCCAAATATTTTTTTTATTAATAGTACAGAATGCGATGTGCGTGAAAGGTAAGTAGGATAGAATGCATGTGGGATGTTTAGTTTTCAGGTAGGTTCGTTAGGATATTTGTTGGGGGTTTTTTGTTTGTTTATTATTTTACTGTTGTGTTTTGTTTAGCTATGATTAGATGGATTAACGAAGAAAATGAAAAATATGAAATAAGAATACCTACAAGTGGGAATACAAATATAGGTCAATAAAATCACAAAACTAAAACATAAAAAGTTATAATTTTTTAACTTCCCATTGGAAGTTATTGTAAATGGTCCGATTTGTCAAAATAAAAATTTTAACATATCTTCACGTTTCGCTCCCTAGAATCGGATTCCATTTTTGTAGAGAGATGTCTGTGTGTGTTCGTACGTTCCTTCGCTTTTTTTGTTCACCGTATCTCAAGGACGAATTAAGATATCGACTTCGGATGGATTTTATTGTATACACAGTAGTTTCATTACAAGCAGAAAGGACCTTTCAATAAATTCAAGAAGCAGTTCAAATTTCCTTAGTCTCAGATTTCAGATATCTCGAGAACAAATCGACTTCAGGTTAATTTTATTCTACGCAAATTGACGTAATAAGGAATTGATTAAAATATAGAAGTATATCAACTTATAGTTTTTTTTTTAATAAAAAAATGTATATGAAAATTGTTGAAAAAAGTTGTTTGGCTCGAATATCTTGACAACAAACAATGATATTGGCTTCGAGGTTATTTTATTTTATACGCTAGTTTATAGATACAAATTGATAAAATTTTAAAAAATATTGAATTTATAGTTTTTTTTAAGCGAAAAACTGCAAGCAATTCTACACACTAATTATTAAAAAATTGGTTTTTGCCTCAAAAATCATGAGAACAGATAATGACATGACATCGGGTTAATTTAAGTCCACACACTAGCTTAGAATTGATAATTGATAGGATTTATAAAAAAATTCAACAAAAAGTTTTTTTTTTAAGTGAAAAAGAACTACAAGATAGGTACTTCACCAAAAATTGTGGAAAATATTTTTGCATCTCAAATATTTTGAGAACAAACAATGATATTGACTTCAGGCTAATTTTATTCTTTAAATGAGTTTATAATAAATGATTGATAAAATTTGTAAAAATATTCAACAAATAATTATTTTTATCGAAAAAACTACAAGAAACTTAACAAAATTGTAGAAAATTTTTGTTCGTCCCAAATATCTTGAGAACAAACAATGATATTAGCTTTTGGGTATTTTTTTCTATAAATAAGGATTTGTAAAAATATCCCATAACCAGTTTTTTAAGCAAAAAAACTACAAAAAACCTTACCAAAAAATGTTGAATTGTTTTTAGTCTCGAATATGTTAGGAACAAATAATCATATTGTTTTCGGGCTTCTATATATGTATGTACTAGATTATAATTGACAATCGGTAGGTTTTGTATAATAATTCAACAAACTGTTTTTTTTTAATGCAAAAAAAAAAATACAAAAACTATACCAAAAATTGTTGAATACAAAAAAATAACATTGGACCTCTAGCTTCCGGGGCACCACAAATTGGAAGTTACTAGTGTGGGTCACAACCAGCCTCTTTTTGAAAATGCAATAAAGGACCGTATTGCAAGAGTCTCTTCAAAACAGACTGGTTGATTAGACTAAAAGTCGATTTATCGTTATTGCTAATTTGTATTAGTAAATATTTCAAGAATTTTTGGTTGACTTTTGTCTTGCCGAATTTTTTCGAAAAGACTCGTAATAAACCCCAAAATTAAAAAAAAAAAACTACAAAGGGCATAAGAAAAATAGAATTTTTCTGACACGTACCAAACAGCAGCGTTGAAAATTCGTTTGTAGGCATATATTTGAGGGAAAATCAAATATAAGTTAGCGTTGCCTACCACAATTAAACAGTTACACGAGTTAGGAAAAATCTATTCAAATACAGACCGAAATAAACAAGCAATAGGTGTAGAAATTTTTAATTTTTGTTTGGTGCTACCACAAATCTAAATCAAAAAGAAAAAAGTAAGGTACCGCACGAAGTAAATGAAAAATATAAGATTAGAAGACAAGCGGGAAAATAATTTATGTGGGTCAATAAAATAACAAAAAGAAAACACCTCTTTTGTATATTTGAAAATGCAACAAAATAAAAAAAACTACAGTGGGAATAAGAGAAGACAAATTTTGGGGAGAGGTAACAACTACCAACATTAAATATTTGTTTTTTGGAAAATATAATTTTATTTAGTGTTACAAAAAACGTGATTTTGGAAAACGAAAAACGAATACAGGACGAAATAGGAAAAAAAAGTAGTTATACATATGCTAACATCATTTTGCGCTTAGGGAATCATCAAAATTTGGTTGAAGATAAAACGGAGGTAAAATTAAATGTATGTATTAAGCAATTAAGAGCTCCGATTTTTGTTGGATTAACGGCTTAAAAATTATCCTTCCTTAATTATTTTTAAAGCTGAAGAAAAAAAAAACAATTTGGTGTAACTAAGCGCAAGTAAAGATGGAAGTGCGAATAAAGTTTGTTTAACAAATTTTTAGTTTTCTTAGTTCAATATAATGTTTGGATTGGTCTTCATAAAAAAGATGAACTAAATTGATATGTATGTATAAATTGGTAAAGATAAAATTTAAAAGAGAAAAAAGATTGTATAAATTATAAAGATTAAGGATTTATCTAGCATTAGCAAGTCATTTTCAATGTCCCCATCGTTACTCAAGGAGTGAAATCTGTAAATTTTTTTTTGTTATTACACATTATTATTTTCAACACATCATCATGAGGAAGTTATATAAAAAAAATGCAACAGAGGTCTGTTGTGTGCATTTATTGGTTGATTTATAGTATATCAGAGATCCCTGAATCGATTTTTTGTTTTTTTTTTTATTTTTTGAGTACTTACGCATACATTTTGTACGACAAAACAAGGACTTTACCGAATAGAAAAATACATAATAATGTTGGTTTGCTTGAAAAATCAAAACCCCACATTTAGATTGAGCTTTATCATGACTTCGCTGACAGCTGATGTGGGTGTGGAGTTAAGGGAACAGGCTTCTGAATTCGCTTGACCAAATCCTGGTGAGAACAAAATTATTGTTTGATACAAAGAGAACACTCTAATGAATTACCACAAAAGATGATTATGATGATTGGGTTGGACTTAAGCAGCGTCATACCAACATAAACATTGTTGGTTTACTTTACTATGTCGATCAACATGCATGTTGGGTTCGCGTCAACAGAAGTTAATTGGTGTTTTTGATCAGTAGATATGTCGTATGCCTACCTTTGTGCGTTAATAAGTGCTTTTGACTGTAACAAACAAATCAACATAGCGTAGACGTTACTTTAAAATGACTTGTAACGAGAACAGCCAATTTAAGAACTAATTTTTGTTGGATATTTTGCATTTTTTTTAACATTTTTGTTGGTACAACGTCTTAAGTACTTTAATAAAAATCTTTTCAGCTCAACAAATAGAACTGATTCTCCTTCCTTACGCTATTACTTTGGTCACAATCAAACAAATCCTCCTTTTGAGCTGAGAATGGCAAAAGGTTCTCAGAAGTATGAACTATAAGGAAAATGCCTTTCACTTCTACGGCCACTGTGAGCTAGGATTGTGATAGATTGTCTCTCTTGAACCAACCCTTGACTGTCCAAATGAAGGAATGTATACACTAGACTGATTCAAAAAAATGAAAATGTCTGCGATTTTCAATGCCACTAGCTATTTAGTTAGAGTTTAATGAAATAATAATCCTGGCAAAATTTCAGCCCTTTAGGTCAATATTTAGAGGTCGCTCATCGCTACTTTCTGTTTTCCATACAAATCGTATGGGAACTTCTTTTTGATTCCTTCTTTATTTTATAACTTTAGAAACGGTTATCATACAGAAATGATCAAGATAGAATCTGAAAGAAGATTTGATGTTCTTCAAAAAAGGTCCTTACTTCTTATCTAATTAATGTTCTCCTTCCAAAGTTATTCAAGGTCAGAGTGGTATTCGTGGTGAATTTCAAAGTTTTTTGGATTCCGTGTTGAAAAAATCAGCTATAATACAAGGTGTTTTACAAAAGTTGTAACAAAAGGCAAGTGCGTGTAAGTTGAACTCAGACAAGAAAAAAATCGTTTTAGAGCGGGGGTCTATTTCCCCCCATTTAGGCGGGAGGGGCAATTTTCTAAGAAAATTGGTTTAAAAAAGAAAAAAATATTAAAAATCAATGGCAATACTTATAGTGTCATGCTATTACTTTTTTTAAAGCCAACAATCCATTATTTAATTAACTTTTAAAAAAAAGTAGTTTTTGTAGATATTTTTTGAAAAAAATTAATTTCAAACCTAAGTTTAAAAAATTAAAAAGTGATTTTATTTTTTAAATATCTTTTTGAAAAATTTTTCGTTATCAAGTACAATTTTTGTGTATGGATTTCAATACCTTCCTTAATTTTTAATCAGATGCTGAAAACCGCATGCTAAAATGTTTTGAAGTTTCTGAGAAAATTGAAAATAACAAAAACTAAGTTTCTTGTTATTTGGCGCCTTGGAATTTAAATTGTTCCTTCCTACAAACACCCAATTTCTAGTAGTAGTAGTAGGTATTTTAATTTTCGAATTTCTCAGAAACTTCAAAACATTTTAGCATGCGGTTTTCAGCATCTGATTAAAAATTAAGGAAGGTATTGAAATCCATACACAAAAATTGTACTTGATAACGAAAAATTTTTCAAAAAGATATTTAAAAAATAAAATCACTTTTTAATTTTTTAAACTTAGGTTTGAAATTAATTTTTTTCAAAAAATATCTACAAAAACTACTTTTTTTTAAAAGTTAATTAAATAATGGATTGTTGGCTTTAAAAAAAGTAATAGCATGACACTATAAGTATTGCCATTGATTTTTAATATTTTTTTCTTTTTTAAACCAATTTTCTTAGAAAATTGCCCCTCCCGCCTAAATGGGGGGAAATAGACCCCCGCTCTAAAACGATTTTTTTCTTGTCTGAGTTCAACTTACACGCACTTGCCTTTTGTTACAACTTTTGTAAAACACCTTGTATTATAGCTGATTTTTTCAACACGGAATCCAAAAAACTTTGAAATTCACCACGAATACCACTCTGACCTTGAATAACTTTGGAAGGAGAACATTAATTAGATAAGAAGTAAGGACCTTTTTTGAAGAACATCAAATCTTCTTTCAGATTCTATCTTGATCATTTCTGTATGATAACCGTTTCTAAAGTTATAAAATAAAGAAGGAATCAAAAAGAAGTTCCCATACGATTTGTATGGAAAACAGAAAGTAGCGATGAGCGACCTCTAAATATTGACCTAAAGGGCTGAAATTTTGCCAGGATTATTATTTCATTAAACTCTAACTAAATAGCTAGTGGCATTGAAAATCGCAGACATTTTCATTTTTTTGAATCAGTCTAGTTAGACCAGGAAAAATAGCACAAATCGTATGGGGAACCTTGAAAAAATTAATTCATGAAATATTAAAATTGGAATCGACGCAGAATTGCAACCTCTATAACATATCCAAAGTCCCCCAAAATCCCCGCATTGGCTTTTTGTGTAGATGCATTTGAAGAGGTGCAGACGGGGAGAATTTGGAGGTCTTTCAAACTTAAATATTTGTTTGGGTAAAACCTGATCATATGATACATGCTTTAAGGGTAGTTTTTAACGCCGAATCTAAAGAGACCAAATTCAAAATGATGCAACCACCCAAAAAGAAGTTATAGTCCTTTTTATGTAATGATGACTTTTTTTTCAGGTACAACAGGTAAAATATTACCGAAACCCCTTTGAAAATAACGGTATGTTAATGAAACTTGGAATGAATGTTTCATTTGTCTTAGGAACTAAGAATCAAGAGAGGCCTTACAAATATTCATGGTGAAAGGGTGTTTTTTTTTAAGGGGAGGGGCAACAAAGAATGTTAACCATAAAACCCACGTAAAAATTCTTACACTCATGAAACTCGCCAAAAATATTAAACTCTTCATGGCAACCAAGAATCAAAATAGTCCATACAAATATCTTTGTTCTAAGAGTGTTTTTGGTGACTGTTAACTTTTGACTTGTTCTACGGAAAATACGATTTCAAAAATTAATTTTTGCTTGAAAAGGCCCATAACTTTGTTAAGGGTGCTTGTATCATTTTAGTTTTGCTTTTATTAGATTCAGCGTTAAAAAATACCCTTAAATCATATACCATACTTTTTGTATATACCTCAATTACACCAAATCGGAATTTTGGCTCAAATCTTCCAACTTCTTCCCTGATTTTCCCTCTCTTTAATAAAAAAAAGCCCAGAACAAATATATTTATGAGGACTATTTTGATTCTTGGTTGCCATGACAAATTATATATTTTTGGCGAATTTCATGAGTGTAAGAGTTTTTACGTGGGTGTTATGGTTAACATTCTTTGTTGCCCCTCCCCCTTAAAAAAAACACCCTTTCACCATGAATATTTTTAAGGACTCTCTTGATTCTTAGTTCCTAAGACAAATGAAACATTCATTCCAAGTTTCATTAACATACCGTTATTTTCAAAGGGGTTTCGGTAATATTTTACCTGTTGTACCTGAAAAAAAAGTCATCATTACATAAAAAGGACTATAACTTCTTTTTGGGTGGTTGCATCATTTTGAATTTGGTCTCATTAGATTCGGCGTTAAAAACTACCCTTAAAGCATGTATCATATGATCAGGTTTTACCCAAACAAATATTTAAGTTTGATAGACCTCCAAATTCTCCCCGTCTGCACCTCTTCAAATGCATCTACACAAAAAGCCAATGCGGGGATTTTGGGGGACTTTGGATATGTTATAGAGGTTGCAATTCTGCGTCGATTCCAATTTTAATATTGCATGAATTAATTTTTTCAACCTCGGAACCTATTTTTCCTGGCCTAAGTATACACACTCATAATAAATTAGTCGTACGGGTAGTAAAATCTCAGCCAACAAGCTTTTTCCAGCCTGCTCAGTCTCTAGCTATCTCCAGTTTCACACGCCAAGTTGGTTAAGGTCCTCTTCTTCTTACTTGCGCCACCTGTTATTCGGTTCACCCCTACTGCACCGTCCCTCAGAGACTTTCCGAGCCAAAGCAATAGGTAATGGTCATTCGCTCTAGACGACCCAGCCACCTCAGTCAGTCGCTTTTCACAGTAATCGCTATGTGTCGCTATACAGCCTTTAAAGTTCGTTGTTGTTTCTTCTTCTCTATTTTTTATCTATGCAGACGTAATCGGAAATCACTCTGAGAATTTTCCTCTCAAAATAGCCTAGGGCCTGGTAGCCTATTGAATAGACCGGAAAATGAGGGGTATAAAGGAATTATTACGTGCAAGGATTTTTATTATTGAATATGTTTGTTTGGCCCATAAGTGTGCTTAAAACCGAAAATGCTACTAAATTCACCCATGCGTTTCTGAGAGAATGGTCACACTGGCCACTTTTCAATATTTTTGGTGTAACTTGAAAACTAAGCTGAATTTGACAATTTTACTTATAATACTTTTTGTTCAAAATTAAATTTTCTATTGGAATGGATAGTTCAAAAAATTTTATGAAAAAATTTAAGCAGGAAAAGTTAACAAAAACCAACCTAAAAAAAATAAAAAAATCAAGGATATCAAAATTTTTCAATAAATTGTCCATAACTTTTTTTGAAGCAATTATAGGGTCAAGTCATGCATGGACAAAATAAAGAAGAGACTAAAGGCTTTAATATGGCATGTTCAAAAATTAATATTTGTTCAAAATTGATGGAGATATTCCCATTCAAACCTTATCATTTCTTATAATTTTTCGCAGTTTTGGCCCGAAAGTCCATTTGTCAGTACAATATGGTAAATTTCACTTTCGTAAAAATGTTAGAAATCAAAATTTTGACACAATATGACATTAGAACTATAGAGAATTTATAAAAAGGATGTAAGTTCGTAGTTTCGTTTTTCGCCTGATTTTAAATGCATTCAGACCTACAGACCGAACGGCTGGTCTGATTAACATAAGATTTGGTATTAGGTGGTAGGAACGTAAAATTTGTCATAAAGTACCAAAAAATAGGCTTTCGGGCAAAAACTGCGAAAAATAATAAGAAATGGTAAAGTTTGAATGGCTATGTCTATGCCAATTTTCAAATAATATGGCTTTTTTAACATGTCATATTAAGGCCTTGAGACTCCAGTTTACTTTGTTCATGTATGTCTTGAGCATATATTTGCTCCAAAAAAAGTTATGCGCCATTTAGAAAAAAATTTAAAAATCTTTGATTTTTCGATAATTTCTGTGTTGGTTTTTGTTTACTTTTCCTGCTTAAATTTTTTTAAGAAATTTTCCAAACTATCCATTTCTATAGAAAATTGAATTCTTAACAAAAAGTATTATAAGTAAAATTGTCTAATTCGGCTTAGTTTTCGAGTTATACCAAAAATACTGAAAAATGGCCAGTGTGACCATTCTCTCAGAAACGCATGGGTGAATTTAGTAGCATTTTCGGTTTTAAGCATGCTTATGGGCCAAACAAACATATTCAATAATAAAAACCCTTGCACGTAATTGTTCCTTTTTAAAAGGTCTATTCAATAGGCTATGGTTGACACGCCAATGTAAACACGTGCGGTTTTTGCAGAATAAATCCAAACGGCAGTAGAAATCCGAACGGCAAACGTACAAACGTCGTGTAAATAGTTCTATTTGTAAAATGCATATGCCACCGCTAATTTGCACCGATTTATACTACGAAAAACAGTGCGATGGATTGACGTGTGAACTGGGTCTAAGGCGTTTTCATCCACTTCTTGCCTTCATTCACCGTTAAACACCTATCTTGGCTTCCTACTTTTGTTCGTCCGATTAAATCAATATCGTTAGCGTAAGCGAGCGATTGGTGGGTGCATTTTTGAAAGATTGTGTCTAGTCTAGTGTTGAAGTGAGATATTTCCAATATTCTTTCAAGAAGCCTCAAACCTTTTTTGACATCAAAGGTATCGGTGAGGTCTTTGCTGACCTTGATTGAGCAGCGTGCATTCACCATCGTCATCCATCACAAAACTAGACATTACTCTATATAGCTCGTCTATATAGATGCTGTCATACGCGGGCTTAAAATCGATGAAAAGGTGGTGGGTATGGTTTTTTCTAAGATCTGCCGTAGTGCGAATATTTGATCGATGGTAGACTTCCCTGGCCTAAGGCCACACTGAAATGGACTTATCAGGTTGTTGAAAAATGGATTCAGGCAATCACAAAGTACGGCAGAGAAGATCTTGTAGGCGATATTAAGAAGGCTGAAGCCTCTGTAGTTGGTACAGTCCAGAGGATCGCCTTTCTTATGAGGATCGGGCAAACAGTGCTGAGGTTCCATTCATTGGGAATGCTTTCCTCCGACCATATTTTGCAGATGAGCTGGTGCATACTCCTTAGTCCTAACCAATTCATCACCAGCCGCTTTGAGTAGCTCAGCCGCAAGGCCATCAGCTCAGCAGCTTTATTTGACTTAAGCTTAGATATAGCTGTCTTTACTTTGTCGAGATCGGGTGGACGGAATTGTTGGCCTAAGTCGTCCAGGTTGAATGGTGCAATACAAAACAATTTGCAGAAATGATTTTTCCATATCCTCAGCACCGACTGCGATTCTACCACGATGTTTCCCCGATCATCCTTGTAGGATTTTGTTTAGACCTTGTATCCCTGGGAGGTTCTTTTTACTTTTTGGTAAAACTTCCGAACTTCCGAACTTCAACCCTCTATATAATCTATCGCACGCTACTCATGCTCTTTCTTTTTATTTCTTAGAAGCTTGTGTTCCTCTCTCCTCTTCTGCTCGTAGAGCTTGCGACTCGCGAGCAGCTCTGGCCCTTCTATGCAGCACACATCGCTTTGTATGTCTGTTGTTTCGCTGCATGTCGAACCAGGGGTTTTGCTGTGGTGGTCGTGCGAGGCCCAGCACGTCAGAGGTGGCATCTCTGATGGCTTCCTGGTAATTCGTCCACTGGTTCTCGATACTTGCAGTTGGTGGCATAGGACTATTTAAGAGGGTGTGAGATACTCGATCGGAAGAGGACCTGGCAGTATTTCCCTGCTTTGGCTTTGGTCTGCATATCCGTAGAATTACCTTTCCTACAACGGGGTAGTGGTCGCAGTTAACGTTCGCTGCTCGGAACGTTCGGATATCCTTGATACTGGAGGAGTGCCTTGTGTCGATCGTAATGTGGTCAATGTAGTTGGCAGTTGATTGACTAGGAATTTGCCATATCTCCTTGTGTATATCGAGATGCGGGAACTGCGTACTAGCTACTACAACGTTTCGCCCCGCAGAAAAGTCGATTAGCCTGAGTCCGTTATCGGAGGTGGTGTTGTGCAGGCTATATCTCCCGATTGTGCCACCGGAAACGTCTTAAAATCACCCAAGACAAGCTAATGTTGGCGAATTTAGCCTTGATGCGAATTGTCGTAAGGCGCTCGTCCACATAGTTGAAACTCAACGAATCTATACAGGGTGTCCCGGACCTGAGTGGAAGTATTTCAGGGGGTGGTTCCTTGGGCTATTCTAAGAAAAAAATTGTATAGGGGGAAAGTTGTATCTCCCCTCCCTGAGGCAGGGAGGGGCAGTTTCTGAAACATTGACTTCAAATGCTAAAAAAAAAACATTAAAAATCAACGGAAACACATTTAATAATTTGCTATAATTTTTTTGAAAGTTAATACTCTATTCTTGTATTTGGTTTTTAAATCAAGTTGTTTAAGCGAATAGTTTTTGAGAAATTAAATTTCAAAGTCAAAATTAAAAAAAAAATTGTAATTTTTTTTTCTTAAGTCGATATTTTTCAAAATTTTACGTAATTAAGGGCATTTTTTGTGTTCAATATTCAATGCCCTTATTATTTTTTAGTCCATTACCGAAAACCAAATGTAAAAATCTTTCTTAGTTTTTGAGAAATTAAGAAAAAGCAAAAGGTACTTTTACCACAAAAGCCCGAAAAGGGTTAAACTATGGATAATTCATGAATAAATTAATTTTTTCAGGCTTATTCGGGAAAAGTACCTTCTGTTTTTTCTTAATTTCTCAAAAACTAAGAAAGGTTTTTACATTTGGTTTTCGGTAGTGGACTAAAAAATAATGAGGGCATTGAATATTGAACTCAAAAAATGTCCTTAATTACGTAAAATTTTGAAAAATATCAACTTAAGAAAAAAAAATAACAATATTTTTTTAAATTTTGACTTTGAAATTTAATTTCTCAAAAGCTATTCTCTTAAACAACTTGATTTAAAAACCAAATACAAGAGTGGAGTATTAGCTTTAAAAAAAATTATAGCACATTATTAAATGTGTTTCCGTTGATTTTTAATATTTTTTTTTGCATTTGAAGTCAATGTTTCAGAAACTGCCCCTCCCTGCCTCAGGGAGGGGAGATACAACTTTCCCCCCATACAATTTTTTTCTTAGAATAACCCAAAAAATCAACCCCTGAAATACTTCCACTCAGGTCCGGGACACCCTGTATAAAAAAAAAACGCTGCCCTTGTGGTCGGTAACAGTCACTATATAGAAGATGTCGCAGTCTTTCAATTTGCTTTTGCCCGGTCCGTCCCATCGCACTTCTTGGATGGTAATGATAGCCTTACGTGGCCGGGAAGTCACCTCAACGGCACAACCCCCAACCTGGAGGACCAGACCCTTACAACATAACTCCAAGGACGGGGAGCCAGACTAATCGCTTTTTATAGGCCTGGTCGTAGTAGCCCATAATGTGTTCACTAAGTAGTTCAGCCTAACTGGAATTTTTGACGTCACCGTTGACTTCATCTGGAGAATTCTTCCACTCCTCCCCCCTCTCTCGTTTGCTGCCGCCTAGGACCGTCCACTAGGATTGGAACCCCATCTTCAGTTAAAGGTACTAGGCACCCGATGGAGTTGATAGATAGAGGTTCTCTTGAAAAAAAAATCTTGTGGACGCTTGAGCCTCTTGAATGCACCGTGTCTACTCTTTGAACAACATATACACATAACTTATGTCTAGTCTCATCACTTTTGAATAGAAGCCCTAGCCCCTAGCTCTTAACGATATGGAAGGGTTTATCCATTCCAACCGAGCAGGCATCTGAAAACTTACCTTTCTTGATGTGTTCCACTTAAATATTGGATATCAACGACCATTTAAGATCTAGCATGAATTATTGTGTCTGAGTATTGGATATGCTATTGATGTTTTGATAATAATGATGTATCTACCTTAACTCGAAACTAAACTATTTAAGTTCGACCTATGCTTACTTGCTGCTTTTTCCTAAGTGCGCAAACTGTTAAATTGTCACATACATAAGTGCTTTCATTTATATTTAAGTTTCGTTTCAGAAAATGGGCCTAAGATATTTTATTTTAAGTTATTACAAATCGGATAACACTGACTATTCCTAAATCATTGTCCTATCGCAGCATTTTGTTGATAGTCGTTTTGTTGTAAAATGTGTCTGAGGCCATGCCATAAAAGAAGTCAAGATATGTCGTTTATGATGTCAGAATCTATTCAGTTTAACCATTTCCCACTTTGCTTTATTGAAACAATTATCCTTATCTTAAATCCGACAGGCATTATCCACGCCCATAAAAATTCAGTCAGAACTCAGCAGAACTCAACTTGAACAAAAACGTTTCTCGAAACCACGTAGGTCTAATAAATTTATTCAGCCAAAAAACAAAAAACTTTGCGTTCCCCATCAATAGAATATTCAAGTAGCATGCTATACCAAGATGTTCCCTCAACTACTCACTCATTCCTCTTTAACGTCACATCGTTTACGTCATCGATGTAGTTTTTCTTCGTATAAAATAATGTTTAATCGTATAAAATGCTAATTTCTCCATTTTCCAAATATATTCAAGAATCGAGATTGTTAAGCAGATAAAGTTGATTTTCATTTTCTATCGCAATCGCGTCCTGACCCTTTTTTTTGTTGGCATGTCACACGTATAAAGCGTTGCCATACCACGATCTCACGTTCCTTAACCGCAGAGCACATTATTCACAAAACTACACTAGAGCAACCTTCTAACCATTAGTTCTTTGTTTGCCTTCTACATAAAGCTTTAAAAAGGAAGAGGCACGACAAAAACACTACTGAAGAGATAAGGACGAGCCGAATTATTGTGTGGGTGGGTGTGGGTGTCTCGCAGCTAAATGAAACCTACAAGCGACCATAAGCTGTGAGAGAAAATATGTAAAAAAAAAAAACAAGAAATAAAACTGGAAAGGGATAAACGGGCGGCTATAAGGGTTTAGCCACCCTTTAAGTAGGTACCTCGAAAAGAAGTAAAAAGAACTGAAAATTCATTTTCGTAAATGCGCTTTTACTTCGAGGGCGTTGTTAATATAACCACGCTGTGGCATACCCAAGAAGTTGTTCTATAGGTTAGGTTACTTACTTTACCTAGTAACCCGTTGCCGCATCAACATCCATCCATATCCTTTGCCTTAACGTGGGAAGTAGAGAACTAACGAAAACAGCTTCTAGCGGTTTTTAGCTTTCGCTGTCGTTTTTCTTTTCCGAAATTTTGCATTTTTTTTTCTACTCTTTTGTTTTGGTTTTTTGTTCACTCTGTGTTGCTTCTTTTTACTTTTTTTTTGTGTCTTGTCTCATGTTTCCTGCACCGCTAGTCACTTTGTTCACGCGATTTTCCTTTACCCTATTGTGCTACCGTGCGACCAAAGCAAACACTGCCTTCGGGGGTGGAAAATGAAAATGAGGAAATGAACATCGAAGCTCTCTGGCAGCAGATGGAAAGAAGCAGAAAAAAAGTAGAAAAGGTGGTGCACTCAACGCCACAGGCGGACAAGGCTGACAACAAGACAAGGCTATGGTATAGTAGTTGGCAGGAGATAAACTCTATTTCTTTGTTTTTTCTTTTTTAATTTTGTTGCTTTGATTTTCATTCATGCATGAGGTAAAATGTATTTTGGTTTTTAATTGTGCAACGGAGTAGAGCAGTATTTTTTTTTTCTTGCAGGCTTGTTTTCCCTTATTTGCATGAATATTTTGATTTTAAATCCCTTTTCAACTTACATTGAAACCTGAAACTTGAAACCATTTTGAATAGACTTTGGCAATAAGCCCCTAAATCTGTGAAAGGAAACTATTATGACGGAGGGCGGAGCAGCGCAAATATGTATGGCAAGTCACTTAGGAGGAACAGAATGCAAGGCTATAGGCAACGGGTTCGAAATGCAATTACTGTGCAAGTCATCGATGAGCCCGGCTCTGTCTAATGTCAAATCCTGTTATTCTCAATTGTTTTGGTGTAGTAAGTGGATTAATTCAAATTTCAAATTTTTGTATTAGACAAAATACGTTTCGCCCAGGTAAACAAATTCCACTAGAACATATAATTTACAGTGCTTTTGTGCTGTTTATTTAATACATGTCGGTATCTATCGATTAAAAATTAAGCGTCTTAGAAGGGTACAACAACATCCTACTGATGAGCTCAATTGTTGTAGGTACCTGGGCGAAACGCGTTTGGACTAAAGGCCACAAAAATTTAAAATTTTAATTTATATTCAAGAGTCCACAAAAACCAAAACAAAAATTATTAATTTTCAATTATTTACGTTTTTATTTTTCTTCGTAAGTGGAATAGCTATTTTTTTCTGAAACCATTCAAATGCTTTTAATAACATTTCTATTATGTCAAAACATAATAAGCACCAGAGAGCAGACAAATCCAACTTCTACTACATTGTGAAATAAGATTTGTTGAAGGACATGACACCATAGTTTTAATTGAAGAGCTCACCAAATGTAATGCAATAAGTCTTGAAGAAATTACGAATACGTCTTCAAAACTTTTAACTATACCAAAGATTTGTTCATAAAGACTTTTCAATCAGCATCACAACTCAGGATTTATTTAATTGAAGTTGAAACAGGAACGCCAAGAATTCTTCGAATCAAACAACAAGTTCCTGTTCTAGAATGTCTACATATTTATTCCTAGCATAGACTGGTTATTACAAAACCTTATGAACAGATTCATGGTCAACGAAGACGTTCTACCTTCTTCGTTTTAAGCTTTGCTCCCAAGCTCTGCTTCAGCGAGTGAAGGAAATGGAAATGCTACTTCGAAAATTTAAATGAAAAGTATTTTTTTTTTTGTATTTGAAGGTTGACAGAACTTCTGACTAAAACTCTTAGAAACATGTATATTTCTGAGAAGTACACGATAAAACATAACGTTGTCAGCTATAAAAGTTGAGTTGGCAACCGCCAGCATTTAAAAAAAAACGTTCTAATGAAGAAAAGGATTAAAACACTGTTGCAAAGCATAATATGGGTATGAGCAATAAAAGACTTTGGGCCAGTTTGTTCACTGCTTTTCATCTTTAATCAATGATTGTTGTGACTGATAAATCCACAAATTTTCTTGTTAGTCACAATTTTAGTCAATGCATCCAAAACTTGAGTTATTAATTACCGAAATAGCTAATCAGCCAATACTGGTTGATTAACTTCATTTGACCAGAGTCTTTGAAAAACTAGTTACCGATTTAACCCTATGTGAAAAAACTGGTCATTTATGCACTTGTTCTGTTCATTCAGATATTGAACAAATGATTGATCTAATGTCAACAAAAAAAATCAAGAAAGTAACTTCTATTTTAAACAAAATATAACAACAAAAAAAATGTAATATTCTTTTAATTTTAAAATTTTATTGCTTATTAAAAATAGAAAAAACAAAATGGAGTGAATGCATATGAAGGTTAGGTTAAGTTAGGTAGAAGTGGCTGCCAGTAATTAATACTGACACATCTTAGCCCTAAGTTGGTCCGTTGTGATACCACATGAATCTTGAAAATTTCTTCCTTACTCGTTAAACCACTTTAGAGCTCCTGTGCCACTGTGTATTTTTTCACTTTTTTACAGCTTAACTTCTTTTCTAAAATGAGACCCAAGTATTTAGCTTCGTCTGAGAATTTTAGTGGAACACTCTAATGGAAGGGGATCTTTTTGCGGGATTTTGTATTTCCTGGAGAAGAGGACAAGATCTGTTTTATGGGGTTAGCTCCAAGTCCGCACCGATCTGCCTATCTTGTTAACTTCTGTAGAGCGTTTTGAAAAAGATCTATTAAAATGTAAGGATGCTTTCCTGATACTTCTATAGCCACGTGTCGTCCGCAAAGGCAATCACTCTGTAGTTCTCCGCTTCTATACAATTCAGCAGCTCATTTACTATATCAAGTTGCAAAGAAGGGGATAACAAACCCCACCTTGAGGTTCTACTCAACTGACAGATCTTCTTGCTGAGAAGCAGCCCAATTTTGAAGTGATAATCCAGCTTGTAAGCAATTGATAAATTAATTCACCAAGCGACCCATCCTAATTCAGAGATGCCAGTGCAGACGCGATTGCAGATGTGTTGACGTTATTAAAAGCGCCTTCTATATCTAGGATGGCAACCATTGTATAATCTTTATTATGAAGGGAGTATTCGATAGCATGTACTAGTGTGATGAGAGCCGTTTCCACTGACTTCCCTTTGCAATAAGCATGTTGAGCTGTAGACAGAACTCATATAAGGTTTGTATTTCTTTTAATTCTGAGCAGAGCCTGAATTGTCAAACAAAAAGTTGTGTTTCCTTTTTAGCTCTGAGCATTCAGAGGCGAAAGGTGATGGAGGGAAGAAAGGAGTTTGGGGAGCACTCTTTGGTTTCAATATTCATCTGCAGAGGTTATTTCGCGAGTCATTGACCCTACTCAGCTTCTATAACTCCACAAGTTCGACGATTTGGTAGACGTATATGTACATTAGGGTATGTGGCTCTAAGCCCATACTTTTTCCATACAAATTTGTATTGGATTTTCGCTCTATTCACGTTTAATTTTTTTTCTCTCGAACTAATGCAGCTATTCTAAATTATTTTGTTGAAAAATCCCATACAAATTTGTAGGGGAAAAGTATGGGCTTAGAGCCACGTGTAAATGGCCTCGGACAAAGTATTTTTTCGACAATTTTTTTTTTTTATAGAGCATAAACTTTGGATTAAGGTGGTGTCTGCTATTTAAAAACAATTTTGGGAAATAACGGCCACCCTAATGTATGTACATATACTATGTAGGAATATATAAAATTTTATATTTTTATTAAAAGAATTGCTAATAAGACTTTGCATCAAGACCCCTCCGAAACAAAATCCTGGCAGTGCTTGCTCTAATGTTCAAGAGGTTTAGAGTTTGGGAACTTGTTTAATAAAACTAGGACATGGAAATTAAGAGAGAAAAATAGTTAAAAGCATGAAATTCGCTAAAACAACTCATTTAATAGAGTTGTTGAAGATGAAAAAAAGATGCTACTGAATTTCATCCAAAATTTTTCGCCGTGTGCATACTATTTTTTTAATGAGTCTTCCCCCTTCATAATCGACATAATCGACGCTCTTGCTTAACGTGGTTGTTTTATTTAATCTCTGATGGATATCTGCCTTCCTAACTCTGGTATTTCTATACCTAGATACATGAAATTGAACTTTGCTCACTTGTAACTCAACATTGTGTCATTCTCTACTCAACATTTCCCTCACAAACAAATAAGTGCGTGTTCCCACAATTAAAATAACCGATATATTCCATTTAAAATAAATTCCATGCCAATACCAATTTCATATGAATTTATGCAATATAGATAAGTGCACATGAAGTATAACAATTAAACCTTTGTATATTATGCATTTAAATAAAAACCTTTGCGTGTCACTTTCATTCACATCGCACAAAACCAATTTGAATCGATTTCCAGCAATTAACTGATATCCTGATTTTGACAATCAATTCTTTCATTTTTTTGAATTTTACTCTCTACTTTCCCACAAGAATAATTACTCAAAATTAAAAAAAAAACTCAATTGTTCACCATCAGAACCTTTATCAGATTTTAAATCAATTCTCTATTTTCAAGCATTGCTGGTGTGCCCTCTTGATGTTGGTGGATATAAGGGTATGCCATGAAGGCATTCGAATATATCTCACATTACATTGAGTATGTAAAGTGAATTTATTTTCCACAAAAAGGTCCAATGTAAGTGCTTGGGAATATCAATTTCTTTTTTTTGGTTGGTTCTGCGAAATACCAATGGGTCATTTAAATTCGTTCAATAAACCAATGTACCCTCATTTTGACCATCAAAAGCTTAACGACTGAACCACCATACAACAATTCGCTGGTTGGTTTTCTTTAGCCAAGGATGAAAAAAAAAAATCATGTGATTAACAAGCATTTTTGGCATACAGTCATGAGGATGTTTGAGTTTCGCCATAGTATGGCATACATAATTTACCCGCTTTTCTAGAAAGGAACCCTTTTTGAAATAACAACCACCCAAAAGCCCCTCTATTTATCCATTAAAGAAAATATGAAGGCGAAGAGTATTAAATTTTATTCTCAATCGTGACTAATGATTTTTCAAATAAAATTAATGACTGATCATAATGTTATTTATTATTGGGATATATCACAGACCATCATCAACACCATGTGCCATTTCTTAACCCTCCTATCGCTCCCCAACCTGCTCTAAAAATAGTATCATCATTATCATAATCGATTAAGGACAATAATTATTGATGGTGTCTTATCAATTTACGGCTCATTTAGCTTCCAAAAGATGAATTCCTAATTGCTGGACTATTTATTGCTACCATAAGTATACTATCAGGAGCAATGAAGATGGCATCAAAAGATTAGGGGAGAATATCTATATAGGTTAGGGGGAAAATGATAAACTCTGTTTTGGATAAGGAACTCCATGGCACCTAACAAGAAAACGTCACATGTTTTTGAATGAATAATTTAGGGTTTTTTTATACCAGAAGCTCTACCATACTCGAACAAATCATCGCAGGTGTCAAAGAGAAGAATGAAAGACCAACAAAATATGGAATATTTGATTTTTACCTTATGACATGGGTATGCTAATAAAGCTTTTTCACTTCTTGGTCTAGTCTTATACTTCGTCGCCCTAGTGACACATAAACTTACCTATGTTAAAATTTGCTACTTTTCACGAGGGTTGATTAAGTGTTTTTTTTGTTTAAACAGGTATTAGTTTTCATTTTTATAGAGTTCTGCGAATATTTTTGCAAAGTTATTTAAAAAAAATAAGCTCAAAAGCTCATATCTTCAGTTTTATTTTTCAGCTCGTTAAAATTAAAGTCTGTGGACTTAAAAAATGACAGAGCATCATTTCTCATTTTTAATGAATAATTTGATGTCAGGATGCTTGCACCTACAGAGCCTCACATACTCATTTTTACTTGCGATACATGGTAATAAGGCAAGTTTTAGATTCGTGCAAACATTTTTTGTTGAGATAACAATGAAACATAACATTACAATGATAGAGAACACCAAAGAACCGTTTTTTAATTTTCAATTTTCTTCAAAACGGTAAGAATGATTTCAATATTTTTTTATATAGAAGCTTTTAAAAAAAAGTAAGTAGTACTCTCTGTGTACCAAAATTTTTGAAAAAATATTTTTTGGATTTTTAAAAAAAAATTTTAATTTTTTTTTGTTGAAAATCAAATATTTTGAAAACGATTAAATCGATTTTTTTGAAACTTGATACTATAGAGTTTTTAAGTATTCTATAAAATATTTTTAGAACAAATTTACTTTTATGAAAAAATAATGGTACCTTCCATACAAAAGTTAAAAAACCGCAAAGGAAAATATTTTCTTTTTTTTCAAAAACGACTCCTACGATTTTGATTAAACTTTTTTCATATACTTAAATTAGTACGATCTACTACCAAAAATTATAAAATTTTGCATGAAGCTGAAGATCGCTGCCCCGAAAGTTAAAATATTTTTAGGAGAGGATCTGGACGTATTGTAAAATTATTTTTCAAAAATTTAAAAAGAATTGTGTTGGGCATGAATTTTTCTAGACGTGATGTCTTTTCTTTTTTTTATTGTGGTGTTTAATATTTTGTTTTTATCAAAAATCGAAAAAATGTAGCTCCCTTTTTCTTTTAGGAGAGGATCCCCGCCGCAAAAATAGTTTTTTGAAAAAAATAAAGTATGTCATAAGTAGAATGGCTTAAACTACAGACGTGATGTTTCTTATTTTTTTGTTTTTTGTACTGTTTAGGTTTTTTAGTATGATTTCTAAACAAAACTTCAGACCCTTAAAGCTTGGAGCTGAGATATGATAGGAAGAAAACAAGAACATCAATATAACGGCATTTTGGAACTCTAAACGTGATTGATTTTTTTTTTTTTTACGATTTAAGCTTTTTTGTTTTTATTAACAAAACAATGCAATTTTACTAACAAATATTTAAGAAAAATTAAGTTAGAAGCTAATGGATTTTTTAAGGAAACTTCAGTGTGCTTATATCTATTACATAATCTGTAATGCCAAGCGAGTGTAAGGTTCACGTACGTTGTATGTACAACAGTCGGAAAAAGTATTTTCACAAAAAAAATTCGCAATTTTCTTTAAATCTTTTTTTTATTGAAAGACAAAATCTGAAAAAGATATATTATAATGGTATCAAGACTAACTTCCAAAAAAATATACAAAAGTTAGATTCATAATTATAGTTTTGAAAATAAAAATTGTATTTCAAAAACGTATGGAGGAAAAAGTATTTTGACAAAATTAAAAAGGCTACCAATAACCTGGTTTTTAGTATACTTTTGGATGCAAAATTTAAATCCGTCATCCGTTTGTGGCTATCAGCTCGGGTTTTCACAAAATTGCCATTAGAAAGTGATCAAAAATCGCTTTTTTTCAATTTTTGAGACCTCGAAACATCAAGAAATAATTATTTTTCAAAAAAAAATTCGACACTATCTGAAAGCAATAATCTTCTCTTTCAAATATCAGTTTAAATCTTTTCAAAATCACACTTACTTTCCGAGAAATTCTTAGCTAGATATGAGTCTTCACTCGATATTTCTTCATGTAAAATAAATCGTGTATGGTAAAATATGCCAAAAGTATAGTTTTCAATAAGTGATTGGTCAGAGAGGAAACAAGATATTGGAGAGATATAGACTGACATTTGAAAGAGAAGAATGTTGCTTTCAGATAGTTTCGATTTTTTTTTTTGAAAAATAATTATTTCTAAATGGTTCGAGGTCTCAAAAATTGAAAAAAAAAAACGATTTTTGATCATTTTCTAATGGGAATTTTGTGAAAACCCGAGCTGATAGCCACAAACGGATGACGGATTTAAATTCTGCATCCAAAAGTATACTTAAAACCAGTCCTCACTAACCGGTAATTGGTAGCCTTTTTAATTTTGTCTATCAATTAAAAAAAAAAGATATAAAGAAAATTGCGAATTTTTTTTGTGAAAATACTTTTTCCGACTGTTGTATGTACAACGTACGTGAACCTTACACTCGCTTGGCATTACAGATTATGTAATAGATATAAGCACACTGAAGTTTCCTTAAAAAATCCATTAGCTTCTAACTTAATTTTTCTTAAATATTTGTTAGTAAAATTGCATTGTTTTGTTAATAAAAACAAAAAAGAAAGAGCTTAAATCGTAAATAAAAAAAAAAAAAAAAATCAATCACGTTTAGAGTTCCAAAATGCCGTTATATTGATGTTCTTGTTTTTTTCCTATCATATCTCAGCTCCAAGCTTTAAGGGTCTAAAGTTTTGTTTAGAAATCATACTAAAAAACCTAAACAGTACAAAAAAACAAAAAAAATAAGAAACATCACGTCTGTAGTTCAAGCCATTCTACTTATGACATACTTTATTTTTTTCAAAAAACTATTTTTGTGGCGGGGATCCTCTCCTAAAAGAAAAAGGGAGCTACATTTTTCGATTTTTGATAAAAACAAAATATTAAACACCACAATAAAAAAAGAAAAGACATCACGTCTAGAAAAATTCATGCCCAACACAATTCTTTTTAAATTTTTGAAAAATAATTTTACAATACGTCCAGATCCTCTCCTAAAAATATTTTAACTTTCAGTGCAGCGATTTTCAGCTTCATAATTTTGCACCTACTATTAATAGTAGGTACCTGTCATAGAACGTTTTTTTTATTTTGAATTTTCTCATTAATGGCTAAACGGATTTAGATACATTTTTGTATACAAAAAGTTTTAGAATTTTTAAGAAAAGTTTCAATGTTTTCTTTTTGATAATTCGATGTCTCTAAAACGGGTTGTGAATTTTTTTAAATTTATTTTATCTGCACATAAATAACATATCTTTAGATTTGCATTGTAAAATTTGTCCTTAAAAATGTTTTAAGAATTTTATACAAATGTATGTACCTATATAAAAATGATTTTTTTAAAAAACCGCTCCAACAATTTTTAACTTTTTTTTCAATACAATCATATTCAATCAAGAATTAAGATGGCATTCTTTTTTTCACCTCAAACTGTCAAAGGAGTAGTTTTAGCTAAATTAAATATCGTATTTCTACATTTTTTCTCATAATTTCCATGTTCTTACATACAATTTTCTTAAAACGGCAGTGTCTGGAACATAAGAGCAAAAACGAGTGACCCAATCGTGCATTTTATTTGGTTATGCGTTCAAACCAAAAATTAGCAGCCACCTCTTAGACTATGATAGTTAAGTAGTATTTCTTATTCATTGTTCAAAAATAATAAATACAAAATAAACTTTTGTCAATGCTGTCCCAACAATTTCACCAGGAGCCCATTACTAATGGTCACTTTGCTTCAACCATCATAGTGAGCTAGACACTAGACAGTGTAGATATGATTGCAAAAATTATTCTTTTCAAATAAAATATTTTTTTTGTTCCAAACATGACAAAGCAAGCAATTTTTGAGCAGTTAAGGAAGCTTTCAGGCTTAAAAAAATTGATTTTCCGATAAGACAATCGTACTCAAAATTCCAGTATGCCAAGGATTTTATAAAAATGCAACAAAGGAGAATCATTTTTTCAAAATTTCCCGTCATTATCTAATACTTTTGTTTCAAGTATTCAATGCTCTAATCAGTTCATAACCAAAAACTAGTAAACGTTTGCTTATAAGCTTTGTAGTTTTTGAGAAAATTGAAAATAGTCAAAACAATAGTTTTCCTGTTTAAATTCCTCAAAACTTTTTATTTCCACTTTAGAAATATTAAAGGACATAGCTAGTTACCGTTATTTTCAATTTTCCCAAAAACTTCCAAACCATTTAGGTACACAGTTTTAAGTGATTGATTCTGAACTGATTAGAGCATTGAATACTAAAAAAAAATTTGACGTAGGTCAAAATTACCTTTAAAACGCATTAAATTAAAGAGTAACATTATTTGCTATTTTTGAATGAACAACAACAACCTGTGTGTGTTACCACCAAGTATATAGGCTGAAGTTATAGCTTTTTCACGAGAGCCACCTCGATCATCAGACTCCTTTAGTGGTGCTTAGTCTGGTTATGCTCGTATTAATTGAAAAACTCTTTGCCGTCATCTGGGAGCGAACCATGAACCTTGCAATTCAGAGGCCGATGCACTACACACCGCGCCACTGAAGCCACATGTTCTGCTCAATCCCAATCCCAATGCAGGTTTCGTTGTTTATCAATTGCAACAGCGACTAGCATTTTTATTAACACACACAAGCTTGCTATTGTTCAGTCGGTTTCTTTCTTATAACCAGCCTAAACACCACTAAAGGAGTCTGATGATCGAGGTGGCTCTCGTGAAATAACTATAACTCCAGCCTATATACTTGGTGGTAAATAGCTTTTCACCAATTCAAACCAGAAATATATACGAATATAAAATATTAAATCACAAAAAAGCACTGGACACAAAGAATCACAGTTGGCACGGAATCATCTATAAACATAAAACCTTAATTGCTGGTGGTCAAACTTTTGTCGAAAGTTTTGACAAAGTATGTCCAAAATTTTAAAATAAAGTAGATTCAAACGGAGGCTAACAATAATATATAATTTCTCAAAGATGAATGAAAGAACATATTTGAAAAATTCAAACAGACTTTTGAAGGAAAAGTTTACAAAGGAGAATATGCAAAAATGTATGGGGATTGGTTCAAATTTCCACCACGAACGAGACTTATGCAGTTGAATAGTCCGATTAATATTTTATTTTTAATATGGCGCTAAACAAAAATACAATGGGAGTTAAAAGTAACGGCCAAAAATAGAGTAAGTACATGTAAACAGTGCTGACAAGAAAATCGTATTGGAACTAATTTTAATTGATATATTATTTAATATATACAATAATAGACTTTTAATTAAAAACTGGGGGGGGGGGGTACTATAGGGCAAGTTTTGGATTTGTGCAAAAAAAAGTTTTGAGAAAACAATCAAACATGAAAACGGCTCCAACGATTTTACATAAAAAAATTATCAGTGTGTTATTGTATATGTATATACTTTTTGGTATACAATAAAATTTCAAAAACTATTATTAATGGTACCTGCCATATAACGGGTTTCTTTTAAGTTTCGAATTTATTCTATGTATTGCTTCTTCAAGTTCTAATAAAAATGCTATATTTTATTAATTATACCAATGTATTTTATTTTATATTTTCTCTTTAACGGCTCGACCTATTTCAATAAATTTTTATACAAAATCTTCTTTAAAATGTCAATGAAATTGCATATCAAAATAAAAAAAAGCAAATTTTGGATTTTTTAAAACATTTTTTTTTTTTTGTTTTTAATTCAATATTTTGAAAATCCGTTGATGAATTTTTTTGAAAATAATTTTGTAAATGTTTATATATAAATACTCAAAACTGGCATCCCAAAATTTTGTTTTAAAAATATAATTAAAATTTTATAGGTATATAAAAAATAAGTTTTTAAGAAAATCGCTCCAACGATTTTTAATTTTATTTTTTGCATATATTTCTATTTTTTCAAGTAATAAAATGGCATACTTGATTTTGAACGCTAAGCTATTTTACTATAGTTGTTTATACAATTTAAAGTAAAGAACGATTTAAATGCTTTTTATGTAGCTATTTTTCTATATTTTTTTATATTATTTATAAATTTGTTCTAAAATGAATTTGTTCTTAAGTTCCAAGCAACTTGAACATAAGAGCAAGTACGAGCGATCCAGTCCTGCATTTTATTTTATTTGCCGCCATAGTTAAAATTACTTCTTATATAGCGGGCTATCCAACTACATGGGTACTGTTCGTGGTGAATATTTGGACCAATTTGCATATTGTCCTTTGTTAAAAAAAATATTTATACTTCGAGAAAAAATACATATGTGACCCCGACATTGCATACAAAATAACTTTTTTTTCAAAATTTTAGATTCAAGTACCTATCTCAAAGACGTGACATGCTTCAGTAATTCACAAAATTCTGCAAATCAAAAACCATGAGAAAAGTGTATTCTGGTTCATGCAAGAGACAAAAAATAAAATTTGGTACATCAATAATTAAAAAGTGTTTTTGGGTGAATTTTGGCTAGTAATAAAAATACGTTATACGTACTGGCGCTTGATCCAAGTTGGTTGTCGCAGAAAAAAACCTTGAACAGAGATTTGTTTCAATTGTACTTTGATGAAATTTACGAGTAGGTAGTTGATAATTTTCGAGCCATAAGTGAAAAGCGCCAAAAAAAAACAAATGCATTTTTGCATCACTTTCTTTTCCAAACTTTAGTCGCAAACCTTGAATATTCGGATTCAACACCCCCGAAAACATAAAGCAGGGAATAAATCAAAACTACACCACATTTTGCATGGTAAAAACTCAATTTGACTAAACGATTATAGCTACCGTTGAAAATAATAATCGAAAATTTAAATGATTTAAATTATTCAGTGAGACTATAGAATGAAAAATCATTTATTATTTTGATTTAATCTTTAAAAAGACTTTTAATATTTCAATGATCATTGGTTTTTCTTTGTGGAAGTTTGGGCCTATTTGAATTCTTGTTTTTGTTTTCTTTTTTAACTTGCAATTGAGTCTTGAGTTTTTTTTTTTTTGTTATGAAAATGATAAATGATTTTTTCCTTTCTCAGAATTGGAGAACAAAATTTTCAATGATGAGTTTCAATGCGAACTGTAACTCTGGCACCTAATGAATAAATTTTGGTAGCAATAAATTTTTTTTTCCTAAATGCAAAACTATAATGCAACTTCACCTACCATTTTTAAGCCTGTACTATATATTTATTTAAAATTAATAATAACTACCATACCTTCTTGCAGTACAAAATTCTTTTCAGCTTTTTTTAATATGATACACTGTGGCGTATACGTACTATTACTCAAAATTATAAATAATGAAAATGTCTGCAAAAATAAAAGCAATTTCCAATTTGATTCAAATCTGCTGGTTAAAAAAGTAGTTCCGTTAGCGTTCTGCCACTTATTCTTGTACAAATTATGATACTAAGGCTTTGTGAGTATAGGTTTTTTATAAAGTAAAGTTTGGTACAATATTATCTAAACAAGTTTGAAAAGTTTCCGTTTATGTTGATGACGGGTCTAATACAACAAAGAGGTCACCCAAACCAAGAAGTAAAAAGCAGTTTACGTTTATTATCTTAAAAATCATTAAAAATGTCGTAAAACAAGCACAAACTATAAAATCAATTCAAAAAAGTGGTCAGATGACCGATAATTAACTTTCCGTAAAAATAGAGCCAGTTTTGTGTTTCCCCATTACTGTCGAAAGAGCATATCAGCTAATTTTCACAGTAAAGTTAGCAGTAGGTATTGACTGGCTTACACCCACTTTTTGATGAACAGAATAGAATTATGGAAAAAATGCAACAAAAAAACTGTACATTCTAGTTCTGGTCCCATTGGTCAAGGAGGTGCAAATTGCTATGCAAACTTTACAGACGTATAGAAGTTCTCACACCATCTTCAAACCATTATGTTTACGTGGTTTAAGCATGTAATAATATGACACACATCTGGTATAAGAGGGTACCATTTATCCTTTTATTATTTCTTCTCTATTATCACTGCTTTTGATCTAGCCTACAAAAATGTGTTTCAAAGAGGCAACTTTTAAATTGTTTAAGCAAAAAAAAAAAAACAACTTAATTTTTACCAGTTTCTCTCTCTCCCACCTAATCAGTGAAACATTTAACCCTATGTTAATTATAAACCCAACTTAGATATTTCAGTTTAAAAAAGTCAGCATCTCTTATTTACTTTTTCTAGATTTTATAAGCCTAAAAGGCTACAAGTAAAGTTGAGTTTTCCCCCCATTATACCCTAGGCGCCATATAACCCTATTGCAAGAAGAAGAAGTAGAAAAAAAATTAACTCGCGATGGCATCCTTCACCCGGAAGGTATCAGTTCCATTATCCTTTGCGGATGAAGATTTGTTTTACAATTCTGCTTTCTCACTTACCAACTTACCGTCCGTTATTTTAAACTTTTTTGTCATCTTTTTTTTTTTGCTGCTTAATTTTTTTTCTCGAATGGCAGGTAAATTGCTTTTGGGATGACGTCAGTTAAAGTAAGAAATAACTTTTTTGTCTGTTGTTTTTTTTTTTTTTATTTTTTACCTTTTAAGCCGACCCACGCCTCTGGGTTTAATAAAGTTTTTCAAAAGTTGAAGTTTTCACTTTTGGCGCTCTCTTATACTCAACTCAAGTTGGTATCTATGGTTCTTTATACGTGTATCTGTTCGTATATAGCTAGTGCTGCGTACCGTTTTGACGAAGATAAATTATAATAATTCCTTTACAAGAAGCAGATGCGAGTTAAAGCCTACTGGCGAATCGGTGTTGTGGGAGCAAATGTTGGGGGTGTATAGCAAAAATGCTTGGTTGGCTGGTGGATTTTTTCTTTAGGGGTGCGCGGTCATGTAGATGGCAGTTATAGTAAGAGAATGGGTTGCTAAGAAATTTTCCAAGTCGATCATCAGGGCAAATCGTTTTGAAAGCATATTTTTGAAAAAGTTTTCCAGAAATACTTCTCAAAGATTTTTGCTATAACTTAGTAAAAGTTTCATTCTTTTCCCTCCATCAATTTAATTTTTATCAAAGGTAGATACCTTGGTTATAAATCTACAGAGGTGCGCAGAAACAAAAAAAAGTAGGTACATAGGTAGGTCTGTAGTGTAACAATGTTAGAAAAAGTTGTTAATTTAAGAAACTTATTTTTAACGTTTGAAAGAAAATTCTTGGATTTATATGTTTTGAAAAAAAAGCAATGAGAAAATTGAAAATTCCAATGAAATGTGAAAAATTCAGTTTGGTTAAAAATATAGTAGGTAATAAGTTTTTCAAACTCAAAATTCTAATTTTGAGCCTGTTTTTTGCGTTTTTAACATATGTTCCTACATAATCAAGATTTATTGAACATACCTCAAAAGATTTTTAACCCAACACTTTTTAATTCAATTTTAATCTTTATTTTATCTATTGGTCACTCAAAGCTGCTTAAAGCATTCCCATTCAAAAACTCATCCCAAAAATTAACCTTTAAAACGCACCTCTTCTGTCGTTTCGTTAAAGGGGCACGCTCCGTAAGGTTTATGACGATGATTCATGACAATTTCCACCTCAACACCTCATAAAATTCTGATTCTGTTATACTTCCCTTCCCTTATCATTACCGTCTGTTACAATTAACAATCTATAATCCCAAAGAGATAAATCAAAAATATTGCCGATGCCGCAAAGTCGAGGCAAGGCGGATCAAATTGGCTAAATAATGATATCCTTCTTAATTAGTCGTTATCTCTCGATTAATTGTGATGCCTTGGCGTATCGTTTCATAGCTGCTAACATAGCACCTACATAATACATAAATATACAAAGCAGAAAACAGCAGTTAATTCAGAAAATGAATAATGACAGTGACAATGGTGATGGCATCAGTGCGCAGTGCGAGTGCGGTAGGTATGGATAAGCATGAAAATAAGGGAAAGAGCAAAGGAAAAAAGATCCATTTTCTTCCGCACTCGTTAATTTGTTTGTTTTTAATCATGTTATGTGATTTTTCGTAATGACCATTAGGTATTTTCATAAAAAGATATGCGAACGAGTTCTTCTCTTCCAAGGTGGAAGGCCTGGCTGGCTGTTGCAATCATTGAAGTGGTACTTCACATTCCATTGACCATTTGGCAGCTATGATGGATCCGTCTGATGGGAGTTAGGGAACAATATTTCCTTACACGACTGTTCAACATGCCTACTGGCACAGGCAGGAAAATCGGTGAAAACTGCTTTACACAATCTAGTAAGAACCGTTGAACATTCCCTTCATCAAAAAGAGTTCCTTTTTTAAATATAGAAGAGACGTTTAACAATTTAGATGGTTCGCTTGGTGAATTGATTAAACAAATGCTGACTAGCAGGGTGGCTTTTCTGCTAGAAGGTCTGTTAGTACGCTGCCGCAAGGTGGTCTCCTATCTCCCCGTCTCTGGAACTTGGTGGTAAATGAGCTGCTAACATGCCTGGAAGCGGAGGGTTACAGAGTGATTGCCTATCCAGACGATGTTGCTATTGGCGTATTAGGAAGGCATCCTACTACCTTAAAATAACTCTTACAACACGCTTTAAATTGGCTAACCAACTGGGCAGACCGGTGTGGTCTGGGTGTCAACCTTCATACAAAATAACTTGTTCTATTCTCAAGGAAATATACTCGTACTTGGGCAGCAAGTAGGAAATAACGCCCAAGGAAAAAGCGCCCAAATCGATTTGGAAATAACGCCCAAAAAACACTGAACAAATTGTTGTTGTAAATTTTTTTCTCATTTTGGGTGATATTTCCTAATTTTGCTTTCTTTCATAATATGAAACAATGCCCAAATTGAACAATTAAAGTAGCAAAATGGGAAATAAAGCCCAAAATAGGAAACATTGCCAAAAACAACTGAATATCGCCCAAATGCAATCGGGGCGATTCTTTAAATGCAAAAGAAACTTTACATACACTCAACCTCGTACCCACCCTAAATCCTATAATGAGCGCAAGGAGGGGGGTTGCAGGGGGGCAGCATGCCCACCATACATACCTCACTGTTTATTCGTGAATTTGTATCTACATTTCACAAACCTAATAAATCCTCTCCTTTATTTGGTTTGCGAAAATTAAAAATTTGCGAATAAACAGTGGGTGATATGTAGACACAAATTCACGAATAAACCGTGAGGTATGTATGGGGGGCATTGCTGCCCTCCTGCAGCCCCCCTGCTTGGGCTCGTTATAGGATTTGGGGTGGGTGCGAGGTTGGGTGTATGCAAAGTTTCTTTTTCATTTATATCCAACAATAATTGTAACTGTATCATTTTGAGATCTTAAACAAATTGTATTACCATCACAAAAATTTCTAAAAACTTTGCCTATTCATTGAAATAAAGTTTGGAAATACCACTTAAAATTGAGGAAATATCGCCCAAATTCTACAAAAACAATTTACATGCAAAATATTTGGGCGATATTCCTCTTTTATTTTTGTTGGGTTCAATTTGTTTTGGGCAATATTTCCAATTTCTTCCTTGCTTTTGGGTGATAAATTTTTTTTTGGGCGATGTTTCCAAATCGATTTGGGTGCTATTTCCTTGGCCCTTGGGCGTTATTTCCTAACGCCGTTGAAATCACTGTTCATACTTCATCGTGACTGACCCTATCTTCGCTGTTTTCCAATTCTGAGGGAATCAACTGTTGGGTATTAAGGCAGTTATTTAGTAGATATGATGAAAGGAGGATCATACCTGCATGATGTAGTGTAAAAGCCTTTTCAGGACGTAGTTCGAAGTTGTATACGGTCTTTTTTGAATCTTATATCTTTTTCAAATTGCATAAATATGCCAGATTTCAATTTCAAATTAGTCTTATTCTGGATTTGTGTCATAGAATCTGACTAAAAGATCTGCTGAATGAATGCTAAAAATAAGGGATCCGCAAAAGTGTGTTCGGTATGAAGTTTCGTTATTGGTGAACGCTTCCACTTTTTCTAGTTTTGATCGTCAGTTTTGTTGCTGGTCATAGATCTTCGGGTTGATAACTGCTTTCAAACAATCCAGTTGATGTTTTCGAAGGCATTGGGTTCTGTTCTAATTGCAACCAATAGTTGTTCTTATTGGTTGTGTTGATTTCTCTTTGGTAGATCCTTTTGGAGACGTTTCCTCTGGAAGATGCACTGACACGTTTCCCTAGGCCAGTTTTAGTTGTCCAACCCTACAGCACATTAGTTACAGGCTGTTCCAATTTCCGAAACAATTTATAAATGTGTCAATTTTGTATCCAGAAAATTCTTGTTATAGGTTGGAAGCGTTAGTGTTCTTCGACGTCCCTATGAAGTCTTCCCACAACCTAGTTGTATGCAGTTGATGTAGTTTTGTAGTGTTTTTGCTAGCAAAGTGTCACTCAAGAACAGCGACATAAGACGGTATGCTCAAAATATGAACTTTGCAAAAGCTTCAATGGTCCATTTTTTGGCTTTTTAGAAAATGTTCCGACTATTGTAGTTTGTATTTTGTACATCCGTAGATTGTTAATGGTTTGACTGATTATTTTGAAATTTGCAAACGGACTATTAATGGCTTGAATATAGAATTGTATAAATAAAACAATACATTGCATCTTAAACCCATAAGAAATTCATTTAATATAAGATTATCTTTTTGTTTGAGGATACGTGAGGAAACTTAGATATCAAAACATGCAACGATTCTAGGAAGAAATTGTTAAAAAGGTGTTTACAATTCCTGTCTTCAATTTCATCAAACTGAACACACAAACAAGATTGCAAGAAAATTGTGTTAAAAACACTTACGCGTACAAAAATAACAAAAACTCTTCGTATGAGTTAAGCTCTCACTTCTTGTGCACATGACCGATAAGAAAAGAAAGCAAGTTTGCCAACATCCAAAGAAAACTAGACCTCTCCTCCGTGGACAGTATGACGAAGGAAACGAAATTGTAGTGACAAGTCGAGCGTAATGTCGAGTATCTTAGGTTAGTGTATGTAGTAGATTCACTTGTGTTGTAATGCTGCATTTTCGTCCTCATCACCAACAAAAAAAAACAAGAGCCTGCAAAAGTTTTACTTCTTGTTCTTCCGGAAGGAGTTTTGAGCTACCCTTTAAGGCAACAAAATCGAATACTATATACGAAGCAGGATAAACAGATATGTGTTTTGCTGTATAAAGTTAAACCCGAAAAAGTTGTTATGATATTTTTTTTGTATCTTGTAGCTTACGCGCCAAGGTTATTTGCTCTTAGCTTGAGCTTATGTTGTCGCCTTGCCTTAAGACTTTACCCCCAAGTTTCACTCTCGAACTTTATCTTGCTGTTATAGCCGAAGACAAGACTATGGTTTCGGGGGTCAATGGTGGTTGATTTACTCAATGATGTTATTTTTATTAGATAGTCTGATGTATTTGTAAAGTTTTTCTTTTTTTTTTGGTTCGGGTTCATGTCCGTTTTTAGTTCCAAGAAACTCATCGTCCTTGCTCAACGAGTCGGTTGGTCTTTCTTGATTAACTTCTTAGTTTTAATTCGGTTTAAAGTTAGTCCTTTTGAGAAAAATATAAGAGGAAGTAAGATGTTATGTATTATATTCTCTTCACAGAGTGTCCTTGCTGTTTTGGAAAACGATGCAGAGGTGGTAAAGCTTGTATATAAAGGAAGTAGGATAGTTTTTTTTGTGTTTTTTTGTTTTGGCAACAGTTATAAGTAAGTCCCTTGCCTTATACTTTTTCTTTTACTCTTCATCTTTTAAGCTAATTGTCGTTTCTTTATCTATTTATCCTCGAGACTTTGTTCCATTTTTTTTTTTTTTTTTTGGTCTGTCAAAAGTACACGATATGATACACCAGTTTCCTTGTTTGGGTAATTAAATTGAATTTTTGGTATAAATACAGAAGAAAGGACAACAAAAATGAAAATAAAAAAAAATTAAACAGAAAAGTTTTGGCTTTTTTGTGTGTGTTTTGTGCGGACAGGGAAAAAAGTTTTTAAATTGGCAAAACTTTCAAGAGGATTCTTTTCTACTCGAGGGAAAACACTAAGTTGTCAGAGAGAAAGAGGAAAAAAATAAGAGAAAAACCTAACTATAGTTTGTTGCGGATTTTGCAAAATGGTGAATTTTAATAGACAAATTTTCTGTAATTTTTATGTAAATAGAATGTTGTTTGTTAGATTTTAATTGGTTCGTAAAGAAAAAATAAGCGAAACTTTTTTGGTGCGGTAGGTATGTAAGTAGTGCAGCGAAAAGTGAAATTAGTATTTAATTTTTTATGGTCATGAATGCACAACTGAATTGGCCTTAAATTTCTTTAAAATAATCGATTGAGATTATGTTTAAACTTATAGGGTTTTCCATTTTGTATTTTTGTGTTTGTAAAAGGGTTGAAGGACTTAAGGAACAAGTTGGTTTGAAAAAGTGACCGGATGAATCTCAGCTAACCATAGATGTCATCTGGTTGGAGAAAAATGTTAAAAAGCATGGAATCAATTGAGCAATAATTACATACGAATTCATGCAATCGTTAAGTATACATATGTATATCGTTAGGTAGGTATGGTGGTTTAGAAAACATATTTTTTATATTTTTGAAGATTTTAAGTTTTTTTTTTTAATGTGCAGATAACAATATAATTTGAAATTAATTTCTTTTGGAAAACGAATTTTCAGAAATATTTTGAACTTTTATGTAAATTCCAAAAATATGTTTTAAAAAATTTAAATTTATTTTTTTGAAATTTTGTATATTATATACCTATGTAAATATATAATTAAAAATAAGGAAAAACATTCTATGGGAGGTGTTGTTAAAGTATTATAGTGTTTTACATACATTTTGTAGTAGTAATTTGAGCAGAATAAAAATCGTAGAAGCCGTTTTTGAGAAAAGTTATATTTTCGTTAACTATTTTAAAAAATTGTTTGGCCATTATTTTTGTTTAAAACCAAATTTTCTTTTTATTGTAAGGAGTGTTAGAAAACTGTGAGCAACCAAGTTTTAATAAAATCAACTTTGTAGTTTTCGAAATACATATTAAGTTTTCAAAAACAAAAAGTTGAAATATTTTTTAAAAATGCAAAATATTAATTTTTTGGAACAGAATACCTTTAATTTTAACTTTTTGAAAGTTTGTGCATGAAAAAAATGAAAAACATCAGTTAAACAATTTTTAAGAAAATAGACAAAATAAAAAAAAAAATTATATGCGTGGTACTTATAAACCATTCCTCTTCTCCCTCATTTTGGGGGGATCACAACTCTCCCACTTATCTGCTTCAGACTAGTGATCCGCCCGTGGAGTACGCCGCGTTGACCTTAGAATATGTCGGCAAGACTACCGGTTTTGAACTGTTCCATTCCATTCCATTTCATTGCATTTGATTATACCAGGAGTTTTTGGTCTGCCTTTATTTTTTTCTTCTTCGCGATCGTGTTGGAGCTTTGTAGCATATTGCCCTTTTAACGGGGTTCTCCGGATCCCTCCTTTCAACATGACAATACCAACTGACTCGGTCCTGCTCTATTTATATTTGAAGGCTTCCACGGATCTTAGTAATTCTAATCCGATCAATCTCTGTTACTCCTGATGTCATACGAAGCATCTTCAACTCAGCTGGCCGTTAACTTGCTCTCATACTTTTCGTACATTGTCCAACATTGTGAACCGTATGTGAGTGCTGGACACACAACTAAGTGAAGAGTCTTTCCTTCAGCTTAGGGGGCATTTTTCGATCACAGAAGATAGAGGATTTTTCACGCCACTTCATCCACCCTACGCTTATTCGATGATTGATGACCTCATCACAAGTTGGTTTACTATTGATCATGGATTCCAGATAATTAAACTCTTCACACTTGGGAGGCACATTTCCATTCAAATAAATGTCTGTGATATGAATTTCCAGGTCAGAAAACGTACAGCACAAGTATTCAGAATATTTCTCAAACGTCTACCCAAACGTCAAGTCCTCTTTGCAGGGATGTACGATCCTCGCTTATGATGGCTCCATCGTCAGTAAAGAATAATTGATGCACAGTGTTCAGGACTTTAACTTCGAGCAGGTACTCAAGGACAGTAATAACAAGCAGAGGACTTATGGCTGATTTACAATGCCGCGTTGGGCGTTGCGTTGAAAGATTTGCCTGTCAACGAAAAAGTTCAGGCATAGGAATTTCTGTTTAGTGTTTACAATGACGCGTTGAGCATTATGTTACGATTTTGCATCCATTAGTAGGTACACAAACCAACGTAACGTAAGCGGCTGCAACGCAAAAGTAGAGATTATTCAACTTTTGCGTGCGTTTTGACATTTCGATTTCAATTTAGGTATGTGGCCATCTTGTGTTGAAAAAAATTTTTTTGCTCGATCTATCTCGACGCGGCCGTAACGCTTGATAAATGTAACGTACGCATCGCGAACGCGACCGCTTCATTGTAAAACAGCCATTAAGATCCTTCCAAAGTGTACACCAAGTCGAACTTGGAATACTTCTGTGACTCCAGCTGGACATCTAAAACTCGTCACTGCTTCTTTGAACATATCAATGATCATCCACACATAGGCTTCCGATACTCCTCGTTGTCTGAGGGCCAACCATACCAGATCTCGTAGTTGTCGATCAAATGCTTTTCGAAGTCAACCAACACAAGAATTTTGTCGTCATCCACAAGAAGCTGTCTTTGAGCATCGTTAATGAACTTTAGCGAACTATTTTAGAGGCTATTTTGAAGATGGTTGCTCCCTTATTCAAGTTGTTTTGTCGTATTTCTTGAATAAGTTGGTTCGCATCAGTAGCTGGGGTAGACATTTTTCCAACTCCGATACATTCTCCTCGGCGTGCTCTTTGCTTGGAGTTGGGTGCACTCTTCATTTCCTTTTTAAAGCTTCTATATTCCACTTCGAGGCGAGCTCTTTCATTTCTATCACTTGAGGGACACTTTTGCAATGCTTTGAGAGATGTATTTTCCTACTTATTACCGCCTAGCTTATTCATCATTTTATAACCACGTTTCTTTGGCTTTTGAAACTCTAAGCAATGATTTGGCTCTCTCCAACCACGTTTTCTGCAGACAATCCCACATACTTTGTGCAGTGCTCCCTGCATTGTGGACTGTGCTGATGGTGTTACACATCTAATTTTGCTCGCCTTTGCTTGTGTCAAGATTATACCACTTGATTCTCCCAGTTGTCCTTGTTTGTTTGATTTCTTTTACCACTTCTGCGAAAAATTCTGCCAGCAAAAAACGGTGTTGCTGAGCGACAGCTTCTCCCAGTATCACTTTGCAGTCTTTCACCAAAGATTTCAAAAAATTGGGTGCCAACTGGGTTTCATTTCTACCACTGCTGTAAGTGACAAGGTGTCGGTCTTATTTGATGAACCATGGTATTCAACACCATGAGACCGCATGACTTGAACATATAATTAGGATATCTTCACCAGGAGTGTTCCTGTTACCACATCCCATACCGCCATGGAAGTCCTCATAATCCTTGTTTGTCTTGCCGACATGTCCGCTCAAATCTCCGCCAAAAATCAAATATTCTATTTTTGGGATGTCCTTAAAATCTCCTTAAAATGGATGTTTTTAAAATCTAGCCAAAATGCATCTTCTTCCAATTGGATATACTGTACGCTGACAGTATACCACATATTTCCTTGCATCACCAATTTGAGAGACATCAAACGGTCACTCAACTTCGAAATGACCAACACGCTGCCAAATAGCTAGCTCTTCCGCAAGGATGATACCGATTCCTATTTTACTCAAATGTCTGATCCGTTCCGTAGTAGAACATCTTTAGGCTTTCGTCTTTATATCCAAAGAACGGGCCCTGTTTCCTGTATTTCGCCATTTTGTTTTTTGTTTTTACTCGCCTGCTTCCCATCATCTCTTCGAATTCTAGGCTTCAACTAGTCATACTTCCAACATTCCAATAGTTGCGACTCTCAGCTTCCGTCAAATCTTTGGCATTATGTACTTTGCTAGCCCCCGGAATCCGTGAAGCTCTGACCCGAGCATTTCTGCTCGTTGTCTAGATGTGAGTTTTCCATCAATCGCCTTTTACAACAAGCTGGAGGATGCTGCAGTAGTATTCATATCCGCGACTGCACGGGTACACAGAAACCATTATTAACCATTTTTCGAAAAAAAGGGGTTTTATCACAAAAATTTAGTAGGTATTTACTAGAAGTAGGTTAGGCGGTTCTTGATTTTTTCTCAGAAAAATATTTGGAGCCATTTTTGAGAAAAAATAGATTTTTTTAACAATTTACATAAAAAAATTGTATGGCAGAGATATCTACCAACAGTTATTTTTCATTCAAAGAAAATAATTTAAAAAAAATGTGTCAGGGAAGTTACCAGAAAATGCCATGTACCTATTTTAACCAAGCTTAAAAAAATGTATTCAATCATTTGAGCTGTTGTAGAATAGATTGACAGACAGATAGAATTACAAGGCCCACTCTTTTAGCCTTCATTATCATAGGAAATGTCAAATATGATCCAAATCTCGAGTTTGATTTGATTGACGCGTGCATAACTTGACCATACACAGGGTGGTTTTAAGGGTTCGAATTCCTTTCCCCCCATCCATTGGTATATACTGAGTAGCAACTTTCAAGTAAAAACAAAAGGCGCTATGAAACAAACGGTATGACCATGAAACAAATATAATCCCCCATTGTTCAATTTCTACACACGGACTTGATCCCAAGTACAAATAAAATCTATAAACGTCCTCTTTTTTCACTTGCGATAAGATGAGTCAAATCACAGAAAATGTATTGCTCTTCTCCACTTATAACTATATGTGTGGATCGATGCTTATTAAATTATGTTGGGTGCCGTGGCAGGATTTTTTACGATCGCATAAATTATCCCTTAAATCGATGTTAAACAAAAATCCTTGACGTTGAATTTCAGCTAAAGAAATCCTATTTGACTGGCAAAGTGAAATAATTTCCATATTTGTCCGCGCCCATTAAATATTTTTTATGACATGTACGAAAATTCTTCCTCAATACATCAGGCGCTGCTATTTTTATTTTTTAGTATTTTTGTGTTGGCAAATTATTATATAGCTACGCACTACAAGTCAAGCATCGCATCTTCCGTCAGACCATTAAACATACGCAAACATGCAAATGTACGTACGCATTTGGCAAAATTCCTTTCCCTCACTTTTTAGCAATTCCAAAAATAGTCACCCACCATAAACAAGAAATATCTATATTTAGGTACATATATGTACGTACTGCTATAAGATGTGATGCTTAATGTGGAGTTGCTTTAAGATGGGCCGTTGTTGAGACGTGGCCAATCTCTCTCATCATGCTCCTTCCTTATTCTCTGCGGCTTCTGGCATGATTGACTGCGCCATTATATAGAAAGGGTGAATGAGGAGAACCCAATTTCGCCATCATCCTATCCAGCATCATCGTCTCCTGCATATGAGTTAGCAATTTCCTGTTTCATTCATCCACTTCACACGATTCATTTCGTTTCTATATTTTTTTCTATTTTTTTTGTGTCGTAGATTTTTTCTCATTTTCCATACAACTCCAATCCAACATCTAAATCTAATTTTAGTGAAATGGAAAACATTTCATATGTGACGAAGATGTCTGGGAGTGATGCCAAATCGGTTTATTTGTCTACCAATTCAATGTGGGAGACCGAATGTTGACAGAAATACTATTGCCAGGGTTTAGCTTCTTCGTTTCGTCCTTGCCTGCTTCTCTATAAACTCATAGTAGTTGGTCGTAACTCTTTGGCTTTGATGGGTAGAATTTTCCAGCTAAGTGAACTTTTAAAGTTCTATTCTTGCTTTTGCTGGACCTGGATTTTTCCAAAAAAAAAAAAAAACAGAGCAAAACAAAACAAAACCTCAACCAAATCCAAACCAATGGTGGGGAAAAGGACTTCCTATCCTTTTTATTTTTGTACAATGACGAAAACGTCTTGATGCTGATTTCAATCGCACGTGTTTGGCAAGGAATTTAGTTTGTACATTATAATTTTTTTTCTTTTTTTTAAATAGCTTAGAGATTTTCTGTAAACGATAGGCTCTTCAGAATTTGATTGGATTGGAACTGTCTCCATTGCTGGGTTGAAATGGGAAACATTTAAGGAAACTGCAACCTCAGATAAAGATAACGATATGACATGCTCAGCAGTACCTACTTTCAAATTGCTGTTATTTAGCTATTTTTGGTATTTATTTTGCCTCGGAAAGTACTGCAGTGTCCTTATATGTTGACATGATGTGACATAAATGATTCGAGTTCTGTGGTTTATATTATAAGGTTGGAATTTTAATTGTGGTTGAAATAATGTCGTGTGCCTAAGGGAGCCAGTGCCAAATGAGACACACAGAATTTTTGTGTGGATATCCTTCTAAGATAATAGGATGTCAAAATGTTTTTTTTTTTTGATCTTTACATTAAGGAATGGACCAAACGAAATTAGTACAAATTTTATCTTCAGGGCTGCAATTTGTAATATGGACATTTGTGATGGATTTATGAATAGGACGATTTGAATTTGACGATTTGTGTTTGATAAAATGGCATAGGTGCATATATATTTGGGAATTTATATATTTTGAAAAAAGGTGATGATCCTGATCCTATAGGCAAATACAGACAATATGCTATAAATTAGTTATTTCTCTTTATGCCAATTTGCAACCCTTACTTGTGATTAAATTGGTTATTTCGTTGTATTAAATGTTATCTCCTCTATAAATCTTTAACTATAGGACCTCCGCTAAAAAATTTATAAGGGTCACAGGTAAAAACGCGAAAATCGCATTTACGTTCTTCAATGCATTTTTTTTTTCAAATGGTGTATTTTTTGAAAGAGATGCACGATGTTTATATTTCTAAATTTGCTGCGCAGGGTTGCAGCAATAAGTGATTGTTTGTCGGCCGCTGACCAGGTTCAGTAAAAATAGTTAAGCTATGCACAAAAAGCCTTCTAATCGACTGATTAGAAAACTTATGTAACTTCGGGTTTAGATATCCGGATCTCCAAAGTTAAGGTCTTTAGTTCTAAGATTTCATACTAGAGAGCAGATTGAGTCCCAAATTGATTTGATTTTTAATTTTGAAAAATAATGTTTTAAAAAGTTACTGCCCCAAATCTCCTCTACAATTTTGTTAATGAATTTTTTGTAATTTAAAGTAACGGGAACGACGGAAAGGCTACTTATCTAAGTTGTCCACCCTAAAATTGATGTTAGTTTTTTTTAAATAACAAAAATTATAAAACTTCCATTTAGGCTTGTTTGAAACATATTCGGTTTCATTCGGCTCGGTCTGTATTCGGTTCATTTTCATACGGACCTGATAAGTTTAAAAGGTTAACCAATATAAACGGCTTGAATAAAAACCGTGAAGCACCGAACGTCCCCTTGACACGAATTGGTTTAATTCGGTTTCAAAACTGCTCGTATTCGGTTCTAAGGGCACATATATATTCGGTTCCATAAGGTTTTTATTTTGTTTTTATTTTGAACCTAGTGCTGAAGTTTGTTGATATTTTTGGAGTTAATAAATAAAAAAAAACCTAATAGGATCCGTTAACCTATGTGTGAGAGTTCAAAATTGAAGCCGAAAACGAACCGAATACAGACCGAACCAAATGAAACCGAACATGAGTGAAACTTGCCTTAATTAGCTTCAAAAAATTCTGACTTTAATTCACTAAATACCAACAAATTTCCTTCTTAAAGGGTGATTGAGTCCTTTTTATGATAAATTTTTAAATGTGCGTTTCCATTTTAGAGAGTACTTTCGCTAGAAAACTCTCGAAAGTGACTCTCGGGTATCTGTCTTCCCCTCTGGTGAGCTAATTTCATGATTGTGTCCACTTGCAAGTTTTACCCTCGAGAGCATCTTCGCCCTGTTTTTACTCTCAAATAGATACGCACCTTAAGAGTTTGCACATGTGTTTCAAGTGCGACGCTGTACGCAGCGATGACTGCAGATGTGCTGCACATTAGATACGTTTCCGATGGTAGTATTCGTGAGGATTTTCCCACTTTCATAGATGCGTCTTAGGAACAACCGTGTTCCGTGTTATTTTATTAAACTGGCAAGGAGTACGAATCCGATGAAGAAGATTGGAGATAAACAAGTGCCGAGATTCAGCTAATTCGAACCGCAGGGAGTGAGTGAGATGAGTCACTTTTCGTCGAAAATCGATTCAGTTAGCAAAAGTGAGTGAGTGAGCGAGTGAAATGAAATATCAGATTACTAGCCAGATATTTCCGCTGTGACTTGGTGTATGTGTTGGTAAATTTCCAGTTTGTCTGCTATTACACGATGAAACTAGATGCATGCGCCTTCTTCGAATTCTTCTTTGTTTTATCGTCCGCTGATTCAAGCGCTATTACACGTTGAAACCAGATTCATGGAACACATTTGACAGTTCTCTTTATTTTTCATTTCCGAGTTGGACTGTGTCAAGGTTGCCACTTTACTGCAATTGCAGTAGATCTACTGCATTTTTTTCTCAGAATATATCTACTGCCATAATAAAATCTGCTGCGCTTGATTTTTCAAACAATAATTAGCAGGTACATAAAGTGAAAATCGGATAGGTAGGTACATAGATTTACTTCCCAAAACTACAAATTTTATTACAATTTAATTTTTTATATGAGCTTTGATAGTACTTGCGGGCTAAATTTATAGTTTTGGGAAGTACGCGAACAGGCATATTATTAAAAATATTTGAGCTAATTTTTATTTATATTTTTCATTTTTACAATTATATTTATTTTATTATTGAAAAAAAAAGACTAAATATAAGTTTACTGCGAAAAAAGTTTTTTTGCAAATTTAATGTGAAAAATTTTCAGAGAAGTGGTAACCCTGACTGTTTGTTGCGTCGATGTTTACTCCTCGCACAACGAAATCATATGAAACAAGTACTAAAGAAACGGACAAGAGAAAAGAGAAACGTCAAATAGTTGCACCGAAAGTTTTACCCACGCGACACAGGGCAGTTTTTCTCCGTCTCATCTTTTCGATTAGTTTGTTCTCTTTTGCACTTATGGTGTTCGAAAAGTTGCATGCGTCTAGTTTCATCGTGTAATGCGGGGTATACACTGTTCAAATGCATGTCATGCATGTGAGAGTGTGTTAGTGAAAATGACACACGTATACATGGTGTGTATGCTTGAAGCAAAATCAAAACATATTGATTTTTGTTCAATCAGACCGACAGCATTGACATAATGTATATTCGAGAATGATTGCTTGATCATGCATGAGCTCATTTTCGAATAGAAGCCGATGAGGAAACATTATGTATGTAGCGGAATATGTTGAAAATGGAAAATGAAACTTTTATTTTGGAGTTTATAAAAACTAATTCAAATAAAATGAAACGATAAAATTTGAAACAATTATTTTTCCGATGAAACGACAAAGAATAACATCCGTGATCGGACCAGAACCATACGTCTTTTCGCTTCAATATTTCAGTAAAAATAAATGATTGAAGCCTCATGCATGATGTGTGTATATGCAATTGAAAAAGAACTTACTAATACACTCCCACACGCATGACAAGCATTTGAACAGTGTATACCCCGCATAATAGCAGACTTTTGGATAGGTATACGTGCTTTTCTCAAGAATTCCTATTCATGGATAGGAATTGAAATAAAAAAACAACAACGTAGATGAAACCAACTACATTTTTATTGATTGTAAAATCTTATTTTATTATCATAATATGCACATATGTATATGTATGTATTTTAAATAAATTTATATTTCTCAAGAGTGAAAACTCACATTCAACTTTAATTACGACAAAAAAATAATTGATACAAAAGATACTCCATTATTAATGTTTCAATGTTGTACTTGTTTTTTCATTTCGCGTCCATTAGTGGTGATGTGAAACAGAATATCAAACGTATGAGTGTGACAAGGAGGTTTAATTTGGCTCTTTTATATTTATTCTTTGTCTCATGTTCGAAACTAAATTCGAACTTACGCATTTCACTTAAATAGCTGAATCACTTTTGCGAGTGAGGTGAGATGAGTCGGCGAGTAAGGCTAGTCATCTCATCTCACTCACTAAAATAGCTGAATTTCGACACAGGAAACGACTTCAGCAGTCACTGCCGAAGATAAGTTGTATGGAACTTCTACACCTAAGGATACCTAGTTGTTTTTGCCCGTTTTTGAAAAATTCAAGTCAACGTCAATTCGATAGTTAAATGTTCTTCATTTAACGTTTATGAACAATTTCTCTGGGCATTGCACCGCAGATGATGTTTTCACACAGGTGACTTTAGTAAAATGCATTATCGAAGACAATTATGCTTATGCAGTTAAACTTGTATTTGCCTTTTCGAACAGAAGACTTTTACAGGTTGCGTTTGAGAACATTCTGCAAATGCATTTTTGACGCAGAATACGTTTGCGAAAACGGCATTTTACTGGCAAGGCTATTGGCCAAATTATCTTGTCTCTGCTCAAGAAGAAGCTTAAAATTTCACTCGAAATCGAACGTCATGTGTGGGAATAGGATTATACAGATGTGCCATTACGTTTCCGAAATTCGAGGCGGTGTTATGCAATGCAGACCCAGAGGGAAGTAAAATCACTGTAAAGACACCATACTACAGCCACAAACTGTATAACATCATTTCACAAAGGTCCAAAGCACCCGCTGTTCGAGACAGTGTGGCAGTTATGAAAGAGGTTATTACTTTTATCAAATGTCAAACTCATCTACTCACATTGCTTTGTGTGACCAAGTGTGTAGAGCGGTATGAAGTGTACTCCAATTTTCTGTAGAATTCATCATGATTGTGGAGACTCACAACAAAACCCCCCCCCCCCCCCCCCCCTTGATCGAAATCTTGGATCCCACGCTTGAAGCAGAATCGGCAGTATAAGAGTTTTGTAGAGCATGCACTCCATCCTACATACGTGTGAGGAGTTTTTGATGCGCTGAATTAGCACCCGTGTTTGCTAAAGAATAAGTCGTTGTTGGATCTCGACTTAAATGTCGCTCTTAGCATTAACAACATACTTCGAAGTAGTTGCTATGAACTATGACGTTTTGTACTATCCAGTTTACAGATCTCCCATTGTTTGTTGAAAACATGTTTTGGTATTGTCCTGGTTTACTTCAAGGCCAACAAGTTTCAACTCTTCTTCAATTGCCGTGAAACACTCATATCATCTACACATCCCAAGTTCAGCCATTGCCATAAAGAGCTTCTAAAAATAAAATCTATAATCATGATCTGCCTGACCGAAACCCACACTGGTACTTGCCAATAATTGTGTTGCAGATAAACTTAAGACGCTCACATAGAACGCGTACTCGTATAGGATCCTGCGTCTGACTTTAATCAGGGATATGTCCCTATATAGTTCTTGCAGGACACAGGATTTCCTTTTTTGTAGATATATTTCATCAAGCTGTTAGACAAGTCAGCGGGTATGCTTCATTTCACCCAACTTGTTGGATGATTTAATGAATGCACCTCCTCAGCACATGCGATTCCATGCTTCAGACAAGACTTATAAATATAGCAATGGGTGACACCAAGTTGAAAGTTAAAGCAGGGGAACTGCACAGGATGGAGTCTTATCTCATCTGATTTGGCTCCTTGCTGTCAACTAGATATTGGTTAAACTAAATATGAGTGACATCAAGGTTGTTGAATACGCCAATGACATTGTGTAAAAGGTCTCAGGAATATTTTTGTCCCATCTCTATGCGATCTCTTTCAATTAGCCCTCGACAAGCTCAGTAATTGGGCCTATAGTTACAACGTTAACAGAATTGGTGTTGTTTACAAGGAAAATTAATACCCCCAACATAAACCCGACAGCCATTAACGGAACTGCGCTTCAGATTTCGGGTACCGCCAAATATCTTGGTTTTGTACTTTACCATAAACTGAACTCAAAAGGGAATATTAAAAAAGGAGAGAAAAATCCTCAATAGCGTTCTTTCCTTTATTTGTAGTCAAATTTTAGGTAAACTATGGGGTCCCAGCCCTATAGAACCATTCAATGCATGTACTGTACGTAGCCATAATTAGGCCAATTCTAACGTACGCATGTTTGGTCTGGTGGCCAGCCTTAGATAAGGAACCCAATGTAAAAACCATGACTAAAATTCAAAGACTAGAATGTATTGGCACATGCACAGCCAGTGCTATGTGAACTACACCTACGGCTGCCATAGAAACTTTGCATTCACTAGCTTTGCTCGATCTGTTTTGGAGGCAAAAGTCCTTTAAGACGTAAACAGTGTAGTAATTGGAAAAAAGCCCACTACGGTCAAAAAAACATAATGATCTTTACTGACATAGGCATTAAAACAGATACGTTACATCGCACATAGATTTTAACCCAGTGGCGATGACAGATATTCCTTCTAGGGAACTCTGGAAAGAAAACAGGACCATAAATGCAAATCATGTTGGGGTGCTACTGACGGTTCCAAAACAGATAAAGGGGTTGGGTCTGGTATCTACTTGGAAAACCCGGCTATAAAGAGATCAATAAAGCTTCCAAACGTTTGCAGTGTATTCCAAGCTGCGGTGCTTTTCAATAGCAATATAGACATTTTCATGAAGAGCCAGGCGACAATTAAAGTTATTTCTGCAATCACTATAAAGTCGAAACTGGTAGACCGTTGTCGAATTGAACTGAGATCTCTAGGCGCAACAAACACAGTTACCCTCGTCCCAGGACAAAATGGATTATTTCTTAATCCGAGCCAAATCTAATCTTCGGTACTTATGCCACTAGAGCATCAGGAAATAAAATGCACGACTGGGTCGCACGTACTTGCTCTAATGTTCAAGACACTGCGGATTTAAGAAAATTGTATATAAAAACATTGAAATTATGAGAGAAAAATGTATAGAGAAGCATGAAATACGACATTTAAATTGGCTAAACCAGCTCTTTTGACAGTTTGAGGTGAAAAAAAAGAATGCCATCTTAATTCTTGATTGAATATGATTGTATGGGAAAAAAAATTTAAAATCGTTGGAACGGTTTTTTAAAAAATTAATTTTTTATATATACAATTCTTACAACATTTCTAAGAACAAATTTGGTATGCAAATATGAAGTATATATTTACGTGTATATAAAAACAAAATTTGAAAAAAAAATTGTCAACCCGTTTTCGAGATATCGAATTTTCAAAAAAAAAAATTTGAAACTTTTTTTAAAAATCCAAAAACTTTTTTTTTGAAAATTTTGATATGCAATATTATTTAATCTTATCTGAAATTTGTATATAAAAAAAATCATCTAAATCCGTTAAGCACATAATGAGAAAACTCAAAATAAAAAAATACGTTCTATGACAGGTACTATTAATAGTTGCAAACTGTAAAATTTTATAATTTTTGGTAGTAGATCGTACTAATTTTAGTATACGAAAAAAGTTTAATCAAAATCGTAGGAGTCGTTTTTGAGAAAAAAATATTTTCCTTTGTGGTTTTTTTACTTTTGTATGGCAGGTACCGTTATTTTTTCATAAATGTAAATTTTTTTCTAAAAATATTTTAGAAAGTACTAAAAAACTCATAAGTATCGAGTTTCAAAACAATCGATCATGTCGTTTTCGAGATATTTGATTTTCCAAAAAAAATTTTGAAACATTTTTTATAAATCCAAAAAATATTTTTTTCAAAAATTTTGGTACACAAAACTATTTATATTTTTTGGAAGCTTCTGTATAAAAAAAATAATTGAAATAGGTCGTACTGTTTTGAAGAAAATCAAAAATTAAAAAAATGGTTCTTTGGGAGGTACCATTAATAACCATTTTTGAAAAATGGTTTTTCACCCAAAGGAAGCTTTTACTAAAATAAATTTATTGAACTTTTTTTAAGAAAAGTTGTCAAGAGAAAAAACGATTATTTAAAATTGATAAAAAAAATTGTATGGCAGGTACCGTTATTTTTGTTCTAAAAAAGAAATGAAAAAAACATGTCGGCAGAATCACCAAAAACCACTATGTACCAAGTTTGAACAAAATCGATCAAGCCGTTTAGGCTGTAGTCGAACAGACAGACAGACAGACAGACAGAATTGTGCCACCCACTTTTTTCGTGTCCTCTATCATCGTAGTATCATGTTTGATTGTTATCTAAAATTTTTTTTGTGCACGAATCCAAAACTTGCCTTATAGTACCTATAATCGCAAGTAAAAAGTAGAATCCACCATGATTTCTTTGAAGCTGCAGAAAAAACTGAATATTTACTTAAGATAAGTAGACCCAAATTTTCGCTCGTAGTTGGAATCCTAACATGCCACAACTCATTGGGAACCCACATGGGCAGAATAGGCATCAGCGCATCTCACTTATGTAGAGGGTGTCAAGATGAAGAGACGGAAGAGGGCTCATTCCTTTATGAATGCCCTATTCTGTCCAGAACTAGAAAAGACACCCTCGTAGAATACTTTTTCGAGGAAATTTTCGACATCTCAACGGTGCCACTAAAGAATATCTTGCAATTCTCTCAGAAGTCAGGATGGTTTAAGGAGGCATCTAATTCATAAACTTGTCCTCAATTCCACACCCATCCCCTCCTCACACCTATCTACCCTTAAACTGGGGAGGGCAATGGAGTGAGATTATGCGATTGTCGTATGATCACCCCCTCTAACCTAACCTGTTTGGCTTTTTTATAAAACTTCCGGGTGTTGATTCGATTGCGAGACCCTTCGATCTCCTCGAGCTTTGAGGGTGGTGACTCCTCTTTAATAGAACTTTCAACACCAAGGCTTCTCATTTTTCTCTCAAATCATAACAGAAATATTTTGTATGTGGAAGGGGAGCTAACGATGAGAGCTACCCACAGCTCCAAAGCCCGGAGGGTTAAGTTCTTGATCAGTCTTAGGACAACAAACCGGATAATCCGATTTTAATGGACTATAACCAAATTGTGTCTTTTGTAAACTTTGGAGAAATCCAATCAAATAGTAGTTCAAAATAGTTTCAATATCTTTCTTCTTTCACGAAAATGTTTCTCAGTATAGGTTAGTTTTTTCTTCTACGCAGATATTAACGACCTCATATAAAGATGATAATGTGATGAGGAATACAAAAATATCTGTGTATTCTTTAACTGGAATGTCAATATTAAATGTTGGTTATTTTTGCCAACCTTATACCTCCATCTTGTCTTATTTCTCCACACTATAGGAACATTTATAAATAAAAACGAGCTCATGTTTTTATTATGTGACATAAAAATAAATACAGAATCTTATGATTGGAAAAAAAAAATGGCGTTATTATCATCTTTTTTTTTCTTCTTCTTATCACACCTTTAGGCAACTATATTATAATGTTAGCTGCTTCTCTTTTATGTTGCAATAAAGACACCTCATTGCGTCCTCATTCTAAGTAAATTGTCACCATATCAATATAAATGCGAAAACGACTTCTAACTTCCAACTTCCGTATACCTAAGGAATCAAAGAAAAATTGCGATTTTTGCAGAAAATGAAACAGAGGACATCCAAAGGAATATGGAGGACTAGAGAAAAATAAACACATACAACATCCGTATATAAGACAATCTAAGTGAATTACAATTCCCAAGGGACCGATAAGATTAATAACAATAAAACCTAATTAGCTACATCGATATACTGGTGCTGTGTTAGTCAAACCCCCGACATAGCTTCAATGGCTAACGGCTACGGCAAAATGACAGCCTGAAAAGCCAGTCAGCAACAATCACTCAGAGAAGCACGAAGGACAAGCCGAGTCGGGTCGATAGTGATCCTGATGCCATGCCACAATGCCGATGCTGTACAGGCACGCACTAATAGAGAAACGTTTACGCCAACAGGCCAATGTGTTTGTGCGTGTGTGTGAATGTATGCCAATTGCCAAACCCGAACAAGGATATATTTTCTGGCCAAAATATTCAATATAACGATAAACATTCAATAGGCCAAGAACGGATGATAAAACTCACAGACACTTCCAGTGCTCTTGGCGTTAAAAGGACCTTTTCGTTCAGCTAGCCAGATCCGGCCCGCCTATAGCAAAATGTATTGGGAATTTGTAACATCGCGTCGATGTGTATGGACGGCCGAGTCGGTTTCGGAGGCAACCGGTATGTTAGACAGTTTCCAGTCGGAAGCAATTCTACTCGTTCTCACTGGACGTCAAGTTGATGAGCGGGTGAGTGCTTGAGGGATATCAATAGGCTAAGCTAAGGCTGACCAAAAACGTAAACGACCAGCTAAACGGAGTACAAATCGAAAAGAAAAATTATCCTCTGCCCGGCAGTAGGAGGACCCCCTACGGGTATGTTTGGTGAAAACGTTAACTCAGCGAATTTTATACTGATGGCTTCGTCTTGTTCAAGGGTTCTCCATCTCCTATCTCCAGCCTTTGCTCCTGCTTCTGTTTCAGCCATGCCTAGAGCGGCAATCGGGTGGCAATTTAGTGATGGAAGACTCTCATAAACATGAACGTACACACATTAGGGCAGGCCAGCTGAATGTGCGGAAATGATGTGTTTGAAAATTTATACACACTTTCAGCTATAAAGTATAAATGTATTGTACATACATAGTACTGTGGTGGTGGGTTGAAAGTGGGATGGCAGCGGGCGGAAGAGACTGTCAATATTTACATCGGACATTGTAAACAGACATACGGCACTTGAAGAGGGTTTGAGTTGAGCATGTGAAGTTGGGAAAAGTCGCTCGAGATTAGAGGCATGATATGGTGCTGATGATGCTTGGGAAGTTGTACTTTGTGACACATTGGTTTATGGCTTTGTAAATGAGAGAAAATTTCTCTTCATTCCTTATACTATAGAATATATGTATAGTCAATGATGAAGGGGTTTTAAGACAAAAGCTTTAGTCCCTTTAGCATTGAAGACCTTCTGAGAAAGTAACAAATTGTTTGTGAAGTTGTGAAATGGGTAATGGCTTCGAGACCTATGATCTATATATTCATACATATATTTCCAGACAAAGAAACTTTAGCATAGAATTTCAATGTTTTTTGGTAAATATGTAAGTTTATTAGGTATAAACACTCTCTCATGTTAAGTTAGTTTGTAGGACTAGTGAGAATGTAAGAGCTTCAATATCTTTCAAAGGGTTTTCCAAAAGGGCTGGGTTGCTGTTTAAATAGAACAGAACAAGATGTGTAGAAAAATTCTCTTTTTATTTGAAGGATATGCAGACTTAGGCAAGAAGGCTTAATTCGCCAAAGTCATCGTCATGCGTAAATACCTTCACAGGGGACAAAAATGCCCTGGCTATGACATTAGAATAACTATATAGGAAAAGTAGATGCTTTTGCTGGCACAATCGGAAGATTAGGCTGCACGATTACGAACTCAGGTTAATCGACTTTGCTGCGGAGTGACACGTTGTGGTATCTAGTATATGCATTTCCCATATCTTGATATCCACAAGCAGACATGACGCTTTCATGGTCAATTCGCCGCCAGCCTGATTGAACACATTTCGATCGACAAAAGGCACTCCTTCATCTGTAGCAAGGATGTCCGAAAGTTCTGAGGAGCCAACCTCGATTCGGACTATTCCCTTGTTGTAGCCAACCCCGTGGGACAGTGCAATAGGAGAGGATAGTACAACAGGTAGTGCACGCAATGGAAAAGGACCTCAACCAACTTGGCTTGTTGGTTGAGGCCCTAATAATCCACCGCGGACTGTATTGTCACCTTAAGTAAGTGTAAGTAAGTATTTGTAATAAAGTTCTATCATTTGGACGTATACAAACAAAAACTTTAATAACAAACAGCTGCCACAGACAGTCGATATCTACGTGTCACTGCAGGAAAACCTTTTATTTTATTTTATTTTTTTTTGGTAAATTGTATTTCATTTTATTTTTTTCTCTTTTATACATACAAACATCATACATACATTGATTTGTATTGACTCTCCTAAGGGTTACAAGGCTCCCGCTTCCCTACTCTGTTCCCTCTCTTCCCCTTTCTATCACCTTATCTTTTCTCACTGCCTCTAGTTCCTTTATCCACTCTTCCCCCTTCCCCGTTTCGTCCATTATTTCCCTCATCCTTTCCCCTATTGATTTTCCTTCATCTCCGCCAGATCTGCATCTTTCTATTATACATGTTCCCAGATCTCTTGTTCCCCCTCACATAATTCTGCACACTCTCTCCTCTACCCGTTTCCAGTACTAACTTGTTTTTTTGTCTTCGAACCCGCTTTTAAATATTGTGGAATCCCTTTTCTGTCATTACTTCTTTTTTCTTTATACCACCTGTTGTAACTGGGTTCTCTTATTCGTTTACTTCTTTCCTTCTCTTGCTCTTTGCTGTCTTCTCTTTCTACTCCCTCATATCCATTCATACTGTCTTCTCTTCCCTTTATTTTTTTCTCTCCATTGTTCCCATAGTGACCCTCTTCCCCGTCAATCTCTCTGTCTCTCTTTTATCTCCTCTAAACATTCCCTTGCTATTTCGCTTTCTTTTCCATCTGTTAATTTTTGCTCATAATTCCATGCCCTTTTTCGTGCTCTAATCATTATCTTATATCGTTTTGTTTCCTCTCTTACCATGTACCCTGGAGTTTGCCATTCTACCCCTAGTGCCCACTTGAGGTACCTTTCTTGCACCCTTTCCATTTCTTGTCTCTCCTCCCATCCCCATACTTCCACCCCATATCCCATCACCGTCCACACCAGAGTGTCGAAAAGCCACATCTTCCTCCCTCAATCCTTCTCGAATTTCCTCTTTCCAATCCCCCATGCTTCTTTCATGGCCACTGCTGCCTTTTTTATTCTGTCCTTCATATGTGCTTCCTGCCCTCCATTCTTTTTGAACACATACCCCAGGTATTTAAATTCTTTTACTTCTTCGATCTTCTTTCCCCTCCATCTCCAGTCTACTGTTGTGTTCCTCCCTCCTCCTTTCCTGAACCTCATCACTTTCGTCTTTCCCACATTTACTTCCAGTCTTTTCCTCTCGAAGTACTTCTCCAGTCTTCTTATCATGCTTTGCATCTCTTCTTCATTTTCGCCATTTTTTTTACTCTTTTATGATATTTTATTTTATTTTATTTTATTTTATTTTATTTTATTTTATTTTATTTGATTTTATTTTATTTTCTTTTATTTTATTTTGTTTCATGAATATGTTTCTTTATTCCATCCATCAACACGCTCACAGGAATGGTTGAGAGTTGTTGAGGTTCTACAAGAGCTGCTGCACCACCAAAATTAATTATTTATTTATTTAAGCTATATTTAAGTATTGCTTTATTTTTTAAAGTTCTTGAGAATTTTGAGTTACTTACGAATCGATTTCAAAATCATCTTACATTCTTTCAAAGTTCATAAATTTATTCAAGATAATTTAATTAAAATTTACTTTGACATTCAACTAAATAAAGTTGGTAGCTTAAAATTTTTGAAAATTCTTTTGACAAATTCTTCAAAATTTTTCTTGAATAAGCTTTTGTTGATCACAACATTTAATAAGCTTAAGAACTGATTTATCTTTTTCAATTTCAATCCCAAATTTATTTAATCAAATCATTTTGGAATGTCCTTCAATATACATACATAGGCACCTTGTATCTATAGCAGTTTCTTGAAAGTTTTCTTGCCTTAGTCGACCTGTTTCAAGCAATCACCCCATAACATACATGCATAGAAAAAATAGGACAAAAAGACTCTAGCACATACCCAATTTCATATTTGTATATCTTTTTCAACATCAACGTTGAACTCCTTACAAAAATGTAACAGGATATTTTTTTATGTCTGTGATGCTTATTGCCACTTAAGTTTTTTTTTTTTTACTTCAGATGAAAAAAATAACTTTTCCTCAGTGTCCTTAAAACGTAAGGAGATTTCGTTTTTCACTCTGCAAGCGTTTATTTATGGGTCAACAATTTTTGGGTGCAAAATAAAAATGTTCCCAAAACTAAGGTCGGACAGGATTGGTCCTTCTATCCATACAAGCACTACGGGTATATATGCAAAAATATAATCAACGTTTTTTCCTCGTTTTTACTCGAGTTATTTCATTTACATATGTTGCATGTTCGTCCTTAAAAAAAAAACTTTTATGTTATTTTTTTTGTTGCCTGTGCAATTTCGAGAGTAGAATTCACTTCCAGAAGAGACGAGAGTAGGATTGAAAAAAAAATGGGGTGTGAGTTGAAAAAAAAAATAAAACTTTAATTTATACAAATCGGACCATTTTATAAAATAGCAAAAATTGTTTGAGCAAAAAAAAAAAAAAATTAAGGATATAAGCTTGAAGTGCAAGCAGCATACTATTGAAGCCCGTACCCGTATACATGTGGATTTGAAATTGGGTTTTTTCTAGTATAAGGATATTTTTTTTTTTTTTGTAAAGAGATTTTTTAATCATGACTCGGTATACAGATGATTTTGGTTGCATTTTACCGAGGGAACATGTAGGTTCGGAAAAGGGAATTAAAATTTGCTGAATATGTTTCTGTAAGAATTATTTTATTATTTTTTCATTTTAATGTAATTTTCTTATTTACTGAATTTACAAACAAAATTTGTGAGTAATCATTAAATTTGAACTTTTTAACACCAACTGTCCATCTGCGATCGCATGTATTTGTTTGCCATTCTCATTTTAACTTGTTTTTGAAATGAAATCCGTGACTAGGTCATGTGTTGCTTAAGCGGCATTAAAATGTGAATATCTATAGTCTATTTCTGTATCCATAAGTGGGGCTTGGGATCCTTGGCACATGAGAAATTTGAAAAAGAAAATTGTTCAGTTATTGGTCAGAAAAGGTCAACTAGTCCTAGAAATTGGACAGCCCTTGATAACTTGTTTCTCAAGGTCACGCACAAAAAATGCTTACCATCCGAAAGATTTCTAGATCTTGGTAAAAGGTCAACTATTTTCAGTAATTGGTCAACCATAGATTTTTTTCTATCAATTTTTATGAGGTGCAAAAGGTCCGGAGCCCTTTATGCGGTAAAAAGGAAAAAAGCGGACATATCAAAGAATATGACGTTTTGTTTTTACTCCTAGATTCAGGTGAAGAATTTGAAATTTTTATTAATTTTTACTTTGAGCTAATTGATTCTCAACCAACAGGTGCTAGGTGCTTCTAAATTGGTTGGTTAGGTTGGTGTATGCTAAATTGGTTGAGGTTAATCACTGCTTATATGGTCGAAAAGAACAGGGGCAGTGCCCATCAAGTACAATTTTCAAGAGCTAGTAAGACTTAGGCGAGGAACGCACTTGCAGTTTTCAGTTCTTACTTTTTACTTAAGATGGCGCTCATAGTCCAGGGTGGACTGACTACGGCTTCAACCAACAAGCCCCTCTAGCCAGCTCGGTCTCTAGTTAGCTGCATCCAGTTACGCACTACAAGTTGGATGAGGTCATCCTCCACTTTAGTACGCCACCTAAGTTGGGGCCTTTCTTTGCTGCGGAGACTATCAGGGGTAGATTTGAAGACTCGTCGGGCTGGTGCGTCGGTGTTCATACGCTCCACGTGTTCCAGCCATCTTAGCCGCTGTATTTTCAGATTTTTGACCAGGTAGTCGTCCTTTTAAGGCCCGTCAGACTCATTATTGTTAAATCTTCTACTCCATACTCCATCGATACATACAGGACCGAAGATGTACCGAAGAATTTTCCTTTCAAAGCATTCAAGCAGATTCTTATCCGCTTTTGGTCGGATCCATGCTTCTGCCCCATACAGCAGTACCGGGATGATTAGGGTAAGACACTAAAGGAGGTATCCATCGTGATGTTTTGCCGGAGTCGACGATGTTGAGATTCCTTTCTCGATGATAGCATTCTTCATCTTGTCCTCATTCACAGCCAAACCCATTTTCGCTGCCTGCGATTCAATACTTGCAAACGCGACGGTATTAGCTCGCTTAGTTCTCCCAATGATGTCAATATCATCTGTATAAGCCAGTAGTTGAACGGATTTTTGAAAAACTGTTCCTCTGTTGTTGGCTTGCGATTTGCGTACAATTGCTTCAAGAACGATGTTAAACAGACTGCATGATAAGCCGTCGCCTTGTCTCAAAGCTTTCTCGACATCAAAGGGGTCGGTGGTGTTCTTACCTCCACAAGCGGACGAGTTTGGCAGGGACGCCAAGAGCAACATGTCTATAGTTCTTCTCTATCCAAACAAGCATAAGCGATTTTGAAATCGATAGAGAGGTCGATTTCAAACTCCAGGGTTTTTTCCACAACATTTGATTGACACGACTACGGTTGATTTCCCAGGCCTAAAACCACACTGATAGGGGCCAATCAGATTGTTGACAAACGGTTTTAAGTGATCACACAGTACAGATGACAAGATTTTGTATGCGACGTTGTGCCAGTGCCTTTGTGTAGGCACAGGTCAGAGCATCTCCTTTCTTGTAGATGTGGCTCATACACACTGTACCGAGGTACCATTCATCGGGCATATTTTCATCCGACCAAGTTTTGGAGGTAAGTTGGTGTAAACTCCCTACCAAGTCATCTTCCCCTGCTTTGAATAGCTCGGCTTGGCAGTCCATCCTTGTACGCTTTAAGCTTGGCTATCGCTAACTGCACTTCATTTAGGTCGGGTGGACGGAAATTTTGACCATCATCGTCCTAGTTAAATGGAGTGTTTTGTCTAACAGCGGAATTTTGGCCACCTTCGCTGTTTGGCAGTATAGAAAAGTGTTGTTTCCAGATCCTCAACACGGACTGTGTGTCCGTGTGTCCACCATATTCTCTCATCTCGGTAGGCTTCCGTTCTAGCCTTATAGCTAGATTTCCTCACCCTTCAGTAGATCTGTCAAACATCCCCCCTGCTACTACAGTTCTCATTAGACTCGACCGCCCACTTCAGCATGCTCTATCTTTTTCCTCCTGAGAAGTCGGTGTTCCCGGGCTGCTCTCTCAGCAGCTCTGGTTTAGGTCTGGAGCATTGATTGGTAGGCCTTATTCTTTGCTGCATTCGCCAGCCTGCACTCCTCATCGAACCAAGGGTTTTATTGTGGTGGCCTAGTGAAACCCAGCACATCAGTGACGGCACTCCTGATGGCATTTTGGCAGTGTTTCCACTGGCCTCTGCAGAAGGTGCTGGTGGCGGGCCTGCTGAGAGATTATGAGAGATATGGTTTTCAAAAGTCTTGGCGATTTCTTGCGATTTTAACTTCGCAACGTCGCTCATCGCTGTGGCATGGTGCAGGGAACTAAGTCCCCGGGAACCAAGTCCACCGAGGGCCTTAGTTCTCATTTAATGGGAACTATATCCACTTTAACGAAGTGGACTTAGTTCCCAGGCAAGGTGAGCAAGTAGTCCACTTCTTTATGAGAACTAAGTACACATTTTAAAATATGGAGAGGGAACTAACTTCCAACGATAAAAATTACAAAAATTCAAAATTCCGCGAAAACTTTGCATACACCCAACCTCGCACCTACCCCAAATCCTATAGTGAGCCCAAGCAGGGGGGTTGCAGGGGGGCAGCATGTCCCCCATACATAACTCACTGTTTGTTCGCTGTTATGCTGGGTGCTAGCACTGTATTTATGTAAGACAAAGCATTACGGCGAATAAACAGTGAGGTATGTATGGGGGGGCATGCTGCCCCCCTGCTTGGGCTCATTATAGGCTGGGTGTATACAAAGTTTTTTTGGCATTTAAGGAATCTTTGAATTTATCCTATATAGCCAACAATTGTGAAAAGTATTTCTATTTTATTTATAAGATTGATTTTTTATTTGGAAGTGGGAATTAAATACACATTTAAAGGGAAGTAAAACCACTCAGTTTTTGAGGAATTTTGTTCCCACCTTCTATGAGAACCAAGTTCACTTCGCTGAAGTGGACCTAGTTCCCATTTAATGAGAACTAATTCCCTCGGTGGACTTGGTTCCCGGGGACTTAGTTCCCTGCACCCTGTGGCATCACGGATATCCGCATTCGTACTTGAGCTACCACCAAGTAGTGATCCAAGTTTATGTTGGCACCTCGAAACGTTCGGACATCCAGGATACTGGAAGCATGTTTGTCTTCTATCGCAATATGATCAATTTATTTGTTAATGACAGAAGATCACAAGGTCGTTCCTAGGCATATCATCAACAAAATATGTATTATTTAACGATGCGACTGCGTTAACGCATGGGCGTGTAAAAGAACCTCGCAGTGTGTGCATGGCAATAATTTCTTGTCGCTGAGATTTCATTTACGGTATGTCATTTGCCGCCATACAAATACACTTAAGAAAATTTCCCTTACAACCTGCTAGAACTTCCTTCCTAGCCTAAGGCACTAACAAAGATAAACAAAAAGACACAAAAAAAGCTAACAAAATAATAATTCTTAGATAAAATTCGTCTGGCCTTGTGTTTTTTTTTTCCAATGCCCACGGACTACACACACGAGAATATAGCGAGGATAAATTTGCCATAGGAAATCGGTAAACGTAAGGTCCCATAACTACATATACGTACTCCCTATTTCAAACCCTCTTTTAAGCCCAACCATTGCTCGATCCAATTCAACCTGCTACCCCACCGGCACCGTTTATAATAGAGTGAAACAGAAAATAGAACAAAAATGAAAAACTAAAATGAAGAACGACAGTCTGCTGCTTGGTTGGCGCTGCTTATTTAAGTTAGTTTTTCATGGATATGACAAGTCCTTATCGTGTCCTAGCAAAAAAAAGGAACGGAAATAGGAGCACAATAGACACAAAAAAAAACCAACGAACAGAAGAAGACACAAAAGACGAAGCGAAAAAACAACAAATTATTTCAAGGGACAAATTGCTGTGAATAAAAGTCCCGCACTGATGCGGAAAGGGATAAATAAATTTATGAACAATTTATTTTTTAAGTTTGTCCCGTTTCGTTTTTTTTTTATTCTTTCTCTATTTCTTTCCCATCCACAATTCACTTTGCTTTGTTTGATCTTAAATTTTTCTTCCATTTGTTAATAAAAAAAACCAAAACCTAACCATAAATCCATGGAGACGAAAACTATTTTCATTCCAGAAGAGAGCATAGGATGGATTGGGGCCTGATATCGGTTATGTCTATATGAAAATTGTGTGACTTTATGTTTGACAGGAAATCTGCAAATGAAGGGACATTTTATATGGTTTTTCATTTCGTATGGAAGATTCTTTTTTGTATTTTTTTTTTCAAATTCTAACTTTTGAAATAAAAATATGCTACTGAATGAAGTGAACTTCCTTAAGAAAGTTCTCAATTTAGTTTTGGATTATTCGAGTGGAGAGCGTGCATCCTGTTTTATTGTCGCTATGAAAGAAGAAGGCCAAAGGTCCTATTCAGAGAGTTTTATATTTTTTGATGTGTATTTTATCGTAAGGATGAGTTCGTTTTTCTCATTTTTATTTTTATTATATTATTTTTTTTTGTTAACAATTGCTAAGGAACTAACCGGAAAAAGAGGGTAGAACTTTTTAATAGGGTTGTGCCATAAACATATTTTTTTGTTTGATTTTTTTCTGTATCAACAGAAGTTACCTACTTTGAGATAGGTTTCTTTTCTTATACTCAAGGAAAAAGTTTTTTGTGTTCGTCTTTTTTGCTGTAGGCAGGAATTACTTCATTATTATAGAATTTTATTAAGAGTTGCTATCGAAGTTTTTTTTAAGTTTCTTTTATTTATTAAGATTGAAATGTTTTGTGTGTTTTTTTTTGTACAATTTTTGAAGCTGGAATTGGGTATGAAGGTAAATCTCTACCTGCCCTTATGGATTTTTTTTATTTTCTTGGAACATATTAAAACAGTTTTCAAATTTGGAAAATAAATAACCAGGGTTACCATTTGAAATGTTTGAAAGGTTTTCACAAAAGTATGTAGGTAACTAAGAAATCCTTTTGAATGTTTTTACCTAAGTGATTTTTATGTTTGGTGGTTGGATGTTGTAGGAACTGGGGGCCTCAAGCTGTATCTTTTACAATACCTCCAAGTTGGTAGCCGACGAATACTTGTCTTGGCTTTATGCCTTGACTTCCTTAACTTGTAAGTGCGAATGTCGATCAAGGAAAGAATTGCAATATTAAACCCATTGCCCTACAGATTGGGGGTTAGTGCATTGGGCTAACGACCCGACAACAGTAAAAAAAAAACAATTGTTATGAGAGAGACGCGTGAAGCCTCAGATAACGATCCCCCTCAAATGGCAACCAGACCCGGAACTAAAATGGACTATGACCTACGAGTATGCACCTGGAATGTAGATACACTCTATACGCTCGGTGCTACTCAAAAACTTGAATCGGTCCTCTTGCGGTACAAGGCAGATATTACCGCGATCCAGGAGATACGATGGATAGGATCAGGTATAACGAAAAGAAGCGACATTTTTGTCATTATAGACTGCACATGCTAAGATGCGGATTCATCGTGGGAAATCGACTGAGATCGAAATACAACGATTTTAGGGCGATTAGCGATCGCCTGGTTGTGATCCGCATCAAAGCTACCTTCCAAAACATCAGCCAAATATGTGCACACGCCCCTAACGATGAAGCTGAAGAGTCTTACAAGGAGGAGTTTAACGACCTCCTCGATGGAGCCTACGGAGCCTGTCCGGAGTACGATGTCAAATTCATGCACAGAGACTTCAATGCTAAAGTCGGAAAGGAAAATATCTCTGGCGGATTAGTTGGACAGCCTCCATGAAAAGACAACAGATTACGGCTTCCAACTACTTGACTTTGCTGCAGCTCGTAATACGGTGATAAGAAGCACTAGGTTCCCCAGGCGAAGGATACACACAGCAACCTGGCGATCTCCAGATGGTCGAACCGCCAACCAAATCGACCACGTGCTAATTGGCTCAAGGTTTGCATCGAACATCTTGGACGTGCGAACTTTCCAAGGCGCAAATGTGTACTCTGACCATTTTCTTGCTGTGACAAAGTTCAGAGCCCGACTGTCCAACGAAAAGAAAACGAAGACTGCCCAAAGGAAGAAATTCAACATTGCATGCCTTAGCACATCTGAGAAAGCCAGAGACCACAGTGAGCAATTGACCGGGAAACTCTCTGCATCATCCAGCCACAAGCATCAACAGCCATGTGGAACCAGTATCGCGACATCATTAAGGATACAGCCGAGACCACCATAGGCTATCAACCACCTAGAAAAAAGAACCCGTGGTATGACGATGAATGCGCTGAGTTGAAGCAGGAGCAGCAAATGCTGCAAAGGAAAACAAGAGCAGCAGGAGAGGAGTACCGTGAAAAGAGAAGGAAAGAGAAAAAAACCCTGCGCAGAAGGCAAAGAGCATCCGCAGCCTCTCAGCTCAAGTATCTCGAAGACTCTAGCCTAGCACCGCCACCAACACCCTCCGGTTCTACAAAACAGCCAAGCAACTGCCATCTAGTTATAGGACTGGTACGAAAGCTCATCGAAACAGCGAAGGGAACCTACTCACCGAAGCACAGGGAATTGTAGACGTGTTTAAGCAGCATTTCCAGCAACTACTTAGTAGGCATTATGAACAGGAGGCAACAGGGGAGCAAAGAAGCATGGGTGGGGTCAATGAAGATCCAGACCATGCGCCCAGTACTTAAAAGTTAAGAAAGCCATCCACAAGTTTAAGAATAACAAATCCGCCGGTTCGGATGGTCTACCTGCGGAACTCTTCAAGTATGGAGGAGATGCCCTGGTAGGGTACATGCACCAGCTCATCAACCAAGTGTGAGAGGGGAAAGTATGCCCGATGAATACACATGTGCCCAATCTACAAAAAAGGCGATCCTATGTCCTGCAAGAACTACAGAGGCATATCCCTGCTTAATGTTGCCTACAAGATCCTATCCAACGTACTATGTGAGCGTCTAAGACCTTTCTGCAACACTATGATCGGCAAGTTCCAGTATGGCTTCGGGTCAGGCAGATCAACAATAGACCAAATCTTCACATTGAGGCAAATCCTAGAAAAGACCGACGAATTTCAAGTCGAGACCCACCACCACTGTTCATCGACTTCAAAGCCGTATATGATATCATAAGTCGCCAAGAGCTTCTATTGGTGATATCGGAACTCGGGATCCCCAAAAATACTGATCCAGCTATGCCGCATGACGTAACATAATACGCGGTGCAACGTGTACAGGGTTCAGACAAGAAGATGCACTATCATGTGATTTCTTCAACCTAGTCCTGCAGCAGATAGTGCGCAAGAGTGGTGTTAACATAGAAGGCACTATCTTCAACAGGTCTTCTCAACTACTTGGCTATGCGGACGACATCGGCATCATCGGCCGCTCCAAGGGAGCTGTACTTGAAGCATTCACAGCTATTGATGAGCAGGCGAAACGCGTTGGTCTTGATGTGAATGGGGACTGTATATGCTATCAACAAACAAAGCCTCGTCTCTCCATCGCCTAGGACAAAACGTCCCTGTTGGTAGCAGTAATTTTGAGGTAGTCAAGCAGTTCACCGCTGTACCAAGATGTGGATGTACTCCAAAGAGCCAAAACACGTCGACTACACTGGCTTGGCCACATCGAGCGAATGGACAACAACGCTCCAGCCAAGAAAATCTTCGAATCCCAGCCCCCAGGTTCGAAAGGACCAGGAAGACCAAACCTCTGCTATAGGGACCAGGCGGTCACAGACGCAAGAACGCTTGGTCTCGACGACTGGAGTGAGCGTGCGAGGGACCGCAACCGCTGGAATACCGCAATATCTCAGGCAGAGACCCTTCATGGATCGGGAGCCGGATAAGTAAGTAAGTAGAATTTCAAATCATCAACATCCTTTAGTATACAAATTACATTGTGCGTTCACTCAGCCTACCAAAACTTTGCTAAAAGGTTCTTCCTTCGATGCTAAGAATAAACAACAAAAAAAAAATCATGAACTAAATCAAGCCAGTTGCAGTATTTACCCGAATTCAGACAACTGGTATTTTCATCGTAAGCTGCAGCTTTTGTCCGTTTCGCCACAAATACGATAAATTCAGGCAAATGTTTTGAGTTCATCTGCAGGTGTTTATTGCTACATGACCGGTAAATTTGACAGTAATTGCTGGCTAGTAGTTGTCACTTTTCCTCCAAAGCTTCTCCAATCTTTCCAGAAATTTCTTATTATGCGAGTGCGATCGAGGAACTCACTTGTGTTCCATTGTTCACTCATCTCCGATGATAGTTTTGCAACTTTTCAACACCAACTCTGTGCCATCGCAGAAATTTTTTAAATAATTCATGTTAGATCGTCATTCATCTGAAGATTCAATGGCAATTTCAACTCTGAATGAGCCATCCAACCGTCTTGAAAGATCGTAACGTAAGCGCTATCCGAGAATCTTGACCGAATTCAGGCCAAAATCAACGAAATGAGGATCGTTTTGCCAGTTTTTCCCAGGTTTATTGAGGTTGAAAATAACGCCGTTTCCGTCGTCAATCACTTTCATCAATGTGTCGTACAATGTTCTTTTGCTGTTTAAACGTTTCGATTGAAATCTTGTTCTCTATATTATATGCTTAGTGCATCGGGCTAATATTTCCAATTTTCAAAGCCATCTGCCACACATGCTCAGACATATGTCTTAGATCAATCTAAGCAACGGGGGCAATGGTGCAGTGGATGTTGTGCTTGACTGCTAACTTAGAGTTGTGGGTTTGAACTCCATTCTAGGCAGCATTGCTCAACCAAAATGTTGAGCAATGTTCTCAAGGGATACGAACTTAGTTTAGTACTATGTATTCTTTTAAAATTTGTGTATTAAATATTATTAACAGACCTAATCTGATCGAATCTAAAAATTTGACAATTTTGACAGTTGAAAGCTAAAAATGAAATTTTGGGTAATTCTTAAGTAAACGTGTCTCTTTTTTCTGGTTGCATTATTTAAATCTTACGTAAGGCTAAGAATTGTAATAGTTGTCAGTTGGAAAAATTCGTTAAATTACCTTTACTTATAAAAATATAATATTAATTTAATTCTTTCATGTTTTAAAAATTGTGAAATATCTAAAATACAGTTTTTTCCGAGGCCAAACGATGTTTTATTTTTCAAAATCTTGAGTTTAAAATATTTTTTTTAAAACTAGCTAGGTATCATTTGAAAATAAAATAAAATAAAATAAAATAAAATAAAATAAAATAAAATAAAATAAAATAAAATAAAATAAAATAAAAAAAAAAAAATAGCAGACTGATAGACTTTGGCTGCATGGTGCAGTGATTCGTAAGACCGACGTCTTTTTTTTATTTGGCCTTGAAGCTGGAAGTCAGAACTAGGTATTTATGGTAACACCCTGTCCAAGACGTCTGTGTTGTGGGTGTGCTTTCTTCTTCACAACATTTATATTGTTTTCTTCTCGTTCTTGCTCTCAATGACCCATCTTCTTGGCGATTTTCTACATTCTCAAAAAAGCACCATTCTTTTGTTCCAGCTTTTTTTGGAAATTATTAAAAAACACATCTGTGATTGACCAATTACTGAAACAAGTTGTCCTTTTACGTTTATTTAGTGACTTTTCAGTTGGTTTACTTATTTTTTGAATATTCCGCAGATTATAGATGTCAAAAATTCTTCTTGGTCTTGATAATTTTTAATTTATAATTTTTGAAAATATCCCACATGAGGTGCCAGGATCACGTAGCCCTAAAAACAGTGTTTAAATAATTATTTAGCATTAATTCCGTTTCCATTCTAACATGGATTTCCCTTAAGGTATTATATGTATGTATGTATTTCGCATTATAGCCTTATTAAATCGACTACAAACAATAATCAATTACATATTAATTTGCAACCGTTGTGCTATGTCTCTCTCACTTCAAAAACCCTTTTGCCATAGATGAAACATGAAATTTAAGGAAAGTATAAAACCGAAAAGGCATTAATCATTATTTATAAAATAATTTCTTGTCTGGTGAATTTAACAGAAATACAAACGAAAAGAAGAATACGAATGGGTAAAGTCTATCTTCATTCAAGCACCACAACAACAAAGACAAAATTTGGTATTTTCTTTCAACTTCCATCATAAGAATACAAGCTTAAAAAGCAATTTACCCGAACCTTAAAGTGCACAGGGCACATGGACAAACAAAAATAAAGCTGACCAACCATCTATACAGAAAACAACAACAAAATCTCGAGGGAATTAGTTAAAGCTCCTGGAAAAACCAAAACTCCTCCTCACGTGTCGGTCGTCCGTTCTCACAACACTTCAGAAGTAATTTGTTTCCTTCGAACTGCGAAAACAGCACTCAAAATAAAACCATAACAAGAAAAAAAAAAAAACAAATTCACATTATCCCAGACTCTGAGTCCTTGTAGTTCTGGTGAAAGTATGCGTGTCCTTAAAATCAGACAGACGCGCAAATGAGACCTTACCACACGAACACACCAAATCCAAAACGAAAAAAAAACATGTAATGAGATGAAATGATGTTGATCATCATTTTGTTCGACCTTGGGGCAACGGAAATGGGAATGGAATCCATCCGTAAGAACGTTATTAAGCGCGATTTTCATTTTGCACCCAGGATATAGGTAGAAGTAGGTATGTACCTGCAAATATAAGATGATGAAAAAAACGAACAAAATCCTTAAAATCATTTATATTTGCAGCAAAATGTTATCCAGGGATTATTATTTATCCACCCTACCACCCTCCTACTGCACCTTATTCGTGATTCCTTATAGGAAAGTATAATCTTTTTATCTTTATCTTACGGTTTTTCTGCTGATTCCAATCTTTCAACAGACAATTTGCAGACTATAGCCAGAATGAATGTTTAGATGCACGTTTAGATAACGAACATGAAGAACGCATTGCCGGAAAGTGAATATCCTGTCGAAAGTGTTGGAAGATGTCACAGCAAGCAAGCAAGGAAGATACAAAAAAATGATATTAATTTAAAGAACACCATCATATTACATTGCGGCAGAGGCAAAGGATACAATATGAAGACATGACATGAAGTAACTTCCGTCTCCACAATTGAATCAATTTAGCGGTGGTGGCTTTATAAATCTAATAAATCAGGATGCTATACTTCTATCCTTTCTATTTCCTATATGATGCTGATGTACTTAACTGTATATCCTAAGGCGAAAGAAAGATATACGTTACTTCCTATAGCCTCACTTAAAGAAATAAATCGTTTTAAAATATATTTCTATTACATGTACCTACTGCAACCCTAAATGGGTTGCTGCTAGGAAGGAGGTTGAGTATAGTAGTAAAAATATACGTTTTTGGAATATTAGAACAGGAATAAAAAAAAAAAAATGTATGAGCATAATACCTTAGAAAAGTTGGCTCCCAAATAATTTTGAAATTTTTCTGACCTAAATTGTGTAGCCCCTGTTTGAAGTAGGAAAATAAACAGTACCATTGAATTCAGCATCACCAAATCATTAACTGTAAAAATTTCATTAATTGGGCGTGGGAAATTTGTTTTGTTTCCAAAATTCAACAAACGGACCACTGTGAGGCGATGGGACGGATGGAGTATGGACGTATTCCCTAGTCTTAAAGCAACGACAAAACAAGATTAACGAACAGAGGCGGTGGGATGGATTCCCTATGCTTGGGCAGGTTTAAAAAACCATAATCGCCAAGTGTGAAATATAAATCGCCAAATTTAAAATGTTCACTAAATAAATGACCAAATTCAAAAATCATAAAAATGTAATCAAATTTTATTGGTAGAGAAATAGATTTTCAGTTTTGGGTACGTTCATATTGAGATATACAAAGCCTACTATTTCTTATCATTCTACCACAGCCGCAAGTGCACCATATAATTGTAAATAATAAGAATATGGGTGGATGTCACGCCCCCTGAGCAGAAAATTCTAAAATGTTGACTTTTATCTTTGTGTGCACTTCAAATCCTACCCCTCAAACAATTTTCATTGTTCTACAACAATCAAAACTTTTCCATATAGTTGATAAGTATTTTTGAGAAGGTGGTTGGTGCCACACCCACTGAATGAAAAATCTAAAATGTTCAACTTTTTTTTATTTATTATGTAAGGTACTTGAAACCGTAAATAAAAAACAAACAAATTAATTGAGTGGCGCAACAGCTCGTGGAGAACCAGGGCCTAGTGACTTACAACTCTCAACCATTTCTGTGTGCGTGTTGTTGGCAGGAATGGAGGGGACCTACAGTTTTTTTGCCGGGTCCGAACGGCTAAGTGAGAAGCACTTTTTCATGACAAGTATACTCTTGGAGAACTTGTCAGTTACTCGCAAGAGGCAGTACCTCGGATAAAACATTTCTGTTTATAGGTGGCACAGCTGAGAATCGAACCCACACCTTCGGCATGACAGTCCTACCCACTAACCATCATGCCATGAGGTATACTACTTAAAACCGTATCGTTCTATAAATTTTCATCGTTCTAAAAGAATAGCAATTACTCGACGAGCTCAACTCCATAATTGCGTTTCGCCCAGGTACGATAGTCATCTAACTGATGAGCCCAACTATCATACCTGGACGAAACGCTATTATGGAGTTGAGCTCACTTCAACTTTTAACTTGAATTATAAATATATCTATTTTGTTTAGTGTATACAATTTCTACTTATTATCTATAAACACTCATGGCCAATTTCATAAACAAACACTAAAATTACTTTTATCTAAACTCCTTCTAAATTTTATCAGACATTTAAAATTTTTCAGTTTCACCAATGTAGAAAAGGGATATTTTAGGGATATTTTAATTTGAATGAGTTTGCTCACATCCCTGGATTCAAAGAAAGAGGTTGTTTCCCTCGCACATGCGAAGTCTATGAGAAAAAGTGAAAAAGCATCATGGACGAGGGACAATTATTCTGACAGCAAAATATCAGCTGTTGTTGACATGAATGGCTTAACAAAAAAGACTTTTAAAATTTAATGAGACAAAAACGAGCTTTTATTTTACAAGGGCATTTAAAATCTTCTTAAATATAAAAGCATTTGGTGAAACCAAAAAACATCATTTAAAGACTAAAAGGCTTTTTAAATAATTAAAATCCAATCGTGAAATCGGCCATCAGTCTTTCGTTTTTTATTTTTTTTTTTCAATTTTTTTTTTTTTAACTTTATTGAGGACTTGATACAATTTGAATAAATTAAAAGACGATTTAATTTATTTTGAAAATGGTTTAAGTCCATTTATAACTGTAAAAAAATGGTTTTTGTTCAACAATATTTTTTTTCTTATTGGATAAGTAAATTAAATATATTAAGATGAAAAAAAAATACTTCACTTTTATTTTAGCTCTTTCCCATATTTTTGAATTTGAATTAAGTCAAACGCAAACCTTTAAATATCTCTATATAATCTATAAATATTTTTGACAAAGTCGATGGATGCCACACCCGCCCGCCCCCTGAATGGAAAATTCCAGATTTGTTCCTTTATATGTAACACAAGACCTACCATTGTACGAAATTACAAAGCTCTATGGTGTCGGATAGTGCTCCACAATTTTGATGATCTGTCAGTGAGTCAGTCAGTCGGTTACGGTCTTAACTATTTTTGAAGTGAACCGACTGTGTTTTGCTAGCTCATCAAATTCTGCGAATTTGAAGTTTCTGACTTTATTGCGGTACTGAAGTAAGAGGGGGTCAAAAATTGTTGATGTCAGCAAAAATTTGTTTTTTGTTAAAACCATGAGCGATTCGTGGCTGAGAGATTTGAATTTGCTAGATTTTAAATAGATAGCTTTTAACTTGCAAGATTTTAGTTGAAATTTGCGAGATGTAAATGCCAAGATTCTCGATTTGCAGGATTTTGTTATTCAATATTTAGGTTTGTGGGATATCGTATCGCTCCCAAAACTTTCGGGTGTGGTTTCGATTGCGAGAATTTTCAATCTCCATGAGCTAGGAGGCTGCTTGCTAGCACCCTATTCTTTTACTCAGGGTCTTCTACTCTTCTCTCACTACTCTTGTATTAAGCTACATCTTTATTTGCATGTGCATTTCTGTAACCTTTTTCAGCTGCATGGGCATTCATCATTATACTGCAGGTTCTTTTTCGGGGATGTTTGGAAGCCTTTTGTGGTTTTGAATGCCTTTTTGATGATATTGCTATAGGTACCTGTACAGCGGAAACCTTCTGGCTCCAGGTGCTCACTGTAGGCCCTGATATGCTAAGGCATTTGCCGTTCGAAAAGTACGCAACGTTTCAGATGTTAGAGGCGTTTCTTCCGTCGATTAGCTCATGGTCCATTTGAATGGCTAATCGCCCATTTGGGGACCGCAAGGTAGCTTGGTAGATTCTTAGCCTTGGCAACCTAGTGCTTCTTACCACCGTATTGTGAGCTTCTGAAAATTCTAATTCGAATTTGAGCATTGAGGTCCTCGAGCTAAATGTTTACATCGTACTGCTGGCAGGCTCCGTAGGTTCTTTCCAGAAGGTTATAAAACTTATCCTTAAAAGAGCTTTCTATTCGAACTTAGCAAAGCAGCAAAAAAACACATAGAAAACATTGAACGATAATTTCGAAATCATCACGACTAATTACTGAAGCTAATGACAAATAATTATAAATATTATATAACCACTGTCCGATTGGAAAAATTCGTTCTAAGTATAAATTTACATTATTTCTCTTGTCACTTCGTTTTATTCAAACCAATAATTGGCATTTTCTCTAGACTTTCAACACACAACGATTTAATCTTTAGAACTAACCGAAAATAGGTTCCTACCTTTATGCAATCCAGAAGTGCTTATTATTTATATAAACAGAGAAAACATGTATGTAAAGTCACAATACCTTTGTACCTAGTATACCCAAATCTATACATATCTGTGTACCTATATCCATACATAATAATATAAAATTCCAAAATAATTTCTTTTTTAACTATGAACGAATTAAACAAAAACCATACAACTCGTTCACCTGTCAAAAAAAAAAATAACAATCCAAAATCAGAGCCCATAGATGAACGAACTTAAACTACCATGATATGATTTGTTCAACTATAAATCCGTAGAATGCTAGACAAGTTCCTGACCTAAATACATAATACCCTGTCTGCCAATCTTCTTTGTTAAAGTTTAAGTATATCTATAGTACCTATTTTGTTAAAGAATGAAAACAAAAAAAACATAAACAACAGATGCCAGATGCCAGTTAATCTGACTTAATATTACAAACTAAATCTTCAAATCAAAAACGAAAATCCTTTATTCATTCAACATCAATCTTACATAGAATATCCCAGGAAATGAAACTTAACGCACACTCATAAAGAAGAATTTAAAATAAATAAGTTTAAAATCATTTCCTTCGCATCCTACCATATAGATTTTTATACTCCTACCGACATTCCTTTTATACACTAACACGTGAAATCTACTTAAATATCTCGGATTTCCCCGGAGGCCTTACCTTTCATTAACCTTATATATCCTTCCGGATGATCATACACTTGGCCGGAAATTGATAACACAATTGTTCGCATACAATAAATTCTGGAAAACGAAAAAATTAAAGCCGTACTCTCGGCAAAACGTACGTCGTCGTACAAGGCTCTATATAAATGCGTCCCCAATTGGAAAGTCCCCTATCCCTGAAGGAGCGACCCGTAACCATTTTTTTGTTACCCAATCCCACTCCCACTTTCGACATCCTTTATAGCGAAAATAAGCGCAAAGGATTGGATACATTTTTTTTTTCCGGTTTCTATAGGTGTGTTTCTGTGTAGGTATATTTGTACTTTCCATTTCATCCGTTTACTATACATTCATATGTATGTATGTTTGCACTGCGCAGCACACAGTGCCTACATTTTTGCTGGTGTTCATTTCAGCTTTTTTAGAGTCCTTTGGTACCTCGACCGCTTTCTTTTTAAGTTCTCTTTTTCTCTCAATGTTTTGCTCTAACCCGGGAACATTTTATCCTCTTAAAGTGTTTTTAATCCTCCAGGGATGAAATCCTTTGGCCCTGTGCAAGTGAATTAAATCCAAGTCAATTGTGTCTTGGCATCCATAGGTATAGTCTAGGCTATGAATTTTGTGTATACATATGTACTTACATACATACAAACATACATACATCATATATAAGAAGTTAGGTGATGACGACAATAACAAGGACGATGACTACAAATATATACTTGTTCATATATACCTATACGACTATGACACATATATTTTTGTTTTGTATTATTGTTTGTTTCCTTTTTACAATGCCATTAGCCAAGAGGAAAAAAAAAACCAAGAGTAGGTAGCACACAAACCCACATGTATGGGGGTAATTTCGGTTACGCCTCGGTAACTGTGTTATTAGCCTCAGATGTCCTTGCCACAGAAAAAAAAAAATAAAATGAATGAAAACTTGTCGCGCTCGAGGGTGAAATTGTGTAAAATCCTAAATAAAAACAAACAAACGAAATCCTAATTTAGGAGAAGCAGACTGAAGAAGCAGTATATATACGAATATGTTCGTATATATTTTTGGTTTGAGTTGGATAAATGGCTATTTACTACAGTCTACATTCGATATCAAGACTACATTCGATGTCATGACTACATTTGCTACTTATTCCACATGACTTGGAAAAATGTAGCCAAAATGTCAGTACCGTGGCATTTCCATTCCTTGTTTTTCCGGATTAAATCTACTTTTTTCTAATGAAATACTTCATTGAATAGGAATGTTGTTCTGAGAAAAGTTTGAGTGCAATACTTGCTTCAGAAAATTTAGCAAAAATTAAGACAAAATACTTATTGTTGAATAAAATAATCATTTATGAATGTTGTCCAAGGATTTAGTTTTAGTTTTGAATGTAAAAGATTTTCCACCTAATCACCATTTTGTTTTAGTTTCAAGACGTTTGTAGATATGGTGATTTTCTAAAAAAAGGCATTATTTATGTATAGTTAACAACAGTCCTGAATACGAATGAATGGACTGTATTTTTTGTTGAATTTGTTTAAAATGTTTTGTTGGTTCTGTTGCCAAAATGTCTATAAGTATGATTGATTAAAAAGATGCAAAGATTAAATTTCCAATAAAGTATAATAAAGTTTAATTTTCAATGTATTTGATACAATATGTAGGTTACCAAGATGTGCACAGCTAAACGATTGAATTCCAAGAGATCGATGCTAGCAAAAATTATTGTTTGGAAGGTAAAAGAATATGAGCACAAAAGAAAATTAAGAATTGAGTGACAATATGTAACTGTGCTGATAAGAGTGTATGTGCATGAAAACTAACATTAGATTTAAGTAGGCAAAAAAAATATAATAACTGCAATGATTTAAGAAGTTAGAAAAAATAACATAGGGAATGATTGAAATGTTTGGCAATATGATAAGTTTTATAAAATTTGTTTTAATTAAAGTGTGAATGATTTTAAATGCAAAATTGAATGAAATTAATAATTAAATGATATGAATGAATGAAATTAGATTTTAAATTTATGTTGATCAATCTTAAACATCCCGGCCCCCCTGGAACGAGTTTCAGGACATGGGGACTAGAGCCAGCTTGGTGATTGGGCGTACAAATGTTCCACCAGTCGTCTTTATAGTTGCAACTCTTACATGTCCATCAGAACCTGGAGTTGTAGCTTCGATTCTGCCGAGTAGCCACTTTGTTGGCGGAAGATTTGGCTCCTTTATGATGACAAGATCCCCTTGTTTTAGATTTGGAGTGAACCTTTTCCATTTTGGTCGTTCTTGAAGGGTGGTGATATACTCCATATGCCACCGTTTCCAAAACCCTTGTACCATATTTTGGAGGTGATTCCAGTGGGCGAGACGGTTAATTGGCGTATTTAAAGTGGTTGGCTCTGGAACAGCAGTAAACGGCTCACCTATAATAAAATGAGCTGGGGTTAATGGGTTTAAATCATGATCTGATAAAACACAAAGTGGACGAGAATTAAGGACAGCTTCAATTTGAGTAAGAACTGTATAAAGTTCTTCGAAAGTTAGTATTGTTGCTCCGATTACTCTCCGCAGGTGAAACTTGACGGACTTGACACCTGCCTCCCACAGACCACCAAAATGGGGTGACGATGGGGGGATAAAGTGCCACTCGACGTTGTCCTTTGCAAGTGATGCAGCAGCAGCTTCATTATACGCTTCTGAGATTACCAACTTGTGCATCTCGTTGAGACATCGGCGAGCACCTTGGAAGTTGGTTCCATTGTCCGAGTAAACATTCGAACAAAATCCACGTCTAGATACAAACCGACGGAAGGCGGCAAGAAATGCATCGGAAGTGAGATCACTCACTAGCTCGAGGTGTATAGCTTTAGTAGCCATACATACAAATAGACATATGTAGGCCTTTGAAGTTTTGGGGTTACGTCCTCGTGACAGTTTTATCGTAAATGGCCCAGCATAATCGCAACCAGTATGCGAAAAGGGACGGCTTTGCAAAATCCTTTGCGATGGTAAGTCACCCATGAGCTGCGAAGTTGTAACCTTTCGTAGCTTGAAGCACTTGTTGCAATCAAAAACAATCTTGCGGGTAAGGTTTCGACATCCCAAAATCCAAAACTGCTGTCTTACAATGGCGAAAGTTGCGGAAACTCCTGGATGTAAGTTGCCTTTGTGAATATCTTCTATAATAAGAGAAGAGAAACGGTTAGTTGGAAGAATATAAGGATGTTTGATACTAAAAGATATGTTAGCATTTTTTATTCTCCCTCCTACCCTTAGAAGACCTTTGCTATCAAGAAACGGAGAGTATTTAAGAAGTTTTGATTTTAGGGGTAATTGGTTTGTATTTTTAAGGGCGCGAATATCTTCACTGAATGAATTTTGCTGGACCGATTTAATGATAGTTGTTTTAGCGACTTGAATTTCTTTAAAAGTTAAGTATGAGGTTCGACGATTAGATTTTTCACTTAGATAATTGAATATAAAACGAACAACGTAAGCGAGTATCCTTTGCATACGAAACCACGACGAGTTTTTATTGATTATGTGATCGATGACATCAAAATTGTTTGAAGAAGTTATAAGCACTTGACGCGGACATTGTCTTCTTTCCGGCAAAAGCTCGTTATCTTCCGATTTCAGAGTCCTAAGTTTGGGTTTTGGCCATTCACTTTCGTCCAGTGATAACCATGATGGACCAGTCCACCAGAGATGATGGTTTGGGAGATCGGACGGAAGAATACCACGCGACGCACAATCAGCTGGATTTGATTCCGATGAAATGTGGTTCCAACAGCTCCTTGGAATGGTTTCCAGGATAGCAGCAGTTCTGTTGGCGACAAACGTTGTCCAGCGACGAGGAGGCGAAGAAAGCCAGTGCAACACTATTTCCGAATCACACCAAGCCACAGTTCTTGAAAATTGATGTGAAAATGACGATTTTACGAGATTGAATAAGCGAGTCAAAAGCAAAGAACCACATAGCTCCAAACGAGGAATCGAGATTGCTTTTAACGGAGCAACTTTGGTCTTGGCTGCGATGATGGTTACTTTATACTTTCCTTCAGCGATTTTGCAACGAGTGTATAGAACAGCACCATACGCGAGTGAGGATGCATCACAGAATCCATGAAGCTCGATGCCGTCCAATGAAGAAGGAAACAAGTTTCTTGGGATTCGAACCTGCTCGAAAAACGATAGTTCTGCTCTGTATTTTGCCCATCGATCAGCTAACTCCGAAGGTAGTGGGTCGTCCCATCCTAATTTTAAGTCTGATGACCAGAGTTCCTGAAAGAGGATTTTGAAGAGTACGACAGATGGTGCTAATAGTCCTAATGGATCGAAAATCCGCGAAACTTCAGACAACAGCGAGCGCCTCGTCAACGAAATAGTTGGAAGATACTTTGTCAGGCGAAAAGAATATTCGTCACTTGAAGGGTTCCAGTGCATACCGAGCACCTTAACAAACGTTTTTGAGCGGTCTGTGTCAAAAATAGAGTACTCACAGTCTGCTTTTGGAAGAGAAGCTAGAAGAGGCCAACAGTTTGAGCTCCATTTTCGCAGCTGAAGTTTGGCCATGGAAAGAAGAGAAACTAGTTCCGACTGCAATTCGATGAGTTCTTTAGTTGATTTTGCCCCTGTCATCACGTCATCAACATAGACATCTTCCAAAAGAACACGGGCTGCTCGTGGATATTCCGATTTGTAATCTTCTGCAAGCTGTTTTAGAATACGAACGGACAAAAATGGAGCAGATGCAGTACCGTACGTCACAGTACATAAACGATAGTGTTCGATTTCTTTCGAAGGAGAATCACGCCAAACAATACGCTGATAGTCAGTGTGCGAATCATCTATCCAAATTTGACGGAACATCTTAACCACGTCCGCCGTGAATACAAAAGGATGTTGTCGAAACCGTAAACACACACCTATCAGGTCACGTTGAATAGGAGGGCCTATTAACAAGGTACTGTTCAAAGACTTTCCTGCTGAGTCCTTGGCTGAACCATCAAAAACGACGCGCAGTTTTGTGGACGAGCTGTCTGGCTTCAGCACTGCGTGATGTGGAAGATAATAGCACCTGCCATTAGAAGTGTTGATTTCTGCACGAGGTATCTGCGTCATATGACCTAAGTCGATATATTCTCGCATGAAATCAGAATACATCTCACGCAATTTAGAATTTTGCGAAAACCGTCGTTCCATTGCGTGGAGACGAGAAATAGCGAGAGAAAGAGTGTTTTCGAAAGATGGATTTGGTGTTTTAAATGGAAGCTGAACAACATACTTCCAATCCGGAGACCGAGAAAATGTCTGCCGGAAATGCTCTTCTGCTTTGTCAACCACAAGTGAATGATTTGCTGGAGCAACCTCTTCCAGCTCCCAGAAACGTTGCAACAAAGCATCTATGTCGATTGTAGAGTGAAAAGAAATGAAATAATTCGATTCTTCTGCTTCGAAGAACTGCCCCGTTATGACCCAACCAAACGATGTGCTTTGAGCGATTGGGCACCCATCAGGACCACGAATTTGTCCAGCCTTAAGAATGCTCCAAAGTTTATCACCACCAAGAAGAACATCAATGGGAGCAGCGATATTAAAGTTTGGATCAGCGAGATCAAGATTTGAAATATGAGGCCAAGAAGAAACGTCTATGGATTTCGATGGTAAATTCGAAGTCAATTTATCCAGTATAAAGGCATCAACAAATAAATTTGAAGAGTTGAAACGAGAATGAAGATTAAGCGATATTCTGCCTTTTGTATATCCTATTTCTTTCGACGATAAACCCACGATAGGGATTCTTGAATGATTTCGTTGATACCCGAGTCTTTGAGCGAAAGATTCAACAACGAAAGTAGATTGTGACCCGGAATCAAGAAGTACACGACAGTCTATAAAATTTCCTTGAATATCTTGAATTTTAGCCAAGAGAGTTGGAAGAAGAGTTTTTTTTCGACAGCTAAATTCAAGCGAATGATTACTCACAAGCGGAAAATTTGTAGCAAGATTTGAAGACGAAGATTGCGATTGATTCGAAGAGTCGGAAGTAGAAGATGGAGACTTATTGATTGCATCTTCGGGATGCACAAGCGAATGGTGGCGTGATTTGCACACCCGACAACGAAAAGAGGAATGACATTTATGCGAAGAATGTCCAGCACGAAGACAGTTAAAACATAAAGAATTTGCCTTTGTAAAACTTCGACGAGATTCAATGTCTAACGCGACGAACTTCGCACATTGCGGAAGTATATGATTTTCTTTACACATTGGGCACTTGGATTGTGAATTTGAATCCGAAGGCCCAGCTAAATGAGCTCGAATGTTGCTGGATTGTTTTGTCCGCGCTGTAACCGAACGACTACTAACCGATTGACATGCTTCAAGAGCATCGCACCGCTCTTCTAAGAATTGTAAAAATTCTACAATTGTGCAGTCTTCACGAGACCCGATATGCTCTGCCCAAGATTGTTTCGTATTGGGATCGAGTTTGTTTAACAACAAATAAATTAGCCACGGGTCGCGGCCCGACTTGTCCAACGCATTGAGACCACGCACTACTTCATCTGCACCGTCAGAAATTTTTCTTAAAGTTTGCACATTACAAACACTGGTAGTAGGAAGCGATAAGAAAGTTTCAATAAATGATTGAACGATTAATTGGCTACGATCGTAACGTCTTTCGAGGCGATCCCATGCTTCCGTATAGTTCGCATCGCATATACTAATATGCTTGATAAGATTGGCTGCATCACCCCGCAGGTAAGATTTCAAGTAATGAAACTTATGCGTTGGACTAAGATTCTTCTTAGTATCCACCGATCCAAGAAAAAGATCTCGAAATGAAGGCCAATCCTTGTAGCTTCCGCTAAATGGTGGCACAACGATAGATGGAAGCTGTGTAGTATTCGTATTACTAGACGACGACGAATGAGATGAATTAAGTTTTTCTAAAAATACTGATTGCTGATCAGCTAAACGATCTAAAGCCGATGTTTTTTCAGAAGATTCATTGGAAAAAACCCTATCACGAATAGCTTTAACTATTTGGGCATTAGTTACAAAATATTTTGTTTCGTATGCCGAAAATTCATTTTCGATTTCATCGACTTCATCTTCCTTTGATTGTTCGAGAATCTCGTTATGAAGCACTGAAAATTCTGACCACGCGGTTTCTAGCTTATTTAATCGAATTTCTAGCATTTCAAGAGATGTGGATGCTTCAATCGATTCCACAAATGCTGCCGCCCGAGTCAAACGCCCTTTTGCGTTACCACATTTTATTTTCAGTGCACTTGACATTGCACAATTAATTGTTTCTATTGATTAATAAAAAAAAAATAAACGATTGTTTTTTCGTTACCGAAATACGGTTAGGTATCAGTATAAATCAATTTTAATTTTACTGTATCTATTGATTTAATTAATTCGATTAATAGTTCGAAGTTAACTTGAGGAAAATCGCACAAGAATATCACTAAACCACATGAGGAGTTACGAAGTACATATAGATATCATACAATCGATATATGTAACTTCGAACTCATTTAATTAAACTTTCCGATCAAATTTGTTTTTTTTTTTTTTATAAAAGTAGTCTTTTAATTCGGCTGCGAAGGACCAACAATGAATACGAATGAATGGACTGTATTTTTTGTTGAATTTGTTTAAAATGTTTTGTTGGTTCTGTTGCCAAAATGTCTATAAGTATGATTGATTAAAAAGATGCAAAGATTAAATTTCCAATAAAGTATAATAAAGTTTAATTTTCAATGTATTTGATACAATATGTAGGTTACCAAGATGTGCACAGCTAAACGATTGAATTCCAAGAGATCGATGCTAGCAAAAATTATTGTTTGGAAGGTAAAAGAATATGAGCACAAAAGAAAATTAAGAATTGAGTGACAATATGTAACTGTGCTGATAAGAGTGTATGTGCATGAAAACTAACATTAGATTTAAGTAGGCAAAAAAAATATAATAACTGCAATGATTTAAGAAGTTAGAAAAAATAACATAGGGAATGATTGAAATGTTTGGCAATATGATAAGTTTTATAAAATTTGTTTTAATTAAAGTGTGAATGATTTTAAATGCAAAATTGAATGAAATTAATAATTAAATGATATGAATGAATGAAATTAGATTTTAAATTTATGTTGATCAATCTTAAACAAGTCCTTTTATTTTGTGAAGGTTGTACTTTTAGAGTGATATGTTTTCATTAGAAGAAAGTGTGTCACAAATTTATATGTCAGTACCGTGGTAGTATTTTTAAAGTATGTTATGTTATTTTGTATTCCTTTCAACGGCATAAGTTAAATTTTGCTTCAAATTATTTTTCTCATTAGCATAGAGAAGTTCGGTTACATAAACTGTCTAAATGTCAGAACCGTGGATGTCAGAACCGTGGACGTCAGTACCGTGGATGTCAGTACCACCATCATCATCATCATCATCATCATCATCATCAAGTCCTGTAACCCCGGTTGGGGCATAGGGCGCCAACAAATCGTTTTCATCCTTCACGGTCTGCAGATAGATATTTAAACTGTGGCCACGTCTTTCTCTGGGAGTCTGCTTCTGCTAGAACTGTTGATTTCTATGTTGTTCTTGGTCTTCCAACCAGGCGCGGATCCAGGATTTCGTTCAGGGGGGGCAATTTTCGTGAGTTTTCAAAATCTTGATGAGTTCTACAGAAAATTTGAGTACACTTCATACCGCTCTACACGCCTGGTCACACAAAGCAATGTGAGTTGATGAGTAAGAAATTTGAATGAAGAAAGCAAATAAGCTCTTTCATAACTGCCACAGTTTCGAACAGAGGGTACTCTGAACTTTGTGAAATTAATTTTTGCGGATTGTAGCTATAGCATGGTGCCTTTACAACGGGTTTGAGTTTCCTCTGGATCTGCGTAACGCTACAGTTATGTTCGGAAAACATATTGGTACAGTGGTATGTTCCTATTCAGACACATGACGTTCCAGTTCGAGCGAAATTTCAAGCCTCTTCTTTAGCTGGCAAACCAAACCTAACCTTGCTTGTAAAAGGCCGTTTTCGAGAACGTCATCAGAGTCAAAAATGCGTTTTGCAGAATGTTCTCAAAATTCAAGTATTACTGTATAAGCATTGTGTTCGATAATGCCATGTTAAGTCACATGTTCGAAAACATCATGTGTGGTGCAATTCTCCAGTCAAAAATCGAGTTGGAAACAAAAATATTGAGAAGCCGGAGAACGTGTTCATAAACGTCAAATGCGTTTGCAAGAAAATTGAAGGACGTTGATACAAAAGATTGTGTGCAAACAAAACCATTGCATTAATTTGACAATATCTGTATTTTAGTTGAACTAAAATTATAGATCGAAAACGAGATGAACCGTATCGTTTGCTCAGATGCCTTCGTCCATCGATACAAAACCAAACTGTCCGACATTGAAATAAAACACAATGATTATAGTCAAAATACAAGGAAAATACCACTGTTTATTAAAATTTTCCGTCCGACCTTCTCGATTGTGACTAACTGTCGTTATACATTTCATTAAAAATATACTTAGCATTCGTTAAGTTTTAATATAAATGTTTCATATAAGCTCAAAGCATCGACTACCGAGTTGCCAGACTCATGTAGGTCGATACAATAGCAATATTTGCGTCGAAAAATGGCAATCATTTGACAATCGAATTGACGAAACAACTATCCTTTCTTAAGGTATAAAAGCTCCATCCAACTTCTCTTTGGCAGTGACTGCGGTAATCATTTCCTGGTTTCTCTCCAATCTTCATCGTTGCACTCGCACTCTTCTGTAGTTTAATAACATGGAACACGGAAGTTCACATCCATAAAAGTGACAAAATTCTCATATCAAAAACGTATCGTATGGCTAAAACAGATGTGCAGCACGTCTGCACGCATCGCTGCGTACAGCGCCGAGCTCGAAACACATGTGCATACTCTTAAGGTGCGTATCCATTTCAGAGTTAAAAGGCGGTGAGCAGCTCTGAAGAAGTTCTCGAGAGTAAAGCAGGAAAGTGGATACAGACACAGTCATGAAATAAGCTCACCAGAGGGGAAGTCAGATATGCGAGAGTCGCTCTCGAGAGTGAAAGTACTCCCTCAATGGAAACGCACGTTTTAATATTTATCAGAAAAAGAACTCTATCACCCATTTAGTATGACATTTTTTGGTATTTCTCAATAATGTAGCTTATTATTTTAACTTTAATGAGATGTCTTTATCCTGTAGATTCGAGCATTTGAAGCAAAATTAGAAATTTTTGAGGGTAATTACTCGTAAATCGACGTATTTTAAAGATTCAATTTTGTTTTAAAATTTAAATCAACTTCAAGGTTGAAAATTTAGATGAGTGCCCCTGTCGCCTCTCCCGTTACATTTAAGTATAAAAAACCACTTACTAATTTGTAGAGTAGGGTTGGAGGTTGAGCAATACCTTTTTAAAACACTATTTTCCAAATTGTGAAATTTTTCGTTCAAAGCATATTGAAAAGTGAAAGTGAAATCGATTTGAGATTCAACCTGCTCCCTAGTATGAAATAAATTGACTTTTCTCACAAAATGTTATATAGTAACGTAGCCTGACATTGATCTTTTAATAAAAGACCTTAACTTTTAAGATCGAGATCAAAAGCCGAAGTTATAAGCTTTCCACTCAGTCGATTTGAAGGCGCTATTTGTGCATAGCGGAACTTTTCTTAACTTAGCCTGGTCAGCCAGCGGCCAACGAACAACTACTCATTGCTGCAACGCTGCGCTGCCATTTCTTTTTGATTAAATTTTATTAAGGTCATATTTTATGCTTCGTTCGTTTTTGCCCAGGGGGGGGGGCAATTGTACCCATTGCCCCCCCCCCCCCCCTTGTATACGCGCCTGCTTCCAACCCGCCGTGCACCCTGAGGATTCCATTCAAATGACTGCTTTGCCATTTCATCGTTTGGTTTCCTCAGTGTGTGACCAATCCATTGCCATTTACGCTTTCTTATGTCAACGTCCAGCCGCTCTTGACTTGTCCTGCGCCACAATTCCTCGTTTGATATAATTTGTGGCCAGAGAATTTTTAGAATATGGCGTAAATAGCGGTTCACAAAAGCCTGCAATTTCTTTGAGATGGTGGTCGTGACTTTCCAGGCTTCGCAAGTATATAACAGCACGGATTTGACATTGGATTCGAAGAATCTCAACTTTGTGCGCAAGGAGATTTGACATGATTTCCAAATTTGGGAGAGAGAACCGAAGACTGCGCGAGCTTTATTTATTCTACTTTGAACGTCCAGATCAGTACCACCATTTGCTGAAACAATACTTCCAAGGTAGTTAAATTGTTCAACCTCTTCAACTGGCGTCTCATGTATTAAAATACGCTGATGTGTGGAGCGGCCTGTGAGCATTATCTTTGTCTTTTTGCTATTTATTTTAAGACCACTCGCCTCTCCTTTGACCTTCAGAGCTAGACACATCCCGTTCAGCCCGCTGATGTTATTTGCCAAGAGACATATATCATCGGCATAGTCTAAGTGGCTAAGCCTTTCAAACGGTCTCCATTGAATGCCCTGCCTCTCTGCTGTTCCAACGCTGGCCGTCAAAACATCGTCCATCGCCAGTAGAAAGAGAATTGGCGATAGAACATCTCCCTGTCTCACACCCTGCCGCACTTCGAAAGAGTCGGATAGCTGCCCATTGTGTAAAACAAAGCATCTTGCGTTGTTATAGGACTCTTTTATAATGGCAACAATTTTTGGGGGAATTCCTCTACCAAGAAGTGATCTCCATATACATTCACGGTTGACTCGGTCAAAGGCCTTATCAAAATCCACGAACATGAGGTAAAGCGGTGATTGAAACTCCGCAGACTGCTCAAGCACGATACGCAGAGTGTTGATATGGTCAACACAAGACCGCCCACTCCCGAAACCAGCTTGATGCCTCTTGAGTGTAGACTCGATTCTATCCTTTATCCGCTCCAGAATGATGGTTGCCATTAATTTTGGAAACACGGACAAAACTGTAATACCTCGCCAATTGTTGCAATTCTTTAGATCACCTTTCTTTGGCAACTTAACAACTACACCATCCTTCCAGTCACTGGGAGAGATTTCATTTTCCCACACAGCTTGTATCAACGGGTGTAGAATACTAGCCGTTCTGACAGGGTCAGCTTTCAGGAACTCGGCTGGTATACCGTCAAGTCCAGCTGCTTTGTTATTTTTGAGAAGATTTATCGAAGATTGAATTTCCAGTACTGTAGGGGGTTCGATGTCAATACCCCTATATGATCTACGCATCTCGTTAAGCTGGGGCACTTCAGCACTCTGCTCGACAGAATCCTCATTAAGCAAGGCACAAAAGTGATCCTTCCACCTGCGCAGCTGATCCTCGATTGATATCAAAAGTGTACCATTCACATCCATTACAGGATGATTGGTGTTGGTTTTCTTCCCGACAACTTCCTTGGATATTTGGTACAATTCCCTCATATCTCCTCTTCTTGCAGCGTTTACCGCATTTTCTGCGAGACCGTCTAACCTCACCCTCTTGTCACGTCTCACACAGCGATAGACCATCTTATGTGCTAAGCGATACTCTCTTCGCAATTCAGCCTTTCGTTGAGCATCCGCTTGGGCATTTATTTGCATCTTCAACGATTTGCGAAGCTCGATTTTATCCCAGGTGTCTTGGGATATCCAAGAGTCTCTAACTCTCGACTGCTTGGGTACAGTTTCGGATCCAGCATCCATAAAAACACTTTTTATATCAACCCAACTCTCATCAATTGTTGAATGTTGTATTCCGTTTAATGACGAAGCTCTGTCGTTAAGGTTGGTGACATAGTTACGACATATGTTGGGATCACTTAAAGCATTTGTATTGAACTTCGAATTCCTTGCTGCACCCTGTGATTGACGTTGTACAGCTGCAGTTCGTAGCTTGAGTCTCATGAGAACCAAATGGTGGTCGCTTTCCATGTCGGCTTTCCTAATGCTTCGAACATCTCACATTGACTTCCTCCATCGCTGCTGAATCATGATGTGGTCAATTTGGTTTTCAGTTTGACCATGATTTGGTTTTCAGTACCACCATGAACTTTTATTAAATAATTTCTTGCAATACCTCACACAAGCCACACAAAAATTATTCCGTGCAATAAAAACTAAGTAATAACTTAGCTCAATGAAAAGGGTTGCCAATCAGAAGAACAGACACCAACCGAATTTTGAGATATCAAATTTTCAAAAAAAAAAAAGTTTTTTTTTTTCTAACATTTTGATATCCAATATTATTTGAACTTTTTGTAATTTTTGTATAAATAATTTAGCCAATAATGATATAGTTACATATCCAAAATAACGTTCACTGGATAGTTATCCAGCGCAAAATTATTTTATATTTAATAGTACCTAGATCCTAGACCGTACTTATTTTAGCACAAAGGCAATTTTTCATAGCTTTTGAGAAAATAAAATTTTTGTTGGGGTCTTTAACACTAATTTGCATTATTTTTTAAAATATTTTGAAGAATGTTAAGAAATCGTTACAAGCCAAGTTTCAAAAAATTGTTTTTGAATAGGTATATTAAGTTCTCAAAAAAATTTTGAATATTTTTTAAAACCAAAAAAAAAACTTATCAATACCTCCTTTACCGGTTTTGAGATAATATTGAAGCCCATTTTTCGGAACAGAGGTTATCACTCAAAGGATGAACTAAAAATAATTTAATGCATTTCTTTTAATAATTGGGGTAATTTTTTAGAATATTGAAATGGTGAAAAAATGGTATGGCGTTGATACATAACGCTAAAACTAAATTTTGTTCCCATAAAACTAAGTGTAAAATACAAATTTGTATAGAAGAAGCAGCTATGAACTTTTTTGAAAATAAAGAATCAGAATTGAATTGGAGTTCCAAAAATAATTAAAAATTTGGAAATTCTACACAAAAAATTTGAATTCCTTGTTTAAAATGATCCAAGGTTTTCTTTAAAATTGTAGTGTAACAATCATACTGACATGCAGTGTACGTATATACGACTGATAAGCTTATGTAATGCGCTAAGCCTCCAGTCTTATATACTTGCACAACATGTCACGTCTAGCTCTTAAGTTATGTTACACAGTTGATTAGTTGTTAAGTCAGGCCATTGAAGTACGGTCAAATAAAGTAAAGAAAAGAACAATTAAACAAAAGCTGTGTGTTTAACTTGGAACATCACAAAAATTAAGGCACATCATTTTTCAAAAATCTAAAAGTTTTATTTGTTTCAAAAAATTAAATACCTATTTTTAAGACCATGGCTTTTCACAACGCCACGCCATGATGATGAGTTTATGGCCAAGCTCGTCACCGTGGAGGGCGTAGGGAAAATTTCCATTCTTAACAGGCTCTATTAATTGTGTCGTCACGCAAAAAATGAGGTAGCTTGGTACATTTTACAATTTACATACCTTGTTCCTGCTTATAGAAAAGACAATGGACCAGTTCAGCTACCTATACAACTATGAAAAGGTTTGTGTTGTTAAAATCTCTTGTGAAAAAACAACTGATACAAAAGAAATTCAAAGTATATGAAATTTACTGAAATTTTCAAGAAAGCTAGATAGTTTTGAAGATAGAATACTCGAACGCAAGGAATGGTTCTTTGATGCACATACTTTCTTATGAAACATCATTTTAGGCAAACAACAATCCGCAATTTATCTGTCCATTTTCTTGAGAAACAATATCCGTCTTATGTATATTTGAGTTTGCATGGAACTTTTTGAAATATCAATTACCTACAGGTTCCTATTTATATATGCAAGAGGGGGCAAACCATGATCATCGAAAGAAGATGTCAAGAAAATAGCTTCATATATTTTAAAAATCATATCGAAAATAAGGATTATCATATATACATACATACATTCGGCCTGATTCAGAGGCAGAGTGGGGCGAACCATGAACTCCGACAAAAAAAACAGAAATATTTGTTGAAATTCATATTAAAATTGAAAAAATATGTAAGTAGTGTGGTGTTTCTCAGAGCCAGAGGGGAAAGTGCCCCTCCTTGCCACCCCCCTCCCCGGACACCTTAGATTTCTATCAAAAGTTTTCCAACAAAATACTATCGCAATATATATTTTGTATATAGGGTAATTCCATGAAAAAGTGGACATGAAGATAGAAAAATGGAAAATTTATCTCACCCCCTGTCTATTGTTCGCTAGTTTTAAAATTAGAATTACAAAATATCCTACAAGTAATAAGCATACGGCTAAAAATAAAATAAAATTATAAAAGGCTTAACCCTAATTTTTTAAATTAAAAACGTGAAATAACGTGAGTTACCGACTTTTTGTAACGTGAGTTACCATGTATTTTATTAAATTTGTATAAAATATTTTCAATAATTTAAAATTTGTGTACAGATATAATCAGGCTGATAAATTCTTATATGTAATTCAACAAACCAGTTTACTTTTATTGGTTTGTTTAATTTTTAGAAAACATGCATAGTACTGCTACAAAACCCATGTCCGAATATGGTAACGTGAGTTACCAACATGTTTTAGTATTTTTACTAAGAAAGAATTTATTTTTCCCAAAAATTTTATTTTTTCCTCGAAGTCGAAATCATTACCATGTATAGAATTTATATTTTGTTTTATTTATATTTATATAAGTATGGAAATTTTAATGAAAGAGAGCGTGAAACTCTCCCAAATGTAACGTGAGTTACCATGGAATTGCCCTATATATTTATATTTATATTTATATTTATATTTATATATATATTTATATTTATATTTATATTTATATTTATATTTATATTTATATTTATATTTATATTTATATTTATATTTATATTTATATTTATATTTATATTTATATTTATATTTATATTTATATTTATATTTATATTTATATTTATATTAATATTTATATTTATATTTATATTTATATTTATATTTATATTTATATTTATATTTATATTTATATTTATATTTATATTTATATTTATATTTATATTTATATTTATATTTATATTTATATTTATATTTATATTTATATTTATATTTATATTTATATTTATATTTATATTTATATTTATATTTATATTTATATTTATATTTATATTTATATTTATATTTATATTTATATTTATATTTATATTTATATTTATATTTATATTTATATTTATATTTATATTTATATTTATATTTATATTTATATTTATATTTATATTTATATTTATATTTATATTTATATTTATATTTATATTTATATTTATATTTATATTTATATTTATATTTATATTTATATTTATATTTATATTTATATTTATATTTATATTTATATTTATATTTATATTTATATTTATATTTATATTTATATTTATATTTATATTTATATTTATATTTATATTTATATTTATATTTATATTTATATTTATATTTATATTTATATTTATATTTATATTTATATTTATATTTATATTTATATTTATATTTATATTTATATTTATATTTATATTTATATTTATATTTATATTTATATTTATATTTATATTTATATTTATATTTATATTTATATTTATATTTATATTTATATTTATATTTATATTTATATTTATATTTATATTTATATTTATATTTATATTTATATTTATATTTATATTTATATTTATATTTATATTTATATTTATATTTATATTTATATTTATATTTATATTTATATTTATATTTATATTTATATTTATGCTTTAGGAAAATTGCAAATACATATGAAAATATAATAATAAATCAAAATAAAGTTTTTTAAGACCTTAAGCCGAAATGCGTTTCGCCCAGGTACCACAGTTGGGTTTTGGGGTCATAAGTTATTCACAAACCTCCAAAGACCAAACACCAAAGATTCTTTAGTAGAAAGTGATTTTTTTGCTGTCAGAATGTAGTGTGCTAATACCCCTTGTTGATTACTTTTAAATCGTTTGATTTAATCTTTAAATAACAGACAAGAAAACACAAGGGCATATGCTAGGGGGCAGCTAGGGGCACTTGCCTCCCCTAATATTTCAAACATTAGGCAATTTGTTTTCCTCCCCTAATCGAAAACCTGCGTACGCCCTTGAGAAAACATCTCCTCAAAGTGTTATGCTAACAAAATATCCATCAAAAAGCAGAAACGTCTCATGAAAATATTCTATAGTTAAAGCAATTTGAAAATATACTGCAGTTTATAGTTATTAAACACTGTGGTCTACCAGGATAAACGAGTCAAAAATATTGTAAAAGTATCCGTAGAATCAAGCACCGCTATTGAGAAATCTTATTCTAACGGGTGATTTTTTAGCTGGTTTGGTTTTGGCAACACTGGTTTTGACAGCTGACGTGTGTTTAGTACCTTGTGTCACTGTCAAACAGCTTCAGTTTGGTTTGCAATTTAACCATGGATCGTCTTACAAATGAACAACGCTTGCAAATTATTGAATTTTACTATCAAAATTCGTGCTCGGTTCGAAATGTTCATCGCGCGCTGCTTCCATTTTATGGTCGGCATTCTCGACCTTCTGAGCAGTCTATTCGGAAGATTGTGACCAAATTTCGCACCAAATTTACTTTGTTGGACATTAAACCACCAACACGTTTACGTACTGTGCGTAGTGAAGAAAATATTGCGGCCGTATCAGCTAGTGTGACAGAAGACCGCGAAATGTCGATTCGGCGCCGTTCCCAGCAGTTAGGTCTTTGTTACAGCACTACGTGGAAAATTTTGCGGAAGGATTTGGGCGTAAAGCCTTTTAAGATACAGCTGGTGCAAGAACTAAAGCCAGCCGACCTACCACAACGCCAAATTTTTGGTGAATGGGCTCTTGGAAAGCTGGCCGAGGATCCGCTTTTTTATCGAAAAATTGTGTTCAGCGATGAGGCTCATTTTTGGTTGAATGGGTACGTAAATAAGCATAATTGCCGCATTTGGAGTGAAGATCAGCCAGAAGCATTGCAACAGCTACCAATGCATCCCGAAAAAGCCACTGTTTGGTGCGGTTTATGGGCCGGCGGCATTATTGGGCCATATTTCTTCAAAGATGATGCGAATCGCAGCGTTACTGTCAATGGTGAACGCTACCGAGCGATGATAACAAACTTTTTTTTGCCCGAAATGGAAGTTCTTGACTTGCATGATATGTGGTTTCAACAAGACGGTGCCACATGCCACACAGCACGCGAAACAATGGCGCAATTGCGAGGCGAGTTTGGTGAACAGTTAATTTCACGTTTCGGGCCGGTCAATTGGCCGCCTAGATCGTGCGATTTGACACCATTAGATTATTTTTTGTGGGGGTATGTCAAGGCTAATGTCTATAGGGACAAGCCCGCTTCGATTGACGCACTGGAAGCCAACATCCATGCATTCATTCGTGAGATACCGGCCGATATGTGTGAAAAAGTATGCCAAAATTGGACTCAGCGGATGGGCTACCTGAGACGCAGCCGCGGTCAACATTTGCATGAAATTATCTTTAAACATTAAATTGCAAGGTTCAAACTATCGATTCAAATAAATATTTCATTAATTTTTTCGAATTTTGTGTGTTTTTTTTTTTTTTAAAGTTCTAAACCTCTTAAAAAATCACCCGTTATAAACAAAACACAAACAAATACAAAACTAATTTATTCATATCCTCTGAAATTTTGTATTCGAAGTAATTATTGAAGAGAAAAATAATTTTTCTTTGTGGTTGTTCAAACTTGATCAAAATGACTGCTGCTACTAAATTTAATGGCAAACAATTCGGACAAAATTTTGCTATCCTTGCAATAAGAATCCTTGAAAGTTCTTCCATAGTATTTCTCTTTCTCCCCCGGTGCGGCGGGCGGTGGTGGTCCCCGTTTAAAATACCCTTACGAAAATGTACTCAATTTGGCATCGAGAAAAAGGGAAACGGATTGCTTTTTCTGTTTTATTTATATTTTTGTCTTTGTTGTTGTTATTGTTTATTTTTCACTGCCAAAGGAAGATCCTTATTCGAGATTTTATTAAGAAATAAAAACAATTGCAATCCAAGAAGTTGAAAGCGCGACATCTGTGTTTGTTTGTCGTTTCTATTTTCTTCGGGCTAGAAGCACCCCCAAAGTTCCAAGGGTGCAGCATCACACAGAAGACGACTGGAATTGGCAAATGAATGGATTGATGATAGTGTGCGGGTCCTTCAGAAATCACAATTTTTACTTGAGTCCTTTTTCGGGCTTGTCCCTGGAATGGTTTCGATTCTAGTGGGTGGGCGACAATATACGTCATACTTGTCCACGGCTAAGAAAGAACGGAAAGTCCTTTTACATTGGATATTGTTGTTGTTGTTGTTGTCCTTTCTTCTTCGAAATCAATGTGTTTTGGCATTTCCCGAGGTCATAAAATATTTATTGAGTGTTTATTGAATTGCTGTGTTGTTACCATTTTCTCTTGTCGTATCGTCGTCGTCGTTGTCGTCTTTGGAACGTCATGTCAGGATGAATTATTGTATACGTTTTTGGGAGGATAAACCCTGCTCGCTTGTCGACGGGTGTTTTATAAGATTCTGACAGTTAAATGTTTACGACCAATTTGAAAACAAGTTTTTTATTTCTTCTACCACTGTTTCGGGGGCAATTAAATTCCAATTATGTGGAAAATTATTACAAGTTTTGCGCAGTGTGGTGATGGGAAAAATATTGTTGCGAAGGTGCTTAATTTTGTAAAACTTTTTGACTGTTTGTTTTTGAATTGGCAATGAAATAGGTATTTTTGTTTATTGCTTTTGAGTTTTGAAGTTCTATTTCAATTTCATGGGGGAAAAGTTGGTATGATATCAACTATTTTAGGGTTTGATGAGTTGGATGGAATTTTAAATGATTTGTATTTTGTGTTTGTGATTGGTAGGTACCTAGCTAGTGTGAATTTTGAATGAGGTTATTTTTGCTATTAAATATATGGCTATTGACTGTTTGTATATAAAATACATTGTTGAAAATAAGGACATTTATGAAATGGGTATATTTTAGATACTTTAATGATGAATGTACATATTTTAAAAATTACTTCTGGTCGTATAAGACTGTACCTATACACAGGCGCGGATCCAGGATTTCGTTCAGGGGGGGGGCAATTTTCGTGAGTTTCCAAAATCTTGATGGGGTCTACAAAAAAATTTGAGTACACTTAATTCCGCACTGCACGCCTGGACACTCAAGCAATGTGAGTTGATGAGTTGGAAATTTTAAGAAAGCAATTAACTGTTTCATAACTGCCACAGTGTCTCGAACAGCGGGTACTTTGAACTTTGTGAAATGAAGTTTTGCAGTTTATAGCTAAAACATGGTGTCTTTACAACGTTTTTGAGTTCCCTCTGGATCTGCGTAACAATATAATATTATTTTCGGGAAACATAATGGCACAGTGGTATATTCCTATTCAGGAACATGACGTTCGAGTTCGAGTGAAATTTCCAGCCTCTTCTTTAGCTGGGGCAACCTAACTTAACCTTGCCAGTAAAAGGCCATTTTCGATAACGTCATCAGCGTCAAAAATGCATTTTGCAGAATGTTCTCTAATGCGAACTTCAAGTCTTCTGTTCAAAAAGGCAAATACAAGTTTTACTGCATAAGCATTGTTTTCGATAATGCAGTTTCCTAAAGTCACATGTTCGAAAACATCATGTGTATTGCAATTCTTCAGTTAACAAATCGAGTTGGCAACAAAAATATTGAGAAGCTGGGGAACGTGTTCATAAACGTTAAATGCGTTTGCAAGAGAATTGAAGGACGTTGATATAAAAGATTTTGTGCAAACAAAACCATTGCATTAATTTGACAATATAGCTGTATTTTAGCTAAACTAAAATTGTAGATCAAAACCGAGATGAGCCGTATCGTTTGCTCAGATGCCTTCGTCCATCGATACAAAACCAAACTTTCCGACATTGAAATAAAACACAATGATTATAGTGGAAAATACAACGAAAAAACCTTTCTTTGTTAAACTTTTCCGTCCGACCTTCTCGGTTCAGCCGTCGATTGTGACTAAAGGTAGAACTAGAATAGTCGGAAGCCAACTTAAGTGGTCGTACGAAAACAAGAAATTCATATGACACGCACATAATTGCGAAATAGAGCTTTTCGTTCAGATTTCGCTAACTTTTGCCGTCGGACGCGAGAGCGCTCACTGACCGCTCTTTCGTAGGTGGACGGACAAAAATCAAAATGGTGGAAGCAAACTAAAAGGAATTTGGCGCTTGGTGCATAGTTTTCAACACTTTTTTTTCTGTTTGATGTATGAGTGTAGTAAAATCTTAAATTTTCTTTTAATTAATTTACCACGTCAAATTTTCGTGGTTTCACGAGTAAATAATTAAGAGCCTATCGTGCTGTGAATAAGTATAAGAAAATTAACATTGAAGAAATGATTATTTACATTTTTTTTTTTTCACTTTCAACCACTTAAGAGTATTATGGGTAACTTGTGAAATTGACGTTTTGAAAAGCTACTTTTCGGTCGGTTTTGACATAAACTTCCGACAGCTTCCGCCTATTTTAGTTCCACCTTAACTTTCGTTATACATCTTTCATTTACAATATACTAAGCCTTCGTTAAGTTTTAATATAAATTTTTTCATATACATAAGCTCAAAACATCGAATGCAGAGTAGCCAGATTCATGCAGTTCAATACAATAGCAATATTTGCATCGAAAGATGACGATCATTTGAAAATCGAATTGAAGTTGACTTGACGTTTTCAAAAATGCCCAAAAACAACTATCTTTAGGTGTAAAAGTTCCATCCAACTTCTCTTCGGCAGTGACTGCTGTAGTCGTTTCCTGGTTTCTCTCCAATCTTCTTCGTTGGATTCGTACTCCTCGCCAGTTTAATAATATGGAAAACGGAAAGTTCCTACAACACATCCACGAAAGTGGCAAAATCCTCACGAATACTTACATACATCAAAAACGTATCTTATGGCTAAATCAGATGTGCAGCACGTCAGAAATTCCGGAGTCGCTCTCGAGAGTTTTCTAGTGAAAGTACTCCCTCAATGGAAACGCACATTTAAATATTTATCATAAAAAGAATCACCCATTTAGTATGAAATTTTTTGGTATCTCTCAATAATTTCTCTTATACAGAAATGTATAGTTTTATTATATTAACTTTAATTAGATATTTTATCCTGTAGATCGAAGCACTAGACATTTTTGAAACTAATTAAATCGACGTTTTTTAAAGATTTAATTTTTTTTTAAATTAAAATAAACTTTAAGGTTGAAAATTTAGAAAAGTGCCCCTACCGCCTCTCCCGTAACATTTAACTATAAAAAATCACAAATAAATTTGTAGAGGAGGGTTGGAGGTTGAGCAATAACTTTTTGAAACATTATTGTGAAATTCTTCCTTCACAGCATTTTGAAAAGTGAAAATCAAATCGATTTGGGATTCACTCTGCTCTCTAGTATGAAATAAATTGACTATTCTCATAAAATGTTATACCAGTAATGTAGCCTGACATTGATCTTTTAATAAAAGACCTTAACGTTGAAGATGGGGCATCTAAAACCGAAGTTATAAGCTTTCCACTCAGTCGATTTGAAGGCTTTTTGTGCATAGCGGAACTTTTGTTAGCTGAACCTGGTCAGCCAGCGGACAACGCACAACTACTCATTGCTCAACGCTGCCAAGAATTTTTTTATAAAAGTATAACGAAATCACCTTTCTTTGAGTACATTTTATTAAATTCATATTTTATGCGTCTTTCGTTCTTGCCCAGGGGGGGGCAATTGCACCCATTGCCCCCCCCCCCCCCTGTATCCGCGCCTGCCTATACATATGGTTCTAAAATTATGTGTATAGAGGAAAAATGTCCACCTTGAAACTATTAACATGTCGCCTTTGAAGATTTTACCCGAAGAGATGGTAGCAATATTTTCAAAAATCATTTTTATTATTATTTTGAACTTAAAAATTGAGAGCTTCCCAAGTATCATTTTTCCTCTCATAAGACTCTACCAGAGTCTTACTACTAGACTAATTTATGGGAGCTTTAAAAGTTAAAATGTACTCTACTCAGGTAGTATACTGCCTGATTCTTTTAAGATGGTTTAAAATATTAAATGGTAAAGAGACTATTTTTATCTCATAGGTGGCAAAATTTTATATAAAATTTATTTTCCCCTTATGGCCAAGTCAATTTGTAATCAAATGGACCCTTAATGAGCAATTGGAAAGTAAATAAGATTTTTACCTGGATTATATTTTCGGGGGTGCTAAATTGTATCCGAATCTGAAGTTAGCAACGAAAATTTAGTGATGCAATATGAACAAACATTTTGAAAATGATGCAAAAATGCATATTTTGGGAGTTCGTCACTTATGGCTGGAAAAATATTAAGTATTCGTAAATTACATCAAAGTTTAATATTGTATTAGCAAGAATACATGATTTCCAACAAATCTCCGTTTAAATTTTTTTTCTGCGACAACCCATTTGGACTCAAGCCCTAGTTGGAAATTGACGTATTTTAACTGTTTCCGAAAACCCATTCCAAAAAACTATACATTTTTAATTTTTGTGTCTAACATGAACCATTATATAATTTTCTGATGCGTTAAATTCATATCTGGCCTCAGAATTGCTCTAGCACGTAAGGTTCTAAATATATCAGAAAATGCATGTTTAGACAAATTTGGGGTTATATCTATTATTTCTCGAGGTAATTCTTTCAGATAAATTTTAAAATGATCTAAGGTATGAACATTTCCCTTTTCGCAATTCTTTTTCAATCATTCAAATACTTAACTTTATTTGTTAACCAGCCTTTAACAAGCAATAATACGCTAATATTGAACATCAGGCACTTGAGCCCAAATGGATTGTTGCAAAAAAAAACCTAAATTCAATTCAATTTCTTTTATTGAACATTATATATACAATCTGGCTTATAACTAATATGATACTATGATAAATTTACATTTGTTGGCACATAGGGGGCCTAACGTTATACAATGTCTTAAGTTTAACAAATTATAGATATATAAATTACATGTCAAAAAATTTAAATTAAAAGTCGGCTGACTTAATCGTCCTCAGGGTGTTCATTCCCGGTTGTCAATGGTGTTTTTGGTGTAGGTTGGGGGAAGTTTTGGCGTTTAGCCACGGTAGAAGGCTGACCCAATGTCAGCGTAGAACGAGACTGCTTCCTCGTTGTCCATGATTATGTTGTCATCAAGTGTTTCCATTACACTGAGATACCTTGGCTCCGGATGTCGTTGCTCAGTGGTCATCCTTCTCATTAGCTGATTCGGGTGGTCGATGATGTTCCGTACTAGTCTCTTCGCTGATAGGACTAGGTATTTGTCCAGCGGGATTATGTTGGCTTCGGAGTAGAGATGTTCGTTCCTGTAGTGTTTCCGCCGCTGCCGGTCGAAGTGTTTCCGCCTAAAATTTAAATTTTGTTCGAAATTGAAAATAAATCTACTTTCATTTGACATTTGATGCAATTTGCTACTAATCAAAAGATTTTGGGTTATAAACAAAACACCGCATCTAAGGCACCCGCTTAAAATTAAATAATAAAACAAAAACTTTGACATTCAATATACAATCGAAATATCTATTAATAAATAATTTTTGTTTGGCATCTGGAGGGGTTTTCATATTGTTAAAATATTTTAACATTTTGAGTAAGTTAAAAAAAAAGGGAAAGAGATTGAGTGAAAAGAAATGTTATTGATGTGAATTTAATTTAAATATTGTGAGAAAGAGACAACTGTCTAAGATTTAAAATTGATTAAGCTATCGATGTGATAAGCAGAGTAATTAGTTTCTTTTCACTCAAACTCGTGTTCTGATGAAAGTTTTAGGTTTTGTTAACTCAAATATACATATATTTTATATTTATTGGTTGTTGTTTCGATAGCAATTCATTTGATTTTCTTTTATCTTGAATGATGTGAGATGACTTTGCCTTTTTAATTTGATATTTATTTGATTATTATTATTTTTATATTTAATTTGATTTTTACTTTTTGTTGAATAAAATCATTATATTCAAATGAGACAAAATATAACAAAAAAAAAAAAGTTGTGAGCTATTACGATAATCTGGAGGAAAGAAGCGTTCTCAGAATAAAGATCGTCAACGTAGACTTTCTTGACAACCGAAATTAAGGTCAAAATCTACTTATAGATCGCTTTGTGGTGGTCTGTTTGATGATTTTTGATACTTATTGTAGTGATCGGGTTTTGGCAATAGACTTGGTTCGGTTTTGGTGCTGGTGAGGTGATGGTTGCTATCGGGGAACGTTATCAACCACGAAGCACGTCCATAACCAAACTGAGGATTCGGATTCTCTTTAAGAAATTCCTATGATCACATGACACATATAATCATATTAAATGATCTCTTATGTATATAATAAATTGATTTACCTGGGGAGTTATTTGATCAGATAATTGATAGAATCGACCTTTTAAGTTAAAAACTGTCGCGTACGTATAGTTTATCTCGACTTACTTGGGGCGTGGTAGTTAATTTTCGATCATTTTTGATAGACCACCATGTGCGGCGAGAGATGGATTGGAAAAGAACGATTGTCGGAAATGGAAAAGATATTTAGCGCAAAGAAAATAAAATGCACGACTGGATCGCACGTACTTGCTCTTATGTTCAAGTTGTGTGGAACTTAAGAACTTTAAAAATATTGAAGTAATTACAGAAAAAGTATAAAAAAGCATTTAAATCGTTATTTTAATTGTTTAAACAGCCTGATAAATAACTTAGAGCGCCAAAAAAAGTATGCCATTTGATTACTTAAAAAAATATCAATATATGCAAACAAAAAATTTAAAATCGTTGGAGCCGTTTTCTTAAAAATTAATTTTTTATATATAAAATTTGTGTAACATTTTTCAAAAAAAAATTTGGTATGCCAATTTTGAGTATATATTAATATACATTTAAAACTGAAATTTCAAAACAATTCATCAACCCGTTTTTGAAATATTGAATTTTCAAAAAAAAATTTTGAATCTTTTTTTAAAAATCCAAAATTTATTTTTTTAAAAATTTTGGTATGCAGTAATATTTATATTCTAACAAAGCTTTTATGCAAAAAAATTCATTGAAATCGGATGAGCGGTTAATGAGAAAATAAAAAATAAAAAAAACCGTTATATGACAGGTACCGTTAATAAATGTTTTTGGTGATTTTTTTTCTTACTTAAAGGTATATCATATCTACAATAATACACTGATTTTTTTTTATCAAAATCGTTGGAGCCGTTTTTGAGATAAATAAGCTTTTCCTTAACGGTTGTATGGCAAGTACCGTTATTTTTTGAGCTAAAAAAAAAATTTCAATTTCCCCTCTGGAGAGTTACAAAAAAACCTTAAGTTCAAAATTTGAAGAAAATCGCTTCAGTGGTTTAGGCTGTAGGCTGAGGTACGGACAGACAGACAGACAGACAGACAGACAGACAGACAGACAGACAGACAGAATTGTGCCACCCACTTTTTTCGTGTTCTCTATCATCGTAATGTCATGTTTGATTGTTATCTCGAATTTTTTTTTTTGCACGAATCCAAAACTTGCCCTATAGTACCTATATCGCAAGTAAAAATTATGTCAGATGTGATGCAACTTCGAAAGTTCGAAATGTCGTATGTGCATACAGAATTCCGGGCGTAGGTTAACACATCTGTTCAGACTACTGTGGGCAGGCGCGGATACAAGGGGGGGGGCAATGGGTGCAATTGCCCCCCCCTGGGCAAGAACGAACGAAGCATAAAATATGACTTTAATAAAATTTTATCAAAAAGAAAGGTTATTTCCTTATACGTTTATAAAAATTTTTCTTGGCAGCGCAGCGTTGTTGCAGCAATGAATGGTTGTTCGCTGGCCTCTGGCTGACAAGGTTAAGTTAAGAAAAGTTCCATTATGCACAAATAGCGCCTTCAAGTCGACTGAGTGGAAAGCTTATAACTTCGGCTTTTCTTAAAAATTAAGGTCTTTAATTTAAAGATCAATGTCAGGCTACATTACTTTATAACATTTTGTGAGAAAAGTCAATTTATTTCAAACTAGGAAGCAGGTTGAATCCCAAATCGATTTCACTTTCACTTTTCAATATGCTTTGAACGAAAAATTTCACAGTTTGGAAAATTGTGTTTTAAAAAGGTATTGCTCAACCTCCAACCCTACTCTACAAACTAGTAAGTGGTTTTTTTATACCTAAATGTAACGGGAGAGGCGACAGGGGCACTCATCTAAATTTTCAACCTTGAAGTTGATTTTAGTTAAAAAAAATTAAGTCTTTAAAACACGTCGATTTACGAATAATAACCTTCAAAAATTTCTTATTTTGCTTCAAATGTCCGGATCTACAGGATAAAGATAGCTCATTAAAGTTAAAATAATTAACTACATTTATGTATTAAGTTATTGAGAAATACCAAAAAATTTCATACTAAATGGGTGATAGTGGGGATGGAACTTTTATACCTAAGGAAAGGATAGTTGTGTCGTGAGTTCGATTGTCAAATGATTGCCATTTTTCGACGTAAATATTGCTATTGTATCGAACTACATGAGTATGTCAACTCTGTAGTCGATGCTTTGAGCTTACATATATGAAACATTTATATTAAAGCTTAACGAATCCTAAGTATATTGTTAATGAAATGTATAACGAAAGTTATTCACAATCGAGAAGGTCGGATGGAAAGTTTTAATAAAGAGTGGTATTTTCTTTATATTTTCCACTATAATCATTGTGTTTTATTTCAATGTCAGAAAGTTTGGTTTTGTATTGATGGACGAAGGCATCTGAGCAAACGATACGGCTCATCTCGGTTTCGATCTATAATTTTAGTTCAATGGTTTTGTTTGCGTCCTTCAATTTTCTTGCAAACGCATTTGACGTTTATGAAGACGTTCTCTGGCTTCTCAATATTTTTGTTTCCAACTCGATTTTTGACTGCAGAATTGCACCACACATGATGTTTTCGAACATGTGACTTTAGCAAACTGCATTATCGAACACAATGCTTATGCAGTAAAACTTGAATTTGCCTTTTCGTTAGAAAGACTTTTGCAGTTTGCGTTTGAGAACATTCTGCAAAATTTTGACGCTGATGACGTTCTCGAAAACGGCCTTTTACAAGCAAGGTCAGGTTAGGTTGCCAGCCAAGGAAGAGGCTGGAAATTTCGCTAGAACTCGAACGTCATATGTCTGAATAGGAACATACCACTGTACCATTATGTTTTCCGAACATGATTGTAGAGTTACGCAGATCCTGAGGGAAGTCAAAACCGCTGTAAAGACACCATGCTATAGCTACAAACCGCAAAAAATCATTTCACAAAGTTCAGAGTACCCTCTGTTCGAGAACTGTAGCAATTATGAAAGAGTTTATTTGTTTTCTTCAAATTTCGAACTCATCAACTCACATTGCTTTGTGTGACCAGACGTGTAGAGCGGTATGAAATGTACTCAAATTTTCTGTAGACCTCATCAAGATTTTGGAAACTCACGAAAATTGCCCCCCCCTGAACGAAATCCTGGATCCGCGCCTGACTGTGGGCGCATTCAATAATCAAGAGAGGTTGATCAACATGAATTTATTTGAATTATTCCTCTGTCCACACACGTCTACTCAACATCTATCTTTTTAAACATCGATTGTTATACTGGTCAACAAACTTTTTGTTACAGTCTAACAAACAAACCAAAATATACTTTCCCGTAGTTTTTTGGTGTGCTGAATTCGCATCTGAAGTCAGAAAAATTATATCGGGCCACGTTTTTTTGAGATATTCCCGTTATAAAATCGAAACAAAAAAACATTTTTTTGCTATTATCAAAGTTGTATTGCAACGTGAGGTAAATTATTTCAACAAAATTTTTAATGGAACTAGTTTTCTTCTTTTAAAAACAGTATAAAACTTCCCGATATCTACCTCTTTTCTGCTCGGAGAAATCTTCAGTTAATTTGTAGGGCCAGTAGCGTAGCTACCGCGGTATCAGCCGTATCAATGATATGGGGCCCCCGAGAGGAAGGGGCCCCGAGATACAGTGTACTTGACGTGTGTAAGAATTTTTCGACTGAGATACGTTCGATACACAGTTTGAAAAGGTTCGCTTGTTGAAGTCTACCAAGAGTTTGCCCAGGTTTTCTTGACAACATTTTCTTCGAAAATTAATAAAATTAAACCAAAGATTCCATTTTCCATTTCTATTATTATTATAAGTTATCATCATCATCATCATCATCATCATCATCATCATCATCATCATCATATAAATAAAATCGTAACTCGATATACGCGTTGACCTCGCATCACGCAGAAACTATTGGGTATATTGAAATGCGGTTTTTTGTAAATTGTTTTTATTAGCTCTGTGGTCATTATAGGATATATTTTATAAAAATTCAAGCTCAAGAAGGTACTCAAATGCATCATAATGATTAAAAATTCACTCAAATATGTATACATACAAATAAATTATTTCTGCTTCATTGGGAAAAAAATATTTGTATGAAAATTATTTTAGCTGTCAGAATTTTTGAATTTCAAAAAACAATTTCTTTTTTGTATTCAAGACGTTTTGTCCATGTCTATGGACGGTCGAGTTCGGCAACACGACAAAATTCATGTTGATTTCTACTGGCAAATACTGCCAGATCTACAGTTTTTCCACTTTAAATGAAGCGTGGGTGCTTGCTCTCTATACAGTGAGAGCATATTTTACCTAAGAACTCGAGGGACATCAGCAGCTACGTGCCGTAGAAAAGGTTGTAAGCTACTTCATTTCATTACTAAGCCACTAAGCTCCAAGACATGGAGTTTGAGAGATATTCGGTCTCAAAACACCGAAAAGAACAAAAATGAAACTCAGCATTTGGACATTGTCTTTCTACCCACCATCTTATATCGTTGAATAGGTTATTGCAAGAACATCATATTGTTATAAGGCCTCTAAGCTGTAGAGGTACATAGGCAGGGCTCAACACATCAAATACCTCTCGAACCCATGTCCTACAGCTCAACAGCCATTTTCAACAGTATGAAGTACATGCTATAACCTACCAACGATGTACCACACATTGATGTGGAGAAGTAAGAAAAAGTCAAAATAATGCTCAGTTGCATGCATTTCTGTTTTTTTTCGGTGTTTTAGGCCGAATATCTCTCGAATATCATGGTTTAGAGCTTAACGGCTATATAATAAAAGTTGTTACACGTAATATCCTTTTCAATGACGAATGGCATATTTTTGTCGAGTAGGTAGACCGGCGCGGCGCACCCATGGCATTACTGTTCTACTTGCCTTTTTTGATGCCAAATATCCATCGAGCCTATGTTTTATAAATAAAAGGCCATATTACAAAATGAAGTGTACGTAATATAATCACCTTTTCAAAGTCGTTTGATACTATGCTGTTGAGTAGGTGGACCAGGGCCAGCGCCAAAAGAAAAACTGCATTCAATTCCCCGTTTTTGATGCCACATATCTGATGGATAACACTACTTACAACGTAACGGCCATATAACAAATGAAAAAAATACCCTTTTCAACTATGAATGACGTGTAGAGTCGTTGGACCACTTTTTCAATTTAAAATTTTATACAAAAATATAGTCAATTATATGACGATTTAGTAAAACCGTTAGACCGTTATTTCAAATAGTTAAATATTTTAACATTACAGACATCAATTATTGTCGTTTGATTGTAGGCCAGAATATGGAAAATAAATATTTCAAAATCGCGGACAAAGTCGCGGGCATCGGCTAGTTATTAATATAAGTATGTAAATATGTGAATCCCTTGAATTTCTAAAAAAAAAAATGAGAGTTTCTTGCAGCACGTGAACCCACAAAAATAAAATGCACGACTGGATCGCACGTGCTTGCTCTTATGTTCAAGTTGTGTGGGACTTAAGAACTTTAAAAAATATTCAAGTAATTATAGAAAAAGTATGTATAAAAAGCATTTAAATCGTTCTATTAATTGTATAAACAGTCTGATAAATAACTTAGAGCTCAAAAAAAAGTATGCCATTTGATTACTTGAAAAAATATGAATATATGCAAAAAAAAAATTTAAAATCGTTGGAGCCGTTTTCTTAAAAATTAATTTTTTATATATAAAATTTTTGTAACAATTTTCAAAAAAAAAATTGGTATGCCAATTTTGAGTATATATTAATATACATTTAAAACTGAAAATTCAAATTAATTCATCAACCCGTTTTTGAAATATTGAATTTTCAAAAAAAAAATTTGAATCTTTTTTTAAAAATCCAAAATTTATTTTTTCAAAAATTTTGGTATGCAGTTTTATTTATATTCTAACAAAGCTTTTGTAAAAAAAATTTAATTTAGATCGGATGAGCGGTTAATGAGAAAACCAAAAATCAAAAAAAACCGTTATATGGCAGGTACCATTAATAAATGTTTTTGGTGATTTTTTTTCTTACTAAAAGGTACATCATATCTACAATAATACACTGATTTTTTTTATCAAAATCGTTGGAGCCGTTTTTGAGATAAATTAGCTTTTCTTTAACGGTTGTATGGCAAGTACCGTTATTTTTTGAGCTAAAAAAAAAATTTCAATTTCCCCTCTGGAGAGTTACAAAAAAACCTTAAGTTCAAAATTTGAAGAAAATCGCTTCAGTGGTTTAGGCTGTAGGTTGAGGTACGGACAGACAGACAGACAGACAGACAGACAGACAGACAGACAGACAGACAGAATTGTGCCACCCACTTTTTTCGTGTTCTCTATCATCGTAATGTCATGTTTGATTGTTATCTCGAAATTTTTTTTTTGCACGAATCCAAAACTTGCCCTATAGTACCTACATATATCGCAAGTAAAAATCTTTAGAGCTCATGTCACTTTGACAATTCCTTGCCTCAACTCACCCAGCAAACTACATACTTCAGAGCCAGTTCAGGGCGACCCTAGCACTCAAAAAACTCAGAATTTGCTGGTCAGGGTGACTTCAGGGGTTTCAAAAAAAGCCTTAGGATGACTCCGGGGTGACTTCAGGGTTCAACGAACAAACCTAATTTACATATTATTTAAAATGTAGCTATATGTATTACCAATTTTGTTTACATGTGTCTGTTCAATAGTTTTCCTTCCCGTGTAGCTATCTCTCTCTAAGTCCTACCAACTAACGGAACGACAGCTGCAACGTGCAACCACTTTTAACTATCGGACCGCATACCAGTAGCCCAGGAGAATTAGACGAAAAAATTGTAAAATTAGGAAATAATTCTTAAAAAACTGAATTTAAACATTTGGACAACATTTTTTGTACAATTTGTATTCAGGTTCATCTCCTTATTATAAAAGTTTTAGAGTGGAAGAGGTAAGAAGAAGCCTGTTTTATCAAAAAAGGGGGTATGAGCTGTGAATTCGTTTTCTAATAACTCATTAAAATTTCATTTTACAACGATTAATTGAGAAACCAGTAACCAGAAACAACTTTCAGACAGGGGGGTCATTCCGTAATTTTTAAAACGATAATCGTCAAAACGATTATCTTTAACGATATCGTCTATAATTTGCTTCACGTAACTCAATCACTATCGTCTCTTCTATCGTTTATTTTTTTGAATGAATGAAATGAATTTGAAAATTAAATTTTGCTGTCAAAACAAAAAATCCTTGTAATTTCATTTGAAATGTCAGTTTATTTTAAAAATTGAATTGCAATATCGTCCGTTAAAGTTTGTGTTCGTGGATAAATTGATTCTTTACGTTGAGCAACATTAAAAAAATAAGGCCTGAAAGCAGATGGTCATCAGAATGTCCCTTTAAAAATACGATTTTGGCCTACAAGCACAAGTGTTGAAAACGAATATGAAAATACAAAAAAGACCATTCCTTTAATCACGGTGCGGGTTCCTAACGGTTGACATAGCCTCTTCTCTCATCCTCTACGATTTCCAATTCTTTTGTTATTTAAAAAGTTCAAGATTGTCAAAAAATTATTGATGTGCATCAAAATTATTTATTATTGAATAAAATACATACATACATATATCTAGCAAAGATATGCTTTTTTGCTTTTTAAATTTTTTTCTCAAAACCAATAAGAGTAGGCATTCCTTAACTATCGCGTTTAACTAAACGTGAAAAAGACACCGTCAGACGATCATCGTCTTACGCGATGAGAGCCTTGTTGACATAGACGCCTGTATGGATAAACGATTATTTTGGTATAAATGGTCGAATTTTGATCACTGGGCAGATACTTTTTGTTAATTCGATTATTGGGCAAGAATGATTAGTTGGTAAGATTTTTTTCTGAAAACTCAAACCATGAACTGATATACATATGTATATGCCGTAATTATTCAATAATTGTTTCGTTTTCATATTATTGAAAAAACAATGGTTAAAAATCAACAAAAAAGCATTTATCACTTTTAAAACACTCAAATAATTACAAGACGATACCTCTTTAGCTATCGTCTAAGCTCTATCGTTTTGACGATAGCGTTTTGACGATTATTGACTTACGTAGAGCAAATAATTCATCGCCAAAACGAGATCGCCAAGACGATAGTCATTTTCAAAGTTACGGAAAGCAAGACTATCGTCTAAACGATATCGTCTGGCGATAATCGAAATACGGAATGACCCCCCAGTCTTTTTATCTAAATAATGAGCATGAGCAATGAATACGTCTAAACGTTTTAGGGTTTCAAAATTTGACTTTTAGTTTTTACCGTAAATTTATAAACAAATACTTTTGCAAATACAATCTGGAAAAGTATTTTTTTTTTCAAGAATGTACAGCTGTTTTTTTTTATCAATAAATCAAATCAAATCAAATCTAGCTGGTTTAAATTGAGGCTCATAGGATTCTAGTCAAGAAAGATTATTACACTATTTCGTTAGAGCAACAGATATTGGGAAAACATGAACAAACGTTACAAAATTATTATTTATATTTTTCAACACTGCCCACTGCAGCAGGCTGGGGTAGATACTGACCACCGAGCGTTTTTCTCAAAATTTGTTTCTCATATAAAAAGGTGAATGTTTCACATATTTATAAAAACTGTTTTTTGTCCCCTTTATAGCAAATTGAGTTTATCTAATATGCTGATGCATATTAAAAAAAGTATATATCTAAAGCTTAGACCCTGCTAGGAAAAAGGGGGCCCCTTAAAAATGTTTGATACGGGGCCCCCAAAGTGCTCGCTACGCCACTGTGTAGGCCTTTCATTTAAGATATAAAAACAATGTTAAGGAGAATGGGCAAACATTTATGGGAAATGGTCCATTTTTCAATACGAATGTGTCATATATCGTTGAAAAGGTTATTGTGAGTACATCATTTCATTAAAGGGCTGTTAAGCTCTAAGCTATGGGGTTCGCGATATATTCGGCTTCAAAACACTGAAAAGAACAATAATGCAACTCCATATTTGGACATTGTGTTCCCAATCAACATTAGCGAAATATCTCATGAGCCCCATTATTAAGTATACCTACCTTTGGGATCTAAAAGAGTCTTATTGCAGAGAATTTGTAGATTTTGGGAGCTTACCACTGGAAAGTATGAAAGTTGTGTTTGATGCCCTTTATCTTGAGAGAACTTAATCCATGACCAAAAACGTTCCGAAATTCAGGGTAGGTTTGAAATTTACCAGCAAAGCACCTCTTTTGAGGAGTTCAAGACCGCATGAAAACCACCCAATGTGTCATTACAAGCAAGGTTCTTAAAAGCCTTGGTAATTTGAATGGTTTGGAGGATCTATACTTTTCAAATAAAATACAATATTTTTGTCTTTACATTTTTACTTTTTTTCTTTGACTACTAAGGTCTTGAAATCGAAAGAAAATATTTGTATTTCAAGGTGAAAAAATTGGGGATGTATAAGTGCTAATCTATTTGGGGAGAAAATGCACCAACTTTTCTTGTATGCTTTAAACTTTAAGAGTGTTCCGAACTGAACAAAACCAGTCATTTGCTAACTTTTTTTTTTGCATATATAAGACCGGTTTTTTTCACTTTCATCAGATACTTTGTTTTATAAAACTTTGCATTTTTACTAATTGGTCACTAGTAGGCGTATTATGGTACTAAAAAAATTTTTTTCTAAAAGTAACTGATTTTAAGTTCCAAATTTACATAAATTTTCTGTGAAAAACTGCCTTTTAAGAATTAAAAATTTCAATATCAAATGATACAATTATGATCATATAATTAATGAAAATCGTGAAAAATATATTGAATTTATATTCACTGCAAAAACAAATATGAAAAAAATACCATTAGGTATAAAAAATTGACTGTCAAAAAGGCGTTTTTTCAAAATTCACAAGCATTTTTATTTTGCACTACTAAAATTTTTATTAGGTACAAAATTAAAAATTTTCTCCAATAGTGGCATTTTAAAAATATGGAATTTTATGTTATTAAACTTTTTTTTGCAAAAAATGTCATAGTGTAGGCAACATTTTCTTTGAAAAACGGCCATTTTAGCCATTTTCTCGATTTCTTAGAGGCTTTTACCAAAATCTGGAGCACAAAATTAAATTTTTTTTCCAATGATGGCATAGAGAATAAGTTTATCTGTCCATAGACACCTTAATCGTTTTGATCGGACAAGTACACGCTTCACAATCTTTTTCATGAAATCACCATTTCAGTCCGGAACACTCTTAAGGAGCGATTTAACAAATTTCCTCTAGGCAATTAGCCATAAACACATTTTTAACTTTTATCATCCAGCTTTATTCATTATTTATCGCAGATTTGTATGCAGGGAGACATTCTGACAGTCTGGTATGCAGCTCACTGCGGCATTATTTCTCACAAATAATAATCAACGCAAATTGACTAATTTGTAAGCTTAAAACGTCGGTTCTTTGTAAGAGTTGGATATTCAAAGCTTAGGAGTCAAAAACAAGGTCAAATACTAGCCAAAATGCTTGATCTTTGTCATCAAACATTATACAAGGAGGATGTTCAAAGGGTAGAATAGGTTGAGCCCTCCATTGATTTGATTTTCACTATTCAAAATGGGTAAATGCAACAAGGGACGCAACGTGAGCTCATAACAATTAAATTTTCAATCCAAAAATCTATCTTAATTAAAAAACTAATAATAAAATTGACTTCTTTCACCTTTGTCTAAAAGTCTCACATTTAAAACTAAAAAAATAAAAAAAAAAAAAACAAATCATAATGACAGAGTCGAATCTTCACTTTATTTTGACTTACAAAACATTTTAAGCCAAAAACTACAAAGCATATTTCTATTCAACTTTACTATATGAACTTCATCATTTACAAAAGAAATCATTCAATACAAATACAACAAGTAGTAAAAGTTAAAATTACTTATGCCTCTTGTGTGTTTTGTATAATATGAATGTATCGTGGACAAAAGACCCTTTTAATATTGTATCCTTTACTTGGTCTGATTCACACATTCTTCATACCCATATAAGGTTGATATGTAGGATGTCCAATACCATATAGACACGTTACCAGGCTCATTGAGATGTCTGCAAAGTTATTCAGAGTTTTTTGTTCGATTCCCAGATGAATCTCCAGCCTTGGCACCTCCCCATTTTGGTTCGGAGAAGTTTTCATTCAGACTTATATTAAAAAAAAAAGATTTCGAAATTGAGGTCAAACATTACTATCCCTTCAAACAGCAACAACAGCAGCAACAACAATAACACAACAACAACAACAACGACTAAAAGTTTCGTATCCATTTATTTATTTATTTATGTATATATGTAAGTATACCAAGTATAAATATGTTTATGTTCATTGGCATCACAATAGAACTGAACTTAAATGAAGCAGAAAAGAAAATGATTTCTAGGAAACTAGTCCAGTTGGTTGGTATAATGTTACGGATCAATTGATGGATATAGATGGGAAAGTTGGGAAAATATTGTATATTATACTTTTTTTTAACTTTTTTTTTTTAACTTTGAGTGGTTTAAAATTTACTGGGAAAAAATATAGTATAAATCTATAAAGTGTTTTATAGCATGATTTTAAACGGTTTTGTGTGAGTTGATCGTTTAGAAAAAAAAAAAATGTTACCAAAATAAACATTAAGCATACAGCATACAATCGAATTCGTTGAATCCACTCACTCGTAGCCATGCTTGGACATTCTGTTGTAGGCATAGTGCAAGAGTGATGTTCAAAGGGTAGACGCGGTTCATTCAAGAGTTGACGACTCTAGCAAACGAAACAAGGATAATGATTTTCGAATCTGCACGTGCAATGTTCGGTTGTTTGGCTGCACGTGGCCTGTTGACGTGCAGCCTGGATAGGCTAAAGACTGACATTACAGTCATCAAGAAAGTGCGATGGGATGGAGAGGGCATACGAAGGATGAAATCGTGTGACATCTACTTCGGCGAGTGCTGATGCAAGGAGCAGGGTCAGCGGCTTTTCGGTTGTGGTTGTATGGTAAAGGGAAGTCCTCGGCAAGAAGTCTTGAGCTTCAGAAATGTAAGCGAGCCCATGGTCACAATCCGCATCAAAGCAAAATTCAAAAACATCAAGTTGGTTTGAGCCCATGCACCAACGGAAGAAAAAGATGACTCAACCAATCAAAAACTCTACGATATCCTCGAGAATACAACGTGAAGATTATTCTTGATTTCACCAGGGCACCACAACGAGCCGTATGAGTTTTGTTTAATTTTTCAACGTTTCTCGACGAATTTTATCGATGCGATAGTTACTGGTTCGATGAAGAATACCGGCAGGCGCATGCAGCCAAACAATGCGGCCTATCAATAAATGCTGCAGACTAAAACCAGAGTTGCTGAGAGTGCAGCCCTGGAGCTATACGGGCAAAACGAAGGGACGAACGCCGAATTCTCAATAGGAAAAAGAGAGAGAGAGTGCGGAAGCGTGTTGTCGAGTCTATTGAAGATTGTAGTAGCAAGGGCGGTGTTCTACCCAGGGTTTCAAGGCCAGAACGGAAGAATGCAAAGATGAGAGTGGAAATCCTAACTAACATTTCAGTTTTTATTAGCTTGGAAATATTGATATGCTGCAAGTCTGGATGTATGTATAAGGTTTCTATACAGCTTAAATGAAAAACAAAATTCTTATAGAAGTCATGACTTCAATAACTGCTTCTTTAAAATTGATTGAAAGCTAAATATAGAAAATTAAACGAAACTTGCATCTGTTATCGGATAGACCTCTGTAAATGAATTTAAAGAAGGTACATGAAGCTATAACTCTATAAAGTTTTTTTAAGGTTATTTTATAGCAGTTAGTGTCAGTCAGTCTGCAAAAGGTTTCTGTTACAATTTTCTAGAAGTTTTATCGAATTTTTAGCTTTGACATATCAAATCATAGACACGAACCATAAAATAAAATCTGAATTTATATTATTTACAGAGGATCAAATTTGTAAACGTCATTTTATAGAAGCTTATTAAAAGTGATTATTATTTATATTGAGTAAATTGTTTTGTTGCGTTTAGGGTCTTGTTCTTTTAATGATTTCTTGTTTGCACATTAACAAGGAAACAAAATTTGGGCGAGAAACGAAAATGAGCGAAAAATATTCTTATCTCTGAGAGGAACTTGTTAGATTATACCGAAGTTGCTAAATTTTCGTTACATTCTATTTACATGACACTTCATAATTTATATGTGGTTTGTATTGTATAGACAGAATTCATCTTATTTAAATATTTGACGGTGTTAACAAATTTATCCATTTTCAGAGAAAGGAAAAGGAACTAAATCACCTTGGTCGACTTGTGTGTGGTAAGTTTGTGTTCAACCATCAAGCCACTTTAAAAGAAAATAACAAAAATATTTAAGATTATTTCTTTCCTAAAGCGAATTTTTGAAATATGGTCAAAAAATCTACAGCTTGTTTTCCCGTCTGAAGGCGTATCAAAGCTATTGTTAGTTAGACATATTTTGAAGTTGTAAAATAGAAAAAAGCTTATTTTGCTTCTTCCAAATTATATCTTAGATGGCCGAGTAGGTAGAGTGCTGGACTGACACTTAGGAGCTCTGAGTACGATCCCTAGAAAGGTTAAAAAAATTTTGTGTTTTTGTGTGGTAAGAACACCACCGAACCCTTTGATTTCAAGAAAGGTTTGAGGCAAGGTGACGCGGTATCATGCAGCCTGTTTAACATAGTTCTTGCGGCCATAATACGCAACTCCCGAGTCAAACACAGATGTACAATTATTCAAAAGTCTGTTCAACTACTTGCAGATGATATTGACAAACATTGAGAGAACGAAGCTGTAAGCGTTTGCAAGTACTGAATCGGAGGCGGCGAAAATGGGTTTGGCTGTTAATGAGGACACACGACCAAATACATGCTATCATTGAGAAAGTAATCTCTACATCGTCGACTCGGGCGAAGCGTCTTGATGGATAGGTACAATTTCGAAGTCGTCACGAAGGGTCCACTATAAATTCGCAAAATAACATAAGTGCAGAGATCAAACGAAGAATTACTCCTGCCAACCACTGGCTTTTCGGGATAAGAAGGCATTTGACTAGTAAAAACCTCTCTCAAAGAACCAAGGAGACCCTAGGACCTAAATCATCCCGGTCCTGCTGTATGGGATAGAAACATAGAAGCTGTCAAAAACGGATGAGAATCTGCTTCGGTGCTCTGAAAGGAAAATTTTTCGGGTGATCTTCGATCCAGTCTGTATCGATGGAGTATAAGGGGAAAGATTAAACAACAAGCTTTACTGGAATTACATTGACGTCAACCTTGTCAAAAAGCTGAAAATAGAGTGGCTGAGATGGCTGGGACACGTGGAGCGTATGGACACCGACACACTAGCCCGACGAGTCTTTAAATCTACTCCTGATGGTCTGCGCAGCAGAGGAAGACCCCAGCTTGGGTGGCGCTTACAAGTGGCAAACGACCGCAACCATTTTGGAGTGAGTAACTGGAGGCAGGTAGTTAGGGACCGAGCTGTTGGTTGAGGCCGTAGTCCTCCCTGGACTGTGAGCCCCATCTAAAGTAAAGTAAGTGCAAGAGCACAGAAAGACGTACCATACTGTATGTATTACAATTAAATGACGCACTTATCATGGCGTGTTCAATCAACTCATTAGTGAGTTACAACTCTTCGTAATACTACGCTCCACCAGTTTTATGGAAATATGTAATTCCGCATAACACTGGTGGAGCAAGCAAACCAGAAAAGACTCAAGACTAAACATCTTAGAACTGTTTTCAAAAAAATGGCCTTACAAGTACCTTTCCGGACCATTTTGTTCTTTGTTTGTTGCCTCTTGTTCATCTGAATGAAAATAATATCAAATACTTTTTTGCTGAGCTCTTTATAAAGCTTAGAAACCTTCTTAAGTCTAAGTTTTAAGACAATTAAGCAAGTTGTGTAAGCTGTACTGTAGCGCGTATAGACTCCAATAAACTCGTAGACCAAAAAGTATGAATTGACTTTGACTTAAGTTGGGGTTTGTTTAATTTTTCCAATAAAATTATGTTAATTAAAAAGCAAAGTTCTTTTTAAAGAACATACATACATACATATCTACCTAATGTCTTACACCTACTTAAGGTATGAAAAAAAAAATTAACTCACACAAACAAAATTAAAATGAATATTTTTCTTGCACTTACCACAAAATTGATCACTGTCGTCGCTTTCGGTTTGGGTTCTTGTTCTGTCTAGTTTAAAAAAGTTAATTAAAAAAAATAAAATTCTGCTCTTCTCAGACACAAAAATAAAAACCATGAAAAAAATAATTCATGGAAAACGTTCGTTAATTGCTTTTTCATTCACATTCACCACACTTTATTTAAAATTTACTTATTTTATTTTCTCCCATCAATTAATTTAATTTATTTTTTTTTGCACACTTCTCTTGAATTTCAACAAAAAATAATAAACTCAACGAGGGACGACGACACGGACGCACGATTCAATTTTCTTCGTTCTTTCCTCTGTGCTTTTTTCAATAGTCTGGTAGGTTCTCGAAATCAGCGAGAGAAACCCAACCTCGAAACACGGTTTTCAATTAAAATTAAAACTTTTCTATCATTCTCACCGATAGAGAATCATCATCAAGGACACGAATAAGTTCCAAAATATATCTAACAAAAAGTATACAAACGAACTGATTCCAGACTCAAATTCTCAAGGATCTTAAAAATAAACCAATTTAAGCGAAATAGGTACCTTTTTATTTTTCACTTGTTTTTGCTTTGGTTCGTCCTTTTTGATTTTTTTTTCATTTGTTGAATAAAAATCCTTTTTCTAGTTATTTTTGTTCTGTTAGCTCAAGGATATCTCGTTTCCTTACGCTGGATTTCCTTATTACAATCCAATTTCCCAGTGTCCCATATCTCTATAAGAGTAGGTAGGTATATCCAAAGGATAAAATATAGCAAACCAACAAATCCAGGATATTGGCACAAAAGACTTTCCAAACGTTCACAAACCCCACAGCCACAGTGACGACAACGGATACAAACCGAAACTAGTGCAACGGACACGCAATTATATTGTATATATTTTTTAACGATTTTTTTTTTGTTTAAATGTTTTGCGAATATGACTGCAAAATTCACAAGACCTCGTACCGAAATAAAAAAAATAAAACAAACAAAAAACACTCAAAACGACCGAACAGTTTTGCATGTGCGATAAGTTGGTCACAAAACAATATTTTCCAATTCGTGCGAAGGATATGTTTTCCGTTATTTACTGCACTGCACTAGCAGGATTATTGTTCCAACTAGCTATGTTTATTCACACCAGTACACGGTGACTAACGGTGACAAATAATACGCCAAATATAAAAACCACCAGGTTGCAACAACTACACTGACTGAGTTGATAGTTGATCCATTTATGTGCGTCGCGTCGCGTCGGTTGGTCGTCAGGTGGCACTGTTGGAAATTGTTTTAAAATGATGCCACACACGGGACCAAAGTGAGGTCCTTTTTATTTCATCTGAAATGGATTTAAATAAAAAATTTAATTATCATGAGGCTTAAAATGTTATTTTATTTTAAAAAATATATGATAAAATGATAGGTATGCAGGAAAAAGGATGTTTTTTTTTTCGGCGGATGCAAGTAATAGCGAAAAACGGATTTAAAACAAAAATTAAATCTCTGACATAATACTGTTACGGTATTATTTTATTTTAGATTTAAAGATAACATAAAAACGTTCAGTTTTTCAATATTCTGCTTCGGTCTACCTTGGTTTTGACACCATTTTTAATTTTGCCAGGAGTTACATACATTTATTTAATTACAAAGTGTTGGTTGAAATTTTGCAGTTTTAAATGAAGTTTACCAAAGTGCCTATATAAATTTGAGGGTGGCTTATTATATTATTTATTGAACGGAGTACAAGGTTAACCCAGCAAATAACTTTTGACGCTTAGTTTTGAAAATATCTTACAAAAAAGATCTGCTAAATCTTTTGCAAGTCACTGAAAATACTGCGTTGATAACTTCTATTTATACTCTGTCAAACAAAGATTGTCAGTACAGGGGAGATTGGATGGTTGCCTCTCAGTCTAGTTGCATTGGCTTGCATACATCTGTCTCAAGTTAAAGCTCTTACAGGGTTTCCGTACTTTGCATTTTAAATCGCTGCAAATTGAAAAGCAGTGTGGATTATGGTAGCCATCAGCTAATTTAAAAATAAATTTTAAAACAAAATATTTATCTTATTTTAAAAGGGTCGTATCCTTCATTCACTTAACAAAACATAGTATTCATTCACTGTTTATTAGACTCCACTGCTTACTTAACACAGATTCACTACACTTAACAATCACTTCACTGTCCATAAAACACAATATGATCATGCAGTGATCGCACTTCTCTCAAATATTTTTTACTTTCTAAAGTACTAAAACCCAACAAATTTAGACAGCATTTTAACAGTTCATTCAGAACTACAAAAAATAAGGAGAAATTCAAAGTGACAACACTTTTGGCTCTCCACCTTTAAAAACTATTGTCTCAAAAGTCAAAAGCTTCAAAGCTTAAAGTTCTTTAATAAAAACACTGAAAAAGCTTTACCGTTATCGTGTTGCTTCCAATAAGGTAAGGGCAACTTACTCTGATGGAATGTGATTTTTTTGTTTCAATTCGCACAGTGTAGAAGCGAAAGCGAGCTTACAATAATATCAGAATGCCTTGTCTTTGGGATTGAAAGAGGACTATCTTGTTGGAGCGTATGAAATTTGTCAAGTAGTTTTCCACAACAAATACTGTATATTAAGCAGTGGGTATTTTAGTGCCGTGATAGTAAACACAGGCACCACTGTTTTCAAAAAAACGACCCCTATAAGCACCGACAAATTTTGTCTGATAGAGTATAGATATCCGCAATCTTACGACTTCTGACGGATCATCTACATAGTTCCTTTATTAATTTCATAACTCAACGAAGAATATTATTTTCAGTGAACAAATTATAAAAAAAAAAATCATTATTTATTACTTTTGACGTTTTTACACTTTTTGATGGCAGTAAATTATAGTTTACATAGATCACACCTTCATTAAGTCATCACAAAACTTTTATTTTGCCATAGCGAACAACTTTTTTTAATTAAAAAAATAAAATTAAATAATTGTACAGTGCCTCACCACATTCCTGCATCTCTGTACGATGATTCTAGATAACAACAATATTCCTGGGTTAACGTTGGGAAGAACTTTTACGTCCTCAAATCTTACAGCTTATGGGATGCGCTATCACCATGCATCATATTAGATATTATTGCGTGCGTAACCCTGGCTTCAATATGCGAGAGGAATGCTGGTATAATAACGTAGGAATTACGGGGGCGTTGAAAACCACCCCCACAGTGGGACTGGAAGCAATACTCAACCTGAGGCTCCTGGATCTATTCGTGCTAGAATCAGAACCCAGCAGCTAGGCCAGACTAACTGCTGGAAACAAATCACAACAGGCCATTCTCAAATTCTTCACAAATATGTGGGTATTAATGTTTGCGCAGACTACACAACTCAACAGAGCCTTCACTACCTCTTTCCCCAATAGAGAGTAGTGGGAAAACAACCAACCTTTCAGTAATGAATCTACGATAGCTGTATTCACTGATGGTTCTAAGATGAAGACTGGAATTGGCGCAGGAATTTTCTCGGAAACTCTGGGCCTAGCGAGCTCCTTCAGACTTCCGAACTTTTGCAGCGCGTCTTTCAAGCTGAGCTCTTGGCAGTGAACAAAGCAGCTACGCAAATACCAATGATGGCAATACCACGAAAAGATATCACCCTGTTTAAAGATAGCTAAGCAGCAATGAAAGCAATTTCTGCCACCCACATACACTCGAAGCTTGAACTTTGTTGCCGCGAAGCGCTAAGGGTTCTTGGCACGCAGCATAACATAAGACTCTGTAGGGATCCTGGTCTATTGTACCGGGAAATGAAAGAGCTGATAAGCTGGCAAGAACGGGATCGTCACTTGATTAAAGTCAAGCCGAACGACATATTACAGTACCAACATGTAGCATCAAACAGGATATTGGTAACACAATATATTACAGCCATTCCAAAAAATTCGAAACCAAGTAACTCAATTTCGAATTAAGGAAAAAATATATTTAAATATGCCAATATTTGGAGTACATATATATAAGAGTTAAAGAAAAAGCTACAAAATTCTACGTGTTGTTGTAAGATAGGCAAGTGATCAAAAAAGCTCATACTATACCTTCCGTACCTGCGCATTTTTCGGCATTTTTACCTCTATCAGCTCTCTATAAATTTTGATGCAATTGGCGATGTACAGTGAAGTTCTTATAAGTATTTTTAATACACTACTTAAATTCGAAACTATTTTCTTAATAGGAGTGCTGTACAAATAGAAATACGTTTCGAAATGACTGAAAATTTCATGTCTTCTCCGTTACCGAAAAATTACAAAAGTTGGTATAAATGGTGAACTATATTACTGTTTGTAAAATTATCACGCATACAAAGCAAAACTTGAAAAAGGATTATCGTGTATTTTTTTTAGATTTTTATATCATATCTAACTGTCTAAAACAGGGTAACGGAGAAGACAAAATTGCACTTTTCTCACCCAAATTTCAATGACTCATAGGCACTTTTTTTAAAAGGTCTGAATTTCCCTATTTTAAGCATGGGGATCAACCATACTTAAAATGGATCAATGTAATTAAACAAAATATGTGTTAAATTTGATTTAAATCGTTTGACGTTTACACGTGCTAGCGAGCACTTGAAAATTTTCACAGTCTTTTACTCAAAGTGCCGGTAAAAGTGTAAAAGTTGATTGAAAATCTTTAAACTTGGCACATTTACTAAGTACTATAAAGAGTATTCAAATATATTTTTTTTAATTTTTAAAATAACATTACTCCATTAAAAATAGCAACAAATGCACAAAAACAATGATATTTAATTTTATTTTTTTAATGGGGTAAATATTATACAAAATTATTGAAAAAAAAATTTTTATACTCCTTATGGTACTTAATTTATGTGCCAAGTTTAAAGATTTTCCATCAACTTTTACAATTTCGCTGATATATTGAGTAAAAACTGTGAAAATCCCATGAATTTTGTATGACAACTTTCAAGTGCTCGCTAGCACGTGTTAACGTTAACCGATTTCAATAAAGTTTTATACACATTTTTCACTTTGGATCACTTTTATCATTGATGAGAATAATAATTAAACAAATTATAATATAATTGAACAAAAAAGAAATCTTTAATCGTACGTGTCTTGTCCGTTACCATTAGCTATCTTCTCCGTTACCATCTTTCAATTTTTTTTCTGATAGTAAAATGAAACTTGGATGAAAACTAAGGATGGTTTTTGATAAATGTTGGTTTTATGAATGTGTGCAAAAAAAAAAATCAACTTCATATCTTAATGGACCGCGCAGAATTTTAAGCTTCAAGGCAAAGGTCTGAAATCTCTAAATCGTACGTGTCTTCTCCGTTACCATCTATTTTTTTGTATAAACTTACTGAATTTCATAATTTTTTGGTGGAAACTTATGTGTCGGGTATTTTGTGATGAGTTCTTAAAAACCACTGAGTTTCATAAAAAAATATTAATTTCCTAACAAGAAAAACATCACTACAAGCGTCCGATTGTATCTTCTCCGTTACTTTGGAATGGCCGATTAGAAAAAACCAATGAGAGATGGAACTATGGCCAAATTTCAATAAACAGAAGACAGACAAAATTATGCAAATGAACAAGGAACATCTTCGTTTGCTTGTCAGTATAATCACCGGCAGTGTTGCCGCTGAGGAATTTGAAAAGGTCGCATAAAAAAGGGTCACAAGAAAAAAAAAGTCGCACTAAGAAATTTTTTGATGAATTACAAAAACAATCAGAATACGTATAAATAAATCGCAAAGAAAGTAAACAATTTTTTTTGTAGTTTTCTTTCTTTGAAAATTGACCATAACCAAAAAACTGTACTTATATTCATTCAAATTTTATTCAACTTCACAAACACATTTAAATCTGAAGTTTTCGTATAAATATTAAGTCCAAAAATTAATTTGCTTCTTCACATCCACGGTTCACTTTAAATTGAGTTAGAGCCGAAAACCGTTTACCAATTTTCTTCAAAATTAATGCATATTTTTCTTAGGAACATGTTCATAAATATTTTAATTTTGAAGAAAATCGCTTAACTCGTTTAGGCTCTAGCTTGGTGTATTTTACATCGAACGTGAGTTATCTTTAACATTCTCGTACCAAACACCAACAGAAGAAATATTGAAAGTCCAAAAAAAATAATAATTTTTAACAAATCCAAAATTTCTTTTTTTCAAAAATTTTAAATGCAATATAATTAACATATTAAAGGTTCTTTAAAAACTTTTTCATTGAAATCGTTGGAGCCGTTAATGAGAAAGTCAAAAACATTTGTGTCCCCCTTCCACATTTTCAGTTTTGGGGGACGAAATCGTTTTTGAGATAAGTATACAAGTTTGGACAATCGCTATTTTTAAGATATACAAGTTTTTCCTTTAAAGTTGTATGACAAGTACCGTTATTGTGAACCAAAACTACTAAGGAATTACCAAAAAATCGTAACTTCAAAATTTGAAGAAATTGTTTCAATGGTTTTGGGTTCAGGTCAAGGTAGAAATAGACAGACAGAACTGTGCCTTACACTTTTTTAGGGTTCTCTATCATCGTACTGACATTATGTTTTCTTCATATACATAAATGGAAAATCGGAAAAAAGATTCTAGAAAAAAACCAAGAACTTAACCTTTTCCATGCAATTTTTTAGAGATGGGGTCAGAAAAGTCGCAAGATTTCTAAAAGAGGGTAAAAAGAGCAAGTTTTTTTAAAAAGTCGTCTCATGGTCGCATGAGGCAAGAAAAGGGGTCAAAATGCGACAAAAGTCGCACAGCGGCAACCATGATCACCGGACACATCCTACTGGGATACCACAAAAAAGAATGAGGTTAAGTACCGATGACCTTTGCAGAGGGTGCAGCGTTAAAGAAGCACATGAGGATACCTTACACTTCCTTTGTCACTGTCCAGCACTCTGTCATGCAAGAAAGAAACATCTAGGGATTAATAATTTCTACAACGACCTAGAGGAGCTTTCTAGAACGTCGGCTAATAGCCTTCTGAACTTCGTTGGTTCGTGGTTTTACTGCTAACAGAACACATAGGTTTTTACATTAAGTGGGATACAACTTCCTAGGGTATTACAACTGATCTACAGGTATCAACTGTAAGCCCTTCTACCTAACTTAGCCCATGATAAAAACTAGCATTTGCTGACCACTTGGATTTTCGGAGCAAAATAATTCATACATTAGAAAATTTGTCTTGTTTTGAATGCATATCAAAGCTAGATCTCTGTATTTGGCAGAAGGAAAGGTTCCAAACGGTGGAAACATTTTTTTTTTAAATTGATTTTGAAAGCTTTTAAGCAACCTAAAGGACATTTTGATAATATTTGTTGATAAACTTTATTGAAACTTAAATGGACCAATAATTGCCATGAGCTTAATCATGAACGAAAGTCAAACTGTATCACAATTCGCCAATTTAATTTTACCTAAACACGACTCAAAATAAATGATCAGAATGAGCTCAGAAGTCCATTAGGTATGCAACAACCATGATCAGCAATAAAAAAAAAAATAAATTAAAATAAATTTTTTTTAAATGTTTGGGCCCAAACAAACAAAAAATTAAACTGGTCTTAAAAATAATTTTTAAGGACTTAATTAAAAAAGTAAGCTCAAAACAAAAAAGCTCGAGAAATATATTAGTTGAGAACTGAGATCACCAAGAGCTCTTATACCAAAATATGAAGAGCACATTTTGAATCGCAAAACTATTTTTGCATTAGGTTACAAAAAAACAACAATTTAGTATTTAAAAATATAATGAATACATAACTAAATAAACAATGTTTGTATAGTTGTGGATACACCATTGACGGAAATTCTATTTAAATATGTCACAAAAGTTAATTCAAATCCTTATGTCGCACAAAGTATCAGTCTTGTTCAAAATGATTGATAGATTCTAACTAAAAGCTGTTATTTACTTGTACAACTTAGCCATTAGCTATGTTGTCCATGTATGTATTATATAGTTTGGGTGAGGCATTTCCTCTTAAAAACCTAAGAAAAAGTTCCATCAACCATCAGTCCCAATATTATTCATTTGCCATCTCGGAGAGTTCTACATCAATTAATCACTCATTCATCTGATGCCGGAACAATTGGAATTCCCAAACAATTTGTCAGAAATGGATTCCTTGAAAGAAATTAGAGAGGAGCAAGGACATATCATCCCTGTCACTCTTATGCTTGTCTATCTGGTCATCTGCTCATCTGTCAAATGTAATTGATAATGGTCTGGCAAAAATGTCCTTTGGCTCTTAAATATGGCTATAGCTTTAGCTCCATTTTGTTGCTCGCAGGTGAAAGATATTTTTTCAAAAATTTAAATACAGCAATAAAGGTTGATAACTCTCGCATTCTCTATTTAAATGCTATAACTTGCTAAAAGTGTAGTTTTGAATCAAAGATATTTGTTTTCTTTGTCTTAACTCACTTTGAGGCAAAAGGATATCCTTTTCGTTATTGTGTAGGAAACAAATTACATTTTTAGACTCATGCCTCATCGGGATGATAAATGTTATTTTCTGTAGGTATGTTTTTTTTTTTTGTGTGTTCTTATTCTTTCTATGATTTCTTTTAATGTCACTCAGAAGATGAAACAAAGATGAAAATGAAAAATGACATTTTGATTTAAGACTTAAAGTATAAAGGACACTACCCATAGGCTTAACGATGATAAATTAAGTTTGAGTCGAGGTTGCTATCTGTAGAGAAATGCAAAAAGAAACTAATAAAACAACAAAAAATGAACTGAAATCCGTTTGTCATACTCAAGTTGGCCATTCAGTCCTTTTGCATTTAAGAAGTTCTTTTATGCAAAAGGGGAGTTAATCTCCTTTGAAATCAGTTGCCAATTATTTAACTTCTTCAATAAGATGAAGTTTTGTAAGTTGGATAAGCATACATTTATGAATATTGTACAAAGGAGATTGATAGTTAAAGAAGTGTGGGTGAAATATGAAAAAAACTATTTGGAAAATGGACGAGACTAGAGACATGCCAACATAAATAACAGTTTACAAAAGTTTTACGGCCCTTGATATTTTTTAAACGTGACAACGCTGGTTCTGCAAATAAGAAATTCATTAAATTATATGACCATTTCAGTACGGCTCCATGTTCGAAAAATATTGTTTAAGAACAAACTTCGTCAAAAAAGTAATACCCCTTGGCGTAAGTAGTGACAAGTGCGTAGGAACGTCTATCACACTGAAAGTCTGGGTTCGAAAACAGCTTTTTGTCCTTTAATGTTGTTGTCAGAGGTATGTGGTACTACTGTCTCTTGCGAGGAATTGTTTAACTGTGCAAGAGTATCTCTTTGTCATGATAAAGTGCCTCTCATTTGATCCGTTCTGATTTTTCTAGATATTATTTCCTGTTGGTCACCTCCAATTCAGCTGACTTTAAAAAGGCACACAAAAATGATTTAAAGTTTAATCATTAAACATTGATAAAAAGTGGCCAAAGGTATCAACTAGTTTTAAGTCATATCCCCAAATCATCACAATTTTTACTTTAACTAATTTTGGGATCCTCCAAATAAAGGACCCTATTCATTATAATTTCATCAATTCAAGTGATATTTAATGAAATCGTGTTGCCTATCGTTCAATCATTCTTTTATTCAACTCTATTAAAATTCCTTTCTATTTATCATTGGCAAATTCCCATCCATTTTATTTTCACAATCATGCGGTAGGAATTATGATTTAAATTAATTTCCAATTATGCTGCATAATTTGTTCTTCAAATTGTCATTATTAAAGGTTTCTCATTGAAATTGTTTTTTTTTTTTTCTCAGCATCCTCTTCTTAACCTTATCAATATTCTATCCTATATCCACTTTTTGACAAGACCAATGATCATTTGGAATTGGAATAAAAAATGAATTCTATATAGGATTAAGTGTTCTTCTGAATAAATAATTTCCTCTCCATTCACCAAAGTGCCCTAACACAAAAAAAAAATATAAAAAGTACTGTAAACAGCATCTCATTGAATTACCAAAACCCACCCGCCATTTTTGCTACCACCATCACCACCAACACCACTAAGTACTCAATATGAGGATTTCGTGGAAATCCTTTAGGAGTTCTAGAAATCCCCCATCGAAATATAATTTCAGCGACGACGTTCCTTTTTTTTTTCTTTTTTTTAAGTTGCTTTTATTCTTTTAGGGATAAAATAAAGCACTTTTCAGTTTGGAATCTCAAATATTCATGAAAGTGCAGCAGGCAGTGCATTTGCAGAGAAAGAAGAAGCAGGATCCAAGAAGCCTATTTACCTTCCTATTCTTACATACATATTTATAAATATACCTACCACTAACTCTAAAGCATCAGCTGCTGGTTCAGCTTCCTTCATCCGCACTGTTGCTATTATACTTTTGAGTGGCAGACTGTAAAGGCAATCTAAAATGTCTGACATATTTTTTGTGATGATGGTATAGGCATCCCCTGAAGACGTAAGTGGCGGGTGCCTACCACCACTGTACTCACCCATCAAACAGTGGTGGACATAATCAGGGCCGAAATACAAAAAAAGTTCAAATATGTTGTCTCTTAAGGTGAGCTATTTATAAAGAAAAATTGATAATTAGGAACTATTGCTTCGAAGAATTCAACTTATAAAACGCATCACATTTTAAAACTTAAGGGCCAGCTTTTCGGATCGAGATCATTCTAGGGTTTAAACCTGAGCTAACTCCAGAAACGTGTTTTCAAGTCAATTGAAATCCTAAGTTAACTCCGATTTAACTCACCTTTAATTTGGTGAGCTAACACAGGAACCAAATTGAGTACCTTTCCGTTGTGGTGCCATCTCGATCTTGATAATAAAAGTTATTGACAGTGGGTCCTCGTTGTTAACAAAATTCTTACAAGAATTAGGAATTAGGGAATCAAAATTGTGGCTTATGCACAAAACATAGTAATTTTGATATAGGGTAATTATCTTACCACCATCAAAGATATTATGGAGTCCGCAATTAATGAACTATCTTCTTGGACAGCACAAAACGGTCTTCGAGTTAACCCTACAAACAATGAACTTGTTCTGTTTACGAAGGAAAGAAATTAAGAGGGCTTTACCTCTCCCAAGATAAATGGGCTTGAGTTGGTAATAAAGCCGAAATTGAATTTGGGGCTTAAGTTCCACCTCAGTGAGACTCAAGCCCAAAATAAAAATGTTTGGGGTAATTACCCACTAAATAAAAATCATTACCAAATGGAAAGAAGACCCATTCAATAAAATGGAATAAATTCAAATATTCTCTAAATCCAGATTCTTAAAATGCAAAAGAGACTTTTCATTCACCCAACCTCGCACCCACCCCAAATCCTATAGTGTTCCTAAGCAGGGGGGTTGCATGCCCCCTCATACATACCTTACTGTTAAACTCTTTATTCTTCTGTGGCTCTAAAAAAATTTGGGGTTTATGTCCATTTTTAGCAAAAATATTTGGGGCTTGGGTCTCAATTGGGTGGGACTCAAGCCCCAAATTCAATTTCGGATTTATGACTCACTCAAGTGGGACATGAGCCCCAGAAATAAAAATTAGGCGTTATGTCTCTGGGACTTATGTCCCTGCGTCAGCTCAATGAGACTTTCCCAAGGAGATGAATATCTTGGAGTAATCATAGATTCCAAGGTAACGTGAAGGGAAGAATGAAAAGCGCACTCTGTGCTTTCTACACATACCTCCAAAAAAAACCTTCAGAGCACGGTGAGGTATGCGACCGCAGGTCATCCAGTGGATGTACACGATGGCGATTGTTCGTCCCATACTTAACTATGGTTCTATCGTGTAGTGGAAGGCTGTTGAAAAAGTAAGTTATCTCAAAAACCTGAACAAGGAACAGAGATTAACCTTTATAGGAATAACGGGGGCACAGAGGTCTACGCCACAAGTAGGACTGGAAGTTATTCTTAATCTTCAAGTCCTGGACGAGCACATAAGATGCACAAAAGCCAAAAGCGCACTATCACTCAAAGAACTGGGCTCTTGGAAGCACAGCACCTATTGTCATGGGTCTATCCTGCAAAGGTATAACACAGTGGCCGGACTTGAGATGACGACTGACTATATATCACTGATAATAGATTTTAACAAGCACTTCTCTATTTTAATATTAGAAATGCGTGGATGGGAACCCAACTTACTAATCAGTGGGCAGGGTATCCCATTCTACATCGATGGGTAAAAAATGGAAGAAGGAACAGGAGCTGGGGTGTTTGCGCAAAAACTCGCTTGGATTACGGTTGAAGATGGCCAAACACTCCTTTGAAATGTTTAAACAGTTTCGTTTGTTATCAATCAAAAGCAAACGTGGCACCCATCTTGCGGAAAGCTTTTTCTAAATATTTGTGCAAAATTGTAATTATGGAGCTGTTCTTAAGACAAGCCCGTAGCCTCCTCGAGTTCCCTTACCATCACTCGCCGATTGTCCAATATTAGACCGTGAATTTTGTTGACCTTTTCCGATGTGGCGACTTAAATTGGGCGATCAGGGCGTTCTGCGTCATTTGTTCTGGAGCGTCCGCCGTGAAATTAGATAAACCAATGGGATTGTTCCAATAGATGAAATATTTTTGGAGCTCCATGTTTTTTTTTTTGCGCCAGAAGTAGTGTTTTATCAGCATGTGAAATTTAGATTTTTCCATATTGATGAACAAATCTCGACCTCTTCTGATTTAACCGCTATAAGAACTAAACTATTTTACAGATATAAATACTAATTTCAGAACATTCTTTGAGATTGCAAGATCATAACTGCAAACTTTTTAGGGACTTATTGATCCATTCTCATATAGTCTTTTTGAAAATTGGTTGGAAAATTATTGGAGCCGGTTTTTAAAAAATTGAAAATATCATAACCGTTGTATAGGAGCTACCCGCCCTAGATGAGCTAGCACAACAGTTCGAACTTTTCCTCTAAAGAGAATGACATAAAATCATTATATACTCTTGTGGCAGTAAAAAAGAGAAAACGAACAATAAGTAACCTGGAATATGTAAGAGGGGAAGCTGGCTGCCGGATAGGTAGGAATATATGCGATCAATAAATGAAATGTAGAGAGTTGATTCCTGACTAGCAAAGTGAATGGTGCGTTTTATTTTAGAGTTACGAAAGAAACGAAATTACAAATGATAGAAAGAGTTCAGCTTAAAATTCAGAAGTGCGATTTTACCCACAGATAAAGAAATATTAAATAATTAGAAAGCAAAAGAATAGACAAAGCGAAAGTTAAAAAAAAAAAGAAGAAAAAAGAAAGAGTCTAATTGAACGAAAAAAAAAATATAAGAACCCCTCGCGAGTGTATTTATATCTGTAGCTACGCGTCCTAAGTTGTGCGGCATCGTACCTATTAGATACACACAAAATTATTTATTTAATATTCTGTCTGGCCCTCGCGAGTGAGTTGGTAAATCCACAAACAAAAATACATACAGCGAAAAAAAAAAACCAAACCAAACGACCGTTGGCGGCGTCAGCGTACGCAGTTTATTTGAATAAATTCGAGACTCGAGTCTCGCCCTAAAAGAAACAAAAGAAATAGGTAGTGTACGAAAAAAAAAACACACACAGACAATACTTACGATGGCAGATGTTGATAGCTTCAAGAAATACACCGTTCCACAGTTAAAATCGTGGTTGAATGCATTGGGGTTGAAAACCAATGGAAACAAGGCGGAGCTAATATTGAGACTCATGGAAGTTCCAGCGCATATGCGCGGTGATTCTGAGTCGTTAACCAACACAAATGAAGATTACGGGGAAGACAACGATGGAGCAGCACACAACGGCGATACTGATGATGAAGACGACCGACGATAATAATGAACAGGAGAGCACAAATGAAAGAGAGCCAGCCAACAGTAAGGAAAAAGATAGAAATGAAAATGAAAGAAAAAAGAACGTATACGACAACAAACGATTGACAAAGGAAATTGAACAAATGAAGAGGCTGAGGGAACAGGAAAATGAATTGCTAAAGAAAGAAAATGAGTGGCTGAAAAAAATGAATGAACACAAAGAAACGAAAAATGTAGGTCAAATTAAAGAGCTCGTTGTCGACTTTAAAGACACTGGCGATTCGTTTGAGCATCTTGAGAAGCAGTTGGAGAATGTTCGCGCTGCTTACAAATTGAATGACAGTGACATGAGTGCTAGTGTCTCTTAAACTAAAAGACACGGCACTCAAATGGTTTCACTCAAGAAGAGATGTGACAACTGTGGCTTTTAATGAACTAATGTTAGAGATGAGGCAGATTTTTGAAGATCACTCATCTAAGTTGCAACGGAAACGAGTGTTTGAGCTGAGAAAGTGGCTGCAGGGCGAAACCTTTCAGGGTTATTTTCAAGAAAAAATAATTCTTGGCAGCCGACTTCAAATAGAGGAGGACGAAATGATCGAACATATCATCGAAGGAATACCGGACGAGAGGCTGGCATCAAGTGCCAGATTACAATGCTTCACCAGAAAGACGCAGTTGCTCGAAGCTTTCAAGTCAATTAAATGTCCAACCAAGCCGAAAATTATGCCGACAGCAACAACATCACGACAGGCATCAGGTGTCATCGGGAAGGAAGTTCGCTGTTTTAACTGCAACTCGATGGGACATATGGCAACCGAATGCAGAAAAGAAAAAAGGAAGCCAGATGCGTGCTACGTTTGTGCCGAGATGGGGCATTTGGCGGCTCAATGCCCCAAGAGAAAGAAGGTGCCAGCAATCGGATATATTGACTCCGATTTTGAAGAAGATTGCATTCACTATTAGATACCGGCAGTCCAGTCAGCCTGATTAAATTAAGTTACTTATGTATGTTTATGGCAAAAATGAATTTAATTTAAAAAAATATATCAAACTTTGGTTCATATTGCGGAATAAATACAGATAAATTTGAATGTTATATTTGAAAATGAAAGTATACCTATGGAAATGTTAGTAGTGTCAGATGAAACAAGGCAATATCCTGCTATTTTAGGGCGGGATTTCTTAAAGAAAGCTAAATTAAAATTACAAAAGATAGTAGAAAGTACAAATGAAAAGACAAATGATATGTATGAAAATGAATGTAAAAGATTTTTAAATATAATAGTTGATGATGCACAAAATTTAAACAATAATTGTATTGGAAAACTTGGTCCAACACTTAATGAAGAAGATATCATTTTGAAAAATAATGAATTGTCATATAAAACAAAAGAAAAATTCCTTAGAATTATTCAAGAACATTATTTGTACTGTTCTCGTCCCGAAGTGCCAGAGATTAAGTATGAAATAAAACCTTGGATGAATAATAAATTATTAACTAGGCGTAAATCGGGACGATTACAATGTCAGGATAGCCGAGTTGTGGCAGTAAAAAAGAGAAAACGAACAATAAGTAACCTGGAATATGTAAGAGGGGAAGCTGGCTGCCGGATAGGTAGGAATATATGCGATCAATAAATGAAATGTAGAGAGTTGATTCCTGACTAGCAAAGTGAATGGTGCGTTTTATTTTAGAGTTACGAAAGAAACGAAATTACAAATGATAGAAAGAGTTCAGCTTAAACTCTGTACCATATTTGAACAAAATCAGTTAATCCGTTTAGGCATGTTGTACAGAAGAGGTACAGACGCACAGCTTCTGAGCCGAAACAAGTGAATGAACAAACGAAAAGAGTGCTGTTGGCTCAGTTAAGGAACAATAAATTATTTATTCGTTCTCTATGGACATTATAGGCTAGAGTCAAAACAAATGGTCAGATTTGCTTTGAATTTGTTTTGCATTTATATGTTATTTTTAAATTAAAACATCTCGAATGTGGCTTTAATGATTTTGACCAAGCTTCATGTCTTCTATTTTTTAAGCCTTATTGTTATAAAATTAGGCTTCAATTTTGTTAGCTAAAAATTCGAATAACGAAGTAATAGTGTTACCTATTCGTATACCTTTTAACAAAAAAAAAATTAAATGAATTTTATCAGTATTTTACACGTTTTTCTCTTTATCATATCTTGTATGTATTGATAAACCTTCATCACTTAAAGTTCGCTGCTTATCTGCGTTATAGTCTTGGAAGCATAAGGTTCACTTCAGTCGTGGTAGCCAGAGGTGCATTTATAGTTCAAGAGCTGTAGCTTAATTTCTGCAACAATCTGCAACTGCTTCTATAAAATTAAACAAAAACAGAAAAAGGAAGCTTTTGCTCTCTCTCTCTCTTTAAATATAAAGTCAACAAAAAATTAACATCTCTTATGTAATTCTTTGTTAAACTTGCATACATTTTAAACTTAAAATTAGCTAAGACTTTTAATTTTGTTAATACTCTTACCCACCCAGCAAATCACCACGTCCGTCGTCTAGTTTTTCAGGAAAGTGCGGCCCTGATCAAATTTTAAGTCCACTATGAAGCTAATACAAAATTTACAAATATGTATATGTGCGGTAAAGTGATTCGAAAGAAAAGTCCTTCCTTGTCGACTTAAAACTTTACTCTGAATGTCTTTTTTTTTCTCTTCTCTTAGATGGAAGGCATGGACACCCCCCATGGAAATGGAAGGAGTTAAATATTTTTGGAGTTGGGTATAAATGCATACAAAAACTTGATTTTCATTGAATTAGTGGCTTCAAAGGAGGAGAAAATGTGCTTTTGTGGTGCGATGATGCTGATGCGGCCCCAATGTACTATTCTGAACGGTTTTCTCTAAGTACAAATTTGGATCGAAGCCAACAAAGGCGAAGAGTATCCTCTATTCGGCTTCGACTGCCTCCATAATCACCACTCTCTGTGTTCTGTTTTTCTTCCCGTCTAATTCAACCGCTATGCTTAAGGATCTAATTTTATTTCATCATAAATTTTAGCGCGTTTTCATCCTCCTTTCAAATGGATACAGACCTGCATACATATATATGTCTTCTAAAGGATGTGATTTGAAAGCGTCATAATAGGAAAGAATAAAGGAGAGAGAATAACAGAAAGAAAGAGAGAGAGAGTGAAGTTTTTCGGTTGATTTTTAAAAGCAAAAAGAGTATTAGCTTCAGAGCAAACATTGAGAATTGAAGTTTTTGAATACTGCCAAACGTCCTTGTTCTTTGTCATAATTTTTGAGCTTTAATTTGCATTTGAAAGTACCTGGGCTTATTCGTTTCGTCTGCATCGTTGGTGCTTGCCGTCATTTTCATTCTTGGTGTGGTTTTTAAGGAAGCCAAATTGGTTAAACGTGTCAAAGGCATCGCCCTTTTGTGGCAAGATGGGTTAGCTTTGAATTGTTTCCGTACTATATATGCCGGAGTAGGTTTAGGATAGGACTATAGGGTGAAGGTTTATAAGGGTGGTATTTAAATATTCCTACATACACCAGTCTTTAGTGAAGAGGTCCTAATTCGCTTAAAAACACGGGATATTCGTGCTAACGACAGAAACTGTTATTACTTCATTTTTGGTTCTGAGTTTTGTACATATATATTTAATAATTCTTCCTCTTCCACTCTTTGCTCCACCATCATCAGACGGAAAAGGACGTGATTATGCCCTAGAATTCCAGATGGGATTTTTTTTTTTTTAAATTATATTTTGCATGGACTTGTCATGTTCATAAAATGTTTCGATGTAATGAGGCGGCTGTAATTATAAGGTTTTAAAATGGAAATATTTTCAGTAGGTACTTTCAACTGAATAGACATTTTGAGCTTATTAAGATGCAATTGAGGTTTAAAAAAAAAAATATTTTTAGGTGTTTTGGAGTGCTTGGTTTGTATTGTGAATATTTTGTACCCACAATAATTATCTATTGGGTGGAGAAACATATTTGAATTTTTAAATTGGAAATTGTGATTTTGAACGAAACAAATTTTTAATGTGGACAAATTATGGAAATTTTGTTGTAAAAATATTTTTCATTAATTTTTCATAATGCTAATTAGGTTGAACCTATTTAATTTCAATACCTACCGAATTTCCAAGTTCTTAATTTTTGATTGAATATATTTTATATACAATATGTATGTGATAGGAACATATTTCAACTTTAGGATGTTCCTTGGTGGGTAGATAGTTGGAGCACTCAACTATGCAGTTGAAAACTTTCTCTCCGAGACTTTACTTTTCTGATGGTTTGGGCTTGGCTGGAGCATTCATAAAAAAAGTGAGATGAGCCTACCTCCGCATCTTTATCTAGACACCCTCTAAGTCAGAAGTGTCAGATGTGCTAAAACGTTTTCTGCTCATGTGGGTTCTCATTGAGTTGGGTCCCCTTAGGACTCCAAACAAGAAGGACAGATAATACCTGCTAAGCTCAAGTAAACAGTCTGCTTTTTCTTAAAAAAAAAACTCTGCCATAAATTCTTATACCGTTTACTAATTTGGTGAACTAACTTTTTGTGTTTCAGTGAGGTAAGCTCCCAAGATACGGCATAGCTCAGTTCATATTATAAGGTATAACCCGTCGTTGCCAGATCTTCTGCCCACGTCAGGGTGTCTTGATGGTACATAGCGAAGGGTGACGGAGTTTGTTGCGCTGATTCATATTGTATCTCACTGTATCAACCTGGACCTCTATGAAGATATCATTCTTGTTTACCAGTCCAACATTTATTTTCGGTGTCACAAACATCAAGCACTTCGGCCTGGATAAATTTTAAAGTTTGGAAGCATTATTTTTCTGAAAATATGCCGAACTCTACCCTCTGGCCCATCTTCAAACTATCTGTAGAGACTAAAACATGATTTCGGTTGATGGCCCGACTTTCTTTCCAGAACACTCTGTTACTTGGATATCTGTTAGTCCTACAGTGTTTTAATCTCTGAATTTATCACTTCTATTTGTACCTATTTGCAATTTATGGCATTTTCGTTTGCATTTCTTTTCCGGATTTTGCAATTCATAAAATAGTGGGTGTAACCCAGTGTACTATTAACTTCCCTGTGAAGCTAGAATAACAGCTCTTTTCTTAGCAACGGAAACTTCTAGAAAAGCTACAAAGATTACAGTTTCTTATGTTAGGTACTTGAAGTAAGGACTCAGTTCAAAGTTTAAAGTAAGACAAAATTGACAAAAAACTCAAAAATTTAACTTTGCACTGTTAACTTCACTAGCATGGCAGTCGTTTTCTCAGCAGCGGAGCTAGCCAGAAATTTACAGTACGGTTCCAGATTTTCAGTTTTTTTTTTGGTCGCACGTACTTGCTCTTATGTTCACGAGGCTAAAAGTTAAAGAAGATTTGTTTATAAATACGGAAATTATGCAAGAAAAATGTTTACAAGCATAAAATTACCTAAAGAACTCTTTTGATTGTTTGAAGTGAAAAAAAAAAGAAATTTAAATTTTTGATTGAATAGATTGTCTGGAAAAAATATTTGAAATCGTTGGAGCGGTTTCTTACAAAAATAATTTCGTACATATATAGTCACTCACAAAATTATTCGGAAAAAAAGTTTTTTTTTTAAACATGAGTTTTTTTGTCTCTTATTATTCTCTGTTCTGTTACTGTTGTTTTTTCTGTTATCTACATTCCTCTTTGTTTCATCTTGTTATATGCTCATTTTAATATGGGAAAGAAGAAAATGTAATAGCGCGAGATTCTACCTGCCGTTACTTTTTTTATAATTTCCACAGAGCAAGAAAATTCATTATATAGATTTGATATACATAGATTAATTCCGAATATTTTTGGGAGTGACCGTATATCGAATTCTTAAAGCATTTTTATGGAAAAAATTTGGTATGCAAGTCTTAAGTATTTACTTATAAAATAAAATTTCAAAAAAAAATTATCAATCCCTTGTGAAATATCGAATTTTCAAACAAATAATTTAAACTTTTTTTAAAAATTCAAAAATGTCTTTTTTTGAAAATTTTATATGCAAGACTATTTAAATTTATTTCAAATTTGTTTATAAAAAGTTAATCAAAATCCGTTCAGCTAATAATGAGAAAATTCAAAATAAAAAACATCCTATGATCAGTAGGTACTACTAATAGTTGCTAAGTGTAAGATTTTATAATTTTCTGAAGTAGGTAGATCTTGCTATTTTAAGCATACGAAAAAGTGTAATGAAAATCGTAGGAGCCGTTTTTGAGAAAAAATATTGTCCCAAACGGTTTTTTAACTAATGTAGGGAAGGAACCGTTATTTTTACATAAAAGTGAAATTCGGAATACATATTTCCCAACCAATATTCAAACAGCCCTAAAATCAAAAATAGACTTCTGAAATGGTTGAAAAAGTCCCATTTCATAGTTTAACCTTTCTTCATGAATTTTAACTTACTTGAGGCGCAAGTTTTCAGATATTAACAAGATATTTCTTGTTTACACGAGCAAAGTTTTTTTCCCTAATAAACGATAAATTTTGTAATTTTCGTGTAGCGATTTTGTTAAAATCGTATTTTTACTGACGTGACCTCACTAAAATAAGTGTTTGTAAGTACTGACTTGAATACTTTTTTCCGTATTTTACATTATAACGCTCTGTGTTACATATTTTTGACTAGATTTCCTAGGTGGGATGCATGTATCCCAGCTTATCCAGCGGCCCCAAACGCTAAATTTTGGAACTTTTTGTTCTGTGTACTTTAAAGAAATTATTTGAACAGATTCGCTTTCTGAGTTGAAAGGGTTAAAAATTCAAAATACATTTTTTCAAAAATTTTTGTACTCATTACTGCCTACTTATATTTTTTGGAAGCTTCTGTATAAAAAATAAATTGAAATCAGTCTTACCGTTTTGAAAAAAATCAAAAATAAAAATATGGTTCCTTGGGAGGATCCATTTATAACCATTTTTTGCAAAATGGTTTCCCATTCACACGTAGCCTTTAATAAAAGTATCTAGTTTATTGAATTTTTCTTAAGAACATTTGTCGAGCCGTTTTTGAAAAAAAAAAAACGATTATGTAAGATTCCTAAGAAAAATTGTGTGGCAGGTCCTTGGTTCTCAGCAAAAAATTAAAAAAAATTGTGGAAAGAATCACCTAAATCGATCGAGCCGTTAAGGCTGTAGACAAACTAGACAGACTGACAGACAGAATTGTGCCACCCACTTTTTTGGTGTTCTCAATCATCGTAATGTCATGTTGATTGTTATCTCGAAATTTGTGTTAAATTGAAATCGAAAATTGTGTTAAATTGAATTAAATTGGGTGGCGCAACAGCTCGTGGGGAACCAGGGCCTAGTAACTTACAACTCTCAACCATACCTGTGTGCGTGCTGTTGGCAGGGATGGAGGGGACCTACAGTTTTTTTTCCGAATCCGAACGACAAAATGAGAAGCACTTTTTCATGACAAGTATACCTACTCTTGGAAGATTTGTCAGTTCCTCGCAAGAGGCAGTACCTCGAATGAAATATTTCTATTTTTAGGTGGCACGGCTGGGAATCGAGCTCACATTTTTGGCATGACAGTCCTACGCACTAACCATCATGTCACGAGTATAATTACGAGGTAAGTAATAAGTTAGATAACTTCACTTTATGCATTTAAGGAACAATAAAGGTCAAAATTCTAAAGTCCTTATTTGTTAAAAATTCACATTTGCACTTCAAAAGGAGTGTCATGCTAACTTCTCAGTGAAGTTCAAAATTAAATTAAATTTTTTAATTTTTGTCAAATTTTGACTCAAAAAATTGTACCTTCATTTTTCTTTGAATTCAACATAAACTGCAAATTTGGAGTTGCTTAAATCGTCGGCCGATGCCGCTCGTCACCGCCGAGCCTTTTTCAATAGATCGTAATAGGCTAGAAAAGCAACGCTTCAAAGACTGTTGGAAGTGTAGTTGTAAGATGTATTGCTTTATCCAAAACTGGCCAGCAAACCATAAATTCGTGTCGTGCGTCAAGATTGGTTTTATAATGGCTGTTCACACCGAATAAATGGTTTTTGGACCAAGTTTCCATCTCTTACTGAGAATAGTTCTGCAAAAAGGAAGGAAAGCTTTATTGAGGCTTTTTTCTCTTTCATTCATCTTCTCTTTCTAATTTAGTTTATGGTCATTGATAAAACAAAAATATTTTCCGTTTCCAATAAAATATGCAACTGTGTCATAATTATTTAAAATGTTTAGCTTTCTCGTAAAAAAAACTACTCTGACTTGAGTGAATGGACATAAAGGGCACGGAAACAGCTCCACTTTGTTAATCTTGTCAAGGGTTGGTTCAAGTACGTCACAATAATATACAAAACTACAGAAAAAGAAACTGAATATATGAGAACCATGAAAGTTACGTTGAACTAGATCCAAATTTCTAAGACCCAGATTTCTAAGGTGTATCAAACTGGGTCCACCAAAAAGGAGTTAAAAAGTTAAATGTTGGTGCTATTTGGATGGTTATTTAGTGCTGCAAAATCGTGTGGGGGGCCCAGCTTGATGTCAAAGACAAGTCCACCACAACGTCTAATTCGAAATTTCTAAAAACTAGTAATGAAGGAATTTGGTGCTAAATATGGGCTCTATAATTGGCGAAACTTCAAATGACGCACTCTTTTCCTAACCACTTCTACAGAGCAATAATCAAATTTTGATGACGTCAATTCCATTCTGATACTTCCACCATAGCGAAAATTAAAAAATTTTAAAAGACGCTTAAACCAAGCTATCTAAGTGCTAATTAGATAAGAGCCGCAATTTTAAATTTGGAAACACATGGTTTGACCTTGAAATTGAGAGTTGAGCCATATGTAGACTTTCTATATTCACCTTAAAAAAAACTTGATAGGAGTGACGAGATCATAATCTGACAAAATAAGCAAGTTTACCACTTTAAGAACTTCGCAATCAACAAGAGATTTATTTCACATTTAAGTCGCAAAGCCCTTTCTATAGGACCAGGAGGTCCTAGAAGAAGGGCTTTATCATCTTTATCGTCTTTATCTTAATATATGAAGCGGAAGATCGGGTAAAACCTCAACGGGTTTGATATTAAAAGCTAATGGAAAGTTTGTTTGATGGATTAAATCTGTAATAAGTTTTTCACACGCTCTGGTACTTATCTACCAATATTGGCTGATTAGCGATTTTGGATAGTTAATAATTCAAACTATGGATTCATTGACAAAAATTTTGGTCAACAAGCATATTCGCGGATTTACCAGCCACAATAATCATTGATTGAACAAACTGGTCCTTAGTCTTTTGAGTTTCGGCTAGTAACTACCCTAAGTTAACAACCTTCCTTTTACGAAAAAAAAAATTTACACAATTTTAAAAAGGGTAAGAATTCTAATAAACCATAATAAGAACTCATGGACGATCCCTTGAGGTAGTATATATTTTTGAAGCAAAATGTAAAAAATAGGTAATGAAATTAATGCATAAGTAGAGGTATCTAACATACATATAAGAGTTTTCCATTCCATTAATGTATTGATTTCCCCAAAGCCTCCTTTCTGATATACCTTCATAGCTGTTAAAAATTCCATTGATTATTTTTTTTTATCTATTCAAATCTTCAAATGAAATATTTGCTCTCACCTGGAGATACAATATGCCGCTGAATACTCTAATAATAATTAATCCAGTCAAGAACCAAATTTACAAGCTCGTAAATGTGTACGACAATAATATATTTTAACAGTAATTTAATTTCCAGCTTCCTGAAAGCACTGCACTGTCATGGAACCCCAAGCTGACAATTAGAGGAATGTTTAAAAAATAATATAATCATCCCTTGACTATGATCCTTAAAGCAAAATATCTAAAGTCATTGCTGTCATCGTTGCAAAATACACAATAAATAAAAATTCTATATAACGACTCTTTCAACACACGACACTGATGTTCCAACAACGTCGCACTTATACACCTCACACACACACATACCCAACCCACATACCATATATAGCATAGCACAGTTTCAGCGACAAGGACAAGGATATTTTGGTGTCAAATTGGCTGTTACTGTATCATCAGCCACTCCAACAGCCTCAAGTCCACCACCTGGAACCCCCTGTCAGTCCTTCTTAACTCCCAAATGATAAATAGAAAAAGCTCCTCCAAGAATCAGCAGCAGAAGTGTACCTTGCTGCAAATTGTGTTGGGTTATGTTCGAAGGTATCAACTAAGAAGGAATAACTTGCGGGATGATTTTAGAAATTTTATATTTTCTTCCATAAATTATACGCAATTACCACCGCCATCCGCCCTTTGGCGTTGGTAGTGCTGCTGGTAGATATGGTGTTCCATATACTTCCGGAAGCATGTTCTACTCGTTGGAACTCCAAGCAACCGGGTAAGGGATCCGTTAATCAATTTCTCTTCTTCACAGGATTTCTTATTCCTTGTACTTCTTATGTTTAGACGGAACGCTTGGTGGCTTCCTATCAACCTCCTCCGAAACATGCCCAATCTTCCTCGTTGAGATTTGCCACGCAAAAGTATTTATTCGCACCTGGGCATCACACGTACCTATACCGGTAACGAGATATGCCAGAGACGCGAGACACGAATGTAGCTAAAATTAATGTATTTCACGAATGTGAATTATATTCTTGGATTATTTATGTTAAAATGTTTCAAGTGCGCGCTTAAATATCTTGTAAAGTAATTTCAAACCGACACAAGATAACGAAAGCAGACTTCAAGTCTTGAGTCGAGATATAAATTGTTGCGGATCTTAATGTTTGAAATTTATTTGAATTTGTTTTTTGTCTTTCTTGGTTTTAATATGTTCACTGTTTATCTATAGTCTTCTTTAATAAAGGGTTTGTTTTTGCAAGAAGGTCGGAACATTATATCCTAGGTCAATATTGTTGGAGTGAGTTTTTGTAAATAGTACTTTTACAGAAGTAACCGTTTTTGACCACTTTTCAGTCTAAAAACTATAATAATCTGTTCACACACTATTTCCTTTAAAATCTTAGCAGTTTTTAAGAAGAAAGTTATACTGCAGATTCCTTAAGGGAGTAAAAGTAATTCGTCATTCAATAAGAATGATACAATTCAACATCGTAATCTGTATCCACTGATAACCCTGTTGTTAGGGCCATAGATATGGCCAATATGAACAATTCCTCGCACTAAACTCTACTCTGCCAGATTGTGACAGAGTCCCACTAATACTTAAGAACGTAAATCACAAAAAAGTCGATTATGACATCCATCTTTTTCTTAGGTCATGGAAGTTTGTAAAATATATCTTGGAAGCTTCGCAATGGCCGTCGCGAAATTGTTGCGTTATTGGCGGTAGCCCAGGAAAAATGTACAAATAAATTGCCAATCTGCAGAAAAATTCCAAGTGAAGATTTTTGAATGCAACTATCTTTATTTGTGCATAAGGAATACGCATGCGAAAGTCTACAAACGAAACTGCCTTGCGTTAAAAGTTATTCAGGGTTAAAATAATTGAATATGAAGAAAATTTGAAAAGAACTTTTAACTTTGAATTCATGGTTAAATGTCGAAAATACCGGTTTTCCACGTATAACTTTGAAACGGTACATGGTATTAAAAAGTAATTCAGACAAAACTTGTAGACTATGTGATTATCTACAAGAAATGTCAAAACACTTTTTTTTCTCTGACTGATGGTTAAGAAGATATCGGCGTTTCAAAAAACGTAAATTGACAAAAATATCCCTTTTTTGCGTATAACTCAGAAATGGTGAGTGTTATTGAAAACATTTATAGACAATGTTTTTACACTATGTTACCCTCTATTAAAAAAAATTTTTGTATTTTTTCTAAAAATGATAATTTTAAAGATATAATTATTTGAAAAGTTTCGTCAAAAACCTGAAATTCCTGACTTTTGCTTTTAAATCTTAAATAACGAAATTGGCATAAAATAATTTATGTTCAGCTTATAGATTAGGTATAATGTAATCTACAAAAAATATTAACACACTTTTTTCCACACGAGTGACCAGTAACAAGCTATTGCTTCTTCAAAGAGGCTAAGTATTGAAAATAAAGACTTTTCGCTTACCACTCTTAAAGGATATTTATGTTAGAAATTCGCAATTAATTAGTTCTCAATAACCAACTTTTTTCAGCTCGATTATCTTTATTTTTGAGAAAGTTGTCCTGCTTAGTATCATATGAAGTTAGCAGGACACCCATTTTTTCGCAAACCAAAAATGTAATTAAATTTTTTTTGTTTTACTAATTCACAATTAATTAGCAACTAATGATAGGATACTTTTTAACCTGAACTTCCAAAAGTGTCCTGCTAACTTTATATACATGATTTTGCTATCATCTTCTTCTTCTTCAATCGAAAATGCATGCTTTTTGTTGTTTTCAAGCTAAAAGATCTCAAAATAAATGTGTGGTGTTCCTCAAGGCTCCGTACTGTTTCCAACACTTTTTCCTATTTTTATAAATGATCTCTTGTCTGAAACTACCAATAAACAACACAGTTCCATTGATGAAAACAGCCTTTGTTTTTAAATTCTTTTCCAGATCCACCTCCTTCATCTCCAAATCTGAAGTTGCAATGGCAGATTATTATGTTGAGCTCATTAAATTCAGATTTAAAGAAAATTGTTTAAATGGGTATTAATAATTGTGTGGAGTTTAATGCTTCCAAAGCTCAAAATTGAATTCAGTCGTTAAAGCGACCACCTTTACCATTATACATAAATAGAACTTACTTTGAGGAAACTGTAAAGCTTTCGATTCTTGGTACGTGCGCTACTGATGAACTTAGGTACATAAAGTGGAACGGAGGGCTCACAGATGAGTCGAACCAATTCAGAAAAAGAAAATTCGAAGATACATAATAAGAGGTTTTATATATAATCATCATCATCAAGTCCTGTAACACCGTTGGGGCATAGGGCGCCAACAAATCGTTTCCATCCTTCACGATCTGCAGCTAGATATTTTAACTGTGGTCACGTCTTTCTCTGGGAGTCTGCTTCTGCTAGAACTGTTGATTTCCATGTTGTTCTTGGTCTTCCACACTCTCACGCTAGAAATGCTCATCAGTATACCCCTGAGCCTAGCTTAGAAGATACCACGTACCATCAAGTAAAGAGATTATTTCTAGAGCCGTACCAAACGAATGTGGAAGAATTCCTAATCCATCTCTGTTTTTCCTTCCCAATTCAATATTAAGATCCAGACATTTAAGACAAATTTACATTGCCATTTCAATTCAATTCTCCCTGTTTTTAATAAACTCTCCCACTATGTCAAAACATTTTAAGGATAGTCATAGATAGTCCCTTGATAGCCTTTTGAATAAACCTTTTAAAAAGGAACAATTACGTGCAAGGGTTTTTATTATTGAATATGTTTGTTTGGCCCATAAGCATGCTTAAAACCGAAAATGCTACTAAATTCACCCATGCGTTTCTGAGAGAATGGTCACACTGGCCACTTTTCAGTATTTTTGGTATAACTCGAAAACTAAGCTGAATTTGACAATTTTACATATAATACTTTTTGTTCAAAATTAAATTTGATAGTAAATGGATAGTTTGGAAAATTTCATAAAAAGATTTAAGCAGGAAAAGTAAACAAAAACCAACATAACAAAATCGAAAAATCAAAGATTTTTATTTTTTTTTCTAAATTGCGCATAATTTTTTCGAAGCAAGGAAACACTTAAGACATTCATGAACAAAGTAAATTGGAGTCTTACGGCTTTAATATTACATGTTAAAAAGGCCATATTATTTAAAAATTGACAGAGATATAGCCATTCAAACTTTACCATTTCTTATCATTTTCCGCAGTTTTTGCCCGAAAGCCTATTTTTTGGTACTTTATGACAAATTTAACGTTCCTAGCACCTAATACCAAATCTTATGTTGATCAGACCAGCCGTTCGGTCTGTAGGTCTGAACGCATTTAAGAATAACCGAAAAACGAAATTGCGAACTTACATCCTTTTTATATATTAAGGCCTTTAGTCTCTTCTTTGTTTTGTCTATGCATGTCTTGACCCTATCTTTGCTTCAAAAAAAGTTATGCACAATTTATTAATAAATTAAGATATCCTTGATTTTTTGATTTTTTTTAAGTTGGTTTTTGTTAACTTTTCCTGCTTAAATTTTTTCGTAAAATTTTTTGAACTATCCATTCCAATAGAAAATTTAATTTTGAACAAAAAGTATTATATGTAAAATTGTCAAATTGCGCTTAGTTTTCGAGTTATACCAAAAATACTGAAAAGTGGCCAGTGTGACCATTCTCTCAGAAACGCATGGGTGCATTTGGTAGCATTTTTGGTTTTAAGCATGCTTACGGGCCAAACAAACATATTCAATAATAAAAACCCTTGCACTTAATTGTTCCTTTATACCTCTCATTTTCTGGTCTATTCAATAGGCTATGAGTGCGTTTCAATTATAAAAAAAAAATGTAATATATATCATTGTGATCCTCTGGAAAAGGCTAAAGAATATTTCCATTTACCTACTTCACGATGACCAAAACTTTTCGGTACATACATATGTGAAGTTGAATTAATCTTCCAATAAACTTATGCCAATAGGCGTCATTTTTTCCACTTTAACTAAAAGCGCATAATTAGGGCAGTGGAGCAGTAAACTCAATTTAAATATTTTATTCATACAAATTATAAAAAACCTTACAGAGGATAATAAGTAATCATTTTAAACTTTCTCTTGCCCCTCTTAAAATTCCATATCAATCCTCTTAAGTCACTACTTATTTTTAATTTGTTTCCACAATTAAAATCCATCTGTATGATGAATGCATCTATTTTCACAACTTCAATTCCAAATGAACAATTTCAAAACATATGCAGTTTCAATCATGCGATGCGGAAACCACACCTGCATCATTTATATTGCATTCATCAAATTTCTGGCTCTCGAATACGCTTGAGTTCATTAGCTAGCTTCTGGTTTGTGTGTCCTACATATCATGCATGCAAGGATTTGGTTTACCCCTCACAAACAATCATCATGCTAAAAAACATCTCAATTGAGCCATTTTCCATTTCTGTCTCTCTTCATTGCGATTAACAGACAATTGTAATTCGCAAATTCAAACACACACAGCATCAGCCATTTAAGGACGACAACAAACAAACACCATCACTCAACCGCATACCACACAGGAAAGCCATCTCGCGACATTTGCGCTCATCAAGAATACATATGGAGTATATAGGCATGTACCTATTTACCTTCCTATAAAAATGGTACCCCATCAGACCTGCTATTCAGCGAACATAATACATGCCATCCACATCCTGAGTCCTCATCACAATGCATTGACTTCCAAACATCCAGGATTCACTCCATCGCGGCGACATTCCATTTGACTCCCACACTCCATGACTGACAGAGAATAGTATCACCCGACAGTCACCACTCACACCCCCAACCCCATGCCAAAGACATAAGCATTTTTAGCCTAAATGGCTAACGGATAGGATATTCCGGCAGCCATCACCATGTAAACCTTCGTAGTTCATACAACATGTAGGACAAAAGGACTCCCTCTCTCTTTGGCTTCATTCAACTGACAGACAACATGAAAGTAGACATTGAGTCGTCCTGGCGGATCGGATGGATAGATAAATGAATGTTTGGGTTTTGTTCATCGTACGGAACTTTAGTCCTATTTTCGCGTAGTTTTTATAGCCAATTCTGTACAAACACATACACGCACTCATGAATTTTAACAAACAAAGGACTCAATACCTCCCCCCACCCACTCTGATGCTATGGTGTATAAGTGGCTCTCGTGATTAATCTTATAGGGTTTTTGTCATGATTGTGAAAGGGATTTAAAAATTTACCAAGGCAAAAACGCTCCATTTTGTCACTTGATGTTGATGACGCTTCTAGAATTTCCAACTTTTATCTTTTTTTATGCGCTCTTATGGTGATCCGCCATATTTGGCGAAGAGAATCTCAATAAAATGTTTCCGCCGGTTTAGATATGACAGACAGACAACAACATCTTGAAAGTATGTCAAAAGGGGATGAAGTCTAAAATGGTTTTCGCAGATTCTTTTAACGAAACTTTGAAAACTTATCGTAAAACTGATGACAAATTGTTGATGTAAATGTTTCTTATCAAGAACGAGACATCTTGTAAATTCTTTTTTTGTATACAAATTAATGCCTTTTGAGTATCAGTTTGCTTCTAATAAATTCGTAGTTAAAGATTTCGGCTAAGCAAAATTCAACTTCTTAAAGGATCTAGACTAGAGCAAGTATTTATTGTTAATAATGTTACACCAACGGTTGCTTGTAAGACCTATTTATGGTATACATATAATAAAATAAAAATTCCATTTTGTGGGCTACAAATTTAGTACCTATTTTAAGGGATTAAAAGCTTTACCCCACGCCTTACAAAAAACTTTATTTTACTTCTTTTAATAAATCTCACTCAATCTCAGTTCCCGAATTCGAATTCCATAATGTTGTCTGAATGTTAAAAGATGGTATATCCGATTTCGGGTTAAATTATTATTTCAATCAATTGTCTTAGAAGTGAAAATCTTCCCAAATTGCTTAGCAAAATATAAGTCAAATGTAAAGTTATTATTACAAACATAAATTTTCAGTTTATATTAAGGCCAAAGTGAATGAAATTCCGCTTTTTTTTAAGACTTCCCCATTAGCTTCAAGTGTGGGTGAAACTTTCCTCTTGCCTTATTGGCCGAAGAAAAATTAAAGATTATACGCACCTGACTTGTGGGTATTTTTTTTTTTGAAAAAAGTTATACCATATGAAAGGTCAAGAAAGGCCAATTAGTTTCGTTAAGTAATTGGTCAGCCACAGGGGATTTCTTGAATTAAAAAAGGAATGTAATGTCATTTTCATATGGTGATTAATGATTTATTGGCACTTTATTTGTGACATAATACTAAAAAACAGAGTATATGCACTCACTCACGTAGGCCTGTAGGAGCTTAGAAGATGTTATGTATTTCTATTAAACACGCCGAGCTGGTAAGAATAGTTTAAAAGGTTGCTTTTGGCGCTGAATCAAAAATTTAACATTACGCCCATCATTTCGGGTTTTGGAGAGACTCCCGATAATAAATTGTTTTTTTTTTTATTATTTTTAAGGTTACCAAACCAATGAGCTGTACCTACATTTTTACTTGCGATAAAGGTACTATAAGGCAAGTTTTGGATTCGTACAGAAAAAATTTTTGAGATAACAATCAAACATGACATTACGATAATAGAGATGATCAAAAAAAAAAGTTGGCACAATTCTGTCTGTCTCTCTGTTCGTCTACAGCCTAAACGGCTCGATAGATTTCCTTCAAACTTGGTGCATAGTGGTTTTTGGTGATTCTGCCCACACGCTTTCTTCATTTTTCTTTTCTTTTTTTAACCAAAAATAACGGTACCTGCCAAAAAATTGATTTATCAATTTTACATAGGTAATCGATTTTATTTCCAAAACGGCCCTACAACTTTTCTTTTAAAAAATTCAATAAATTCTCTTTAGTAAAGGCTACCTTTGGGTGGGAAGCCATTTTTTCAAAAAATGGTTTTTAATGGTAGGAACCTCCCAAAGAACCATTTTTTTAATTTTCGATTTTCTTCAAAACGGTAAGACTGATTTCAATATTCTTTTTCAAAAAATATAAGTAGTTTTGTGTACCTACTAAAATTTTGTTTCGGTTTTTAAAAAATGTTTTAATTTTTTTTTTTTTGAAAGTCAAATATTTCGAAAATTACATGATTGATTTTTTTTTTTTTTGAAACTCGATTCTTGAGAGTTTTAAGTACTTTCTTAAATATTTTCAGAAGAAATTTTACATTTATGAAATAATAACGGTACCTTTCATAGAAAAGTTAAAAACTGCATAGGAAAATACTTTGTTCTCAAAACGACTTCTACGATTTTGGTTAAACTTTTTTCATATACTAAAATTAGTACCTACGATCTACTACCGAAAATTATAAAATTTTATACTTAGCAATTATTAGTAGTACCTGTCATAGAACATTTTTTTTTTATTTTGAATTTTCCACCTCGAACTGTCACAGGAGTTGTCTTAGCAAATTTAAATATCGTATTTCATGCTTTTCTACATTTTTCTCTCATAATTTCCATGTTCTTAGATACAATTTTCTTGAACCAGTGTCATGATCATAAGAGCAAGTACGTGTGACCCAGTCGTGCATTTTATTTCAAACAAATTTGCGACGATTCCTGAAAGTACTAAGTTTAAATCTTTCAAATAAAATTTTTGGCTTTGGAGAAATCCTTATTTAGTTGCTAGTCTTCACCTGACAAAAGTTAATAAGAAGAGCAAATGGCAAAATAGTTTTCAACATGGTTTTTCTCAGAGAATACAAAATAGTTTGGAGTTTTTCTTCAGTCTTGGTTTATTTAGAAATAGCTGCAACGATATGGATAAAATGTTCATAATTTGTTATTATCACCGGAGAAAATACTGTTGGAGTTAAATCCGCCCTCTTCCACGCCCACTTTTCTTATTTCTTTGTTTCTCAAAAACGGCTCCATCGATTGCCATGAAATTTTCATAGTTTTTTCTTATGGTTTGGAAAATTGGTTTTAGTAAAATCCGCCCACTTTCAAGCTGACTTTTCTTATCTTTTTTATACATAAAAATCAATTGTTGTGCGTAAGTCCTGCAAAGGCTCAAAAACGACTAAACCGATTTCGATGATTCTTTTCAGAAAATGTTTGGTATTAACCGAAAGGTGTTTTAATGAAGTTTGGTCTTAATGGGTCTTGCGGTTTGCCAGCAACGTGCAAAAACGAAATCTGAGTGCCTGTTTTACATTAAAAAAAAATCTATTGAGTTTGAAAACAAATCAATCAATTATGAAATTTTTTTCTGAAAAATAAATTTTAAAAAAATCATACTACAGTCGAATCTCCGTTATCCGGAAAAAATTTATCGAGGATCGTTTTTTGCATTTTGAGTGTTGTAGTCTCAGTGCATTTTACAAAAAAAGTTAGAAATATTTTAATTAATTAAAATGCATAGCTGTAGATGGAGATAAATCGAATCTATAGATCACAGTAAGGGATTTTAATTTTGAATAAATAAGCAAATCCATGGAAAATCTCTGCTAAACGGCGAGCTTATAGCGGATTTCCCGGGTAACTAAGATAACGTTAGTAGAGACTGTATGATTCCTATTTCTCAACCGTGTTCCGGCATTGTAAATGTTCTACTGCTCTTATTTTCACAGTCATTTTGCATTTATTTTGCGATGCCAAAAAGAGCAGTTTGCATGTTGGCAACTTTTTCCTCAACCGGACAGCTATGATAACTGGACGAAAAATGGGAGATGATGAGTGTCCGCTTATTGGATATGTACTAGATATTCCCATAACACTCAGAAGTACCTATTTTATAAGCCTTTTTAAAAAAATTCTATTACAAAGTAAGGTGACCACGGTCTACTATACCAAATATATGAAAAGAAGTTCAGCCGTCAAGAGTGAGGTTTGTTCAAAATTGGATTCGGAGTTTGCCAATAACTGCATTTTTTAATGCGATACAACGTTCGCTGGGCTTCGCTTATGAAGAGTTACACTCACGTTCTTTAAATTAATTTATGGTGAATCGAAGTTCACCGGGTCATTTAGATACTTTATATTAATTAAAAAATATTATTAAGATATTATGATGATGATTAGGCCTACAAGGGACACCACTTAAACTCCACCACTGAACTCTACCTACAGGGTGGTTTGGAAACGAGTGATGTGCTTAATCAACACGCTTAGTTCACTATGTTCACTGATGAATTATACCAAATCTCACTCGCAAAAATAAGATTCTAAAATTGTAGACCGATCAAAAGAGCCGTCTCTTTTAGAAACAATATTGAAAAAGAATCAACATGGCAGTTGGCGGATCTTATAAAGCGCTTTTTTAATATCTATATATAATACAGGGACTGTCCATTTCGCAGCAAAATTAAAAATAGTTCGAAACGCTTTAAAAGCACAAATAAATGCTTTGCTTCAATCTGATTTATATAAGCCTTGAGGCCTGACGTCTGATTTGGTTTTTTTTTTTTTTTAATTAAATCGCTACTCGCTAAGACGAATCCTAGAAACTAATACCTATGTGTATATGAAAAAGGAGCGTGACATACGCTGTGGGTTTCACAAAACCAAAATTGTTTCCTAAATCTTTTTTTCGCTAGTATGAACAGACTTTCAAAATTTTATCAAAATCATTTTCTTAGATATCAAGATATAAGAAATGTGGGCGTGGTAGTAGGTGGATTTGAATAAAACAATTTTTTAAATTTTTTCCTCGTTTATAAAAATAAACTCTGAAAAGATATAAGAAAGTGGGCGTGGTTGTAGGCCAAATCTAAATAGTAAAATAAATTAAAAAAAAAAACAAAAACAATAATTTCTTATTGTTTGTGTTTTTTCTTCTTCATATTCATACACTAGCCAGACCACGGGCTCGCTATTCATTTCTAGGTGCATGAATTTAACCAAATTCTCCCAGAAGAATATAATTTGCAGTGTTTTTGTGCTGCAAGTTTTATTAGTGTTGATAATCATCGACAAAAAAATTGCGTCTTAGAAGGGTAACGATAGCATCTAACTGATGAGCCCAACTGTCTTGCCTGGGCGAAACGCATATTTGGACTAAAGGTCATAAAAACCTTTAAAACTGAATAAAATAAATTTATTGATTTTGTTCTCGTCCATAAGACCAAACTGCTTGCGGTATGAGGTTGCCAACTTAGATTTAAGCTCTATACATACCCCCAAAACAACCTACAAAATTTCAGCCTGCCGCTATTTTTTTCCAATTGATCAGTAGTTAAATCAATTTTTCATTTCGACCTGCCAGGTGAGGCTTTAAGAAGTGTTGCCAAGATGTTGCCCCCTTGGCAACACTTTTTAAAAGTTAAGTTAGGACATGAACTATTAGTGTACCAAAGTTCAACCCCTCAGGTCGAAATGAAAGGTATGCCTTTCGTGCACTAACACCCCTACTATGAGATATGGTCAACGAAAAAAGGTGAAGTAACGTATGTACGTCATCTCCCTAAAAATGATGGATTTCGATTCTTAAGAGCTCGAAACGTGGAGATATTTGTATTTAAAATTTTCTATTTGACAAATCGAACAAATTACAATAGCTTCCAATGGGACCTTAAAAACGTTCGGCCATTTAATTAATACAATTTTTTATTTTTTTCAACTTATGATGTTACCAACTCCCCTTAAACTTTTATACAAACTTCAAATTTACCAGCTACGTCTTTGGTATAACCTTCTTCATAAATGTTCCCCAATCGAACTCAAAGGCTTTATAGAAAATTTTCTTACCAGAACAAGCGCAATAACGACAAGACCCAACATTTTTCATATGAAAAACTAAGAAACCAATGCATGTGATGAACGAGAAAAACCATCGAATTCCTATAACATCAAATGCATCTTAATGAAATTCCTTGCATTTTATTCAAGCATCGCAAGAAGTATCTCCTTGATGGTAGTGCACATACCTACATACACAAAGGACCCAGTGGTGGTTAACTCGACAATGCAGTGTTTGAGTTTGACTTTTGAAGCAACAGCTTCCGCCTTATCTCCATATTATAATACCTCTCCCGACTCTCTATACACGTTCAAAAAATGGGGTGCAGAATTTACAATCTCCATCGCATCGGTATCAAACTCATATAAATAATCTCCAAGGTGCTCCCCACAAGAGGTATTTTTTCCTTTTGACTTTCAACAAAATGCGTGTGTGGTGTGTGGGTTGTTCATATACCTATAGTACCAAACGAAAATTCCTTAGCAAAAAGGGACATCGCATGACAGGTGGAAGTGAATGAATGGAATTTCTTGTAGCTCCCCCAGGATGTAATATTTGCGAAATCTTTTGCAATCACAAAATTTGAAATCTTATATTATTTCTTCAGAGAAAACAAAAATTTATTAGAAAATATCTTTTTAAGGATAAAATAATTCGAATGTAATTCAATTTATACTGCTTTGATGCGTATGTTTTTCCTTTTTTTGCTTCCTTTGCTTGGAAATTTGTTTTTATTATTTATGAAAATGATCTGAATATAAAATGAAGAACATATGGAAAAGGACTTTATTATAGGAATCAAAATTGGTTATTGCTAATACTCTTTCCATATACGTTTCTCCGTTTTTACTAACCTTACAGTTAAAATGATACGATTTAAGGATAAAACTGAGTGCCTTTTGCCTATACTTATTTTCCCTTTGCCACGCCGCCGCCACCACCGGCTGCCGTATCCTAGAAACTGGCGTCTCGTGGTCGAAAAATCCTTTTATTCTTTTTCTTCGTTTTTGTGGCATAGAAGAATTGAGAGCAGAGAAAACAGAACGTAAATGGTAATGGGCCGAGTTCTCTAAGTAAGATAGATGTCCTTTTAATTTGTTGTTTCCCCCCAAAATACTGGTTGGGATTTCAATATGACTATTATATCTTTTTTATTGTTTACTTGTATGGTTGCCTTTTTTTGTGCATAAATATCTCATTTTGATGGGACGATGGAAACATAAGTCCGTAACCTAAATGACTTTGTCTTTGGATTGGGAGATGCTGTGTTAATAAAAAAATATGTTTCACCAGAATCTGCCAAATGTTAATTTTTTTTAGGAATGACACTTTTTATTATAATATTGTTGAAGCCCTTTTTTGAGACGATTGATATGCTCTTATAATACTTATATTTTGCTCTTATACATCTGTAATAGACTTTCTAAATGTCTTTTAATTTTACTCGGTGTGTCCAAACATGGATTTTTATTGGTGTTAGTTGGTTGGGGGATTTATTTAACACTGTTAAGATAAGAACGTAAATTATTTCCTCTTTCTTTTTTAATATAAAATAATACCTAATTAAATTACAAAAACGGTTCTTTGAAAGATACTATTAATAGTTGCTAAGTGTAAATTTTTATTATTTTTAAATTGATTTGATATTGGAGATTTTCAACGTGTTTTTTCATGAAATAAATAAAAGATATTATTTTGAATAACTTAAGATATTTTAAGTTGTTCAAAATAATATCTTTTATTAATTTCATGGAAAAACACGTTGAAAATCTCCAATATCAAATCAAAATAAGTGTTTTTAAGTTATTCAAAATAATATCTTTTATTTTATTTTTTAGTAGTAGATCGCACAAATTTTAGCATACAGAAAATTGTTCTTAATCGCAAGAGCTGTTTTTGAGATAAGGAAAATAAAGTGATTTTTTTAAGATAATCTAAAGAGTGTTAAAAAATTCTCGAGTACCAAGTTTAAAAAAATCGAACGTATCGTTTCCGAAATATTTAGTTAAAAAGAAATAAAATATTTTTAAAAAATATAAAAATATTTTTTTTTATTTAGGTTGATACACAATACTATAAATCTATTTCTGCACATACTACCTATATATTTTAGAAGCTTCTGTTTGAAATAAAATTATTAGAATTAGTCATAACGTTTTGAAGATAATCGAAAGTAAAAAGACGGTTCTTTGGGAGGTAAAATTAATAACCTTTTTTGAAAAATGTGTTTCCACCAAAGAATTAATTTTTTTAAGATAAGTTGTCGTGTCGCAAGCACTCAATTTTCACACCTCAATATATTCAAATTGACCTGGCGGGTGGCGGCCTCAGGATCAACCGTAAACCAGATTGATCATGTTGCGATAGACATGCCTCCAGTATCCTGGATGTCCGAACGTTCCGAGGTGCCAACATAGACTCGAATTACTACTTGGTGGTAGTGGTAACTCAAGTACGAATGCGGATATCCATTTTCCATTGTCTAGAAAGATTTAACGTCATGAAGTCAAAATCGCAGGAAATCACCAGGACTTTTGCAGACTAATTCTCTTTTAATCACTTAGCAAGCCTGCCACCAGCATCATCTGCAGCGGACGAGAGTGGAAACATTGCCAAAATGCCATCGGGAGTACCACCACTGATGTGCTTGATTTCACAAGGCCACCACAATGAAGCCTCACAAAATCTGGTTTAATCTATGTAAGACAATCAGCTGGTGAAAGAGGTATATTTGTTGGAAGCTATGAACAACTATTAACATATTCACTTCCACCCACTTAGATCAATTTAATTATTCATAATTAAAATATCAAAACGAATTTATAGCCTATTGAATAGACCTTTCAAAAAGGAACAATAACGTGCAAGGGTTTTTATTATTGAATATGTTTGTTTGGCCTATAAGCATGCTTAAAACCGAAAATGCTTCTAAATTCACCCATATGTTTCTGCGAGAATGGTCACACTGGCCACTTTTTAGTATTTTTGGTATAACTCGAAAACTAAGCCAATTTGACAATTTTACGTACAATACTTTTTGTTCAAAATTAAATTTTCTATCGAAATGGATAGTTTGGAAAATTTTAGTAAACAATTTAAGCAGCAAAAGTAAACAAAAACTGTCATAAAAAAAATCGAAAAATCAAACATTTTTAAATTTTTTTTCTAAATTGCACATAACTTTCTTCGGAGCAAAGACACGCTCAAGACATGCATGCACAAAGTAAACTAGAGTTTTACGGCTTTAATATGACATGTTAAAAAAGCCATATTATTTGAAAATTGACAGAGATATATCCATTCAAACTTTACCATTTCTTATCATTTTTCACAGTTTTTGCCCAAAATCCTATTTTTTGGTATTGTATGACAAATTTAACGTTCCTAGAAACTAGTACCAAATCTTATGTTAATCGGACCAGCCGTTCGGTCTGTAGGTCTGAAAGCATTTAAAAACAGCCAAAAAACGAAATTGCGAACTTACATCCTTTTTATAAATTCTCCATAGTTCTAATGTCATATTATATCGAAATTTTTATTTCGAAAATTTTTACGATAGTGAAATTTGCCATATTGTACCGAAAAAGTGACTTTCGGGCCAAAACTGCGAAAAATTATAAGAATTGATAAGGTTTGAACGGAAATATCTCTGTCAATGTTGGACAAATATTAATCCTTAAGTTTCTACTTTATTTTGTCCGTACATGTATTGACCCTATCTTTGCTTCAAAAAAAGTTATGCACAATTTATTAAAAAATTTATATATCCTTAATTTTTTTATTTTTTTAGGTTGGTTTTTGTTAACTTTTCCTGCTTAAATTTTCTTAAGCAATTTTTTGAACTATCCATTCCAATAGGAAATTGAATTTTGAACATAAAGTATTATAAGTTAAATTGTCAAATTCGGCTTAGTTTTCGAGTTATTCCAAAAATACTGAAAAGTGGCCAGTGTGACCATTCTCTCAGAAACGCATGGGTGTATTTAGTAGCATTTTCAGTCTTAAGAATGCTTATGGGCCAAACAAACATATTCAATAATAAAAACCCTTGCACGTAATTGTTTCTTTATACCCCTCATTTTCCGGTCTATTCAATAGGCTATTAGGTTTGTTTAAAAAATTTAATTTAAATTATTTTTATTTGTAAATTATGATAAGCTCATTTACTTTTAAATAGTCCTTCATGCATTTATGTTATTATTGTTCCAATTCTACGTCATTTAAAATTGTTTGTATTTATTCTCGTAAAGTGATTTGTAAGTTTTTTTTTTGTGTTTTTTAGTGCGATATACGAAGGTTTCTTCCAAGAAGGTAAGGCTTATTTTGTGTACTTAATGTTTGTTTGTGTCTAGACTTGATATATTCCGTTAGTTTTCGTTCAGGCATAATTTTATATTTTTTCACGTTTTGGGGTAAAATGCCACGTTTGTTTCGTACCAACTGGCATTTTACCCACTAAAGTGGCATATTACCCCCTTTGATTTTAATTTCTTTCAGATACAATAAAGATTGACCCAGAAGTGACTTGGTGCAATGCTCCAATTGTCACAAGGATGCACGAGGACTGTCTCCAAAATGGAATCTGCCAAAATATGTCCCATCGATTAAATGCCATATTAAATGTTTGCTGGCATTTCACCTCTTCAGAAGTGGCATATTACCCTCACGTGTGGGTAAAATGCCACTTTTTTAAGGTTTTTTAAAAACTTCATTTGCAATGAGTTAAAAGTATTAAATTAATGTTTTTATTCTTTTATTTATTAAATAAAACAACAACCTAACGAAACTAAGAAAATCTTTTACTTAACTTGCCATTTACTATTTAATTTCAATTGATTACTGTTAAGTGTGGCATATTACACCGACTTACCCTATTTGAAAAAAGCCATTAAATCGAGAATGTTAAAGTTTCTAGATACATCAAATTTTTTCAATTCATCCCAACTTGGCTTCAGAGTAGTGAAATCTACGGAAGATGCTATGGAATGTTTTCTCACCAGTGTCTACAACTCATTATATAAAAGCAAGAAATCAGCTGGAGTTTTTCTTGACCTAACTAAAGCCTTTGACTTAGTCAACCACTCCGTACTATTGAGTAAATTATTTCAAATAGGTTTTAGAAGCATGTTGCATTAATGTAAGCTATCTTAGTGGAAGAAAACAGTGCGTTCAGGTAAATAGTGTTCTGAGTGACTTAAAAGACTGCTTTGATGTAGGTGTTCCACAGGGCTCTGTCCTTGGCCCACTTTTCTTCGTTGTTTACATCAATTTAATCTTCAATGTCCCTGTAAATGGTAAACTAACTGAATTTGCTGACGACTTAGCGTCGTCTTATGAGGCCGGTTCATTAGATAGCTTAACAATGCAAATCAAAGATGATCTAGTTCTGCTTGGCATGTGGATGAACTCGCATAATATGGTTTTAAGTTGTAAATCTAAGGCTATTATTTTTTCTTTGGCTAAATCACTTGAAGCTCCTCCTATAAAACACCACCACTCTTTATGTGACAATGCTCGTTGTGATAAGTTTTGTTTTCAACTGGAATTCGTTTCTGAATACAAATACTTAGGCATACAATACAAATTGACAAAAGACTTACTTGGAAACCTCATATCAATCAAGTAAAACAATCTCTATAAATAAATAAATTGGGTGGCGCAACAGCTCGTGGAGAACCAGGGCCTAGTGACTTACAACTCACAACCATTCCTGTGTGAGTGTTGTTGGCAGGAATGGAGGGGACCTACAGTTTTTTGACGAGTCCGAACGGCTAAATGAGAAGCACTTTTTCATGACAAGCATACTCGATTTGTCAGTTCCTCGCAAGAGGCAGTACCTTGGATAAAATATTTCTGTTTTTAGGTGGCACGGCTGGGAATCGAACCCACACCTTTGGCATGATAGTCCTACGCACTAACCATCACGCCACGAGGTACTACTAAAAACAATCTCTACACTATTCCATCAACAAATTATATAACTTGCGCAAAGTTGTTCCAAGTAAGTTGCTTCAAACCATATACTTTGCGCTAGTAAACTTACGACTAGAGAATGGATTGAAATGTTGGGGAAGTGCTTGCTTAAGTAGCTTGAAACCTATAAGTGATGAAAAAAAGACCCCTTAGGTTAATATTGCGTCGAGGAAGACTTGAACCCTCATTTCCCTTGTTTCAAACCTCTAGAATACTGCCTCTCCGTTACGTATATCAACTTAAAATACTCGAGTCATATTTCATAAGAAACAAGAATACACAGATGAGATTCAACGTTTTATATCCCCTTCGTAGTAACTTACAAAAATATGTTAAAGTTCCTGCTGTAGGAAAAGAGCACTGTAGAAGATTTCTTAGTACAATGGGTCCACACATTTTCAACAAGTTGCCAATCGACATAAAGGGTTAAGTTTTAAGAAAGTAAAAAAATGGCTGCTCTCAAGGTCTGAAGTTGAGACATTTTTTCAAGATATTACTTAACAAAAAAAAATGTAAAAATATATATATAAAAAAAATATATAAAAAATATAATGATAATATCCACTGTATATAAGGCCTGCTTGATTTTTTCTTCATAAGTCAATTCAAATATACCAAATATCCTTAGCTCACTTGATACTGATGGTATCTGTACCACAAAGTTTTCATTCAGTTAATAAAACCGTCGATGAAAGCCCAATTTTCCTCCTATTTAATTCAACAGTAACTATACATTATCGATTTACATGCTTAAACGTAAATTTTAAGAAATCAATCATTGTAAATTTGATTAATATTGTTATGGTTATTGCATATTAAATAGGATAAACAAACAAATAAGTAAATTAAAAAAAAAAGACTTATAATACACGGTGTCCCGGACCTGAGTGGAAGTATTTTAGGGTGTGGTTCTTGGGGTTATTCTAAGAAAAAAATTGCATAGGGAGAAAATTGTATCTCCCCTCCCTGAGGTAGGGGGGGGCAGTTTTGTGAAAAATTGACCTTAAATGCAAAAAAAAAACATTAAAAATCAACGAAAACACATCTGATAAAATTGTGATTTTATTATCTTAAGTCGAAATTTTTCAAAATTTTACGTAATTAAGTGCATTTTCTGTGTTCAATAGGCAATGCCCTCATTATTTTTTAGTCCATTACCGAAAACCGAATGTAAAAATCTTTCTTAGTTTTTGAGAAATTAAGAAAAAAACAAAAGGTACTTTTACCAAAAAAACCCGAAAAAAGGGTTAAATTATGAATAATTCATGAATAAATTAATTTTTTCGGGCTTTATTGGTAAAAGTACCTTTTGTTTTTTTCTTAATTTCTCAAAAACTAAGAAAGATTTTTACATTCGGTTTTCGGTCGAAGAGTCCAGCACCGCCACCAAAACCCACCGCGCCAGTTCTACATACAAAACAGCCAAGCAACTGGCATCTGGTTATAGAACTGGCACGCAAGCTCTTCGAAACAGCAAAGGGAACCTTGTCACCGAAGCACAGGGAATTGTAGACGTGTTAAAGCAGCATTTCCAGCAGCTGCTTGATGGGCATTATGTAGAGGAGGCAACAGGGGAACAAAGAAGCATTAGACCAGTCAATGAAGATCCAGTCCCAGCACCCAGTACTGAAGAGGTTAAGAAAGCCATCCACAAGCTTAAGAACAACAAATCCGCCGGCTCGGATGGCCTACCAGCGGAACTCTTCAAATATGGAGGAGATGTTCTGGTAGGGTGCATGCACCAGCTCATCAACCAAGTTTGGGAGGAGGAAAATATGCCCGACGACTGGTCAAATAGCTCCATATGCCCTATCTACAAAAAAGGCGATCCTATGTCCTGCATCCTGCAAGAACTACAGAGGCATATCCCTGCTTAATGTTGCTTACAAGATCCTGTCCAACGTACTATGTGAGCGTCTAAAACCTTTCTGCAACACTATGATCGGCACGTACCAGTGCGGCTTCAGGCCAGGCAGATCAACGATAGACCAAATCTTCACATTGAGGCAAATCCAGGAAAAGACCAACGAATTTCAAGTCGAGACCCACCACCTATTCATCGAATTCAAAGCCGCATATGATAGCATAAGTCGCCAAGAGCTTCTATTGGTGATGTCGGAACTCGGGATCCCGAAAAAACTGATCCAGCTATGCCGCATGACGTTACAAAATACGCGGTGCAACGTGCAAATGGATAACAGCTCATCCGAGTTATTCCAGATGTGTACAGGGTTCATACAAGGAGATGCGCTATCATGTGATTTCTTCAACTTAGTCCTGGAGCAGATAGTGCGCAAGAGTGGTGGTAGCATGGAAGGCACTATCTTCAACAGGTCTTCTCAACTGCTTGGCTATGCGGACGACATCGACATCATCGGCCGCTCCAAGAGAGCTGTACTTGAAGCATTCACAGCTATTGATGAACAGGTGAAACGCGTTGGTCTTGAAGTGAATGAGGAGAAAACAAAGTATATGCTATCAACAAACAAAGCCCCATCTGTCCATCGCCTAGGACAAAACGTCACTGTTGGAAGCAGTAATTTCGAGGTAGTCAAGGAGTTCACCTACCTCGGAACAAACATCAATTCCACGAACGACACCTTAGTGGAAATCCGACGAAGAATTACCCAAGCAAACCGCTGCTACTTCGGTTTGGCCAAACAAATGGGTTCAAAACTCCTTTCTCGAAAGACAAAGTGCACGCTATACAAAACTCTAATTTTACCAGTTCTTCTCTACGGTGCCGAGTGCTGGACGATAAGTAAAAAAGGGGAATTGTCCTGGGCACTTTCGAGAGAAAAATTCTTCGGCGGATATTTGGTCCTATATGCGAAGAGGGCGATTGGAGGAGAAGATTCAATCGTGAACTGTACGAGCTGTACCAAGATGTGGATGTAGTCCAAAGAGCCAAAACACGTCGACTACACTGGCTCGGTCACATCGAGCGAATGGACAACAACGCTCCAGCCAAGAAAATCTTTGAATCCCAGCCCCCAGGTTCGAGATGACCAGGAAGACCGAACCTCCGCTATAGGGACCAGGCGGTCACAGACGCAAGAGCGCTTGGTCTCGACGACTGGAGGGAGCGTGCGAGGGACCGCAACCGATGGAAGACCGCAATATCTCAGGCAGAGACCCTTCATGGATCGGGAGCCGGATAAGTTAGCAAGTTTCGGTAATGGACTAAAAAATAATGAGGGCATTGACTATTGAACACAAAAAATGCACTTAATTACTTAAAATTTTGAAAAATTTCGACTTAAGAAAATAAAATCACAATTTTTTTTTTATTTTGACTTTGAAATTTAATTTCTCGAAAACTATTCGCTTTAACAACTTGATTTAAAAACCAAATGTAAGAATGGAGTATTGGCTTTCAAAAAATTGTTGCAATTTATTTTTAATGTTTTTTTTGCATTTAAAGTCAATTTTTCACAAAACTGCCCCCCCCCCCCCTATTTCAGGGAGGGGAGATACAACTTTCTTCCTATACAATTTTTTTCTTAGAATAACCCCAAGAACCACACCCTAAAATACTTCCACTCAGGTCCGGGACACCCTGTATATTGAGCCCAAAACATTCTTTTAAATCTCGTTTATAAAATAGTTTTTATTGATCCTGAAAAATTCTAAATGTGTGACTTAAGTGGTTTTTGAAATGATCGATTCACATGCATATGTACATAATTGAAATCATGAAACCAAAATATTGAAATTTGTGTATACATTTTATGAGAAAGGGCACCGTGCAAATTTAACAAGAGCCTTTTCAAGTTTTTTTCTGAGTGAACCTCTTTATAGTCACATGAAAAAGAGTTTCCATTAAAATCTTGTTATTGATAATTTATTTTAAAACCAAACACATTTTTAGAAAGAATAATGATGTAACAAATAGAATTTGTAGAAAAAATTAATAATTCCTGAAAGAACTTCAAAGAAGAATAACAAGGCAAGGCAAACAAGTTCGAAATCTTATTAAAAGAAACTATGTATCTATTTTTACTTGGCCTGATTGATGTCATGAATTCATTCAAAATAATATCAGCAACACTAAAACTTGTTCTTTTAACTAATTTTTTCCAGCTAAAACCCATTAATTCATCCCTTGGAAATTTGGAAACATTTGGAATTCCTTACTGGCCTTGATTAAAATTTTGTATAGCTATGGAATGCCCTGATTGTTCCTGGAAATGCTCAGCAACGCCAGCCTTTATGAATATTTTTGTATACACTTTGTACTTTGCAATCAGGCATTTTATTGTTGTGAATAAACATTACAGGGCAGTCATAAAAAAATACTTCAGTGTAATGTGAAAATAAAGAACTTCAATAATTTTATTGTTATTCAATTGCATTTTCATTCGTTTACAGTAAAAAAAATCTTCGCATATTTCAGCTTCAAAAAATTGATGTTGGGGATTTAGTCCTTTTTTTTCAGCGCACATTCACATAAATGTAACATAAATATTTTTCCCTGAAAGAAAGCCTTTTGTTTTGTTTCGGTTTTTCTTTTTTGATTTGAAATATGAGTTGGTTATAAGATAAATAATTAATATGAATGTTTTCTTCTTTTTTTTTATATATTCAAGGAAAAAAATAAACAAAATTGTTATAAACGTCGTACATTATAATAACGGTAAATTGTTCGGGGCTAAGAGTTTCATTCTCGTGGAATAAAAGGAAATAAGTATATATTTATTATTTTGTAACCTAAATCCTTTTTATGTGGTTCGAATAACACTTTGGATTCCTTAAGGAATATTAAGGGGGAAAATTATTTGTGTAATAAGTGTGTATTTTATTAACAATATATTTCAGAAAAAGGAAAAACAGCAGCTTAAGGGGTTTTTGTGACCTTTTGTATAACATTAAATTATGACCTGTATCATGAGAGTTTGTTTAAAGATTTATGTTATAGGAGGCACAGCTTTTGATTTATATTATTCTTAATGAAAAAGAATTTTTACTAGCTATTAAATAGGGTAGGTATTTCTTGCTCAGAGAGAAAAAAAAACAAATAGAGAGCAAACAAGTTTCTTGGTAAATTTACAATTCGCTTTTATACTTTTCTATTTTAATTTACAGAAAAAAGGAAGCCTTCCTTCATGATACGTATGTTGGGTACAAAATCTTGCAAATAAAAATAACGCATTCAAAGGGCGACCTGCATCGTACCTGATCGGGAAACTATTGATTTCTCAGAACTTGATCTAGGACTCTAGGCCAGTAGCGCATCAATCAGTCACGGGGAAGTTCTTGTTTTACCTCCTTGTGATGGTCCCCGGGCAACTATCTGCGTATCCCGATATACGTAAATAGGTTAAAATTACAAGTGCGGATGGCCAAGTTCTCTAGGATAGGTTATACGGGGGCTAGCATTTTTGTAATTGAAATCAATTGCGCTAGCGAAATCAGCACTACGCCTCGGACAATAAATGATAATCCGTTTACGACTTTTTGCCATTGTACACCGAAAAAGGTTGGTTTCTGGAATGTGAAGACACTTCTTGACAACGGAAGTGAAGGTGTTCAAGGTGACAGATTCCTCAAAATGAGAGAAGGAATTCATGCGGTACAAGACGGTCATCTTAGGGTTTAATGAAAAAAAGGTGATGGGGCTCAGGGAAGTTTAAGTCTCCAACTCGAAACACTGTACCACTCTACTCCGGAACCCGGAACGGCACCTGATGGAAGTTATCGTGAATCTGGCGTTGGATTGCAGCTTTCCAAAACAGCTCTCAAGAGCTTAATTTAATGAAAGCTAAGTTCCGGATTAGAGTACGTCGGCGTCACATTGCATCACAATCACACAGTGTCTCGCTCTCTTTATTCGAGGAGGAGGAGGCCTTTTATAACCGACCGAGTACTGCATATGAGATAGTACACTACGTGGAGACACCATATTGATAATGGGAGACTTAAATGCCAAGGTTGGCGAGCATGGTGTTGTTAACGGCAACGACAATGACGAACGATTTGTCGAATTCTGTAATGCCAAGAGAGGATTTGAGCACAAGACGTGCCAGAAAGTCAGTTGGGTGTCGATGGACAGACCAGCAACTTCCAACCGAATTTATAACTTCGCGAAGCAGTCGCCAGGACGTTTGAAACAGAAGAGGTACAGACATGGGAACTGCCCAGGACCACCATCTTGGTTGCTACCGAAAGATCATACTGTAAGCTGTATAGCTTGGAGATCCCAAGAAAATACCCAAATGTCCAAGTCCAATACCAATACCAATAGCGTTAAGGATCACGCAATCTGTCAACAACAAGAGGGCCAACTTTCTCAAAGATTTAGAGTGATCAGTAGAACGGAACCCATCTCCATCGAAAACAAATATTTTTATATCCGGTGCTGTAAGTATAGTTGGTCGCTCACAAGGAAGAAAGTGTGCCTAGCTTTTCGAAGAAATTTTGGCTAGGATCGATGAAAGAAAAAGCTAGAAGCTTGTATTGCAGCCACTCCAGCAGCAGGGAGAAACGAGCTAGAGTCTGAATATCGCATGAAAATGAGAGAAGTTCACCGTAACGTGAGATGTGATTAATGTAATTTTATCCACTCATAGGAAACAGAAGCAGAGGACCCCACAAGTAGGTGTGACAGTAGGACCGTCTACAGAATTACCAATAAGCTTACAAGTGTGCAAAGCTCTAAACAACACCTGGTAAAAGACATAGACGGATCACTGTTAGTTTTGGATGAGGATCAGCTCAAAAGGTAGAAGGAACACTTTTCTGTGGTATTCACCAGTGAAGTAAACCGAACACGAAATGCTTTCTGTGTGGACCACATCAACACCTTGAGGATCTTCATCGAACAGTGCGTTGAATATTGATCAACACTTCACCTGCCGTTTATCGACTTTTAAAGGGCGTTTGACAGTGTGAGTAGAGAATTTATATGGCTTGTCTTTGCGCAGTAAGGGCTGCATAAAGGAAGGTTGCCAGAAGAGTTTGAAATTCAAAGTGGAGGTAGACAGGGATGTATACTGTCACCAATACTGTTCCTGTTGGTGATAACTGATAAGTGATTTGCTGCATGCATCTTTGTCGACTCTATATGGAGGAATTCAGTGGAATCATATCTGGACTACGCGGACGCCACGAAGTATACTAACTCTCTCATAGGATCATGGACCTCCATCAAATGACAACAAGGGTGCAGAGACAAGCTAAAACCGTTGATCAATACGGAAAAAAGAAGAAAGGATCAGCCTTGGAACTTCCTCATCTACCCAAGTAGATATCTCTAGACAACCAGTAGAGATGCTAGAAAGTTCAATATCTTAGGAGTATATTGTCTCCACTGATGGCGGGACCGAACTAGATTATAATCAGCCGAATCGGGAAAGCAAAGTCTGCATTCGGAGTGCTGTCCCATAAATATAGAGAAACAACTTTGCCTAAGAACCAAGCTACGACTGTTCAGCTTCATTATTTAATCCGTGCTTCTTTATAAGTGCAACATTTAGAAAGTTACACCCGCTGTCACAAGAAAGCTGGAAACTTTCGTGAATACATGTCTGCGAAACAAAGTGATGGTTTTTGAGCCTTACCAAATCTCCATAATGAGGAACTTCATGCGAGGACAGATCAGGAAACCACTGACTCTGTTATACGAAAACGTAAGTTGCAGTGGATTGGAAATACACTTCGAAAAGGTCAAGAGCGCATTCAGGAAGCGAAGCACATGAGTGGGCCGACCTAGAAGCACTTGGCGAAGAACGTTCGAATAGGAATCAGCGTAACTGGGGTTGGGGGAGTTCGATAGAGCTGAGGTACATCTCCAGAAACCGCAGACGAATGGCGTGTAGGAGTAGTGGATACTTCATGGCCCGCAAGGGGAACCTCACCGATCGTAACGGGTTTCAAGGACCTAAGTAAGTATTCAAAATTTTGCATTATGAAATCTAAAGATTACAAAATCTCATTTTTTATAATCTCGCAATTACGAATTCCCGATTTCAACAAAATCTACAAACTCCCAAATTAAAATTTTGCAGAATTAATGTTATTTTCATTAAAAAAATTGCCACAAATAATTTGTTTTCCAATTCATTTTTGCGAGATTTCAAAACTACTGCAAGACAAATCAAGTGCCTAGTCATGACCATATTGTTATTCATAATTGTTATTGTTTATACATAATTATGAATTAAAATTTTTGTTAAGTACAAGAAAAAGAACATAGAAAATGTGCATACCTATACATGTAATGTAAATTTTTTAACTGATAAAAATGAGTTTTAGAAAACTAAGAAAGAGCTTATTGTTTTCGAGTTTCTTTTGTGGTTCGCAAAATTTTTATTTTTACTGCGAAACTGAGGTTTTAATTTGCGAAATTTTGACCTGCAAGACTTTGATATGCAAGATTTTGAATAACAAAATATTTTGGTGCGAGATGTTAATGCGAGACTGTTAAAAGTGAAATTATTTTAATTGCGAGATTATGAAGGCAAGATAATTCAATTGCCAGATTTTGTTTTTTGATTTTTTAATGCGAGATTTTGCTATTCGAAATTTGATTTCGTATTGATTGATTGATTTCTTGTTGTTAACGTTTATTTTAAAGTTGTAATTGAGCGCCGCAAGAAGTATAAACAATTTAGGGATAAAGATTTGTTGGATTATATAGATTATTAAATCTTACACCCATGAGTATAAATATTCCTTGATTACTATAAATCCAATCCGATTTCATCATTTCTTATCCTTAATATACATTTAAATAATAAAATATGAAAATGAATACCCCGAGCCGCGACACGGGCATCGATACCATTGAATTACATAAAAGGTTAGCAAACCTTTGATATCATGAGGAGGTGTAGGTAGGTACTAAGGAGAATTGAAAATGAGATTGAGTTTCAAAAGGTTCTTTGATATCAATGCTCCTTGCTCCTTCCATTGCGTATAGTAGTCGTTGATTATAATTTTTAGCCTCAATTCAATCACCTGAAACCTTTTAAATTATATTTTGTGTCAAAATCTTATGCAGAATTCTTGGAAGAATGTGAAATACTAGATCAGGGTACATAGCCTTCTTGAAACATTTTCTTTTTTTTTTAATTTATTTTTTTTATTTGTTGCTAAAATTGAAATTTGGGTCTTGGTTTTGGTTCTGGATGACGACCTACGGCCGACAACGATAACAGAAAAAAGGTAAATGAATAAAAGGGGCGGCAGTAAAAATTTAAATTTTTTCCCAAGACAGGAGATTCGATTGAAGTAGCTAGGTATGATGTTTGATTGTGTTTTTTTTTTCTTCTGTTCATTTTTTTTTTGTTGAATGATACAGATTCGGGTATTTTTAGTTTTTCTTTTGGTTTTCGTTACTCTTGCCTTCCGTTCTGTTTTATGTTTAAGGGATTTGCAAAAATTTGCATTGTCACTCCCAAGGGAAGAATCAAACAGGAAAAGGATTTAAATTGTTGCTTGTTGAACCGGATACAAGAATAATCATAACATTTCGATGGAAATGATTTTATTTTTTAACATAACATGATCCTCGAAGGTCTGAGATAGAATTGAATATTTAAATTTCTAAAAATAAAAAAAAAGAACAAATTATTTTTACCAAGTTAATTCCCTTTCGTGTTTTATTTAGCTGATTACTGTGGGAAATAAAGCAAGTGGTCAATGGTGTTTTGTAAAAAAAAATAAATTATGCCAAGAAAAAGTCCTAATTCGAAAGCATAGGTATCCAATTTATACTAATTGGGTGCACAATAATCACAATGTTTTTTGCATTTTGTATTTCTTTGAAAATTACGTAAAAGTTTAGGGCATTAATTTTTTCCATTAAAAGAAATGTATGTTAATACTAACGATAATATTATTTTGAGATAATTAAAACAATTGCGTAAAGCAGATCTTTTTTGTCTTATAGAAAAGCTTTCAAGAAAATAATTAAGATAAACCATGAACATACTTTCTTGTAAAGAAGTATCCCTTGACGAAAAGTTAATTTGTGCTAGATGTTTGGGGATCAAATCTAGGTCTATGCGATGCCACCTCAAACTGAAAATGTTTGTTTCAGGGGTATATATTCTTTCTTGCGAGGGAATGAGAAATCCTGAAAGAGCATCTCTTGAAACTACATCCTAAGTAGGTATCTCCAAACTAAGTCCACCTATTCTTCACGAAAAAAAATGATAGTGACATTTAACGAAATTCTACCCTTGTGTAATTCTTTCGTTATGCATCGGAAAATACATAAATAAACACTTTTTTCCACATTAGTAAGGTTTTGTAAATTATATTCAATATTAACCTTATGACCTTCAAATTTTACTACTTTTAAAGTTTCGGAAAAAACCAAAGTTTCGAAAAGACAAAGTTTCGAAAAGATAAAGTTTCGAAAATCAAAATTTCGAAAAACGAAGTTACGAAAGGAGAAACTTTCTAAGAGACAAAGTTTCGGAACAGAAAGTATCGAAGAACAATGTTTCGAAAAAAAAAGTTCCGAAATTTTCGGAACTTCGTTGTTCCTGGAGCGATTTTCCAATCTAAATTGATGATCTAATGGTACGTACGTTGGACTATCATGTTTGATTCTCAGCCATGCCACCTAAAACAGAAATATTTTATCCGAGAAACTGCCTCTTGCGAGTAACGGACAAATCCTCCAAGAGTATACTTGTCATGAAGAATTGCTTCTCGTCTAGCCGTTCGGATTCTGCAAAAAACTGTTGGTCCCCTCCATTCCTGCCAACAACACGCACACAGGAATCGTTGAGAGTTGTAAGTCACTACAGACCATGGTTTTCCACGAGCTGTTGCACCACCCAATTTTTTTTATAAGAAAATATTAGAAGGAAAACTAAACAAACCAACAAAAATAATCGACAAATTAAAGATTTCTAAATTTGTTACCAAATTGCAAAACCCCAACTATTCAGCTAAATGCAAACTAATTCTCAATCTAACTTAAAAGCTCTTAGAGCTTAAACTAAGGTAAGTGTGGAGAAGGGCGATTCAGAATACGGAGTTTTAAGTAATTGATAAATGAAGAAAATGTCTGATACATATTTCCCTTCGTTCTTCCAAAGAATTCAAGTTGATTAGTATAAGGCAGTGTAGGGGGAGGCAGGATAAGAGAATTGTTCCATTATAGGCATCGAAGAGCAAAGCAAAGGAAGTGACACTGGACCATCTCGATTTTGGAAATGTGAATAAGTTGATAAGGGAACTAAATTTGAGAAGCATATTCAAGGAGTGGGCGAACAAAAGAGGGATCGAGTCATATATGGATTGGAGAATTCCCTTGATCATCTTTTGAAGAAGCCAAGAGCTGACTTTGCCTTGAGAATTGAATGATATCACCTATATATGGGAGAGAAAATCAAATTCCGGGTCACATATCATGCTAAGGTCACAATTATTATCGACGCTGGGTATTGGTTGATTTTGAAGGAGGTAGAAACGGGGAGGAGATTTGCGATTACGTTTGCGTGAAAAAGTGATTGATTGGCAACGCTGAGCTCCAAACAATTTTTAAGACACCAAACTGAAAAACTGTCAAGGTCCTGTTGAATAAGGGAAGAGTCATTTGTCGAAGAAATGATCTTGACGAAGAATTTTTGATGACCATTTTAGTATCGTTAATAGCAAGAATGAACAAAAATGGGCCTAGGTGGCTGCCTTGGGGGACACCGGAAGTAGCTTAGAAAGAGCAAGAAGTGGCTGATCTAAAACGAAGGCTGTAATAACGATTTTCTTGGGAAGAGGAAATCCATTTTAGAAAAGCTGGTTCGAAGCCGAGAGTATGGTCAGTTTGAAAAGTATTCGTTTAAGATAACATTGACTTCATAACCTATCTCTATGGCTGTGAGGGTGAAGGACACAAATTCAACAAGAATAGTGGTTGCAGACCAGCATTTTAGAAAGCCATGGTGTCTTGGGGCGATGAAGAATTTGCGTTTGAAACTTAACGATTCATAATAAGGAATATTGAAGTCAGCGAAAAGAAGGATCTTATCATGGAGGTCACACAAATCGATGATGTGCTCAATTTTTCTTGTGGCAAGTTCATACGATTTGATGGGTTGTGATGGTATAAAATGTCACAACAGACAAGGTAAAGCGACTTCCGGGGAAGTGTTATCTTAATTGACACATAATCAAGATTAAGGGGAGAAGATATGGCAGAATTCAGTTTTATTTGTAACAGCAAGGAGGATGCCTCGGCAGGGGAACCGTCAGTGAATAAGTTAAGATCGTTATCGCGATCTCTTGCTGATTCCAATGTAAAGTAAGTGGAATGATTTGCCACAGATTCCTTCACCCTCTCGGCTTTTTTGTTATCAAGGTCACAGTGGGCAAAATCGCAATGATAATTGTCCATAGTTAAAGTTTCCAGATTAATGTAGGTCACTGTTTTCCAAGAAAGCTGTTGATATTGTGAATAAACATTACCTTAGCGGAAAATAGTTGCTGAGCGGAACAAAAGACCCAAGAACGGAATTCAAATCGTTCTACTGATGCTCCTTCGCTAATAAATTATATATAGCGTTAGTTGTGGAGAACTTAAGGTTTTGATAAATACCTAGACAGGCGGGACTATTGTTTTTAAATCTCCAATCTCCTTTGTAATTGATGATAAGGTAAGACAGACAAGTAGTGCCAATAAGGTTGCTTTCTTTTGGGTTCTATGAAAAATAAAAAAATATGTTCTATAGAATTAATGACCAAAAACTAATACCGAGTTTGAAGAAAAGCGATTCAGCCATTTAGGCTGTTGCTCAACGAGCAGACAGAAAGGCAGACAAAATATGTGAACAATTTTTTTCGTCTTCCGCATTATCGTTATTACAAGTTTGATCAAAATCTGGTGCTGGATTTTTTTAACGAATGCATAACTTGATGCCATATCATAGTAGGTACCTACAATATCGCAAGTAAAAAATTTCAGTAGGAGGTAGATTCTGTCTCTTCCGAGGAAGATCCAAATTTTCCAAGAGTATGTTTTAGCATGAAAGAGTTCTTCTCATCTTAGACGTTCACGTTTGGACTCGATCAGAAAATTTTAGGCCCCCTCCTTCATTGTCGAATGGTTCAAATGACAGTTTTAAGTCACTAAAGGTCTGGGTGTCTCCAACAGCTGTCGCACCACCAAATTTATATATATTTTTTTAAAGGTTTGCCAAATAAGCTTTCCTCCATCATACGAACTAACTAGTTTTTGTTACCATATCCTAATGCGTATCTATCGCGGTGGTAGTGGCGTCTGCAGAAACTGAAATTTGCTTAGTCCTAATTTTATTTCACCTCAATGACTAATGATGGCTGTGGTGTTCAAAACTAACAAACTTATTCCAAAAAGACACACGTACGTAATTAAAACTTAATCCATTTAAAGGATATAACCAGCTGTTGCCGCTGGAAGACCCCAAAATAAATAATAATATTATACGTTCTGATATACGTACATACATCAATCCAAAGTGAACATACCTTCCAACCCTTTCCCATCTATGATTGATGATGATATCAGCAATTTATTTAAAGAGTTCTTTTTCCAAATCAGATTTGACAAGGGTCCTATTCCGTATATGTATTTATTTATTTATTTATTTTTATTAATATAAAAATACATCCATTCACTATAAGGCCATCGTTCAACATTCTGTTAAAACTGTAAGCTAAGTACCTAAATAAAAAACCTTCCCCATGATACAAATAATGAGCAATATATATTCCCATTTTGTTAGCATGGATTAAAAAGGATCTTTACATCCATATCCATATGTATGTACAAAAGAGTGACCGCTACAACACTAATTTATAATTAAATAGAAAAGTTTAAATTAGATTTGAACATCTGATGGCCTAAAAATGGGAACCTTTATTCTTATGAGGTAAGAGGGTATATTTTGATTATAATATACGAACACATACACATATCCATCAAAATTCATGTGAGCTACTTGAAAATCACAAAATTGTCCACGAGTCCTTTTCTATACTCGAATTTGTACATATGTTGTTGTATATGTATAGTTTGTTCTATTAAGAGAGAGGGACGAAAGGAGCTCTAACGTTTTGCTAGTCAGCATTCAATTCAACAAGCACTAAAGAGCAAACACCTTTCATACATATACATATATGTAGGTACAAGAACATGTGTGTATCAACATAATACAGGGTTCTTGAATGTGAAATATAGATGTGCCTTGTGCTTTTTCTCTGCATTGAAACGTGCACGCATCGAACAGAAAAGTTAATCTGACAAACTTTCTAGGTTTTTGAACATAAAGTTTACCCTTCAACCTGCTTATGGCACAAAAAGGTTGACAACCCTTAATTTCTCTATACATGGAGGGAAAAGTTCAAATTTGTACACACTTGATTTCAAGTTAAATTTTTAATCATTTAACACGTTGAATGAAGGTGATTTAGGACCTGATTAAGGATATTAAGCCTACATGACAACACATGGCGTTTTTTTTTTAATTCTAAAAATAAACAACAAATGTACTGCAAAAGCGATTGATATTCTGAAATGTTCTTAGTTTTTTCTAAAATTCCACTGAACTATAGAAAACCAACAAGACATCTGCTTAAATTAACCAATGATGTATTTCAAAAATCTGTGCCATCGTTAAAAGTAATCAATTTAGTCAATTTTTGTGAATTTCTTAATATTATCTGTTAATAAAAAACTGTGTAAACTTACATCATGTAAAATTTTTGACTTTACAATCGATGATTTCCTCTGAGTGTAGCTCTACAGTTTCCAACTAGAGAGACTGGTTGAGGTAAAACAGAGAATGTTCTTAAGGACCAAACTATATCATACTACTACATTTATACAATGTTAGGATTGGTACGAGTATGCTTTTCAATAGCATTTATTATGCTGAACAGAGGGTGAAATGATTTAAAATTAATCATGTATAGCAAGGATAATGATGTTGACCGCAATTTCAGAAAAGAGGCGAGACAATTGTGTTTCAATGATTTATAAATATGTATTTGTTTGTTTATTTATAATTCAAGAGTGAGAAGTTGAGAAGAAGTTTAACAGAATGTAATTAACATTGATTTAATACTTGAAACTAAAGTGAGTAAAATATGATATTAGTTAATTACCATAAATGACCTAATAAAATGAATAGGGATTGTGATCGATGAAGGATAATGATTGTTTGGAGTCAAGTGGTTTCTAATGAATGACTAGAGAATGAAGCTTAAAGTAAATTTTATTGTAAAGTTAAAATCTTGAATTTAAGATGCAGTCAGAATTTCTATATTTATATCAGTCAAGTAAGAACCGTGCATGCCCATATGATAATTTATTGAAATAAATTTTTGTATAGTGCTACCAATTCAAAATGAGATGCACAACTAGGTGGCACGTACTTGCTCTTATGTACAAGACACTGCGGCTTTAAGAAAATTGTATATAAAAACATGGAAATTATAAGAGAAAAATGTAGAGAAGCATGAAATACTATATTTAAATTAGCTAAAACAACTCTTTGACAATTTGAGGTGAAAAAAAAGAAAGCCATCTTAATTCTTGATTGAATATGAATGTATGGAAAAAAATTTAAGTCGTTGGGGCGGATTTTTATACAAAAATATTTTTTTTATATATGAAATTCTAAAAAACATTTTTATGGACACATTTTAGAATGCAAATTTAAAGAACATATAATAAAGTAGGGTGTGTCACTTTGGTATGGCGAAAAAAATACTGTTCAGATTTAAAATCTAGTACCTGCCAAAAGTTGCAATAAAACCGTAGGAATAAGAATATATGAACATTTTTTGAAAGTAGATGGTGTTTTGGCTCGCTAAACAACAAGGTTTATTTTTTGTGTTTTTAGTACTTTTTCTGTCTATTGCTTGTATATAGTTATAGATAATCTGAGCTGATTTAACTAATTTAAATAATTTTGCATAAAGTATACAAACAATTAAAAAGAGAAAAATTTAAGGCAATACAAATTTGAATTAAAAATTCGAAATCACTCAAAATTGTATTTTTATACAATTTTCAAGTGCGACAGATATTAATAATTTTTTCTTAGGTAAATCAATTTTTACTTATATGCGCTCAAACTGGGGGTGAGTCATGACCAGTTAAGTTCAAAAAAAGTCAAGTTTCCAATTTTTTCGCAGATGTAGGGTTGCCATCTATTTTTTTCAAAATTTAAAATAATTTCCAAAATCAACACACTTGCTCTTACAAAGCCGGGTTTTGAGCACTTGCTAGCGTATACCTTCTCGAACATGAAAAAAAAATAGCGTCAGACCAGTTTTACGGTTGAAAGTCCTTGCCAGACGAGCTTAACATTTTCTAAGTAAAAAAAACAACAAAAATGCCGTTTTGCACTTTTTTTTGCAATGATTTTTTTTAATTCAGCTAACTAAAAATTTTTAAATATTTTTTCAAAAATCCATTTCGATGGTAAATTTTACAAAAAAGGTTTTCAGAATTATCTCGAAACTCTGCTCTGTTTTCGAGTTATATGCAAAAAACCAAAAAGGGTGCTTTTGAAACCCCTCTCCAAAATGCACCCTCTCATTTTATAGCTTTGCGTGGTTTTCTCATCTTCAATGACTCCTTTGAAGATTGTTACAATAACATCCCATGAACGTCTTAGTTTCTTATGACCCTATTTTTTAGGACATAATCAATAGCCTAAAACATATGTTTTTGGTGTTCTTTTAAGCTTTTTTAGCGAGCCAAAGAAAATAACTTAAACGAAAATTTCAAATGAAGAATTTAATTTTAATATGTAAAGCAACTTTAAGAAGGTATTAGATGTGGAAATTCCAGAGTTGAAATAGATGACACACCCTAATATACCGTAACATTAGGATAGCCTCACATATATTTGTATTAAAATCAACTGTTTTTGGCACTTTTTTTAATGGAAGTACACGGAATTGTATATTGAGTCACAAAATGAGATAGCTTTCCTGAGAATGAGTCAAGTTAAAACTGATTTCTAGAAGCTGGTGGAGTTTTTTAAGCTTATTTGGTTTGCTGTTACAAAAATTAACGTTTTTTTTTGTAACATTAATAGCCTTACTTTTTGCCATTTTAAGCGAAAATTTGTCGGTTTTACGAACGAAAATATATTGGAAATTGGTAGACCATGACGGTTTGTGGTTTTTTAAATTTTATATTTGGAAATAAGCAGCAAAAAATCGCTAACTGTACCAAAATTCGGTAAAATTGAGTTCTACAACGATAAATTACTTTCTTATCGCTTTGAAGCTCAGAAAATTTATTTGAAACCCAAAATTGGTTATAATTAATAAAGAGATCCATTTGTATACCGAATGATTGCACGTCCGTTATTCTATTGTAACAGAAAAGCGGAAAATGTTTAGTTAAATAACCAATTAAACTGACTCTCTGAACAAGGTAAGATAGAAAACTGGGTTAGAAGTGGGCTAAATGACTATAATCCAGGTTATAAAAAGTATTGAATACTTGAAGAACCTAAAGTTAACAAAATAACTTTGATTTAGCGGGATGCTGCATCTACATCTTCTTAATTTACACCATACCACATAGCATGAAATACTGATATCAGCATACAACTCAGCAATTTGCAACAAATATTTTTCAGGTGAACAAAAATTCAACTATTGGACGCACAAGGCCGGTAAAATATACTATTGTAACTTGTTAAGAATGGAAAAGCGGATTTTACATTTCCATCAAAGCTAAGAGAGGCAAGTTAATAGCACTACTATTTTAATTTTCCTAAACTGTAAAATGTCAACGAGATTCTACAATACAATATTGGAAACATCCTTGCGGCAGCTAAAAGATATTTTTGGACCACTGCCGATTGTTTTTCAACGGAACAATGGTCCGATTCATACAGTTGGTGTAAGTTAATCTTGGTTGGAAGGCAAAATTAGACAGTAACTCCCCTTTCCACCCTTCTTTCTAGATTTAAAAGTTATTGAAAAAGTATTGGGTTGGCAAAAAAATAAAGATTTTTGCAGATAAGAAGCAGTACTCAAGTAAATAAGAGCCAATTGTAGGCATCAAACTGTCCTAGAGCATCATTTCATCAGACTAGTTCAAATCTGTGGACGTTTCTTTAAAAACTTGCATTTTGAGGTAGTTAAAAATAATGGAAGCATTAAATAGCACTAGTATAATTGGCTCAACTGCAAAACATATGTTTTCAATTAAAAAATAAATCGATAAGTTACTATTTTAACTGCTATACATGCAGTGAGGCTATTCTAATGTTACAAAACAAAAAACGCTAATTTTAGTGAAAGCAAACCAAATAAGCTTTAAAAACTCCACCAGCTTGTAGAAATCAGTCAAAACTCGACTCAATCTCAGGAAGGCTATCTCGTCTTGTGACTCAATACACAATTCCGTATAAGTTTACATTAAAAAAGTGCCAAAAACAGTTAATTTTATTAATAAATATAAGTGAGGCTATCCAAATGTAACGGGCTGTATATGTGCAGACAAAAACAAATTTAATAAAAAATTGTCTAGCAGTTTTTGAGATATCGAATTTTCAAAAAAAAATTTGAAACTTTTTTTTAAAATTCAAAAACTTTTTTTTTGAAAATTTTGGTATGCAAGACTTTTAAATCTTATCTGAATACTGTATAAAAAAAATGATCTAAATCGGCTAAACGGATAATGAGAAAATATTGATTCTTGGTTGCCATCATGACAAATTTAATATTTTTAGCGAGTTTCATGAGTGAAGGAGTTTTTTCGTGGATGTTATGGTAAACATTCTACACTTGCCCCTCCCCCTAAAATAAACACCCTTTCACCATGGATAATTTCAGGGACTGGATTGATTCTTAGTTCGTATGATGAATGGAACATTTATTCCAAGTTTCATTAACATACCTCTATTTTTAAAGGTTTTCGGTAATACTTCACCTGTTGTACCTAAAAAAAATCATCATTACATAAAAATGACTATCACTTTTTTGTGGGTGGTTGTATCATTTTGAATTTGGCTTCATTAGATTCAGCGTTAAAAACTACCTTTAAAGCGTGTATCATATGGTTAGGTTATACCAAAACAAATATTTTAGTTTGATATAGACCTCCAATTTTTCCCAGTCTGCACCTCTTAAAATGCATCTACACAAAAAGCCAATGCGGGGAGTTTGGGGTACTTTGGATATGTTATAGAGGTTGCAATTCTGCGTCGATTCCAATTTTAGTATTTCATGAATAAATTTTTTCAAGGTTCCCTATACGATTTGTGCTATTTTTCCTGGTCTAATATGTTTAAAAATAATATTTTTCTCTCAAGTTGTGGTCTTTACTAAAAGTAGTTTTTACTTGGGATTTAAAGGGTGTTTTTTTAGACGTGTGGCTTCCAAGAAGAAATAAAACGCATATAATTTAATGTTATGGCCAAGAATTTAGCTTCATTATAAAGATAAGGGTTTGCCATTATGTTTTAAAAATGATTTCGGGCAAGTTGCCACCGCAACTTGAGCATAAATCAAGTAACAGCTGTCAAAAAGACCAACTCCGAAAAAAGCATTGCCAGATTGAAAACCACACGTCTAAGAAAAACACCCTTTATATATAGGTAACTACTAGGTACCTACAGTGGCTCCCAGTGAAAATGGGCCACCTCTAATCATATTGCTTTTCTTTGAAAAACTGTAGTAAATCGATTAAAAAAAATAAGTAAAAATTTACTTTCAATAGACAACTGTAATAATTGAAAACCAAAAATACAAAGTAAAGTGATTATTTCATCTCAAAGGGAAAATGGTCCACTTATAGATGTAAAAAGGTTAGTAAACGCGTTTTGAATTCTTGTTTAGTATTTTGTAGGGAGTCTTTTTTGTCTCATAACTGATTTAAGCCAATTTAGGGCTGATTCAACAAGTTTTTTTTGGTGATTCCTGCATTAAAACTTTTTTCAAGTCACTTTCGTTGAATATCTCATGTTTTTGAATTTCAATTTCCAAAGTCTTCCAAAAATTTCTAATTATCTTTAGATCCGGTGATTATGGTGGGATTCTGATAGCCCCCAGACAATAATGCAGCAGCAATTCCCTAACGCAGTTCAGTCGAATGCTTCGGATCATTGTCTTGATAGAAATTAAAAGCGGTTCAATTCCAACCATTTCAGCACTATTTTTAAAATTGATGTTTAAAATAATATAAATAATGATATTTGTCCATAATCCCTTCAAATGATAGGGAAGACGAAAAAAGTGGGTCTCACAATAGGTCTGCTTGTTATCGTGAAATTTCTTGCAAATTATCACAAATTGTCACAAATTCCTGTTTATTAACTCAAAAAAGTTGCATCGAGAGAGCGCAATGAGAGAGCAAATAATGTCTGCTACACAAATTTCTGTGAACACGAAGTGTTACATCTACTGTAAAAAATCGTGGTGGTTAGTTTCTGTCACAGCGACAGCGTTGCCACTAATCGGAAAATTTTCCAAATTAGGTTTTCAAAAAAAAATGCAGTATATTCAGTTTTCGAATATGAAGAAGAAAAACACAAACAATAAGAGAATTATTGTTTTTGTTTTCATTTTTGTGGACTTTAAAAAAAATAAAAAACAAAAATAATAACTCTCTTATAGTTCGTGTTTTTCTTCTTCTTCATATTCGTACACTAGCCAGACCACGGCCTCTCTATTAATTTCTAGGTGCATGAATTGAACCAAATTCCCCTAGAAGAATATAATTTGCAGTGTTTTTGTGCTGCAAGTTCTATTAGTTTTGATAATCATCGACCAAAGTAATTGCGTCTTAGAAGGGTAACGACAGCAACTAACTAATGAGCCGCCGAACTGATGACTTGCCTGAGCGAAACGCATTTAGACTAAAGGTCAAACAAATCTTTAAAAAAGTATATTCAGTTTTCTTACAGAAGATCTGCATATTCCATGGGAGTTGCAGGAGGGCAGCATGCCCCCCTATACCTCACTTTTAAAACTCCGCCGTAATGCTGGGTACTAGCACTTTATTTAAACATCAAATTTTGCCAACACTGAACTTCGCACATATCCCGAATCCCATAGTGAGCCCAAGCAGGGGGGTTGCAGGGAAGCAGCATGCCCCCATACATATCTCACTTTTCAAACGCAGCTGGCAATGCAAGCAAATTAAAAACATCACAAAAAAGTAGTATCAGTAATTTTCAATTCTCTCAAAAACTAGAAGACAAAAAAGCTTTCGGTTTTTTTGTCCGATTCAAAATTGATATGAGCTTTGACCACATAAATAAAATTTAGTTTTCCATTTCACAATTTTAAGAAAAATTGATCCGGACGTTTTTTTTTCAAAATTTTGAGTTTGAATGCAAACTTTTTGAAAACTATTGACGCAAATAATATAATTTATATCTGAGGTTAAAGATCAGATTTTTTGCATTTAAAACTGGTATTGTTTTGCTTTTTTAGTATTGCCATTGTTTTTTAATATAAATGTGTAGGTTATATATAGTCCTCAACTTAGCTGCAAACAAAAATAGAAAACTGTTTAAGAAAACGCATTTTTTATCAATGAATCTTTATATTTTTTTTAACAAATAAATTTAAAAACAACAAGAAAGTAATAAAAAATGAGATAAAATTAAACAGAGAATTATAATTTACATTTTTAAAGTTTATACATTTGTCCATTTATGTTTCAAGTAAGAACATGCTAAGTAGAATGCTTTATTGCATTGTTGGCACTCTGTATTTACCTATTTGCTTTCAAGTCATTTACATGACCATCCCTCCTGAATTTCTTATAGCAAAAAGCGCAACGCTTTCGCACAATTTTACCAGAATTCAAAATAATTCAAGAATGCAAAATTTCAAAGAATGCAAAAGACTTAAAAAGAAATAAAAAATTCAGAGAATGGAAAAAGCTTCAAGAGACTTCAAAAGAAGGCAAGAAATTCAAAGGATACAAAACAGTTCAATGCATAAAGTCTCAAAAGACTGGAAGCAAAAACAGATTGCGTTTTTGTAGTCGTATTCTTTAAAAGGAATGTTAAAATGAATGTTCGCAAAAGACTGCAATTTTTAACAACTATGTAATCAATTGTCGGTAAGTTTACGACACCCACAAGCATTATAACACCAACAAAATGCTTTATCTCTTCTTCTTCAATACATCTTGCCATCGTCCTTGCAGACAGACGTTCGTGATGCTCTTAAGATGTGGGTGTAGGTATTGGTATGTTCTACCATTTCCATCACAATATCCGTTGTTAGCAAGTTTGCAAAAATTTTTATAAAATACATAAATTTTTCCATTTTCATTTGTAATGGCTTCAATTCGATGAATCCCAGAAATACAAGTAAATTTTTCTCTTCCAATTTTTGAAATAATGCCAAGAAGACAACTCGGTGGGATTGAGTGAGATTTAATTGACAGATTTTGTATATAAAAATGCATTGCAATGATCTGATATCTTAGTTATTTGAAGCTTACCAGACATTTGTTCTTCATCATCTTCATTTTCGAAAAGCTCCTACGACGTTTCAGTGTCAACTTCTGTTGGTTGACTTCCAGAGCTGAAATCCTCACTTTCCAAGTCCATTTTGAAAATATGTAGGTAATGTCCTTTGACTTCCTTATTACAAATATTTTTAATTTCCTTCATGTTTGTAAGATAAGGAAAGCAATCTAAGGATGACCTGATAAGCTCAATCTAATTTATAAGCAATGTTTTTATAACATGTTTATAATCACTTCTAATGAAGAACTATGACGGAATAATCTCTTATCATCATTTTTTATCATGAATTATATTTGATTCATTGGACGTAGTGATATGATGTGAACACGTACTACGTCTATGAATCATGAAGCGATTTAACTTTAAATTCAAGTCAACCTTGATGATTTCAACCAAAAAAAGGTTGGACGTGGAGACGACTTTGAATCAATTTGTATAGGGACGTAGAACACTTTTCATATTTTTCATTTTTTGAATCACATATGATTCATGGACGTAGGAAACACGGTACAAAAAATATTCTATGAATCAAATGTGATTTATGGGACGTGATGATTATCTTTATTTCTGATACAAAATAATGAACGTAGAGACGTGTTTCAATCAGTTTGTATGGGGATAGTGAAGTTGTTAATAATACTTTTGAATCATATGTGAATCATGGACCTAGGAAACACGGGCAAAATAGTTTTCATGAATCATATATGATTCATTGGACAGTGAAGTTGTTAATATTTGTTTTTCCATCCAAGTAGTTTTTTTCCTATATTTCTCCTAAACGGGGCGACATAGACCCCCCTCTCATAGTAAAAAATGTTTGTAATTGACCCCTCTACAATAATCCGTTATCAATTTTCGGGGCCCAAGCTATCGTGCCCAAGAAACTACCGAGAGTATCGGTAAATTTCTGTTCATAAAGTACAGTATCGACTCGGTATTGTTTTAAATGCTTTTGAGCTGGTATCGTCTCAGAGGTATCGGTATCGTTTGAGTTTCTGACAGCCCTAAAACTCAGAGTCTGCCAAAACACAACCGTATTCAACGAAAGTGTGAAGGTGAAGAGGAGAATCCATAAGGCTATCAATTTCGTGTCATTTCAGTCAGCACTAAGTGTCACCCTTCTGATGTAATAAAGAAATTCAGCATGTATGATTTAAAGGTAGGATTATCACTTGTAGAAGTGATGTGAAATAAGCCACCCAAGATCGAGCAATTTGCATTCTGTATATACTCGTTATCTAGCTTGAATTTTTTTTCTTTTTTTATGACGTCGTTGACCTAAGACAATAAGCCGCAATTGATAGATGCCGGTAAAGTCAACATGAACCAAGCCACCCTCAAACACAGCCGGATCTATGCAGCAGCCTTTGAAAATTGGACCTCTCGTATCCGTACCAGTACCACCGTGATGATACAAGGGCCTAAATTCCTCGACCCACCCTAATTTAAAAATATATTTAAAAAATAGATTGTCCATTGTTCACCCCACATAAAAGTTTAATATCTTTAAAAAAAAAACATCAAATCAACATTGCTTTCTCATGGCCCTAATTTACAGTCTCAAAACATTGGGAACATACATTTGTACCGAATGTCAAAATAAATAAGGCTAATATAATTATTCCTTTTATTCCCTCATCATAGTATATGCTACTTGAATTTTGAGTGCTGAAATATTATCTTCTAGTATAATAATAATAATAAACCAGACAGAATAGAAATCTTCTTCCACTTTTCTTAGTAAATCATAATCAATTACTCGCAAATAAATTATCATAATTGTGCCTCAAGAGCTTAATGTTTTCTTATTATAAAGGCACGGAATTCCGACAAGAGACAACCAGCAGACAGATTTATGCAAATCTTCTTACAAGAAACTCCAATAAAAAAGAAAACAATCAGCTCAAGCCCATCAGGGTATTTTCTCGATCTCCACGCCCTCCCTTAATGATATGAAATTGCTTTGTCATTGTTATAATATGCAAGTAGTGGAAGACAACAACATCACAGCAAAACAAAAAAAAAAATAAACATAATAAGATGAAGAAAGTATAACTTCCGTTCTTGGTTGATTCAACTTTTCTTTTTTTTTTCATTCATCCTCATGATTATTCCAACCAAACCAATTAGAAAAGGGTCGCCGCCACCGTGACTGCCATCGTTCTTTAGAAATACATTAAACCCATCCCATTTATCTGAACGGGAACACTCAAACTCTGATGGTCCATCCTCAGCCTCCTTAGCTTAAGTTTGAAGCTCGAGACAATCAGCCAACTTCCAGAGAGAAATTGAAATTCGTTCATCTCCCTCGACAGACAAATTCACATGCGGACAATAAATCATTTTTGAAAGCCTAATTAGATAATGTCATCTCTGTTTCCGGTATAAATGATGCCATCAATTAAATTAATTCATTACTACTTCTTCAGAATCATATTGTTCTTCGGTTTGGGATTTTCATCCTTGCAAAATTATGATGGTGGAACACATATGTCTATGTATATTTCTTCTTGTTAAAAGGACTTACAGTCAGTGATATATAAACTCTCAAACCAAAGCTAAACCGAAATCTTCTTCGGCTTTACTTGTATATATACCTAACTCTGCTGACTTCGAAGAGATTCAAGGAATTAATTTTCATTTCCGGCTGTCTCCAGTTTTGTGATGTGTGTTATCTTGAAGCGACTTAATCTTTCAGATGCATTCTGTACCCTACATACCTACCTACTGTGGAAAGTTCATTAGAAAGACTTAATTTTCCATAGTTGAATTGATTTTGCTGCCATTCAAAAGCTCGTTCTGTATATACTCGTATACGTAGCCGAAGAAGAAATAAATTACGAAAATTCATTCTTGTCTTCTGAATGTATTTGGGATGAGCTGCTTGGAAAATGATTAATCGACCATCAAGGATGAGGTTTTTGGGAAAGTTAAATTATATTCTTCTGGTTGAACAAACGTTTTCGATTAAGAACTGGCCAGGAGGAAAATATGCATAATAAGGGATGTCCTATTGAGAATTGAGTGAGGTAATTAATTTTACTATCAAAAATTCATAAATGTATGTAAATAAATTATTTATGTTTTATCTTGTATATCATGGATTGCTATTTTACATATTTTATTGTACAATCCCTCTTACTCTGTGTCTGTGCGTATGTGCGTCTTCGAGTCCTCTGTACATCGAGCTATAGCTTATATACGGGTGGACCTAATTTCCACAAATCAGTTACAAAGGGTTTTAATGTGATTTTAAAAAGAAACAAACAATTCAAAGTTTTATTTTAGCTCGTCTAGAGCGGTTAACTGTCACGTAATGATTTTGGCTTTTTAAGTTTTCTCACTCAAATATAGTTACCGATTTTGATGTAACTGTTCTGCCCTTAGTAATATGAGGACCGTTTTTGCAAAACTCAACAAATCCATTTTGCAAATTTTTCAGGAGAAGGTTTTTTCTTTCCTATTTGAAAAAAAAGACAACATTAGAAAAGAATTAATGCGGATCTCTTCTTCGCTGCAGATCTCATTGGCAGGTTAGTTTTCGTTAGGATTTATTCGAAGCATTCACCTAAATTTTGACCCCAAAAATCGTGCGTTTTATCAAAATGAAACAAAGTCATGCTTTGGTTAAGTTTTGCAAAAACGTTTAGTTTTCATATAAAACAAATAAATACACAAGTGTATATAAAATCTATATAAAAAAAATAAAATACATTTATATTAACGTTAAAATAAATACAAGAATAATAAATAAATTATAAAAAAAATGATAATCCCTTTTGTAAGCTTTATCTAAAATAATCGAAAAATTTATCAGTTTCTCGACATCTTCCATCTATTAGCTGGTGGTTTTATTTTTTCGGGATTTCTTCAAACTTACAGATTGCATATGCGTTCATAGAATTTTTACCGGGGGGGAGGGGAGGGTAATCTTCCAGGGGGATCATATTTTCCCAGAAAGGGGTTGGAGAGTCTGTGCGAAAAGTCCATAGCAAAAATTTAATGAAAATTGCTGGCCTGGTATTTTCCAGAGCTCGGAGGCAACCCCTCCTCCAACCACCTATAACTCAATAGAAAATACGGTTTATGCATTACCCGCACTTAAGGTAACTTTCATTTTCTGATTGTCGAATATATCTCTTCGTGCTTATCTTTTAATTCAACTTCAATTGATAACTTATTTATTTAAGAAATTGACTCGTTCAAAAACACAAGACAACCATTGTGATTGTGTTTTTGTTCAAAAAAGCACCAAAGCCCAAAAAAGACAAAGTTTTGTTAGAATACCTTCGGAGTCAGATGAAGGTTTTGTTCCAAGTTTGGCTAATAGTGCCCTTAACGAAAAAAACCACACTTCGTTTAGTCATAGGATTGTCCAGTCAGGTGTTGAAAGTTGTACGTTCTCTTGGAACAGTCATACATAAACTACGCAACAGGTAGGATGAAAGTAGAAAAAAAGCAATAAATGAGTTTTAAAGATTTTCCATAATTTCTTACACTTTTGCCGACATTTTGAATAAAGACTCAAAACTCAAGGTATTTTGTATGGTAAATGTCAAGTGCTCTCCAACACATGTTAAAGTTATCGGAATAATGAAATTTTAAATAGATTTTTTGTATAAGCTTTAACTTTAAGGGGCAAGAGCAGAAGAAATTAATATATCCTATAAAATATACATAGGTACATAAACTAAACAGGGTTTAAAAGTTTCGTAACGCACCGGATCAACTTATGTTTAAACGATAAATAATAACTACAAAAATATGGTTCTTCAATAACCCATCAATGCATTCTACTCTTAATTGAACTTATGGGCACAAACCGTTCGTTTAAGACAAAAAGCTTTTGTTTAGTTTTGAAAAAACTCAGTGTGTTTTGTTGAGTTTTGTAAGAACTCAGTGGTGTTTGTTGAGTTTTGCAAATATGGTCAACTTTGAAAAATGTTTGAAATTAAATCTGTACCGTTTTCTCATTTTTTTATTTCACCATCTTGTGCGCTTCTTGAAGCCAAACATTTTGACACCCATAACTCATTTTTGGATTTTTGGCGTTTGTTGAGTTTTGAAAAAACTACCTCAATTGTAATGAAATTGCATTACTGGTTTTTCATGAAAAATAAGCGTAACCGAGATACCTCAGGAACTTAATTAGACTTTTACTTTAAAAAATTTCCGACAAAGCTGAACTTTGGTCGAGAGCGTTGTTAAGATGTATAAAGAATTTCCTCAAAAGAACCCTTAAATTGGCAAGTGTGTAGGGACAAAATGGGGTAAAATTCCATTCTTACTTTCGATATAAATACATATATGTATAGAATATACTAGCGACTATCGTCATGGTAAAATTTTCAGTGACAAAATTTGTTCTTTCAGTTATCCAAGGCCTTGCTCCCAGCTTTTCATTTCTTTTCATTCCCTATAGTCCAGTCAATTTGTGCTCAAAAAGGCTCCTTACTAGCAAATTGTGGGGTAGCTTTGATTTTTCCCTCCTTCATGTTTTCGGAGGTGCTGAATCCGAATCTGAGGTATGCCAACAAAATTTCGTGACGCAACATGGAAAATAATGCAAAAAATTATGTAAAAATGCACTTTTGGAGAGTTTTTCACTAGTGGTTCGAAAACTGTCAATTATTCGAAATTACATCAAAGTACCATTGAAAGTAGATATACACAATTTCCAATAAATCTCTATTCAAGGTTTTTTTCTGCGACAACCCATTTGGACTCAAGCGCTAGTCGAAAATTTACGTATTTTTACTGTTTTCGAAAATCCACTCGAAAGCACTAAGAAATTACTTTGTGTGACAAATTTGAATTTCTGTCTGTAACATGAAACAAGATATACTTTTTATATGGTCTTGGATGCGTTGAGTTCGAATATGGCCTTGGAATGGCTCTAGCACGTCACGTATTTGAGATATTCGAATCTAAAGATAAAAAAAAATGCATATTTTATGCAAATTTGGGGTTGTATATTTGTTTGTGGAAGTTCTTTTTTTCGAAAAAATGTTTATGGTCATTCAGAAGTATGAATATTTTACTTCAAAATTCGTTTTGAAATCTTTGAAATACCTCCATTTTCAAGAAATCCTTAGCTTTCGTCTTAAACTACCTTATTCGAAAAATCCTACATTTTGCTCGCTAAGTGCCCTGCTTTTGAGCACAAATTGACTGGATTTTTCGAATTAGGTAGTAATAAGATAACTAACGATTTCTCGAAGACGAATGGAGATAATTGAAAGCTTCAAAAAGAATTTTGAAGTAAAATGTTCATACTTCAGAATGATCAGTAACATTTTTTCGAAAAAAATTACATCCACAAAAAAATATATGACCCCGAATTTGCGAAAAAAAAAAATACATTTTTTTTTGTATCTTTAGATTCAAATGTCTCAAAAACGTGACGTCCTAAGGCCATTCCAAAAACAGATTCTAACTCAGCGCCTCAAAGACCATCAGAAAAATATATCTTGGTTCATGTTCATACAAAAATTCAAATTTTGTCACACAAAGTAATTTCTTAGTGATTTTGAATGGATCTTCGAAAACAGTAAAAATAATTCAATTTTCGACCAGAACTTGAGTCCAAATGGGTTGTCCCAGAGAAAAACCTTAAATTGCGATTTATTGGAAATTATTTATACTTTCAATGGTACTTTGACGTAATTTTCGAATAGTTGGTAGTTTTTGAGCCATTAGTGAAAAACTCCCAAAAAATACATTTTTGTATATTTTTTTGCATATTTTTCCATTTAACGTCACGAAATTTCGTTGGCACACCTCAGATTCGGATTAAGCGCCCCTGAAAACATAAAGGAGTGAACAAATCGTCTTAGAAAGTTGTATCTCAATCAGATCCAACTCAGTTGGGTTCGATGAAATTCATCCAGTCTTCGCTAAAGCTATCCTTCCCTACATCCTTAAATCAGTAACTAACCTTTTCAATACCATTATAGTGACTGGGGTATTTCCCTCTACTTGGAAACGTGCGAAAATTACGCCAGTTCCTAAGAATCAGAATGAGTTCCGGCCGATAGCTATCTTACCATTCTTTTCCAGGGAGCTTGAAAAACTTTTAAATTCGCAGATACAAGAACATTTGAAGCGTAATAATCTGCTTTGCGAGTTGCGACAACCAGTTTGGTTTTCGCCCAAACTTTAAGACTTAAGGCAAGCTGTAGCCTGTTATAATGTAATTTTTCTTGTCTTTTTAGATTTGCGAAAGCATTCGATACAGTGAACCATCATGTTTTATGTATGAAGCAAAGTAATCAATTTAATTTCTCGTGATCTTCCCTGAATCTGGTTTCATCTTACATGAACAACAGGTGTCAAGCAGTTGTGTCAAATAACTGTATATCCGAGTTTCTTCCACTAACAAGTGGAGTTCACAAGGCTCAATATTAGGCCCACTTTTCTTTACAATGTTCATAAATGGCCTCCCTTTGAGTATTTTAAACTGCTTGGTTGACATGTATGCCGATGATGTTCAAATTCGAAAAAGCTTTCCTTTAGGTCTTATGGAAAATGCAGCTCATGAAGTTAACGAAGACCTTAACAGAATTTTATGCTGGTCTCGATCTTATGGCTTATGTCTAAATCCCTCAAAATCAAAGGGCTCAGTTATCTCAAGAACGAGTATTGATACTTCGTATTTTCCTTGCTTATACCTAAATGGCTCACCAATTGAATTTGTTAAGTCGGCAAAAAACCTTGGCATAACATTCAACACGACACTTTCATGGAATAATCACTGACTGACTGTAGGAAGGGTTTATGGATGCTTACGCCTACTATGGGCTAGCATAAAAATTACACCTCTTAAAACAAGAATCATTCTCGCTAAAACACTTGTTCTACCAATATTGCTTTTTGGTTGCGAAATATTTAGTAATTGCGACTCTTTTCATGAAAGGAAATTAAATGTTGCTTATAATTGTATTGCGTGGTATATGTATGGGTTAAAAAAAAATATGACCATATCTCTCATTTCACTACTAAACATCAATGGGGTTACACTAGAAAATATCTTTAAGTTTAAAACATTAGTGCTGCTTCATAATGTAATGCAAACACATCAACCGATGTACTTCATAATAAGATTTGTATGTCACGACACGATTCATAAGAACGTTTAATCTGGTACCATCGCGGTGTTTATACTTGGTATCAAATCGACAATTCTTTGTGTTCTCGGTCCGATTGTGGAATTCTCTTCCCCTTGCACTTTGAATGATTAGTTGTATTTAGCTGTTCAGGGTGAGACTTAAGCAGTACTTGAAGAGTCTTTGATGATGATAGGATTTGTGTGTGCCCTTTTTACTTATACTTTTTCTTTATAATTATGTATAAACCTGTATAAACTTAAAAATTTTAAATTTTCTTTTGAATTTTTATGAAATCTTTATAATGACGTATAATTGAATAATCATTGAAATAATTCTTAACTTGTTTTTGTATATAGTACCTAGAACTAAAATATGTATCAATTTATTAAAGTACCTATATTGAAGCTTACGCTATCTTATAAGATATTGTATGTTAATGTGTTTATAATACAAATAATTGAATTAATTCAATTGAAATCAAAACTACCCCACAATTTGTATGGTAAAAATACAATATGACTGGACTATTATTGGTAAGGTATCAGATTTCGATTTTTTTTTTCTTAAATACAAGTTTCAAATAAAACAGGGTCACAGTTTTTTTTTTTAATTTTATGTTTCTATGCACATAAATAAATACATAAAATTTGCATTACAACATTTTTCCTCAAAAATATTATATGAAAACTAATTTTTTAAAAGGAACCGATCCAACAATTTTAATTTTGTTTTCATTATAGTTCATTAAAAAATTATAATTCTTTAGGGGAACCCAGGGCATAATAGGCACTCGAGACATGATATGCCCCCTCCGTATTTCTCTTTTCGATAATAATAATGAATTCAATTTCTCTGGCTTAATTAGTCGTTGGCAATTCGGGGAAAACCCTTTTATGAAAAATAAAAATGACATGTGTGCTTTGTTTTGCCTAAGAGAAGATTTTTCATTGAGTTGAAGTTATTTTCAAGAGAAATATGTAGAGTGCGTTTTTTCGAAAAAAAAAGTGGATTTTAAATTGAATTTTCACTATTATTTATCAAAGTAAGAAAATATATATCATATATGTAGATCGAGTTATTTCAAATCTATGGTTGAGTTTAAAACAAAATTTTATAAATTTTTCTGTAGAATAGGACATGGGAGAGAATGGACGAGGCAAATGGTCATGGGTGTTCATGTCCCCTGATGTTATCTCCAAGGCCTGCATTCGAAACTAATCAAAATCTGAAACCATTAGATGCATCAATATAATCCTAAGAGCCCAGAGCGTCACCAACTTCTTTCAAGAAATGTTCTCCATCTCATATTTTAGCAATACCCTAAGCCCCAGCAGAACAAAAATTTTTAAATGCCAGAGTAAGACTGCAGTAATAACAAGGGGCACTGTCTCATGAAAAATTTTGAGTCATGAACTTTTACGAATTTCAATGAGTGCAAAGGAGAAAAAACATCTGAACTCACCTACGCACTCATTTAAATTCGAAAAAGTCATGACCTTAAAGTCGTAATATAATAGGGCACAAGCTAGCTCTCTGTCAAAACTCGTCGCTAAGGTCCAGTTTTTCAGTGCAGGGTTAACTCTGTGTAAAATCACAGTTAGATAACCCTGAAACTAAAATTAACTCAGAAACAGTTTTTCAGTTGAGGATTACCATTATCTCACCAAATATGGTGGGTTAACTCGAAGTTAACTAAGGGTTTCATTTGACTGTAAAACACGTTCTGGAGTTGGTTGAAAACTGGCCATAAGAAAAAGAGAAAAATCAGCTCAAACAAAAACAAAATTGATGAGGAAGAAAAAATCTTCAGAAAGCGAAGAAGATGAAGAGTGTGGATTTTATACTCCCAGTCTACAGAAGAATGGGTTTTCTGTAGATCCTGCTGTAAGTGGGCACATTGTTCATGTGTTGAAAAGGATGATGTTGACGATTAATTCAGTCACATTTGGTTGCGTTTAACTCAGCTTAGTTTTGTGCCCGCATTATGCCCCAGCATCGCGGTATAATGGGCAGACACAATCATTTTTCTAAACATAAAAAATATTGATTTTTATTTTCCATATTAATGTGCTAATTAATTAACTTTCCAATAAACATTTTTTGGGAGCAATACGCTCATTTTTGCAGTTTATATTTGACTAAATTTAGTTTTAAATTTAGTCAAAAATATTATTAAATCTGCGCTAGTCAATAAGCAACATTTTTTGTACGATTTGGCTACATCTTTAATCATCTAAATCATCATAAAATCAAAATTTGGAGTGGCTGTGGTAAGGGAAGGCTACCATTATGAAAAAGATAGTGATTTGGTTTTTATTCAATGCTAAATAGTTATAATAGTCATTTTTATTTAGAACTACATAAGCTACCTTCACATTTTCAGGAAAAAGACCTACATTTGGAGAACTTTTCAGGAAATGCTTAAGATATCAAAACAAAGCTCTCCGCCGGAATTCGGTTTGGCGGAATTGTTTCGTTATTTTGCCATTTGTTAGTCTAATTTTCCTAGCCTTGAATAGATTGTTGACATTTTTTCCAAAGATTGTCTCACTAAGTAGTAGATAAAGAGTTCTTTGAAGATTTTCTCTAAGGGGAATGAGAATTTCTAAAAAAACATAAGTTTCGAATTTTAAAGAAAATTGACCACACATGTTTGAGATGTAAGAAGACAGACAAACAATTATCGAAAGAACCACTTTGTGTCAACTTATGCGGTACAAAATTGTTCACCTTGATGTTATGTTAACTCAGATTTAGTTATTTAAAGATGTTCTTCTTCAACTTTTTATTAATCAAGCAAAGTATCTAACTTTCACTTTTACTTATAATAAGAAAAATCACTTTAGAAACACTAAATCTAAATTTAGAGCACAAATGCATTTATCTTGTCTTTCATTTAAAAATAACGGTTTATCCCTTAAGGTTTGTATTATAAATTATAATCCAATTTGTTGTTTCTGAAATGTTTTCTTGCCTATAGAAAATAATTTCTGGTTAAATCACTCTTGTTGCGACCACAGAGAGATTTCGTACTTGAAATAATCTTTCCAACAAGTTTATGAACTAAAATGTTGTTCATCAAAATAAAACTTTTTGCTTTAACTCTCAGTGTATATAGAGAATCCTCTAAAAAACCTCAATTGTAAAAAGCAAACTTTCAAAAAATAACCAAGCACCACTCGAATGACCCATGTGGTTTGTGTGTAGATGGGTATGTTATGAAGTGTTAGAGAGCCTAAGAGCATCATAGGAGCAACTGAAAAATCCCCAAAGTGTTTTCCAAACATGGAAACATCATCACTGTTAATACTCATCCTCACAGCTTGCAGACCAACACCATACATACAACTGGGATCAGAAACAACACATCAACCTACAATTTTAAAAGTTTACATATACCTAACGATATCAAATGTCAGAAGGTGCCTTTTTGAGAATAGTTTAAACCTCTTTTGGTGTATCTTTTTAGTCTATACAAACTTATGGCATAGTCGAAACCACATCAACAAAAGCATACCTACTACACACTTTTCGTCCAAAAATGTAGGTTTGAACAACAACTTCAAGTAAAACCTTCAAATAGCTAGGATTTTTTATCCACACCTCGAATATCTAACCAAGAAGTGTTGAAAAAGATATAAAAAGAGAAAAATGCGCGAAAAAAAAAACAAAATAAAAACAAGGACAAATAGGAAAACGAAGGAAAAGTTTCCATACATGCATTTAAGGTTAAGTTAAACGTGGCTATAAGTTCTTAGAGCCGACTGCGAGACTGACTATGAGGTATAAAACTTGCGCTGCGGCAGGAAGGAAGACGAGAAGATGGTTGGATAAGGATTTGTGTTCCATTTTGCGTTTCAACCGACTATTAGCAGGGAATATATTTAAACTCACGTAGGTATCTAGATAAAAAGGTGAAAGCTGTCGTTTCATTGAGCAATGTGCTTTTTTTCGTCTGAACACGTCTTTTTTGTTAGGTAGTTAAACTCTTGAACTCTTTGAGAGGGTGAATTATGCCAGTTATACAGTTGTATGTAATGTATACTTATCTGTTTTTTGTATGGATAACATAACGAGTATTTGCCAAAAGAAGAGAAATTTACTGTTTAAGTGTTAAAGGTAATAGTTCTTAACGAAAACCCAACTAACATTTCAGCTTCGGTTCGGCCTAACTGAATAGGCTTTCTGATTTCCTTAAGACATTTGTAAAATTTCGTTAAGCATAAAAAGGAGAATATTATAGAACTTCGAAAATGATTTCGGAAAATCTTCTTGGAGGCCCCGTACGCAGATCTCTTAAAAGCTTCAAATTCTATACGATCCATAAGAAGTTTTAACGAGCGCTATTCGAAATCTTAGTGAAATTATGGTTTTGACAGATAGCTTCAGAAATGTTTCTATAAAAGTAAATACGCAAGTGTAATAGAAAGTCTTATAATAGCTATTAGAAGCCGACAATACAGCTCTTACAGAGGTTGTAGGAAAATGGGGGAAAAAATATAATTCTTTTTACTTTCAATTTCTTTTCAGTGATTTTTACCGCATTTAATGTTTGTTAAACCTGAAACCATTATTTGTTTTCAATTATTTGTAAATTAATTAATGAATTGGAAATAATTTACACAAAGATTTTTCTTACCCGTCTAGGAATCGAACACGGAACTCCTGCGTAAGAGTCCATCACTCTACCCACTCAGCCATCTTAGATATAAAATGGAAGATGCAAAAACTTAATCAGTATTTTCCAGTCCTACATGTTGGCTCCACTAGACATGAACGATGTCCAACATCCAAACCACAATCCAATCAGCAAACTGATTTGTATGGATATGTCACTGCACGGACATGGATTTTTGAGACTCCATTGTTTTTTTTTTAAACATGTTCATAATCCAACCATGGCTCATGCCCAGTGGAGCCACCATGTTAATAACAAATTTGTAACCCATTCACACAAAGAAACAAGATGTACAAGATTTTTTTTTCAAATCGCTTGTTTATTATTGAAATTAAAATCTGAAGAGCTGAGTGGTTGTTTTTAAATTCAATCGCCCATTACCTGAGGTTAAGTCTAAGCTTTTGATTTTTTCATCTTCGTCATCGCTTTCTTGAAAATATTAATCATTAAACTCGTGTGTGTTATCCCTCATAAAAGTTTCGCCTCTCATGCTGGTAGTGGGGTTCATATCTAAGTACAGAATGAATATTTATATTTAAAAGAAAATTATTAACAGAGAAACAATGAAACACACTTAAATCTTCTGGCTCTGGAGATATTTGATTTATCGATGAAAGACTAATTAAATCTGAACTTTCTTGCCATCACGTCGTTGTCTTTCATTTGCATTCTTTAGAAGATCTAAGTTACGAGCTCTCTGGAGCATTAAGAAACGTCTCACCGCAAGAGATCTATAATAATTTCCCGACTTTAAAATTTTTTCCACGAAGTAGACAAAAAAAAAAAAAAATTGCACAAACAATTTATTCAATAAACGAAAATTTATCAATGACTTCATTAAAATGACTTTGACAGATTTGAGTCTCTTTAGCATAGACTGACATTTTCTATTATGGTTCACTAATAAAGTCTGAGAAGTCTCTGCGAAGTATTCGATAAGGCTTTCAGCAAATTGTAACCGAAACCTTTTAAAGACAAAGTGACAGGAGCTTCAATTAAATTACTCTATACAATCTTTATAAAGTGACAGCTTCATGTTTCTTCGTTAATGTTATTAGCAGATGTCTATCCGAAACAAAGACGCTAGACTCGTTTAATTTTCTATATCAAGCTTTCAAACGACTTTAAAGAAGCAGTTATTGAAATCATGACTTCTATTAGAAATTTATTTTTGATGAAAGCTTTATAGAAGCTTTATACATATCCAGACTTGCAGCATATCGATATTTCTAAGCTAATAGAAACTGAAATGTTAGTTGGGAAGGACGCATATACTGGTGTCTTTGGATGGCAGGAGTAGGGAAGCCAAGGAACACTAAAGCTGTCTAGAGGTCATTAAGTAGGCCCTCTGATCTATACATTTTTGAAAATTGTCACTTTTAATTTTGAAAAAAGTAGATACATACTTAGACACAAATAGTTACCCAACATAATACAAAAAAGGCTATCCTTTGTCCAGCAAAAACTACAGAGGCATATGCCTGCTTAGTATTACTTTCAAGATCCTATACAACATACTATGGGAGGGTCTAAAACATTTCTGCAACACTATGATCCGCACGTACTAGTGTTACTAGGAGATGCGCTATCATGTGATTTCTTCAACCTACTCCTGGAGCAGATAGTGCGCAAAGGTATCTTCAACAGTTCTTCTCAACTGCTTTGCTATGCTTCAAGCAAGCTGTTCTAGAAGCATTGACAGCTTTTGATATGAACAGACGAAATGCGTTGGTCTTGAAGTGAATGAGGACAAAACAAGGTTTATGCTATCAACAATCAAAGCCTCGTATGTCCATTGCTTAGTACAAGACGTCACTGTTGCTAGTAGTTATTTCGAGGTAGCCACTGAACTCGTTCTAGGAAAATGTTTTGAGACAATGTCGGGTTGATCTTGCTTTGTGCCATTTTACTTGCCACATACATAAATTGGTAAAATTCACCTTTTGAAACGCAATAAATAAAAAAAGTATGGAAAATATATAAAAATCGAAAATGATGAGGCAAATTTGAAAAAAAAAAAAAATTGCAAGGAAATATGGAACAGTGTGTAGAGCTTAGCAGCTGAAAGAAAGATGATTTTTCCTCTTCCTAATACCTTTTGTTCACACCCTCGCGATTCTTTTTTTCGTGGTGGCTAAGTGGAAGATGATTTCTTAATGATCTTTTTTTCGAATTTTTTCGTGCTTTCTGTGAAGGTGAAGAAAATTAGTTTACGTCTCAAGTACCTCGTTAGGGATATTAAATTTTATTTTACCTAGATGTAACATCATTTTATGCCTTACTGGAAATTTCACTTCATTTTTGACACCTTCAACTACCTTCTTAAAAATTGATGATATGACCAACCGACTTTTATCCTCCTGTGAACTGAGTCATGTTTAAACTTAATCTTTTATTATGAGTTTTCAGGATTAGCTTTTTGTTGAAAGCATCTTTACTGAGATAACGAAGATAATGCAGTGACAATGAAAAAGATTCCCCATGTCAATGACTCATCAAGAACCATACGAGTATAAATTTTGTGCAAAACTCAAAATGATCAAATACAGCTGATGTGATACTGCAGAAAATATTTTTATCAATACTTAAAATGATGCTATACGAATACCTATAGAGAAGTTAATGCTATAGGTTAGGTATAGGTAGGTATACGTGTTCCTGATGGAAATTCATTTTTGGGCGGGTGTGTATAGGATGACGATGCTATTATTATTTTCGATCGAACATTTAATTAAATTACATTCTAGAAGTGCAGATGGTTTGAAAAATTTTGCAATTGGGGGGAGAGACAAAAATTATATCCTCAAAAAAAGTTACGTATACGCCTCAGTGTTATAGGGAAATTTGTAATTGATTGCATTTCATATTTTTTTGTTTGACCATCCTATATTTTGATTGATTCAGGAAATAATAATTAAATAGAATGAGTTTTAATAACTTTCACATAGCAAATATTGTAGGTATGTATGTAGGTACCGGCTATTAATATTTTTGTATGAAAAATGAGGAAAGTACGAAGTTTTAATTTTAACTGATTTTCAAAGCTATTTTCATAGAAAATTTTAAAATTGTGTGGATCTTTGTTATTTATTTAACTTGAATTTTGATAGTTTTAAACTAAAACTAAACTAAAAATTGTAGTACCTCGTGGCATGATGGTTTGTGCGTAGGACTGTCATGCCGAAGGTGTGGGTTCGATTCCCAGCCATGCCACCTAAAAACAAAAATGTTTTATCCGAGGTACTGCCTCTTGCGAAGAACTGACAAATCCTCCAAGAGTATACTTGTCATGAAAAAGTGCTTCTCATTTGGCCGTTCGGACTCGGCAAAAAACTGTAGGTCCCCTCCATTCCTGCCAACAACACGCACACATGAATGGTTGAGAGTTGTAAGTCACTAGGCCCTAGGTTAGGTTAGGTTAGAAGCGGTGGTGATGTGGTGGCCCACATCACCTCACTCGGATCTCAATGGATCCATTGCGCTCCCCAGGATATGTTAGATGTAGGTAAATGAAGGGTAAGGGGAGGGAGTTAGTGGGAGTTATAGGAAGGGGGTGCCTCCCTGAACCATCCTGAATTCTAAATTAATTTTAGGATGCTTTTAAGTGGCAAAAATGAGACGTCGCCCAGTTCATCGAAAAAATATTCTCCGAGTGCTGATTTTCTAGTTCTGGCTAGGCTGGGGCAGAGGAAGTGGGATGAGCCCTCCTCCACCTCTTCGTCCTGACACCCTCTACAAAGATCAGATGAGCTGATGCCCATTCTGGCCATGTGGGTTCCCATTGAGTTGTGACCCGTTAGGATTTCAACCAAGAGAGACAGTTGAGGTCTGCTTAGCTTAAGTAAATACCTTGTTTTTTCTTTGGAAATATCTGGCCAAAGATTCCTCGAAACCCGACACGTGTCAATTCCTGACCATCTGTCGTTAGCGGCCTTGAGGAAGCTTTGATGAATTCTATTTTTTTCCTGTTCCAGTGGCTTAAGTACCCAGGGTACAGATTGGCTCGGTTCAAGCGATGAACCGTTTTTGGCCAGTACATCTGCCATTTCATTACCATAAATGTCACTATGTCCCGGGACCCATCGAAGGGTGACTGGGTTTGATTCACCGAGCAATCTCAACTAACTACGGCAACGATCAACCAGATTTGACTTTGTGACAATTGATGAAATGGCCTTAATTGCCGCCTGGCTGTCTATGAAGATGTCAATGTTTTTATTTATCAGTCCACAAGATATTTTGCAGCCTCGCAAACTGCTAGCACTTCCGCTTGGAAAACACTGCAAAAGTTTGGGAGCTTTATCGATTTGTTTAAGGGTGGGTTTACTGAGAAGATACCTGACCCTACCCCAGCTTCCGTTTTGGAACCGTCCGTAAAAACCGAAACATGATTTTCGTTTAAGACCCGGTTTTCCTTCCAGAGTTCTCTTGTTGGGAAATCTGTTAGAACAACTGGGTTAAAATCTAATAGGCCCTGGTTCTCCACGAGCTGTTGCGCCACCCAATTTATTTATTTTTAATTTTAAACTAAAATTATGTTGAAACAGTTACATAACATGACGTGCTCTTCGAAACAGAATAACGAGAAATATTCATTTCAAGCTATTTCTAAAAAGGTTTGATTTTCGTATGAACTAATATGGATTGGATATAAATACTGACATATTTTTTTGATTTTCTGAGAATGCCCTAGATGTGTATAATCTTTTGAAAAATTATCTTAAAAGCTAAATCTATAGGGTAGGGTGGGACACTATTTAAACGGGAGGCAACTGTCGAAGACAGTTGGGTTGAAACAAAACTTTCAATGAGAATGGGGGTGTCACTACGATCTCTAATTAAATACAAATTTTGACAATTCTTCTTCTTTTTTTGTTGCATTTTGAAAGTGCATTTTTGTGGTCAAAGGGTCGTCCTAGTGCTGCCAGGTTGACGTCACATAATTTGTGCAAATGCTAAGTGTAAGGCACCAAAACTTGGGGTGGTATAAAACATGTTGACTTTTTTATGCACTTTGAAAGTGCATTATTCTGGTCTTAGGGCATCTTTGGCACCGCCAGGTTGACGGCATATCGTTTGTATGCGTAACTGAACGAAACTTAGGGAGGTATAAAATAATTTTTATTTTTGTTGTTGCATTTTGAAAGTGCATTTTGGTGGTCAAGGTTGCTATCATGAAATTTGCACTGATGGAAATAGTACGGCCACAAAATTTGGAGCTAAATAGCTAAATTTTATTTCGACAAAAATTAATTTTAAGGTTAGAATCTGTTTTGCATGTATGTATGTTTGCATTTTTTGGGGTATTTGTGAGAGTTTTTGATTTTCTTAAAGGTATGTATTTTTAAAAACTAAAATGTACGGATCCGGTTTCAAAAACTTTTTTGGAGTTTGAAAGCTTATATTCTCAGGGGAAGGCTTTAGTGTTAAAATTTTGTAAACTAATTTATTTTTAAGGTGAAACTGGGTAAATAGAAAATTGGTAACAGATTTCAAAAATTCTTTTTTCTGTTTGAAAGGGTTTACTTAATGGATTGGTTAAAGGCTAGACATGTTTCGAGATTAAACTTCATATCTAAATATATCGATAGGGTGAAATGGGGTAAAGTCAAAAAAGTATCCGATTTGAATTTCTTTGTGTGTTATAAAGTAACATTTATACGAAGGGGTTTATTGAATTTTTTTTTTCAAAATTTAGCTTCATTAGATATTAGGGTGAAATGGGGTGAATACTAAAAAAGGGAATCCAATTTAAAATTTGTGTATATTTGAAAAGTTATAAATAATGAAAAGCAGCAGACAGTTCTTAAAAGTCCTAGATAGTTGGAAATATGCATTATTAAACTACATAAAATGTCAATGCAGACAAATCATAGACAACCAATGCCGTTGTTCAAGTAAGACAACTTTAGGACAACGGTAAACAAAGTTAGTAAGTAACTTTTTTGAGTTGGACGGTAGTCTAAAACTAGACAAAGTTTATAATTACGACTGTACATACATAAACAAACTAAAGAGCTAGATATTTTTAAAGATTAATATAAAATAGGGTGAATTGGGTAAACAAATACAGTATACGATATTGAATGCATTTTTTGTACTTGGAAAGTTATATTTAGCATAAAGACTTTTAAATCACTGGCTTGATAATTGGGATTCAAGCAAATATTTTTATATTTGAAAGGTTATATTTAGAGCTTGGCCTATGGCTGGATATTTTTTCAAGATTTAGCTTTATATCTATAGAGTGAAATTGACAAAAAGAAAATTCTCTTTTAGATATTCTATTTATTCTCAAGGCTATACTTATGGATGGATCTAAGTGGTTTTACGAGTAAGGAAATTTTTTTAGATTCGTGTGGTATCACAACGGGCCAAAATTGGTTTACACACCTAACCTATGCTAATGGCTAGACTTAGAGGTTGGTCTTACTGCTAGATATTTTCTTAATTTAGTTTCATAAATAGGGTGAAATGGGGTGGAATTGAAAAATAGGATTATGATTTTAAAAACTTTTTGTGTTGGTGAAGTATCATCATTAAAGGAAGCTTTAGAGCTCCATACTTTTCAAAATGTATACATTTATAGGGTGAAAAGGTGTAAATAACATATGGAATTCAATTTAAGACTTGCTTTTTGTATTTGAAAGGTTATATTAAGAGAATGGTCTTTTTGGAACACTAGCTGGATGTTCTCATAATAGAACTGTTAAAAGAGTGAAATGAGGTAAAGCAACAAAACAGCAGGTATCCAACTTTCAAATGGGTGAACGTATTGAGTTATAGGATATTCCACTTATTATAATACAAGAGAGTTGCCAGGGCCCATAGAAGTAGTTGGGAAGAGCCATACAAATAAAATAAAATTTTTTAATGACTTGACACAATTCAGTGTTTTTAATGCACATACGAGTAAATCCGTTAAAACAAGTGGATATAAAAACAGAATTTGGATCATTAATTAGTTTTGTCAATGTGTTTTGAAACTTCTATCTACCCAAGCTGAGCCGGGGCGGGCCAGCTAGTAATTTATAAATTTTTAGAAAATTTAGTTCGATATACCTACATATTTCTTTAATATTCTTATATTTCATAATTTTAATATAATATACGTTAAGCTGGACATTCACGTTAAGATTGTCATAAGGACGTCGCAATAATCGTAGAAGTTTTCAACGAACTTCAGTTCAAATAAAGTCTATTCACAATCGAACCTCACAGTTTTCAATAGAAAATCTTTACGATTCCTGCGGCATTCTTTATGACCGCCTTATCGTGAATGGCCAGCTTTACTCTATTTATGTTTAATAAACTAAGTCTTTAATTTTTTGATAGTGAGATCTTTTCACTTTATACTCACTCTTCTTTCTTTAAATTTAGCTCTGCATTATTTTGCCTGCTCCAGCGAGCTTGTAATTATATTTTGGGCTAAAATTAAAAGCGAATTTCTTCACTGTCATCGTTTGCCAACATTACGTCATTTTGAGGAAAGTTATTGCTTATGAACTTGCTGTGTATACAGTGTGTTTTGAAAAGATAATTACTTTGACAATTATAATACAATGGAAATAAGAGTATGTTGCCAAACTTTATTGACAATTGAAAAAATGGTTGCCCTAAAGTGAGCTCAAGGTCTATTTATTGTAGTCTATTTTTTCAAGTCAAAAAAATAGACTAACAGTTAATAAGGTAATTTCAAACTAAAACTACTGGAGACCGAGAGAAAAATGTTTGCCAAGGTGGTTTCGGGATAAAGCCACCGGGCAACAACTGGAATTGCGTGGAACAGAAGGATACACGCTTAGAAAAGTCCTTCATTGTGTTAAATTCTTCATCTACAGAAATCTTGAATAAGTAAGTAAATTAAATTTAGCATTTTTAGCCAGAATTAGAGAAGAAAGAATCAAATTCCTTAAAGGAGAATGGGCAAATTTGTATGAAACATGGGCGTGAGCGGCCAAGAATGATTTTGTTATTTTTGTATGTGTTTTAGTCCTACAATCACCATGCAGAAATTTTTTCATTGTGGTGTACTTCAAAACCGAAAAAAATGCATTTTTGTTCTATGACTTTAATAAAGTTTTACTAAGTTTCTGGCTTCTGACCAATTCAAAACTAGAAAAAGAAAGTGGAACAAGAAATCTAGACAGTCTCAAGAATATTTTGTATATGAAAATGGCCATATGACATCATTAATAAAACATTTACCATAAAACTATAATATTACAATCCTCACAATATTAAAAAATCCTGAGTAAAATAATATGTTTTAAAAAATTACAAAGTTGTTGAAATACGTACATATGTACTGGGTCTGCTTAAGCCCGTAATGCGTCCTTGGGATATTCTGAAACCCCGTTAAACACACTAATACAGTATCAGTAGACGTTATAAAGTTAGAAAAAAGCACTACATCCACTAAAAATATAATCACTATGCAATATTGCTCAATGCAATTGCATTGCATAAACATTGAAATATCTTCTTTTCTAAATGAAATGCAATGTAACGTCCATAGTGAAAGTTGTTCCTGAGTAGCATACCTTTCATTTGACACTAATTTCATTAATGGCCGCTTACGCCCAAAAATGCCCATTCTCCTTTATTTACTTCGTTAGTTTTTACTTGCGATATAGGTACTATAGGGCAAGCTTTAGATTCGTGCAGACAAAATTTTCGAGATAACAATCAAACATGACATTACGATGATAGAGAACACGAAAAAAGTGGGTGGCACAATTCTGTCTGTCTGTCTGTCTAACTGTCCGTACCTCAACCTACAGCCTAAGCCACTAGAGCGATTTTGTTCAAATTTTGAACTTAAGGTTTTTTTGTAACTCTCCAGAGGGAAAATTGAATTTTTTTTTAAGCTCAAAAAATAACGGTACTTGCCATACAACCGTTAAGGAAAAAACCGTAAAAAAAAATCAGTGTATTATCTTAAATATGATGTACCTTTAGTAAAAAAAAAAAATCACCAAACACATAATTAACGGTACCTGCCATATAACGGATTTTTTGATTTTTTGTTTTCTCATTAACCGCTTATCCGATTTCAATGCATAAAAGCTTTGTTAGAATATAAATAATACTGCATACCAAAAGTTTTGAAAAAATTTATTTTGGATTTTTAAAAAAAGATTCAGAATTTTTTTTGAAAACTCAATATTTCAAAAATGAATTGATAAATTATTTTGAAATTTCACTTTCAAATGTATATTAATATATACTCAAAATTGGCATACCAATTTTTTTTTTTGAAAAATGTTACAAAAATTTTATATATAAGAAAATAATTTTTAAGAAAACGGCTCCAACGATTTTAATTTTTTTTTTTGCATAGGTATATTTATATTTTTTCAAGTAATCAAATGGAAAACTTTTTTTTTGAGCTTTAAGTTATTGATCAGACTGTTTATACAATAAAAGGAACGATTTAAATATGCTAACTAACTAAACTAATATGCTTTTTATACTTTTTCTATAATAACTTGAATATTTTTTTAAAGTTCAAAAGTCCCACAAAACTTGAACATAAGAGCAAGTACGTGCGATCCAGTCGTGCATTTTATTTCTTCTACGTTAAATAGAAACTCATTACATCTGCATTTACTTTGCATTTTTGAGTGAAAAACATAAGAACATTTTTGAAGATTAGGAAACCTTTTTTAGATCTTAAATGAAATTGTTACTCATTTGAGTATATTAAAAAAATTCAATGGAATAATACTTTCCTCACAAACTGTATTCCCTCTTTTTCGGTACACTTAATGCCCCATATATGCATTGCTAAACATAAGGGCTCTCTTGAAAACTTCTATATTTGTCCAGCTTTATAATGAGCGAAATGTGTTAAACTAGATGTGGTGCACTGCGAATTTTAGTGTGAATTCTGCGGAAATATCGCGGTATAAGTATGCTCAAACCTTTGGTGTGTTTTTTTTTTTTATGTTGGTGCGGTTATTTTTAGTAGAGGAATATAATATGTGCATAATGTAAGCTGGAGTGTATGTTTATAAATGGATAATCGTAATTTATATAAATTAGTTAGCTATACATTCAAAACTTGTTTATGCATCTTTTTCTATACAATGTTAACGCAAATTATATACCCAGAATGTCACCATATAGACAAAACACTAGTAGATAGCTGCTACTGATAATGCATTCCAGCGCCAATATTATAGAAAATATAAACTTTTTGCTAGACGGATGATAATTTGTTTCTTATATTTACCGGTCTTCCTAACACTTATGTAAAAGCATATCATATAGATTAAAGTTATACGTATAGATATATTTCAATACAATCAGGGAGTGATTTTATATTAGTATACAATTTTTTTAAGATAAGTCGGTTCAGGCTATATGATAAAATGGATGCATAAATTGAATAATTTTCTTCAGAATACGCATACACTTTAACCGTCGTCTAAGGCATGTTTATTCTCCATACATCAAATCATCATTCAGGCAATTTAAATAATTGAAACCAAACATAAAACTATTCTTAGAAACTGTGCTCTGAAATGAAGTTCATTATGTTGAAATTTTCAAAGATATTTGATTATTGTCTTTTTGGTTTTTCAAAAGCAAAATGTATAAAAGTATTTAACATGCATCAGTCTTCAATTTGTTTAGAATAAATAGTTTTAGAATTTCAGATTCCATTTGTATTTTTGCCCTCTGTACTCGTATAGATAGAGGTTTTAAAAAAAATTAAATAGCATTTAGTTTAGTTCTCGGAAGACTCATGTTGCAATTTTTCTCTTATGGAATTTGAATCAATTTAGTTTGAGTATTTTCATTAAAAAATGGACAGAGCACAGAATCATGAAAAATTGAGCAATATGCAAAGTTCTTGACTACCTATAAGTGCAAATGTGTGCATAAATGATAGTATCTTTATTATGACCAGGGGCGGACTGGGCCACCGGGCAACCGGGATTTCGCCTGGTGGGCCCCCGGGCAAGCAAAAAGCTTTTTTTTTTTAAGAAAAATTTGTCATAACAAAATTGGACTCACACTAAATATAGACTTTTTGTGGATCAAAATGAATATTTTGAGACCCCCAAAAACTCGCTTGGTGGCCTCTACGGATCTTTGAAAGCCTCAAAAACTCGGAAGGTGGCCTCTAAGGATCTTTGGAGGCCCCCAGAACTCAGTTGGTGGCCTCTACCGATCTTTGGAGGTCTCCAGACCTCGGTTGGTGGCCTCTACAGATCTCTGGAGGCCCCCAGAAATCGGTTGGTGGCCTCTATAAATCTTTGGAAACCCCTAAAACTCGGTTGGTGGCCTCTACGGATCTCTGGAGGCCCCAAGAACTTGGTTGGTTGTCTCTTCGGATCTCTGGAGGCCCCAAGAACTTGGTTGGTGAACTCAATGAATCTTTGGATTCCTCCAGAACTCGGTTGGTAGCCTCTACGTATATTTAGTTATTCAAAACTTGATAGAAAAATTTTACAGTTCCAAAAAACTAAATATGCAAAATAAAAATAAATAAAAATGACAATGATGAGTACTTTAAAACGTCTGAAAGTTAGGTGCATAACTTGAATTCAAAAGATGAGAATAAATTGCCATATTTTATCTGATCCGGATCAGATCATGATAAATAAAACAAACAGGATCATAGTGACAGGAGTGTTAAATAGCCGTCTCTTTTTGCCTTAGGTTTGTTTATGTTTCATGTATCTGTTGCCTCTTTTCTTTGCGCTACTGAGATTATTCACATAGCAATTTTTGGATCACTGAAATAGATCCAGATAAAAACAGGATCCCATGTTGCTTTTGCAATTACTTGTTAAAAATTAATCCGGATCAGATCACGTGAATAATAAAATGCGGCTAATGATGAGGCAGAGGACGAATGTCAAGAAACATAAAGAAACAAGAAAAAACAAGAACAATGTGGAGATTGCGCAAAAACGTACAAAAGAGAAGGTACCTTTAATTTTTTTTATTTCTCAAAAACTAAGAAAAAAATAATACTACTTTTGTCGGTACACGATTCACGAGATATTTGATAAAACGTGATTTCCAAAATTTCTTGGTCTAGCATAGGGCCAGTTTGTTCACAGTGGGTTAGATCTGCAACTAGATTATCACTGATTCTGTTTAATCCATAGTTATGAATCTGTGATCATCATTGAGCTTTTATTCACTCAAATTTCAGTTTGATCATGGTTTTTGAAATAAGCATCTTTCGAAAACCATGATCAAACTGAAATTTGATCATGGTTTTTCAAATAATAATCTTCCGATTTTCCCTGACAGACGACTTAAAAACAAGTTACTGTCATACTTAATTTCGAATACCAGCTTAATCATGTTTTTGTTAAAAAATATATGGAAAATAAAATTATATTATCTATCTATTATTATCTATTTATTTATCTTCCGATTTTCCAGTATATCTGTCAAATAAATTGTTAGAAGTAATCAGTCACTCACCATAAACAAAGTTGATGTTTGTTTATGGTGAGTGAGCTTTAGAAAGTTAATTTTTTTTGTGTTAAAGAACACGGGCAGTTAGAAGTTTGGGTAGTGCTGGCATTTTGTGATACCTATTGATAAAATTTTGTCCAAGTTGTGGTTTTTCTATAAATTTTATCCTTTGCAAAAAAGCACAACGTCTTAACCAATAATTATGAGCAAAAGAAATTTCAGGAAATCTTTGATTAAATTCTACTTATCAAACAGAATCAGCGAATTAGTGATTTCTCAAATAAAATGCTCAAATTATAGATTTTCTGTTGAAAATTTTGCTGAACAAACGCATTCAATAGGTAATAATCAACTAGAGTAATCATTGATTAAAGTTGACGGGGTGTGAACATACTTGCCCTAAGATTAGGATTGTTCAATAATTGAAAATTTGCAAATGGATAAATAAAATATTTGTTTGTAATTTTTATTAATCACAGTTATTGTTACTGGAGAAATAGTTCTTAAAGTACCTACCTTATTTAATTTAAATTTTTGAAACTGCTGAGATATTGGTGATCAAAAGCACCAGCCTTTATTTTTTCATTCAATATCAAAAATTCCAATCAGAAAAATTATGCTACAGTGAAAAATTGTGAAATTAAAGCTAAACAATTTATTTGATTCACTCGAGAAAAAATATTGAAGAAAATTCGACTTCAATTTATTGGGAAGGGTACAAAATCCCGAATTCCAAAATTCCAAAAAGCAAAAAATTAAAATCCCGAATGCTATAATCCCGAATACCCAAAATCCCCAATGGACAAAATCCCAAAAGCCAAAATCCCGAATGACAAAAAATCCCGAAATCATTTGGGACTGAATTCAAATTTCAATACTTTTTTAGTAGGTTATTCAGTAATTTTAAAGAAATCAAACTGTTTTGTATGGCTTTTGAATTCTGCTCGTCTTGGCATCATGACATTGCCTATAAAAGAAATTTTAAAATAAATAGTCACTTATAAATCTTGAGGTATAATACATTAATTGAATTCTTCTTTAATGATTAAAAAAAAAAACAATAGTTTCCAATCAAGCATCGCTTACTTGGACAAGTTGATTTTGGGATTGTTTCATAAATTGTTCTCAGCATCTGCTTGGGTTGCTACACACTCTTATTATGATTGCCAATTATCGATTTGATAATAGATAAACTTTTTCAAAAGTAAATTGTTAAAAAACTGACCAACTATTCATTGAAAATAAATAATATTCTTAACATTACAAAATGTATATTTTGAAGGCTAGAATCGTGCGCGCGATTTTTAATACCAAAAAAGTACAAAGCCAACTGGGATTTTGGCATTCGGGATTATGGCATTCGGGATTCTAGGATTCGGGATCTTAGCAATTCGGGATTCTGTCCATTCGGGATTTTGCCCATTCGGGATTTTGTCTTTCAGGATTTTGGCATTCGGGATTTTTTGCCATTTCGGGATTTTGGCATTCGGGATTTCATACCCGACCCCAATTTATTTTTTGAAAATATTTAATGCGTTTCATTTCTTGTGATTGCACAGTAACCGTAGCTTAAAAAAATAATTTCTAACAAATTATTGAAAAAAAAAAGAATAAGAAATATGAACATTAAGAATACTTTTTGTTTCATATCTCCCTTAATTCCCATAATTTTTTTTGACTAGCGTAATTTTGTTTTGACTAAACTGAAAGTCACACCCACTTAAGGTCGTAAAATCAATGTAATATTACTGCATGAGACCCACAAGAACATCTTTGCAATCTTGTATGCTTGCTTGAAACTGAAACTAATTACTGCCAGGTGACGCAGCCATAAACTAAAAATAGCTGTTTCAACAAAATTAAACTCTAACCTTAGAATTCAAAACTATACCTTAAACTTAAATCCAATCTGTGGCCCTTTTTCTTAAAGTCCCGGTAGGCCCTTTGATCCCCAGTCCGCCCCTGATTATGACGCTTCTTCTAGGTCACCATTTGAAAAAAAAAAATTGAGCCGTCGCGGGACGCCTGGCAGATGTGAAACATGCACAAAACAAATGGTTTTTAAAATTAATGTGGTTTTCCATTCAACCATTTCAGATTTGGTAGTCAGATCATAATTTTTTAGTGGTAAATAGAACACAAAATGAGATTTGATTTGCTTTTGCAATTGTGTTAGTGACTATTTTTCTATTGATGAATTTTTCCAACAAACACCACCTTCTTATCGAAAGTAAACAACACTGCGAAAATATTCTCACCACCTTAACGCTATTATTTTCATTAAAACGCCAAGGGTCGCTTCTAGAGACGTGTTATTTTAGTAAAACGATTAAGGCTCTCCCAAACCAACGCGAATTCGTAGCGAATCATTCGCAAAGGCGATTTTTTGTTATTGTTTAGCATTGTGTATCTTTCATATTTTGTATTATTGTGAATGATTTCGCGTCGTTGGCGAATGTTTCGCGTTGGTTTGGGAGAGCCTTTATCGTAATAAGGGTGAATTTTATCTTTAAAGGCTCTCCCAAACCAACGCGAAATCATAGCGAATCCTTCGCAAATTCAATTTTTTGTTGTTGTTTAGCACTGTGTATCTTTCATATTTTGTATTATTGTGAATGATTTCGCCTCGTCGGCGAATGTTTCGCGTTGGTTTAGGAGAACCTTAAAGGCTCTCCCAAACCAATGCGAAATCATAGCGAATCATTCGCAAAGGCGTTTTTTTGTTGTTGTTTAGCATTGTGTATCTTTCAAATTTTGTATTATTGTGAATGATTTCGCGTCGTCGGCGAATGTTTCGCGTTGGTTTGGGGGAGCCTTAATTCTCTCCCAAACCAACGCGAATTCGTAGCGAATCATTCACAATAGTACAAAATATGACAAATTCGCGTTGTTTTGGGGGAACCTTTATTCTCATTCAGCAAACGAAACAAAAGTTGAGAAGCTTGCAAGTACTAAATTATTTTTTGAATTGTTGAACAGTACCGAAATCGCAATTTTAGTCGCGTCACATGAACTCTTTCGTACGACCACATTTGTATCTTTCCGCATGTTATAGTTCTAACTTAACATTAAATTTAAAAACTTCCGCCTCACTTGGCCATCTCTCTCTTTTCAAGAGATGAGAATCAGATAAAAAAAAGAAATGTCAAAATGAGTCGCCTCACGTCTGAACACCGTCAAAGGAAGCGCCAGTAACGCATGTGTAACCACCCTTATCTGTTGTACTAGATTTTTCATTGTGAATGAATGAAAACTAGGTTGAGTGCGAGTGACATGGATATATGTGTACATTTCTTCCACTTGGACTTTTCTTGCCGAAAAATGTAAACAAACAAATTTCCCCATTACGACCACTTTGTGAGTGCGAGTATAAATGAAATAGAAACAAAATCTTTCCCCTTTTTCGTAACGCTTTAAGCCACGCCCAAAATCGAGTTTACCCGCCGCATTAGATGTTTCACATCAAAAAAAAAAAACATAATCATAATTATTTATTATTTATTCATCATTCTTAGTGACGCAAATTTGCGACAGTAGAAATGGTGTGGTGTATCGGTTTTTAAGACCACTCACAAGTCAAAATATTATTAATGCCAGATTTCAGAGAAGTCGGAAGTGTATTTTGAAAAATAATAATATGCACGGCTGGATTGTACGTAATTGTTCTTATATTCAAGTTGCTGGGAACTTAATAACTTTTGAAGATTTATGAAAGTAGCTAAGTAGCTAAGAAAAAGTATGAAAGTTGTTCTTTTAATCCTATAAACAACTTCTAAAATAGCTTAGCCCAAAATCAAGGATTCCATTTGATTATTGAAGGAAAAATAAATATACAAAAAATTTAAAATCCTGAGAGCGGTTTTCTTAAAAATTAATTTATTAATTTACTATACCTAAGTTAATTTTGTTTTGTAAACAAAAATCTTTGGTATGCCAATTTTTAGTACTTTTTAATTAAATTTTAAAAATCATCAACCTGTTTTGAAATATTGATTTTTCAAAAAAAAAAAAAAAAATAATAATATTAAGGAATCCAAAATTTCTGTTTTTCAAATCTATGAAAGCAATATTTAAAATGTAAATTTTGATCTTAATAGGTGGAGCTGTATGAACAAATTTAAAAATTTGCGAATCAAGATATGAACAGTTGAAAGTCGAGAATTGCAAAATAGAGCTTTCAGATTTAGCTAAACAAAAATCAGAATGATGCTCTATAGAAAATGTTAGTATATTTTTAGAAATATAATTTAAAAAACTATTACCCGTATTTTTCAAATTTTGTGTTTAGTCTTGAAATTTGCACACTTATTGTTTCTAGGAACATTTTGTATGATTTTGGATTTTAAATACAAGTACAAGAACCAACAGTATATTTTGAGAGTGTGGATGATTAACTAAAATCTGGGCATGAAGGTTTACAGGGTCATCTATCAAAGCGATTCTTGGCACCTCATATATTGGAAATTAGGAAACATTTAATACCACCTGAAAGGCCCTAAGCTCTACATAAAAAGTCAGCTAGTTTCAGTAATTGGTCAGCTATAGATTCTTTATACGATTTTAATTTTTTTAAGGTGCCAAATGTTCTTTTTTTGAATTTCCCATAGATGAGGTGCCATTAAAATCGCACGTTGTCTAGGGCTGACCAATTTCTAGGACTAATTGGCCTTTTCTAACCAATTACTGAGCAGTTAGATAGCATTATTTTTCCAAAATTTCCCACATATGAGGTGCTAAAGGTTCAGAGCCCATGTTTCCAGCATCTCTAATGATATGGGGATGTATTTCTGGGCGAGGTTTGGGCAATTTACATTTTATAAATAGAACTGTCAATGCTGCCAAGTACCGTGATATTCTGCAAAATAAGCTTCTCCCATCAATATCAAGCCATCAAGCTATGGAGACTATATTTTCCAACATAATGGTCTTTCTTGCTATTGAGCAAGGTCTACAATAGTGTGGTTATCTGCTGAGGCAATTACTTTACTGTCAGACTCTTGAAGACCTTAAAGCTCAAATCTCATATATTTGACATTTTTTTGTTGCTGAAGAATGTTAAAGCCAAGACGAATAGAAGCAGTTATCAAAGACAATTAACACCATGGTAAAATAAAATTTAAGAGCCGTATAGGCCAACTATTCTGCACTTCGAAAAATGTGTAAATCGTTATTTCGTTGAAGGTAGCTCAACTAGTTTGCGGTTGGGCTAGTATTCACTATTACAAGCCAACTCACTTTCACCGATGAACGATAATGCAAATTTTGAATGCATTCACGGCATAATTCACAAGTATTTACTTGACTTTACAATGAACGAAACAATATAAGTACTTTATTATTTTAACCTACCACAAGCAAATGTTTGACAGATGAATAGATGCGTACATCTTATAGAATTATCATTCACAAAAGGTCGGTTAACATCACGCATTTTATTTAAATAGTTAAAAAAAAATTCTCTGTAGGTATATCCAAAACATCAAAGAATATAAAACTCAATTTTTATCACTATCCGTCAACCACTTTAAAATAGTAAATTCAACAATATATTCTGTTTACTTTCACAAAGTCTCTTTTCACCAATTAAATTAAAATATACTTTCACATTTGATTTAATTAAAAATTTTAGTGTAACATTATTTTTATTTTAATAATTACAAACCATAATTAAACAAACATCTGATTATTTTCAAAATATACAACACCTTAGTTAAAAAAACAAAACAAATAGATCCCTCATTACAAATGAGAAAAAAACATTGACCAAACCTCCAGCTAAATGTCCACACTTTATTCCAAGTGATGTATAATCACTTTTTTCTACTATTGTTGCAAGTAGTTGCCTAATCCAGCTAACAAAACTAAAACATGACATTGTTTTTCCGAAAACAACGTATTTAAATCAAGCATCAATAAATCGTACAAATTAAATTCGATAAATAATCCAACAAAAAATCTGCTTAGTTCAATTTTAATACCACATCGACCACGCAACGCCACCACCTTAGTTTTCTTTAACCTATAAATATATTTTTATCTCACAAGCAATTATTTTGCCCAGAAATTTAATTTTAATTCCACTACAAATACACACACACCTCCTCGCTCCACCATTATACATAGATATTATGTAGTTTTGTATATTTAACAGTTTTAAATAAAATAAAATAAATCCTTTATAAGGTTGATGGCATACAACAAAAAAACACATTTGCTTTGTTGGCCTTGCACTTTCAGTTTCACCCAACATTGTAATCATAGAAAATGAGTGCAGCGTCCGTTTAGCGAGCGTGGTGGTGCGGCACAAAGCTGCCCAACTCGGATAGTCTCTAAAACTGACCAAAAATATCAATTAGCCCCATCTGGTGGTGATACTGGTCAGTGCATAAATTCAACCCATATTTCCCAAACAAAAATTTCATTACACTAAACATAATCATCAGCATCAGCATCAGCATCACACGAAAACTACATACATATACAAGAGCAACATGTTATAGGCGAGAGTGTGGTTTTTTGGGGAACGAGGATAGGAATAAATTCCCACGAAGGACTCCCTTTCGGTCTGACTATAAAATTATGTCCGAAATTCTATTTTCGGGTCACATCTAAAGGTGGGGTAGAATCATTATTGTGTGCATAGTATATTGTTAATATGGACATTGTACCTACTACATATATACATTTTAATGGTAACAAAAGGATAACCGTATTGTTATACGGATCTAGTTTTACTCGTGAATAATCGTTGATAAGGATTTTCTATTTGGGAATGTGTCAGGGTTCTCGTTTGACTGCATTGTGAAACTAATTCGAGTGTGACATTACGATAAGGAACTTATCTAAATTTTTGAACAACATTAATCAGTGAAGCAAGGACTTTTGTTGTTGTTTTTGTTTTGTTGTTCGTTGCACTCATGAAATTACGAAAATGATATTAAAATTAATATAAATAGCTATTTGTGTAGGTATGGAAATGTATAATGAAGGCATACAGAAAAGATCCTTTATGTATGGGATGTTTTGATAAAAACAAAACCAACAATAGGCTATCATGACAGTTCATTAAGTGAGGTCAATGTGGTCTGGTCAGGATATGGTTGTGGTTAAATATAAAATAAAAATAAATAAAATGTAGTTTCTGCTCATTTTGTGTGGTTTTGATTATTAAAAAAAAAAAAACAACAACAACAAAAATTTGAATACACATTTGAAATTCGATTATTTATTTAACTTAACCTCACTGAAATACTAATAATAATAAAAAAATTAAAATAAATAAAGAATCGGATAAAAAGAATGAGTGTGAGATTATTATTTTTGTATTTTTTTTTTTTTTAATTTTCAGTTTCATAGCAAAAAGTTGATAATAATTTATTAAATGGAATAAAAATACAAAAAAAAAAAAACATTGATAAACGCTGGGTGCAGACAAACAATAGGGAGTATATAATGGATCCTTTTTGGGTGGCTTTGGTGGTACGTTGAAGAATGGGAGGAAGTTGATTAATTTCTATGCAATTTATTTCATTGAATTATACATTGTTGTATGTTCTTTTTATTTATTTTTTAATTTTTATTTCGAGTTGAGGCAATTTTAATAAACCCACAAAGCTGTAGATAATTGTAGCTTCTGATGGAACACATTCATTAGTTTATGAGGCTTATTTTTATAATGTATCAATTTGTGTGCCCTTATATATACATATGTATGTAGTTTTGTATATGTAAAGTATTTATATTTTTTAAGTGTTTTGTAATAATTCAGAGAATTTTGATTCATTGAGGATTTATAAAAATATATGTATACAACAATCGCAGGGAATTAAAACATCGATTTTGACACTGTTAATAAATGTTGTGGTTATGACCTATTTAATTATTAAATGAACATCAATTTTATAAGCAGTATCGTTGTCATATTTCATTTGTATATATTATTGCTTCCCAAAAGGATAAGTGAGCTACTTATGGGTAGGTAATCACAATCAGTAGTATATGCAAATAAAATATGATGTGACCTAAGGACAGTGATTAATTTAAATGGAATTCAATTTTTTACTATTATGAGATACATTATGCAGTAGCAGATGTACAATTAAATATTTGTCTAGAGGGGTTGTTTGTTTTTTTATTACTAACAAAATGGCATATGGCAGAAATTCAAATCAAATTATTATTATAATAATTTTAACTATAAACCTGCTATATCATATAGGGCTTAGGCCATTTAAATAACATCAGAATCACACAGGAATAAATAGAATGAAAAGGTATAAAGGGTAGGAGAAGATTTTTGTTCGCACAGTTGATCTCATACAATCCCTTGGGTGGCATCTACTTACTTGAAACTTGGGTATATAGAAAACAATGCTGCCTAGAGTGCCTAGTAGCCACAATACTCAAATTATAGTAAGCCGTTTTTGAAAGGCTATAAGAACGAGTACGATTGATCGTATTTGAAAACAAAATCTCATTTTTAAAATTTTGCATATTCTAAAAAATCAATTAAAAAAATGTTGTGCCATTGAGTTATTACAATATTGAGGTCTTGAGAGAAAAATGAATAAACAGATGGAAAACTCTTTTGTAATTGCCATTGTTTTGTTGTTATTGTTACATTTAGTAAGGACTACATTTAAATGAAATAAAATGCACGACTGGGTCGCACGTACTTGCTCTTATGTTCAAGGTACTGCGGGTTTAAGAAATTTGTATATAAAAACATGGAAATTATGAGGGAAAAATGTAGAACATGAAATACTACATTTAATTTGGCTAAAACAACTCTTTTGACAGCTTTAGATGAAAAAAAGAACGCCATCTTAATTCTTGATTGCATATGATTGAATGGGAAAAAAAAAAAGTTTAAAATCGTTGGAGCGGTTTTTTAAATAATTAATTTTTTAATTTTTAAAATTCTTAAAACATTTTTAGGAAAAAATGTTGATATGCAAATCTAAAGTTATGTATATGCATATAAAAACAAAATCTGAAAAAAAATTGTAAACCCGTTTTTGAGATATTGAATTTTCAAAAAAAAAATTTTAACTTTTTTAAAAATCCAAAAACTTTTTTTTGAAAATTATGATATGCAATATTATTTAATCTTATCCGAAATTTGTATATAAAAAAAATTATCTAAATCAGTTTAGCCGATAACGAGAAAATTCAAAATAAAAAAATACGTTCTATGACAGGTAATATTAATAGTTGCAAAGCAATTTTTGGTAGTAGATCGTACTAATTTTAGTATATAGAAAAAGTTTAATCAAAATCGTAGGAGTCGTTTTTGAGAAAAAAATATTTTCCTTTGCGTTTTTTTAATTTTTGTATGGAAGGTACTGTTATTTTTTCATAAATGTAAATTTTTTTCTAAAAATATTTTAAAGAGTACTAAAAAACTGTTAAGTATCGAGTTTCAAAAAAATCGATCATGTCGTCTTAGAAATATTTGATCTTCCAAACAAAATTTTGAAACATTTTTTAAAAATCAAAAAAAATATTTTTCAAAAATTTTATTACACAAAACTATTCATATTTTTTGAAATCTTTTGTATAAAAAAAATAATTGAAATCGGCTTTACCGTTTTGAAGAAAATCAAAAATTTAAAAAATGGTTCCTTGTGAGGTACCATTAATAACCAATTTGTGAAAAATGGTTTTCCACCCAAAGGAAGCCTTTACTAAAATAAATTTACTGAATTTTGTTTGAGAAAAATTGTCGAGCCGTTTCTGAGAAAAAAGCGATTGTGTAAAATTGACAAGAAAAAATGTATGGCAGGTACCGTTATTTTTAATTCTAAAAAAAAAAATGAAAAAAACGTGTGGGCATAATCACCAAAAACCACTATGTACCAAGTTTGAAGAAAATCCATGGAGCCGTTTAGGCTGTAGACGAGCAGACAGACAGACAGAATTGTGCCACCCACTTTTTTGGTGTTCTCTTTCATCGTAATATCATGTTTGATTGTTATCTCAATTTTTTTTTTTTGCACGAATCCAAAACTTGCCTTATAGTACCTATAATCGCAAGTAAAAATCTCTTAGTAATTGTTATGAATGTCGTCTCCCATAGAACCATTCTTTATTTTCGGTTTTCTTGAATAAATGAGGTTAAATGATTTTGATAATTTCTTTTATACAGAAGTTTCCAAATAGTTCAAATAGTATTGTGAAGCGCGAAAATTTTCAATTGTTTCTATAAATCAGTTTGTATTTCAAATACAACGTGGTCGATTTTTAAGAAACTTGGTTCTTAATGGTTTTTGACACTTTTGAGCATATTTTACTTTTATGCCAAAATAACGGTTCTTTTCATATAAATTTTGTTTAAAAAAAAGATCGTTGAATAAAATCCTATTTTTCCTCTTTTGTCTGTATTCTAAAACTTAATTTTTTTTTTTTGCATAAATAAACACTTGGAACTTGGAAAACAATTTTTCTTAGATACCTATGTTTTGAAAACAAAACAATTTAGTTTTTTTTTTTTTAACAGCTCGAACATACAAAAAAAATTTTCAAATAAATTAATATTTTTTTTAAGAATTCAGGTAGAATTCCATTTCTTTAGCTCTAAGGATGTATTACAAGAGTTATTTTAGCAAGTTTAAGAACGAATTCCATGCTTTTAAACATTTTTCTCATAATATCCATGTTTTTACTTGCGATATAGGTACTATAGGGCAAGTTTTGGATTCGTGCAAAAAAAAAATTTCGAGATAACAATCAAACATGACATTACGATGATAGAGAACACGAAAAAAGTGGGTGGCACAATTCTGTCTGTCTGTCTGTCTGTCTGTCTGTCTGTCTGTCTGTCTGTCTGTCTGTCCGTACCTCAACCTACAGCCTAAACCACTGAAGTGATTTTCTTCAAATTTTGAACTTTAGGTTTTTTTGTAACTCTCCAGAGGGGAAATTGAAATTTTTTTTTTAGCTCAAAAAATAACGGTACTTGCCATACAACCGTTAAAGAAAAGCTTATTTATCTCAAAAACGGCTCCAACGATTTTGATAAAAAAAAATCAATGTATTATTGTAGATATGATATACCTTTTAGTAAGAAAAAAAATCACGAAAAACATTTATTAACGGTACCTGTCATATAACGGTTTTTTTGATTTTTGGTTTTCTCATTAACCGCTCATCCGATTTCAATAAAAATTTTTGCACAAAAGCTTTGTTAGAATATAAATAATACTGCATACCAAAATTTTTGAAAAAATAAATTTTGGATTTTTAAAAAAAGATTCAAAATTTTTTTTTGAAAATTCAATATTTCAAAAACGGGTTGATGAATTGTTTTGAAATATCAGTTTTAAATGTATATTAATATATAATCAAAATTGGCATACCAAATTTTTTTTTGAAAAATGTTACAAACATTTTATATATAAAAAATTAATTTTTAAGAAAACGGCTCCAACGATTTTAAATTTTTTTTTTGCATATATTGATATTTTCTTAAGTAATCAAATGGCATACTTTTTTTTGCGCTCTAAGTTATTTATCAGGCTGTTTAAACAATTAAAAGAACGATTTAAATGCTTTTTATACTTTTTCTATAATTTCTTGAATATTTTTTAAAGTTCCTAAGTCCCACACAACTTTGAACATAAGAGCAAGTACGTGCGATCCAGTCGTGCATTTTATTTATACAGGGTCTCCTGTTAATAATGGATACCTAGCCTTACAACCGTGGCGTAAAGCTGGCCTTAAGACCTTTCAGAAAAAATATAAAAAATATTTCCCATGTAGCTTCTATGTTATGATGGCTTTACAATAAAGTCTTAATATAGGCTATTGACTATGTCATATAAAAAGGAACTAAGAAGTTCATGGGAATTTATTGTAAGAATCATCAAAGGAGTCATTTAAGATGAAAAGATGAGGGTGCACACCCTTTTTGGTTGTTTGCATATAGCTCGAAAACGGAGCAAATTTTCGACATAATTCTGAAACCATTTTTTGTAGAGAATAACATTTACCATCGACATGGATTTGTGAAAAAATAAAAAAAATAAAAAAATGCTTTTTCAGAATTTTTCTTATTTTTGAATATTTATAGCTTCATAAATGAAGAGCTTAGGGACAAAAGGTGACATTCTTTATGTTTTCAGAAATTGAGAAAAAAAAAATTTATGTATGCCCGTCATTTTTATAAATTTTTATTTTCCTTATGTAGGTATGTCACTTAAACAGACTGTACTTTTTGTATTTATTATTTTTTCAGTAGCTTTTGGGATATATTTAATAAAATATTTGTCACCTTTTGATCCAAAACTAAAAAATCGCATTTAAAAATATCACCTTTGGAAACTCCATGTGTTAAAAATGTAAATAAGTAAGTGAATAATTTATATACATATGTGATTGACTTAAAAAATTTAAAATATCACCTTCTGTCCCTTCTGTGCTTTTTCCAATTGAGTTTTCTGTGATGCATATTATTAGGCAATAGATAAAACTTTGACGCTTATTTTCTATAAGATTTCTTCCTCTCCCACCTTCAAATTTTTACAGATTTATAGACAATTATGTCAACAATGCAGTACTTTTTTGGAAGAAACCGTTATTCTCAATTTTGCATTTTGGCACGCTCTCCATACAACAGATAGGCACAGTGTGCGACGCAAAGTGAGGCAAATTTCATAAAAGTTGGAGTCAATTCAGCTGGAAGACGGGAACTTAAAATATTGAACCCACTAAAACACCCATTTTTTGTATGTGTTGGTGTTTGAATACAAGGTATTTGCGGTGTTGTTAATACTTTATGAAATTATCCTTGGATATGTTCTAAGAAAACAAATCATATGTCAAGTGTCCATCTTTTTCCCCATTATGCAGGATAGGGTGTTTCATTTTTCCAAAGATGTGATTTTTGGCTGACTTTGCTCACGCCCCGAGTCTCAGTGATGAAAAAAAAATTTATGCCAAATTTCAAGAAGATTGGATAATATTTAGAGGTTGCGCATTTTGATCACTTTTATCTAAAACTATCGAGTTTTCTAATATTAAAAATTGAAGTGCTTTGTAAGCAAGGGTTTCTCATGCACTTGTTTCATCTTGTGCAGGTTGTGTGTGTCTACACGTACAATTTAAGCTGCAGTGTGTTAATTTATGACATTCCTTTTACAATTCTTTTTAAAATAATTTCTCTTTGAACTGTACCTTCAAACTTCAAGCTTTATACACGGTTTACCAATAAGGGAGGGCAGGTCGATTTTGAAAAGGAATAAAACAGGATGTGTGTGTGGTATTAACGAAATTCTTATTATTTTTTGAAGGTCCTACATGTACGTCTGCTAATGTATGTATGTTGTATAATATGGAATATGACAATGTTCAAAATATCAGCCACGGCTTCGCACAGTGGCATGGATCCGAGGTGTCGAAACTTGAATGCTTTTGCCGCATAGTTCGGGCTGAGCTTGAAGATGGCTTTAATTATTTTGACTTTGAGGGCATCAGTTGATTGCGGCTCATTAGGAAAGACCCGCAACTTCAGAAAACCCCTCGAAAAATTTAATGGGATCATATCGCACGATCTTGGTGGCCACTTCACTTCACCTCCTCGAGAGATAAACCTATCTTACATTTATCGTTTATGTAGAATATCTTTTGTTACATAAGCTGTGTGATACCTACGTAGTGCTGTATTTTTAGAACAATTGATGAAATTTACTACATGGGGTTCACCTGTCTCCTTACCTCTCCCGTAACTATAGCAACAATTTTTTTTTTTTGAAGATCAACCCACCATCAAGGGTGATGGGAGCTACACTTAAAAAAAAAAACATTTTCTCAAAACACATCAAAAAATGTAAAAATCGTATTTTTTTCTACTTTTAAAAAAGTGATCAAAATGTTCAACTTCTAAATATTCTCCAATCTTCTTGAAATTTGGCAAAAATATTTTTTTCGTCAGAGAAACTCGGGGCGTGAGCAAAGTCAGCTAAAATTTTACATTTTATTTTGTGCCTTACAAAATGAAACACCCTAATGCAGGAGTAACAATTTTCTAAAAAATATTTAGTCAAAACGCATACAAAATTATAAAAAAAAACAACGGGAATATCTACGAGTTAAATTATATTCTACTATCTAGGTACATCTTTATTTCAAGACATAAAGAGAGAAAGGCTTTCATTTTATAACCAAATCAAGTTATTTCAATGAATTACTTAAAAAAAAAAAATATATTTTCAATCTCAACGTTTATTATTTTTTTTTAATTATGGATTCTGACTTTTTCCAAAATATTTCTCATTAAATATTTTACCTTGCATCTTAAAATTCAATGCTCTTAGCAGCATCAGTTTGTAGTTACATGTCAAATGGCTTTTGGGGTTTGAGTCTTTGAGAATGATTAAAATTACAAAAACTAGTTTTTTTCCGCATTGTAAGAGCTGCCGTTATTGTTTTCTTGAATTTTATTTTAATTTTGAGTCAATTTTATAGGAAATTGAGGGAAGGATCCAAGCAGTGAGATACATTTTTTAACTTAGAAAAATCTTTGAATGCTTTAGTTTAAACTTATGTGAGGGAATTTTAAATAATGTTTTAAAATTATTTATATTTGACCAGAGTTGATGCCTTGCAAAATTTTGGATACCAATAGCTTAATTTTTTATCAAAGCTTTTTGATGACCAGACTCACTTTTATTGGCTTCAGGAGCCACTATTATTTGTTTCCAATTCATACAAGTCTGAGAAACTTCCCTGGCTGATCATCGCGTTTGTGCCAAATTTCTTACAGCATCATTTTCAGGGTTTGTCAAAAATTACTGCAATAATTTTGTATGTTCCGTTAATGCTTCGAAACAATCGTTTAGATTACGATTATAAAAGTACCCAAGGCTTAGTGTCTTCGATCGCCACCATCGTCGTAGACTGCCGCCTCGGGGCATAACCCCTATGGCCCTGGGGTAAATACGCCATACTGGCCACACATTCATATCAAAACAACTCTTTATAACCAATTTTAATTGTTGAATAATTTCGGAAGGAAATCCATTCCTTTTTTGAAAATAAAATAATGTACAGTAATAAAAACCTCGTTTTTGAACAGAGAATACAAGATAAGTAGTAATAGCATCAATGCGATTCTTACATAAGTTTTCAAATACAAAATCTTTTCATTTGAGGCCTTGAGAACCATATTGGCCTAACTGCAATTTTATAGAAATTGATTTTATTATAAAAATTGAATCCGTATGCATTGAACAATATTCCTGCATTTAAATATTTTGAGTTGACAGCTCCATGCCATAGTTAGATATAGCTCATAGGACTTTTTGCACTAAGAGGCCAAGCACAAAACAATTAAAAGCTTGGGAGTAAGAGTGGCCAATCTGACCAGTTATAACGGTATTTTGAAACATCATTAATACAAAATCAATAACCATTTATTTTTTGATCATATGTTGGTATCAAAAAATCAAAACCATGTTTCTTTATTTTAAAACGACAAGTTTTTGTAATTTTTTAAACTAGAAGTGTTTGAAAATAATCTGTTCCTTACTTTTGTTCTACTGAAAATGATGAAAAATACAGTAAAGCCACTAAGGTACTCACGGCCTCATTTAAAAATATATTGATTTCGACTGTACTCTCAAAACTCCTTTCCTTAGCAACACACACACAGCACACTTAATGATTGATCATGGCAAAATCCATTAAAGGCAGTTTTTTGTTATAACTATCACAATTATGTAAATAAATTTTCAAATACTATTGCAATAGTTCTATATGCGTACCTAAATAATAAGCTAACCTTCTCCCCAAATCAATTCTATTACTCAACCCTTCGTCTTTCTTTGAATTTTTTGATGGCTATAAAGTAATTTATTTTGAACAATTCCTTCTTACAGTCAATATTATTATATGTATATGTTATTCACGGGCTGTACATCAAAAAACCAAAAGATCTTTATTTTATATTTTCTCATTAAAGAAACAAACAATGTGAATATGCATACCACCAAGATAACATCCCAAAAACAAAAAAAAAAAAAAACCCCTTATAATAATGTAATCCAGCTAAATTATCTTTTGTTCCTCTTCAATTAATTAAGTAAATATTTTTCTTAAGCAAATTTTCTCTATAGATAGGTTGGTACTTCTCTATTTTATTGTACTTTTGCTTGCAAAGCACACCAATATATAAAAACACAGCAAAAATAAAATTCAAGGATACAAAAATAAAAATAGCAAAAATAAAGAAACAAACCAAAAAAAAAACCCGAAAGAAAACCTTACCACAAAGTTTACGCACGTTTTCTCTACTACGCGTCTCTTGTTATCCTTGTTTACCTTTCCATTTTTTTGTTCTTATATCCTCTTTATTTTATAAAGGAGAACCCAAAAATACCCAAAACAAGTAGAAAACAAAGAAAATGCAAATTCAAATAATGAACATAAAATAAATTCCAGGATGAGCCCCCAGGAATTTCGAAAGATACCTATATACAGGTTTAAAAAGAAAAAAAAAATGTATAAACATTAATATCTCACTCAATAAGGAAAGTGATTCCAAGTACAATCGTTCGAGGATACGAAGCCAATAAGAAAAAACACACAGGACATCATGTTGAAGATAAATATATATAAATTATCTGCGTAGGTACTATAATATTCTTTTGACGTCTTTATGTTGATGGAATCACTGCTCTAATTAATCGCAACTCATCCTTTCTTAAGATTTCACCGAAAACGACACACAAACGCACACACAATGATTTTCATTAAAGAATTTACGCAAAAGGATACATCTCTTTATTTATCTTTATTTCACAAAAACATAATACATATTTTATTTTTCTTCATTCACTTAAATTTTTAATTTATAATGTAAGGGATTGTTGTCGGTAATTTAATTTAAATTCCACTCGCAAGGATTCATTTAGGATATGATTTTAGATAAGATTCTTTTTTTTTGTTTTTCTCGTTTTTAAATGAAAGTGGGACTTTTTTTTGTTTTGATTCAACACGCATCACTCGCCACTTAATAAAAAAACACAAAATTTCTTTTTAAAAAAGGACATCCACAAGTATAGAGTGGGTGTGCGATATTCAAAGTTTCGCGTGACAGGGTTTCATAACAACAACAAAAACAAACACTTAAACCGGGTAGGCTGCTGTGTTGTATTTCAATAAAAAAAAAGGACAGAGAGACACAAAAGCAATACAAATAAAATAGAAAAAAGAAAAAATAAACACGCGGCAAATAGCAATGACAACAATATATCCTTAAATATCCTTTTTTCTATTCATCCTCTCGCTAATATGAACAACATTATTGTGGTCGTTATTATGTAATCCTTTTTATTGGGATCCTTGCTGCGGAAATGTTAAGGAGACTATAGGAGAAAGGATAAAAGTTATTTGAAGAAGAAATGGATGGTGTTTTGGAAGGATATTCGATGACACTGTCAAACGATATGTTGTGATGACAAGTACTTTTCTCACTTACAGCTGATTGCGGTGGCAATGGGGCAACAACAAGGGCGCCGCCGATTTAAGTGCTTACATGATATATAGGATGTGTATGAAATGGCAAAAATCTTTCTTAAGAAATGAAATAACACATATGTGTATCGCATGATCCTTAGAATCCATCTTGTGCAAACTAGTATAAAAGGATCAAAGAAGGGCGAAGTTCTTTGCTTTGTTAAATTTAAAAATGAACAAAATAAATAAAAATAAAATTCTGGGAATCCTGGAAACCTATCTAAGTTGAATATACAGCTCAAAAGGGATTTTTTTCTATTACCGATTTCTCAAGAATTCCTACTTCGGAGATACATTTTTTTAGCAAGGACTTGAAATGGCATGCACACGATAAATCCTTTTTATTTACTTTTTTTATTTTTTTTTCGAATACACGTTTATGCTGGTATAATCCCCGAAACGAGAAATTATTCACGATTCGGATTTGACTCGACGAAGCCGATGACGACGAATATACGACGACGGCGGCTATGTACTCCCTCGTATCGGATGAACCACGATTCATAAAATTCACACGAAGACTGAATTCCAGAATAATTTTTATCTCGTGCCATCGGCATCCAGGAGGGAGGCAGCATATAGATGTTGTTGGATTTCTGTTGGATGCTGTGCTGGCTTTTGTGAGATATTGCGTCAAGGGAAATTCTTCACCGAATATCATCGTGTGGGGGGGAAATTTTCTCTCTTTCTCTTCGAATCTTGGTGATACTTTCTCTAAATTTAGAGCACTGTTTTGTTCTTGTGGAACCTAAGTCGCTGATTAACGAGGGGGTGGAGTGGATGCTGATGGAGTTCTTTTTGGCTGCAACTTTTCTGAGAGAGTGATTTTGTGTATGATTTTGGAGCAGAACACGTGTTTTTGATCTCTTATACTTTTCGAAGAGAAAAGTCTAGAGAGAAAATACTATTTGGCGCATATTGTCAAATGCGAAAGTGAGAAACGAGACTGGGTTATAAAAGTTAAGGTTAGGGTTGGTGTCTTGGTGTGATGGGCTTAGGTAGGTATATTTTTATATTTCTTTTCTGTGAGAGATAAATTCAATAATTAGGGAAGAAAATTGGGTAAGTAGATGTGATTTACATTCACATTGGCCCTGAAAAAAATATTGTTTTTTTGTTGTTGTTGTTGCTTGCATATTAATCGGTTAGTGATATAAATTGGTTGGAAGTACCTATTTATTTTATCATTTATTTTTGGCAAAAGGCTTAGACTTTTTCCTAACGCTAAGCCTTTTAGGATATCCCTTTTGTTTTTGTTTATAGAAAAATGCTTTTAATATCACGGATAAGTTTATGAATAATTAGAATTAATTTTCAATGAGTTGATTTAAGCTGGTGAGAGTATGAGAACAAACAAATAAAATGCTTGTAAGAATGTAGACAGAATTATGTTTTTTTTATTTTTAATGAATACCTATAATACTTTAAATGGGAGTTCTTTTTATAGATTTTTTGTTTATGTTGATTTAGGATGTTGGTGTGGTGGGCTTTTAATGGGTTGCTTTTTGGTTTATTCAACAATTAGGTTATTTGTGTTGGTGAGACAGAGTGTTTTAGGGATTACAATTTACTTATTTGAACTTTTTTTTTGTAATTCAAGGATGACACTTAAGTAATTATTAATAATGTGCTTGATGGCAATTTTAGAGTGAGAACAATTTTTTTTTTAGAAAATTTTTGGGTCGAAGATTTAATTAGATTTAATTGGTTTGAATAGAACATAACAGAAAGTTGAGTAGGAAGGTTCCTTCTTGTTATGAATATGAATTTTCAGTGAAATAATTTTTTTTTTTTAGAAAATTGTATTTTCTTATACCTATGTATTTAGAAGAAGTTTTGTTTTTATTTGCAATGTATGTTTGTAGGTACAGGGTGGTTCACATAAGAAGCGATAAACAGCAAGAGTGTGTACCTAGATTAAATTGAACCAAGAAGAATATCTTAGAGAAGGGGGTGAGATAATTTTTTAATAAAATTGATATAAAATAAAACAAACAAATTTTAAAAAAAACAGGGAAATCTACTGCCGTGTTAAGAAGAAAAAACATATAAGTATCTGACTTTTTGGTTGTTTTGAGTTAGGGCCAGTTTTGACATCTTTGATATATGTTAACTATTTTATTCTTTAAAAATAAGAGCCCTAACTTGCTTTTGTTATGGTTAAAAACGCTTTAGAAAAATGACTTTTGGGTTAAGAACCAAGCTATTTTTAAGAATTATTGACTAATCAGCACATTTTTTTTCCATACAAAAAAGTGACTACCATACAACCATTTGTAGATCTGACAAAAAATCTAAGACAAAATATTATTTACTTATAGATACCTACTACAGAAAAACGTTAATCAACAAGGCAAACAAATTCAAAAATGTATTTACCTAGGTACCTCAAAATGCCAAAATAAAAAGTATAATTTTAAATTTGAATTATTAAAATTTCTAGCATTATTTTTTTTAGAAAATTTAAAAAGTTCTTAGGTATAGGCCGTCATTTCTTTTTTGAAACTGGTACAAAATGCGTGATTTTAAAGAAAGAAAACAACTACACACAATATAAAATTACATTTATCATTATATATGTAGGTACATATGTATTATGTATATGTCTTTGTAGGCTTCATGGTAGTACGTGTTAATGCATTTGCGTCAATCTCTATTATTAACTAATTACTAAGCATACCCTAAGTGGAGTCCTGTAGTTTCATTTGCGGGTCAGAGAACATAAAAAGGGAGTTAAAGATCTTTGAACTCGTGAAGCCACCTTCGGTACCTATTTATGTACGGCATAAGTATAAAGTTAGGAAATCACTGACAGTAATTTTAAATAAATATTTAACAAAATCACCGTACAAAGCTGTCAATAAGTTCATAGGTTTCAAGAAAACTCACTGTTTGGGTTCTTTGTCCCACTCAAGCAACTCCATTTGGTGACATTTGATTTCAAATGATTTTAAAGTGCCTTTCATATGATCTGAGTTTTGATATTTCTTTCACATGAGTGGTCGCCGACAAACCCGAAAAGTCATACAAAATAAACCAATAAAATGGGTGCTAAAAAATTTGAGGTTAAATTCGAGCAAATTTTTCATTCGCAGATTTGTGGAATGCGTTCAGATGTTGTGGATTGCGAATAAGTGTTTGACAGTTCACAGAAAATATCTCGGTGGTCGCGAAGAAAATATAAAAAAAAGCTAAATTTAAAAATATAAACAAATTTTTGTTTGTGTTTTCTTTTTAAGATTGTAGATAGGGTCGTTTATTCACGTTGTCGAAAAGTTTTTTAAACACGAATTTGTTGATATTTGCACTTGGAATTGCCGAAACAAATTTATTCGCATTCGCAGTTCGCAACTCATTTGAAAGGCACTTTACTCACTTTTGTGGTCCTATGTAGCACTCACACAAACTCAGTTACTCTGCTTGAATATATTAAGTTGCCAGAAAGGAACTCGAATCTGCGAGGTCAGCAAAATTCTATCGGGCTACGTATTTGAGATATTCCCGTTATAAAATTGAAAAATCCGTTTGCTTGCTATTTTAAAATTTGTATTGTACAATAGAATAAGAAGAAAATTTGAAAAGAAATTCTTGTGATTAAGTGGAGTGACTGGATATAATTCAAGTTAAAAGTTCAAGTGAGCTCACTTGCACTTTTTACTTGAGTTGTATTGTAACGTGAGGTTAATTGTTTCAACAAAATTTTTAATGATTTCTGAAAAAAATAGTTTTTTTTCCTTAAAATCAGTTTAAATCTTCTCAATACCTCTTCTCTTCTCGGAGAAATCTTCAGTCAATTGGAGGCCTTTCATTTATGACATAAAGATACAATGTAAAGGAGAATGGACAAATATTTCTGGGAGCTAGTCCATTTCTCAATAGGAATGTGCCATATATCGTTGAAAAGGTTGCTGTGAGTACATCATTTCATTATGTAGCCGCTGAGCTCCAAACCATTGTGTTCACGAGATATTGGGTGAATCTGCTTTTTATTAAAGTGTTATTTAAATTCAAAAAATTAAGTGACTTATGGCCAGTTTCACAAAAGGCTTTTATTTATTTAAAAAGCCATTTAGCCTTTAAATCAGTGATTCCGAACCTTTTCTATTCTATGCCCCACCAAAGCTTTTCCAAAATTCTTATGTCCCCCCAACAATATATTCAAACAATTTTTTAACACTCAAAAATTTTAATGTCCATTAAAAACCTTGAATTAATACATATAACGAAGAAATCACTAAAATCAGAAATTTTTTTCTTTTAAATCCGGTGATAAATTTTCTAGATGATCAAAAATTTCGTTTAAAACGGTAGCAGTCACTTCACATTTTTGGAACCAAAGAAACCTGTCAAAATGTGTGTTGTCAATATATGACATATCAATAAGGGTAGCGAAACCAAATATCTTCGTTTTTGGTTTCCATAAGAGTTTTAGTTTCATGAAAATATCGACTAAATAACTCACAAATACCTTACTATCGACCAGCGACAAACCACTTAAGAGAACCAAAGAGTTCCACAAATCTTTTTAAAATAGTCTCAAGAGCCATCTTATTTCATTGTTAAGTATAAGTCCCTCATGAACTTCATTATGTTTTAGTTTTTTACAAAATAGCAGGAAAAAAAGTTCACAATTTGGCACAAACGAACGTTTAAATTGAACAAGCCGAGATGGAGCCTGAACTGTTTTCGAAAATTAAGAAGATTTTAAAAATTGTTAACTAAAAGCTCGTTTTTGTCTCATTAAATTAAGCCATTCCAGTAAACAACAGCTGATATTTTGCTGTCAGAATAATTGTCCCTAATCTATTATGCTTTTTCACTTTTTCTTATACACTTCACATGTGCGAGAGAAACAACCTTTTTCTTTGTATCCAGAGGAAAACTCAGTTAAATTAAAATATCCCTTTTCTAGTTACATTGGTGAAACTGAAAAACTTTAAATGTCTGATAAAACTTAGAAGGAGTTTAGATAAAAGCTATTTTAGTGTTTGTTTATGAAATTGGCCATTAGTCCTCGAAAACAAAATAAGAACATCACGAAAAATCCATAAGCCCAACACAATGAAATATGGGTTGGAGTCGAAATCCCGGAAGTCGAAATACCGCGTGTCAAAATCCCTAAAATCAAAATCCCGCCGATCAAAATCCCACCGCAGACCGCACCAAATCCCGCCGTTTCTACTATGTACAATGCGACATCGCATCATTAATTCTCTCTAATTTGGACTCGGCAAAAAACTGTAGGTCTCCTCCATTCCTGCCAATAAAACGCACACAGGAATAGTTGAGAGTTGTAAGTGACTAGGCTCTGGTTCTCCACGAGCTGTTGCGCCACCCAATTTATTTATTTATTTATTTTTTGTGGTGGGTCCGATGGAGAAGTGGCTGAGCGAGGAGATTTTGGAGGTAAGTCTGGAACTGGGAAAAAGGAACAAGTTAGTTTTATTTTAAATAACTTTTTCCTAAATTTTGTTTATGGTGATAGGTCAGATGGAGTAGGGTCTGAAGTAAGAAGTTTTGGAGGTGGGTCTGGAACTGAACAAAAGAACAACTTTTCTTATAACTTTTATAGATTATTTTGGTAGTGAGACCGATGGAGTAGGGTATGATAGAGGAGGTTCTGGAAGTGACCTGGAACTGGACAAAGGAACAATATTTTCATACTAATTCTTTCATAGATTTTTGTTTAGTGTTGGGTCTGATGGAGTTGGGCCTGACGAAGGAGGTTCTGGAACTTGACAAAGGAATGAATTTTCTGAGAAACTTATGAAATACAAAACTTTTTCATTGATATTTGTTTTACACTTTAGGAAAAAAAACAAACAATTTTTTCAATTAAATTTTTCTTACAAATAAAAAAAATAATTGTTTAGCAGACACCAAAATAGTTCTTTGGGTGGCCGCTTCGCGGTTCGCAGGAATTGAACTCCCTTTTTTGGACCCTTTGTCCCGTGCACGACACCCCGTTGCTTTGCTGCGGGGATAAAAGGTCATCTGGCAGGTGCCCATGCGCCATGCCAACAATTGTCTTGGACCATATAAGAAAATTGGAAGAAAAATTCTTCTTTTTTAATTTTTCAAAAATTGAAAAAAAATTGAGAAAAGCTTAGATATAATCTTTAACCGAAATTTCAAAAAAAATTATCGTTCATATTTTGAGAAAATTAAAAAAAAAAAGTTAAAAAAAGTTGTATTTTTCATTGAAATTTTCAAAAAACAAAAATTTTTTCATTCATATTTCGAAGAAAGACCAAATTTCTATAAACTTTAATTGTTTTTCTAAATTTTGCATCGAGAAAAGTGTACATGTTCTTATAATTTCTTCAAAAAAAAAAACCAATTCTCTCCACAACACAGACTCACCCCTAAAATTCTGTTTTTCAAGATCCCGACAGTAATAATCCCGCTTTTAAAAACCCCGTCCCATAAACCCGTTTTTACGAATTCATAATAAAATAAAATGCCAGATGATTATCTTTCGAATAAGGTAAATTTGAAGTCGATTTTAAAAGGATAGTAACAAATGGGATTATAGATAAAAACAAGATTACAAGAATCGGCATTATAAACGCGGGATTATAAAAAAGCGGGGCTATAGTAAACGTGATTATAAAAAGCGGATTTAAAAAAAACAGGATAGTAAAATGTGGGATATCCTTATAAGAAACTATTTTCCTTCAATGCAGCATGAATGAATGGAAGCAGAAAAGACTTTATGAAACTCTGAAACCATTTTTAAAGAAAACTTTTCGATTTAGTGAATCGAAGAAGAAGAATAAGAACACAAACAATAACAGAATTACTATTTTTGTTTTTGTGGACTGTATTGATTTAGTGAATCTCAAAATAGTGAACTATCTACAATAGTGTACACACAAAATTTTATATAAAATGTATTTTGTGTGAAAATGTCTTGCATTTAAATTTTTTTTGAGAAAACTGAGGAATTTTAAACCTAAAATAAATCCTTCACATCGAACAAAATGTGCATTTTGGATCAAATTCACCACTAGAAAGCCTATTAAAACTCCCGTTGAAAAAGTAAACAATCTCGATTTTTATTACTTCACTATATCAAGCGTCTACTGTATCAATGTCAATTTATTTTTTTTTGTGAAATTACAAATTAAATTAAGAAAAAAATTTAACTCATTTAAAACAAAAAAAAACCTGGGAGATCCTTTTGAAAAATTTAATTTCGATCCCGTTGATAGCGAGAAAGCTTAAAATAAAAAAACTTCTATTTTTAAGTTCCTTTAAAACCGACTTAGTTCAAAATTTCTGAAAAAAATTTTATCGAAATCGTAGAAGTCGTTTTCGAGAAAAATTTAAAATCATTTAATGATTTTTTTAACATTTGCCTGGTAGGTAAAATAATTAGCTATTTTAGGATAAAACATTTTTTTTTTAAATCTCCTTGAAAGTGTCAAAAACACGCTACGTAACCCCATAAGATGAAATCCATAAGGGCACTACATTGGGGGCGGTCATTTGATTTTACTACATCATAATTCGCTTAGTTATAAAACAATTTCCAAACTAGTTTATAGATCAATAAAAGTGTTTGACCAGTTATGTTGCTTGTGTCTTCATTTGTATTAATTTTTCATCACGTTTAATAATTACAGCTCTTTGATAATTAGGTTGATCACAAGAGCCGACACCCTTGGAAATGTGAAAAATATTCAATCTCCATAAAAATATCCTTTCAAAGCCTACGAATTTGCTGAGATTTTCCTTATATCCTTAAAGCTCCAAAATATCCCCTTTACAGATTCAGCTTCTCTCTTGATAGCTCTACTTGATGGCTCTCACTCAGCGAAAAATCCATTTTACTCTCTTTCAATGCAGTATTATTGGAGTTTATCTCTCAGTTCAGTGATGAGATGATGGCCTAAATATGTCCATGACACTGAACCGAGAGAATGGGGCGAACAACCCCGAACAACAAACAATAAACGGCATTCAAGATTCAACCCAATTTATTTTGGGTGGTGGGAGTCGTTGCCTGCTGCTTTTGTTTGTGAAGCGCCTTACTGAGCCTCGTCTGCAACTGCCGTGCGCCATGCCACATCACCGGGGTAGTCTCGTTGTACAGTTTTTTGTTTTTGTTGTTGTTGTTTAACAGTGCGTTGTGGTGTAAGCTCCAACGACTGACCTTAACCAAGCAAAGGTTCATTGCGTGAAGTATACAAAAGGACACAAACGTGTCATTAAGGGTATGGTGTTAAACAAGCTTAGACTGCACTAGATATTTATATCTTAGAAAAGTATATCCTTTGAAATGACCATAAGGAAAGAAAGTGCTCTTTCAAAAGTATGTATGTAGGTTAGGTTAGGTCTGATTGTTATACTACAAGAACATTTTTTCTATTATTATTTTCTTCGTATAACTTCAGTTTGGAATTTCATTTCAACTTGAACTATTTGAGTGTCCTTTTTTACTATGAAAAATTATTTTCCTTAGAATCTAGTGAGAGTGTCTTTTTTTCTTCTCCAAGAGTGTATGATTAATTGCATATCGATTCGCCCTTTCAACAAACACGATTGGGGAGAAGGTCCTTTGTGGTTTCTTCCTCTTATGCACATTTAGGAAATGTTTGTGGTGATTATGGTTAAGTTGGCTTTTCCATCTGCAACAATATAACTACCTTTAGTTGGTCATTTTATAAGAACATATACATCTATACAAACGTGGAGACAGGATTATAAAGGGTAGAGGTGAGGTTGAAGGAGTAACAAATATATATGAAAATACTTGGAGAACTTTGCTGTTTGATTTATATGAGTAAATTATGATTTATGAATGTTTGATTTATTTAGAAGAATGTTCTTTATAAAATAGAGAATGTATAGGTATTGGGTATTCTTTTTCTTCTTCTTTAGACTCCTTATAGGTATATATTGTAGGTATTAAGTAAGACTATAAATTCTTCTCAAATTGACAAGTGAAGACAGATTTAACCATAAATGTCAATGAAACCAACAGAGGAGGCGATTGCAAGACAAAAAACAATATACATCTGACCAAGTGAAATAAATTCAACTTAATAGAAGTAAAGGAACCCATCACAAGACAAAAAAAGATTTCCATATCAACCCACATTAAAATTCCCAAAGCATATTTGGGCAAGTGCGTTTAAGTTTTATAAATTGGTCAAAAGTTGATTTTCTTTAATGAGCTTTAACATTTTTTCAAGGTCACAAGAAATTATTTTTTGCACTTCATTTGGGTAATTTACAAAAAAAAAAACAAGTAGGTACGCCATTGGAAAGATTACTTAAAAGGTCAGGCAATTTTGGTAATTTGAGTGTTGTAAGTTCTAATTTTGAAGGGACTAAGTGCCAATTTTATTATTAAGAGATAGGTATATGCAAAAACATAATGCTATGCACTTTGATTGTAATTTCATAAAAATATTTATATTGATTTTTTAGACTTACAACCCTTCAATTGTTCAGCCATGATTTTTTTTGATTTTTTTGCTGTATACATTTCTAAAATGTTGTACCTACTGCTTTTCTGCTAAAATTTTCAAATGGAAGGTCAAACCCTATCCTGCAATCCAAACCAAATTTGGTTCTTGGTCTTCCTCAGTTAATACAAATATTCACTTCCAAAGTGATTTTACTGATTCACTCTGGGCAACAAATGTTGGCTTTGTAACGGTATTGCTGATGCAAAGTAACTTTTCTTGTAGTTTTTGATGCGCTTAATTCGAAAATCAGCATGAAAAAATTAAATTAGCTCTCGTTTGTGAAAAAACGATTTATGAAGTTTTTTTCACAAAAATAAAATAAATAAAAAAAAAATAATTTGTTACAATTTTTTATTTTAAGTTTCAAAAATTGAACCTGCCACATAACCTGGAGGAGATACGCCCTCTTCCGATGTTTTGTTAGGTTATGACACAACACATACGCCCGATTATTTTGATCATCTTTAGGAAACTGCAATTCAAAGTGTGATCCATATAGGAGAACTAAGATTTAGGTCTTATGCATGGATCTGTATTCAGGATGACTACACGAGTAAATATTAATTGAAATTGTACATGACACTTTTTCAATGTTGCCCAGTGATCTGCCTCCAACTACCTTGTTTAAAGTTTTTGGATGGTGATATTTCCCCAACCAAGTTTTGATAGAGGTTGTTCCGTTGTTGTAAAATCTATAAATAGATTTTCAATCTATGTTTAATCTATAAATAGATTTTTAAGGGTTATCCAAATCTGAAAACTTAAACCCTCTCTGGTATATGGTTTGCGAAACATACTCATCCAAAGTCATATTACAATATTTCCATTTAGCCGTCGTGGAAGTGGATACATATATATTTCCGCATACAGGTCTTTTAAAATGGTTGCGGTTTCCAGTGCTGAATTAGAAATTAACAGATCTTTCCAAATATGTAAAAATATGTCATTAAAAAGAGCGTGTACCTTCTCATATCTTGACATCTAGTGCCCTTTTAGATGGAATACTTTTTGCGAATAACATTTATGATTACCGTTGATTGAAATTTTATTTATTTCACAGCTTGTTGTCGAGCCAACTCAAATCCCTCTCTGACGTTGCAGGTCAACCCGGGAACACTCTAGACTTTTTTCTTACCTTTGACCCTGATAAATACACTATTAGTGTATCATCGCCTCTAGGCACGTCAGACCATTGTGTCATATCTGCAAATTTCTCGTGCCAACAAAATCCAGTTAAAGAACAAAGCCCAAAGAGAACCGTTTGGCAATACGAGAAAGCCAACTGGGACGGTCTCAATGATTTCTTCAGAAACTTTAACTGGTCACTATGCTTTCCAGATAGTGACGTAGACTCCAGCGCAGATATGCTCACAAATTTAATTCTTCACGGGATGAGAAATTTTATTCTGAATAGGATAAAGTCTATCAAACCAAAAGAAAATTCATAGTATCATCCGAGCTGTAAAGAAGTTATCAGGGTTAGAGATGTAAGTTTCCGTTGTTATAAAGCCAACCCAACTGAGGAAAATCGGAATAAGTTAAATCAAGCTAGGGACACCTGTAACGCCCATATTCAAAGAACCAAATTTTTGCATGACCAAAAATTACGGCAAAAAATACTACAATGTTTCGAAGGTAGTAAAAATTGTTGGTAATTTGTTAATAACATTCGGAATACTACTTCATCTTCGGTTCCAACGCTCGTCTTCAATAACACTCCCTACGTCAGCTCAGTAGATAAAGCCAATTTGCTTGCAGCATAGTTAGCTGTTAATTCGACGCTGCCAGAGATCCTTAAAGATCTTGATATACACAAATCTGCTGGCCCGGATAGTATCCCTCCTATTGTTTTGAAGAGGTGTTCTTCCACACTGGCAAAGCTACTACGTAAGCTTTTCCATCTGTCCTACTCTACAGCTCTCTTCCCAAGTGGATAGAAAACAACATTTGTCCAGCCTGTCCCTAAAAAAGGTGAATCTTCTTCATCCACTAATTATCGCCCAATTGCACTTACGTCCCTTCTTTCCTAGGTCATGGAAACGCTGATAAACTATCAACTTTCTCGAAGAACGAAAGCTTCTTAATGAAAAGCAGTACCGCTTTCTTAGCAATAGGTCCACTGGTGATCTGATGGTATATCTCACCAAACAGTGGAACAAATCTTTACATCGTTTTGGAGAAAGTAAGATTGTTGCACTTGATATTTCAAAAGCGTTTGATAGAGTTTGGCATGAAACTCTCTTATCGAAATGCGTGCATTTGGTATCGATGAATTTCTTCCTCGCTTGATTAGAAACTACGTTTCGGACCGGTCAATACAAGTTGTATTGGATGCTTTCAAATCTGACATTCATAAAATAAATGCTGGTGTGCCCCAGGGCTCCGTTTTGTCTCCGACTCTCTTTTTTATTTTCATCAACGTGGAATCCAAAATCGCTTAGAATTTGCTGCTTCAAAAACTCAATGCTGTCTCCTGTCGTTAAAGCGTGGAACCCGCCTCCTATGCTGCTATCCATGAGCGGCACTTGCATCGAAGAAACCGAACAGCTTTCAGTCCTCGGTATGTGCATCACAGATCACCTTCTACGGAGTGACCACATATTTGACGTCGCTAAAAACGCTGCTAAGTGTTTGGGATGCAAGAAATTTGTCTCCCCTTCTGATCTGGTTACAACCTATAAGGCCTTCATCCGACCTAAGCTTGAGTACAACTCCCACATCATGGGCAGGTGCTCCCATAGCTCACTTGAATCTCTTGGATAGAGTCCAAAATAGGGCCTTTAAAATGATAGGTGATTCAACAATAACCCAATCAATAAAATCTTTGAAACACCGTCGCAGGGTTTCATGTCTCTCATTATTTTATCACTATTTTTATAAACAGTGTATTAGTGAAATAGCCAGTTGCATTCCTCCAATAAAACAATTGAACCGTAATATTCGCGCTTTTGGGAATGCTCATCAGTTTACCCTTGAGCCCAACTTCGGACGTACTGTCAAGTTCAGAAATTCTTTCTTTAGCCGCACAACAAGAATGTGGAATGCTTTACCAGTCAAGAATCATAAGAATCAAACACACATAAGAACTTGTATCTTAAATTTTCCACAGCATCAAAAAACTGTTAGGTTCCTGTTTAAAAATCAGACAAGAATTAATGATTCTTGAGTTTATAGTAATTTCGTGCAAACATTAAAGGGAGGGTGTTATGTTCTTTGGGTTACTCTCAAATGACCGACAGACAAAATATCGACAACTCAAAAAGTCGACTGGTTAAAATGTCGATTTATATTTTATATCAATTTTCTGTAGGTATAGAAAAAATACCGACAAGTCGATATTTTTCTCGACTTATAACAGGGCAGTCGACTTGTACGCTCGACATTTCAAACTGTCGATATTTTAAAAAATCGGTAAAAACAAATTCGTTATTTTAGCTTACAGAAAAGTCGATAAAAGTCGACATTTTAACCAGTCTACATTTTTTTGTCGGTCATTCGTATGTAACCCAATTTCTTTTTTAAGTTCTTAGTTTGTAATGTTGTGTAGACATTATTATTTATTCCTTGTAAGAATTGCTTTTCGATTTTTTTTCTGTTATTCATTTTTATTTTTATTTAAGTAGATTAAGTAGCTTCTTATGAAGCCTAACAGGCTACCTATGTCTATGTTTGTTAAATCCCTCGGATCATTGAAGTAGAAATCTCCAGCATGGAGTTTTCGCCAATGAGAATCAATTTTGCCTCTTCCTCCATCCATACCGCTTCTTCCAAAATCGATAAAGAATACGCCAATACGCATTGCGTGCTTGCTTCTAAGACAGAGTCCGGTTATGACACCTATCATGGATGAGCAATCTGCTTAGAAATATATCAAACACTTAGACTGCTTTAAATCCATTACTGGCCAGATTTGTTTTGTTGCCAAGTAAGCGGTTATATTGTGCCACCTTATAAGGTTTATTCTCTCTAAAGTTTAAAGCATCTTGCTTCAGCATAAGCTTACATATGTAGCGATGGGAAATACCTATATCTGCCTTACAAGGTACAAGAGGTAGAGTTGTTCGACTTTAAGCGAGCTCATTAGCCTTACAACTACCATTTAGATGATTGCAAGAATAAACAGTCTTAATCGAAGTGTTGCCATATGAACTATTTCATTTTCCATGTTGAAACCTGAATGATGGTTGGAGATTTAAAAATGTTGAACAAAAAACAAGTATACGCCCTGTTGATCAAGCAATTGTAAGAGTACCTACGTGTTCTTATGCTTTTTGAAAGATGGAAATATAACTTCATAAATACATAGTGCACAATGTACATACATACCTATATCGTTATGTATTTCAAACAGAAAAGAGTGTATATGACTCTTTTGTTAGTTTCAAACTGAAAATGAAAAATTAAAGCGATCTAAGCACATGAAATCCGTTTCTAAAATAACCATATCTTAATAATTAACTTAAAATTATGTTCAAATTAAAGGGGTTTTTCTGCCTAGTAAACGAAGACATCTGCTGCTTAAATTACTACTTTAACGTCTGCTGATTATATTTGAATTTTTATGGAATTTCTTAAAATATTTAAACAAATTTTGGTATGCAATTTTAAATTCTATATTTATTTGCAGATCAAAATTCAATATCCAAAAAAAAAATATTATACCGGGTTTAAGATATCGAATTTTCAAAAAAGAAATTTTATTTTACACAAATATGTAGTAGGTACTTTTTTGAAAGTTTAAAATTTAAAATTTATTTTAAATTATTATTGCAAGAGTAGTATAGTAATAGTGACCCTGTATAAAATTTATTTTTATTCAGTAGTAGAGAGTTCTAACTGTAGTACACTAAACACATAACTCTCACATTTAAGGAAGTGCTTTCATACCATAACCTGTTTACATAAGTCTGTTGGATCTTATTCAAAAGCGTACTATAACGGAAACATTCGCATCTCTTAAACATTGACGTACGATTTTATGTTTTGCCTTATTTTATCGCTTTTTTATAAACAGTGTTAAACAATTGCATTCCTTTCTTAAGAAATTCCACTGTAATTCTCGCACTTCTATGAATAAACATCAGTTAACCCTTGAACTTAATTTTGGGCGCACTGTTAAGAACAGATCCTTTTTTTAGCTGCATACGAATATCGATTGCTTAGCCCAGCTCTATTTTTCCCACATATCAGAGTTTCAAAATCAATGTACATTGGTATCTCTTTTTGTAAGTACTTCCTTGTTTTCCAAATGCTCGCCCTGTGTTCTAACATTTTAAGGGTAGTCACAACCCCTTCAGAGAGCACATAGTACTAAAAAATATATAGGTATCTTATAAAAATCGTAGGAGCTATTTTTGAGGAAAGTGAGATTTGTTTGAAGGATTTTTGACATCATTTGTACATATGTTAGTTATTCCGTTATTTTTGATTAAATTATCATATTTTCTTCAAATACTCTGAAAATAAATCAAAATCAAAATTTAAAACAAAAATTGTTCTTTGGAAGGTACTATTTATAACCATTTAATGAAATTAGTTCTTATTGAATGTAATTTATTTTAGAAATATATGTGGAGATGTTATTGAGAAAAATAAGTTTTTATTAAATTAAAAAAAAATGAATTGCAATTTCTAAAAAAACAAATGATCCAAAAAAGCTTTGAACCATTGGATTAAGGCTTTCAAGATTGACTTGGAACAGAAAGACAAACAGATTGTTTCATCATTTTTGTATGTAGAAAGTGTACAAACAATTTTAACTTCAAGTGCACTTTCAATAAAAAGTTTTGTGTCAGTTTTACTATCATTATGACGTCAAAAAAATGAATTCATTCTATTCTTTTAATCGATGTCAATTCTTATTACAACTTTTGGTATAAGTTATGCTTATGATAGATTTAGGGCAAAATGAAATTTCCGCTTTTTTTTGTTGCCAACTAGGAATTTTCTTGTAAAATATACCAAACAAAATTATGAGCACATAGGTGGGAAGTAGACAAGAAAAAATTCCTACCGGAGGTGGGTAATATCTTCCCCCGCTTTGAATGAAGTGGCAATTTAATAAAATAAATAGAAAAAAATTAATTAAGAAATAATGGAAAGCCAGACGTCCATTCTTACTCTTTGTTTTCAAATTGAGTTTTTTTGATGAACAGTTTTGCCAAAAAACTGTTTAAAACTAAACATTTTAAAGAACATATATTTTTTTTCTATTTTTTTTTTTTTTTTGAAAACAGTTTTTGCTGAAATTGTTCATTCAAAGAACTTTCATTAGAAACTAGCTGACCCAGTGAACTTCGTACCACCTAAAATTGATCTGGCCCTTAGCCTTTGATAACTGACTTTGAATTCCAAGTCATTAAGATCGACAATATTGGCCACACTGTGTAGGTAAATGTATAGGTAAATGTACATACGTAAATGAAACTGAGGTAACAACGTTTTTTTGTTTAACTTTCCGGCGCGTGAACAAACAAAGAAGATTGCTTTTCTACACGCGAACACGTGACATACAGTTGTCTATGTGAGAAACACGGAAACTCCAAATGTATGCTGCAAACTTCTAACGACAGCCCTTGTGATTTATTATTTTTCATTGCAAACGCCAGGCGCACGGGAAATCGCAGCCCTTTGGATTCAAATGGCAAAGTCCGTTGAAAGCATCGGGATGCGCGGAATCGAAACATCATTTTCTTCATACTTTCAGTTAATTATCGTCGCCTCGATGACGTTATTCATAATCTTTTTCACAGCCAGTCGCATTCCATTACAATCAAAATCTCTTAACGTTCTGCCTCCAACGACCTTTTGTTAGCCATCGTACATTCGTCCTAAACAATCAATTTGCATATCTTAAAAATCTTGGCCATTGCGTTATTTTTGGCGATGTTGCAAGTTGGTGCTTCATTAATTTGCATGTTTAATGGAAATTTTACTGTAGATTGTGCCATCGATAAACAAATGTCTACTACATATAATGGTCAATGCCTCATTGTACATTTCTGCTTTCACTTGTAATTTTGTATTTGAAGTTTGGTTTCGTCCTTATAGGTCTGTTTTTTATCGTGAAATTTCTTGCAAATTTTCACAAATTTTCACAAAATCTCACAAATTCCTGTTTACCTCAAAAAAGTTGCATCGAGAGCGCAATGAGAAAGCAAATAATTTCAACTACTGTCAATAATCGTGGTGGTCAGTGCCTGTCACAGCATTGCCACTAAACTGAAAACTTTCCGAAGTATGTTTTCAAAAAAAAACAATGCAGTATATTCAGTTTTCTTACAGAAGATCTGCATATTCCAATTTTTTAGTTTTATTTTCCAAAATAGAAGAACAAAAAAGAAATTCAAAATAGCATAATATTATTAACTATGCTGTCACGATTGTTATCAAAGCAAGCCAATAGCCGGACGCGCGCCGCCCGTAAGAATAGAAATGAAAAATTAGGGGACTTAATTTTGGTGCATGATAATTTACTTTTCCGAAAAATAAAAGTGCAGTATTGCAATCATGGCAAAGTGGCACCGCCGTTTATTCACAAAAATGACGTTTGTTAACTTTTTCCAAATTTCCACAACTCTGAGAGAATTGTCCCCTCTTTTCCAAATTTGACAGGTTAAACACATTTTTATGGAAAAAGATATCAAACAAACCTTATATTTGGCCCATAAATCTTTCGGATTCGTACGGTAACATGTTGTTAATAATCACAAATAATGTTCAAACTTGATGCGGTGATGCAGATATGGCGGAATCTTTAAGCATTGTCCCAATGTGAATCGTTTTCGAGCAACTTTAAGAGTTGATACGCCTCACGGGACGGATAATCGCACACCAGATGTCCATTAACGGTTCTCAATTGTTGAAATGAAGTTGAACAACAAATATGCACCAGCAACATTCGAAGATTGTAACATTCGTCATTATTGGGATGCACGCAGATTCCTTGGTTAATCGAACCTAGGATATTAAAAATTCTACATATATATACATTACATACATACATATGTATGTACATTAGGGTGGTCCTTATTTGTATGGAGGAAAAACATTTTTTTTGTTTTTACTGAGCACCATTTTTTTTTGTTCTTCTACATTAAAAAAGTGCACAAAAAATTTGATACTAATCGGATTGTATTAACACTTGCCGCAATGAGTGTGTGAAATGAAAATTCATAAAACCGACCAAAACCGGGGGCTATTAAAAATTTGATTTGCAGAATAAATAAAGTGCGCTTTCGAATCTGTTACCTACTCTTACTTCGAAACAAACAAAAAATAAAAGGCACGACTGGGTCGCATGTTCTTGCTCAAAAAGTTCAATTTGTTTGGAAATTAAGAATTTTTAAAAATATTGGAGTAATTATACAAAAAATTTTAGAATTTTTATCGAAATCGTTTGAGCTGTTTTTAAGATAAATAAGGTTTTTCATAACGGTTGTATAGCAAGTACCGTTATTTTTGGAGCTAAGAAAGTATTTAAATAGGCCCTAACTCTTAAAGGAGCATCAACTTTAAGCTCAATGCGGCACGTGTTAACGTCATTTAAAAAAATAAAAAAAAATAGGGTAGTGTCTTAAGATGTCAATGAACAAAAAAACGGGTGCTCAAAAGTTTTTAAAATAAGGACCACCCTAATGTACATACATTCATATTTTATTATTTGAAAGATTTGCTTTCAAACTCAATTGATTTATTTATTTTGTTTATATCAAACAGGCACTCATATTGCGTTTTTGCACGTTGCTGGCAAACCGGAAATCGATTTAGACCAAACTTCATTTAAACACTCACCGGTTCATACCAAACATTTCCTGAAAAAAATCATCCAAATTGGTTAAACCGTTTTCGAGTTTTTGCAGGACTAACGCACAACGATTGATTTTTATATATAAGATGAAGATAAACTATAAAAATAGACTTTTGGATTTCCAAAAAGCTACAAAACATTACTGTAAGCGTTGTCGTTGTTTTTTATTTAGTTTATTTCTTTTTTATGCAATTATTTTATTTTATTACTCCTCCCGTCCAAATTGGGGGAGATATTACACACCTCCCATAGTTTTTTTTGGGTTCTTCCCACTTACATGCTTTGAATTTTTTTGGCAGATTTTACGTGAATTTTCTAGCGTGCAAAAAAAGGGGGAAATTAAATTTACCCCTTTCAGACAGACAAAGCCTGAATAAATTATTAAGTCATATTGAAATTCTTTATAGTTGATTTTAAGAGAACTTGAAATTGTAACAATAATTCTAAACTTTGAAATCCAAATTTTATTCAATTTACTCGATAGTGGTGATTGTAACGTGTTTTTTATTATTACAAATTATTTATATATTTATTTGTTTAAATGTACATTTCGAAAGCAATGCCTTCCATCGTCAGTACTGACTATTTTGTTGCTTCTTTAAAAGGTATCCTTCAAATCACTAAACTCACCCCATAGCTTTACTCTCCTTGTGGTGTAGTCAAGGAAAAACAAAGCTGGATTTTGTTTGTGATTTAATAAACCGAATCATAACTAAGTCAATAATAATTGAAGTTTCTTTGGTTACCTGAGGCACATCAGTCAGCCAGCATCACATCATTATTAAAGATATCAATTTTCGATGATAGGATATCCTTAATTCAGAAAACAAACAAACCCAAGGTGACGGGCGTAGTTAGGTGGATATTTTCACTAAAAAAAAATCATCCCAACACTATGACTCCCCCTGAGTTCTAAAACGAATGATTGCTTTTGTCCCCTTACAGTAAAATAAAATAGTTAAACATGATTTTCCGTTTGATTGCTTAAATTTTATTTTTATTTTGAAAATTCAATTCAGGTGAACAAATATATATGAAAATAAAATAAAAAAACAAAAAAGTTTAGACATAAAATAGAATTTTGATAAAATATAATTGAATTATGGCCTTTATATAGGTACATCAAATGAAAACGTAATAGGGTGTTGTTATTTCGAAAAACTAATTTGATTACAATATTTGCTTAACGTTTAATTGCAAATATGAATAAATAAAGCGAAAATAAAACTTTCTGAAAAAAACTATTCCAATTTTATTTTCTATCGAAATACGTTTTCTGAAAACCAATTGAAAATAAAATATTTCAAATAAAAAAAAAGAACGGGACCATTCGGGTTACAAATTTAAATTTGGGCTAATGCGCTTAACTTTTTGAGTTATTTCCAAAACAAGGATTAACTTTGAACTGGAAAAATGGCCTAAAAAGCAACAGATTGTGATTGTAATAGCAGTTTGCGGAAGAGTACACATTTGGGATACGTATATAACGGGTGATTTTTTAAGAGGTTTAGAACTTTAAAAAAAAAAAAACACAAAAAATTCGAAAAAATGAATGAAATATTTATTTGAATCGATAGTTTGAACCTTGCAATTTAATGTTTAAAGATAATTTCATGCAAATGTTGACCGCGGCTGCGTCTCAGGTAGCCCATCCGCTGAGTCCAATTTTGGCATACTCTTTCACACATATCGGCCGGTATCTCACGAATGAATGCATGGATGTTGGCTTCCAGTGCGTCAATCGAAGCGGGCTTGTCCCTATAGACATTAGCCTTGACATAACCCCACAAAAAATAATCTAATGGTGTCAAATCGCACGATCTAGGCGGCCAATTGACCGGCCCGAAACGTGAAATTAACTGTTCACCAAACTCGCCTCGAAATTGAGCCATTGTTTCGCGTGCTGTGTGGCATGTGGCACCGTCTTGTTGAAACCACATATCATGCAAGTCAAGAACTTCCATTTCGGGCAAAAAAAAGTTTGTTATCATCGCTCCAAACAGTGGCTTTTTCGGGATGCATTGGTAGCTGTTGCAATGCTTCTGGCTGATCTTCACTCCAAATGCGGCAATTATGCTTATTTACGTACCCATTCAACCAAAAATGAGCCTCATCGCTGAACACAATTTTTCGATAAAAAAGCGGATCCTCGGCCAGCTTTCCAAGAGCCCATGCACCAAAAATTCGGCGTTGTGGTAGGTCGGCTGGCTTTAGTTCTTGCACCAGCTGTATCTTAAAAGGCTTTACGCCCAAATCCTTCCGCAAAATTTTCCACGTAGTGCTGTAACAAAGGCCTAACTGCTGGGAACGGCGCCGAATCGACATTTCGCGGTCTTCTGTCACACTAGCTGATACGGCCGCAATATTTTCTTCACTACGCACAGTACGTAAACGTGTTGGTGGTTTAATGTCCAACAAAGTAAATTTGGTGCGAAATTTGGTCACAATCTTCCGAATAGACTGCTCAGAAGGTCGAGAATGCCGACCATAAAATGGAAGCAGCGCGCGATGAACATTTCGAACCGAGCACGAATTTTGATAGTAAAATTCAATAATTTGCAAGCGTTGTTCATTTGTAAGACGATCCATGGTTAAATTGCAAACCAAACTGAAGCTGTTTGACAGTGACACAAGGTACTAAACACACGTCAGCTGTCAAAACCAGTGTTGCCAAAACCAAACCAGCTAAAAAATCACCCGTTAGATTACTCATAACCCCTTTAAAAGAATGAATGTAGCTGCAGCTTGTAGCAAGACTTGAATTTTGTTTATCTTCTGCCACACCATATATTTCTTGCTACATTTACAGCTTCTCATTGTGGCACTGTACACTATTTTTGAATCTTTCTACTTTGACAGTACTTCACGCCACAAATACAGCTACACCATTCTGTCCGGGAAGTAAGGATTACAGCGAAAGCTCCAATAAGCGGACACTCATCGTCCCCTATTTTTTGTCCAGCTATTAGAGAGGTTCGGTTAAGAGAAAGGTTGCCAACTTGCAACTTGTTTAACTTGGCATCGCAAAATGAAACTACTGCAAAAATAAGAGCAGTAGAATATTTACATTGCCGGAATGCGGTAGTGTCTGGTTATTAGAGCTTTGCGTATAGCGTCCGTTTTACAGAGATTTTTCCTGGATTTGCTTATGTTTTGAAAATATCAAACCGAAACTATGCTGAAAACAAATCCAGTAGATTTTTCCTTTTCATTCGTTGATACAAAAACTACCCCTTAAAAAAATTAAATTTCTATTTTTGTTGAGACGTTTTCTGTTTGAAATGAGTGAGAAAAAGTGTCCGCGTCCGTTTAAAGGAGTGTCCATTTATATGAACGCAATTTGTATGAGAAATTCCTGAAAGAATTTGATTCCCGAAAATATGTCCGCTTAAGAGAATTTTCCGCTTATCGGAGATTTTCACAAGGAGAGCTTCCACTGTACCTATATACATATATGAAAGATATGGATAACAGTTACGCTACGGATAATAGATACGGAATGTGATTACTGATATTGATTATCGAGTACTGATATGGATTACGGATATGATTGGAGATATGGATACGGATTGCGGATACGTAAATGGTTAGCGAATACTTATGCGGATAAGAGATTTGGATAACAGATACGTTTTACGGATAAAAACGGAATGCAGTTACGGATATTGACTATTGAGTACGGATACGGATTACGGATATGATGGGAGATAAGGATACGGATTACGGATGAGTATACGGTTAGTGATTACTAATTCGGATGCAAGATATGGATAACAGATACGTGCTACGGTTAATAGATATTGATTATCGAGAACGGATACGGACTTCGAATATGGATGACAAAAACGGATAATGTATGCAATTAAAGATAAGGATAGGGATAAAGGCTAATGTTTTAAAATTACAAAACAAATTATTTAACGGAATATGAAGTTTTCATACGGATACGGATTGCAGATAAAGATATGAGTACGTATTATGGACACGTGTATGATGGATTACAGACTAAAGTTACAGAAGACAGACTCAGAATATGTATAAGGCTTACTAATATGGTTACCATACCAACTACAAATCTGATATTCCAATAACGGGCTTAGGATAAGGATATGGATTGCAAAAAAAGAATACGGATATGGATATAAGAACGTATTTCAGACACGTATATGGATTACGGATTAAGGTACACGGATTCAGAATACGTATACGGATTACTTACACGGTTAAGAGATACGGATACATATAACAGATACCTACAGACTTCAAATATGGATACAGATTGTGGATAACAACTGCCAATACGGATTACAAATAACGGGTTTCAGGAGAGGATAAGGATATGCATTACGAATATGGAATACGGATTCGGATTATGGATATGAATTATGGAAACGAATCACTATAAATAGACTGGTGAATACGAATAATGGATAAGAGATACGGATATGCATCTTGAATATGGATACGGATAACGGAAACGGATTACTTATACAGATTATAGAGTGCGGTTAACAGACGTACTACGAATAGTTTCAACTAACGGATATGGAATATGAATAACTGATATGGATTACAGACTTTGGACTTCGCTGCAGTTGGTCACAATTGCCTTAAACAAATATGTATTTCTTTTCGAATAATTCAGTTCATGACTTTTTGAGTTGTGAGCTGATTTAATCAGCGAACATAACTTATGGCGTTTTTCTATTTTACCTCAGAGCAGATCAGATCAGATTCAAAACACAAAAATAATTGAATCAGAGGGCTCAGATAATAAAATTTTCAATTTCTGAATCTGATCTGATCTGCTCTGAGTTAAAAAAGAAAAACGCCATTAGTTACTAAATTAACTCATCACGCAAACTCAGCACATTATACGAAATATTTATAGTCTTTTCTTTCTTTTTTTATTGCTAAATGTTTTCACAAGCAGCTTTTCGAAAAAATAAAATCCATAACTGTCAGCAGGTAGGTTGTTGTTGCTAATGGCAAAACAATTAATTCTTTTAATTCGCAATGATATTGCGTAAGTTGCAGCTTTAAAGCTTACTTCTTTGTAGAATGGTTATATTCAGATACGACAATAAAAGCACAGTTTCCTTCTTCTTTTATAATAAAATACGTACATTTTTCGCTTTATCTCATTAAATAAGACAGGAAATGGATCTTTGTTCTTTAACCTCAATGACTTTTGGATCTTGTTGCTGATATAATGATTTATAATGAAACCATGAAAGTCAAACCTTATTTATAACCTATTCAATTCTATTACCTATACTTCAAAAAGATTTGTATAATAAACATAAAAAAGTCCTCAAGTACACTCTACAGATCCTATTATCCTCCTTTTACCTATTTATTAAAAACAAAAACTTCCTTCTTTTCACTCTGATGCAGAAAAAAAAAACAAAAAACCTATATAATAAATTAATTGCTTCTCCAACCATCTGGGCTAAAACCGTACTTGTCTAATCATAAACGTTGTCTTTATCCAATAAACTTCTTCGTCCTTATGGTTTGCACCGAAGAAGATTTCTTCGGTTTTCAGCTAGACATAGGTACATAAATTAGACGAGATACACCTACACAATCCTGGAGTAGATACATAAATATTTAAATTAAAGTCATCCCTTGCACCTGCGGTAAACAAATCAAATACCATCATCATGGCATGCTTCTGATGGAGTAAAAAAGAAGATGAAGCAAAAGAAGCACCTGTGCCTAATTCAGTCATAAAATCCCGGAAACAGAACTTCAATTCAATTAAAACTTTCACCTAGAGAATGAAACAATAAACTAAGAACATGCCCCCAAAAAATTGATGCGCTGAAGAACGACCCACCGAAACCGGAAGGATGACGACAACGACGACGTAGAATTCTCAAATATTTAATCCTGTCCTGGGCTTGTTTTATCTAGAAATCTTTTCCGCTCCACTGCAAAGTACCCCCTGCCCCTACCTCTAGGCTTTGTTCATCTGAAAATATAAAGAAAATTTTAATTTATTCAGAAAAAAAAGTTATAAACACTCGACCACAGATTCTATAGTTCCTATAATAACTTTATTATCATGTGATTCGATGATCAGGACTTTACTCATACACAACACACACATACATACATATTTATACAATTTAATGCAAATCAAGAATTTTCCAATTTTCGTGTGGTTCACCCTCTTAGCTGAAGTCAATTTATGCATTCAGCTCTGGAATGCTGAATTCAGCAGCCATTGAAGCATTCAGCATTCAAACTACTTGGTAAAGAGTACTTCCTGTGGTGGCGGTTGCTGAGTAGCTGTGAAACTACTTAAATATGCATTTCCTTTCTGATGCACATTTTTAGTGCGATGGCCATGGAATGAAAGTCCTACTTAAATGTCATCAGCAAAAATATTTCGGAAATACGTTGTAAGCACATTATCAGCAAATGTAAGCACATTGTCAATGTGTGCAGCAGCACTTTAAGTTCACAGCCGGAAATCAATTTACAACAAAATGCCATCTCACCCAAGTCCAAGGGTATGGTTGATAAGGGAGCTGTGGAGGGAGGAGGGGTGATTGACGATGGCGATGGCGTTTTGCTTTTAGTTGAGTTGAGATTGAGAGGCAGCAAGTGACCGCAGTACAAACTGAAAATCCTTGCAGTAAATTGCCATGATTAAGGGCTCGTGTAACAATGGAGGTCATTGAATGAACCAGACAGAGAATTGGTCGTTGCGGTTGTTGAAGCGTATTCTCAAGAGTGGAAGTGATTGGTCAGCAACACTCACTTATCATATAGTAGTGATGTGTGGTTGAAGGTTTCACAAGCTGCCAGTGTCACCAACATCATGAAATCAATATGCACTTTTATTCCAACAACGGTAGATAATGCTAATATTATACCTAAGCTAAAGAAGATGATGGTTTAAGAAAGATCCGCTTGCAGTACTGTGTGTTAAAGAATTTTTTCTCGAAGATTAATGGATTAATTTTTCGATTGGAATTATTCCTATAAAATGAAGTCAACTTAATATTTAAAAATTAAATTGGAATTTTTTCAAAAGGATAATTTAAAAGGTTCATTTGATTATAAGCTAGAAGTTAGTAGTTATTAAGATTAAACTGGAACGAGCTTAAACTGATCTTTTATTCAGTTATGCAAATTAAAGGTGTTTAGCCGCTACCCTGCCCACGTTGCTACTGCAGCGTCTCTTAAAAGTCTGTCTTATAATACAAACAATTTAGTGAAATCAAACGTTTTTCTTTCTTGGGATGAATGCACGCCATTCAGGCTATAAGGATTGTAGTAAAGTATAGAGCCTTAGTAGTGTTCTCCTTCGACACAACAGGCACATGGTCTTTAGCTCTATTTTCTTTAAGGTCAATCATCATCATGTGTTACAATTACAACAGTGTACGTTTGCCTTCGAGTCCTACTTTTCTAACTGATGTTGTATATAATCGCAACCCAGCCCCACCTTCTAAAACCACTTCAATGTGTCTCCCTTCCAGCCTTGTCTCGAACCTGAATTCAGTAATGGTAGATCTCAGGTTGTTCCATCCCGGTTGTCCAGTAGTGATTTTTGTGTGGACTTTTTGTGACGTTGGCTTCAGCCGCTTCTAACCTATGTCAGCGAAGAAGGAAGCTGCATTCCCTCCAATAGAATAAATGTTAACCGTCCAAGGTTTATATCATACAGAGATACCTTGGTTCAGTTTGTCGTTGCTCAATTTCCATTCTTCAAATTTGCTGGTTTCGGTGGCGTTGATGTTCCCTAATAGCTTCTTTGACAAAAAACAGAAGTCCAGTGGGAATAAGTTCGCTTTTATATAAATGAATAATTCCGTTGCTAGCGGTTGAATTGCAGTTTGGTGCAAATTCTGAGAATATTCGAAAGCCAAACCCGGTTGTCCATTTGTGGAAAACCCAGCCCTTTCGTGTTATATGAGTTTCTTGAGTGGAGGTTATGTGTTACATCAACTCATAGAACTGGATTCCCAGGTACTATGTGCTATGTACATTTTCCTGGTATTGTAGATAGGAAAGGTTCGGTTAATGGGCTGCCGGTGGATCTTGTAACCATCATACACTGAAATCAATGTAGTTCCGATACTCTAGGGTTTGTGACATGGAATGAAACCTATGATAAATTACATGTCAATTAAAGCCTTTTAATAGTGTTGATGAGTTTCAGCAAGCTATAACCTAAGAAGTCGGTGGGTATTTCTTGTCATTGAAAAAATGTCTGTCATCTCATAATCACCTGGTTGAGGAGAGGAAGATGCCTTTTAAAGGTGATCTTTCCATTAATACCACTTGAGAAATCATCCATTCACCAGGCCCGTATTAGGAGCATGTGGCTCCTTGCAACGTCTTCTAGATGAGTTTGATGGGTTAGTGGTTGGTGTATGTGTCCCTGTCCGTTCGTTTGGTCGGTATTGCTGAATGAGTTGAAGAGGCTCTCCCTATCATTAAGAGGATTTTAGCAATCTTAGGGAAAGGTGGCCCCATCACATCACTAAAACGCTCGTGTTCACCGTAGAGACGACAGTAGCTGGTGTAAAAGTGCGATGCCAATTCTCCATTTACTACCGCTTATACAAGAAACATGAGCGTCGTTCAGCTGTTTTCTTTCATTCTAACATTGTCACTGACGCTCGTATTCATGGCAAAAGCAAAAGTAGCTGGTGTCGGTATAGGCGAGGTGCCCATTCACCGTTCACAGCCGCTCCTTTAAGATACACTTGCGACGTTCAATTTTCGTTTGTTCTCTCATTTGACTACGGTTGGAGAAGTTTCCAATCTCGTCATTGGGTTTTTGATAGAGCTTTAAAATTTCCAAGCCATTTGATAGCGTTAACAAATTTCATCAGGTGTATGCTTGGAATGTCAGCGAGACTTTTTAAGAAGTCGTTGTCGTCTCACTAGGAGCCTGCTTCTTATGTGGTATAATGCAGGGCAGTGACACAGGTAGAAAGGTAAGGAGTATCTTCGTGTACCTCTACGTCACCAAATCCCCTGCATAAGTCATCCAGACTGAGTTTCATCTTTTTCTTGTGGTATGATTGTAACCGATGGCTCCACGAGAAGAGATAGAGACTTTTTACTCAGTTTGATGATGTTGTCGGTTTTTGTTTGTTAAAGCCAGGCCATCATTTTCTGGTTAAAATACAGGTATCGAGCAAGCTCCATTGCTTGATGGCCGTAGCTGGAACTTGGAACCTGAACTTTTGTTTCTGGCTGATTAAGATCAAAAGTTGATCCTATTCTCGCCAGCTTGTCAACGCTTTCATAACCTGGAACACCACTGTGAACAGGAATCCAGCAGAACTTTATGTTGAACTAGTGTACCAGGAACCCTTAGCAAATTATACAAGCTTCTATTTGATCTTAATGGCAGAAATCGCTTTTATTGCCGCTTGGCTATCAATGAAAAAGATGACATCAGCTTGTGGAATTCCCATCATTGAGACGGTATTGTACCTAGATAAGAAGTGTGGAGGTGTCAGAACTAGGTTTCTGCACTTTGCTGTTGTGCAAATGCTTCTGCCCATTTTGAGTCTCTAAAGTAGACCAGTTCTGATTAGGAGTTGTTGATACGGATGCCGGGCTTCTTTGAAGAACTTAAAGAGTTTGCAAATGAGGGCTTCAATTTTCCGGATGACTAAAAGTGATGGCATTGATGTTGTAGAGAAAGTGAGTGAGTGAGTGAGATACGAAAGAGGAGCTTCTCGCATTCCCTTGGAATTGGTTGCTCAAAGGTCAAAATGGTGTAGAGAAATAGTTCATGTTTCGAGCCCTGAAATACTCAAGCTCTGATGATGCTATTCACTGCTGATGTGTATAGATTTTCAATTGCAAGCAGAAATTCCTGTAAGAAAGAAAAGTAAACAAATTTCGATAAGATCAATGGAAAAGCGTTGTAAATGAAATTTATTGATTAGAGCTTCTAGGCTCATTCTTATTCTATCGAACGCCTTATCTGGCTTAAAATATGTATGTAACGGTGACTTAATGGCTATTAATAAGGACAATGATCGCACATGTTTAAGCTTCTAAGAGAGGATGCAGTGTAATATGGTTTTAACAGTAGCTGAACTGAATGTCTGGTGGAAGGTGGGTTTTGTTATGAGCAAATTGCTTAAAAAAAACTTTAGTGTGTAAAATTTCACTGTTTATCAACTAGCAACTATCATTTTGACAAACGCAAGGTAGTTGTTGTTAAAAAAATTTCAAAGTTATAGTTTAGCCCTTGGCTGTGACTGGATTTGAGGAGGCGATGCCATATCATTCAAGCTATCCTGATCAAAGACCGGTGTAAAATAGAAACTGAGTGAAAATCGATAAGCTTCCTTGGACTAGTATACAAAGAAAAGTTCAGTGTAATTGGTAAAGCAATAATCCAGCATGGATATTGATATGATCCATGGTTTCGGTAAAACGATAGAAGGTAACGCATCCAATCATAGGTAAGGTCTTCTATGCATACTTAAAGGTTCTTCATAGTTGGTAGTTTTAATCAAAACAGCATTTTTTGGCTTTTTTGCTTAAAACCCACTTTAATATAATGACTTTGAGACTTTTTACAAAGAATGGCTATATTTTTTGTCCAAGCAGAGGACAAGTAAATTTTAATAACCAAATTTTCTTTACTCTTTGTAAAATTGCCACTAAATAGAGTAAGATTTCTTGATGTTATGTCTTACCCGCCTTCATTGCTATTCAACCTAATTTGTTTTGTGTATTGTGAAATAGTATGAGGAAGTTTGACGTCTGGCGACTACAGCCGCAAGAAATTGCCAAGTCCTTTTCCGATCGAGTCTCTCAAGCCCTCTTAAATAATCATTTGCCGCCAACTGCAAATATCGAGAACCAGTAGAGAAATTGCCAGGAAGCCATCAGAGATGCCGCCTCTGATGTGCTGGGCCTCGCACGACCACCACAGCGAAACCCCTGGTTCGACGAAGAATGCTGGCAAGAACATGCAGCCAAGCAGCAGGCATACAAAGCGGCGTTGCATAGAAGGACCAGAGCTGCTCACGAGCTCTACGAGCAGAAGAGGCGAGAGGAACACAAGCCTTTAGAAGGAAAAAGAAAGAGCATGAGAAGCGGGCAATCGAGGAATAGGAGGGATGAAATTGCAGGAATTAAGTTCGGAAGTTTTACCAAAAGGTAAAAAGAATTTCCGTCCAATGAAGCTGCTGGAGCTGATGGCCATGCGGCTGAGCTATAAAAAGCGGCTGTCGATGAATTGGTTAGGAGTATGCACCAGCTCATCAGTAAAATATGGTCGGAGGAAAGCATGCCCGATGAATGGAACCTCAGCATTGTTTGCCCGATCTTCAAAAAAGGCGATCCTCTGGACTGCACCAACTACAGAGGCATCTGTCTTCTTAATATCGCCTACAAGTTCTTCTCTGCCGTGCTTTGTGAACGTCTGAAGCCATTCGTCAACAACCTGATAGGTCCATATGTGTGGGAAGTCCACCATCGACCAAATATTCGCTCTACGGCAGATCTTGGAATAAAACCCATGCATTTCAAATCGATACCCACCACCTTTTCATCGATTTCAAGGCCGCATATGACAGCATCTATAGAGACGAGCTATATAGAGCAATGTCTAGTTTTGGCATCCCTGCCAAACTCGTCCGTTTGTGCAGGATGACGATGGAGAATGCACGCTGCTCCATCAAGGTTGGCAAAGACCTCACCGTCACCTTTGATGTCAAAAAAAGTTCTTGGTAAGGCGACGCGCTGTCATGCGACTTCTTCAACATCGTTCTTGAAAGAATAGTGCAAAACTCGCACTTCAACACTAGAGACACAATCTTTTAAAAAGTCCATCCAATTACTCGCTTACTCTGACGACATTGACATAATCGGACGAACAAAGCGTGATGTCAGTGGTGCTTTTGTGAGCATTGAGAAGGAAGCCAAGAAGATGGGTCTAACGGTGAATGAAAGCAAAACAAAATATATGCTGTCCACAAGAAAGGACATCCAACACCAACGTCTCGGACAGAACTTCACTATAGACAGCTATAATTTTGAGGTAGTCAGAGACTTTGTCTACCTAGGATCCGCTATAAACTCAGCGAACGACACCAGCGCTGAGATCAAACGAAGAATTACTCTTGCCAATCGCTGTTTCTTTGGGCTAAGAGGGCAATTGAGGAGCAAAGCCCTCTCTCGAGCAACTAAACTGTCCCTGTACATAGGCACCCGGAGGGGGGGGGCAAGGGGGGGCATTTGCCCCCCCCCCGGCTCTGGACAATACCACACAACTGAGAAATTTTTCATTTTTTTCTTTGAATTTTAACAAATACTTTGCCTTCTCTCCATGATTTGCCCCCCCCTTGGCTCTGGATCATACTAAATGTACCTGAAAATATCCTTAGTTTCGATATTGTTGGAAAATATGGATATTTTCTTTACAGCTTCTTTATTGAGTTCATGTTTGCCCCCCCCTGGCATTCCCACATTTTTGCATGCATTTTTTTACTATGAATTTTAAGAACAACCTATGTACTTGTCTTTTTTGTCAGGGTTCATGATTTGCCCCCTCCTGGCTCTGGATCATGCCAAATGTATCTGAAATTATCCTTAGTTTCGATATATTTGGATATTAAAGTTTCTTTATTGAGTTCATGATTTACCCCCCTGGCATTACCACGCAACTTGCATTTTTTACTTTGAATTTTAACAAATACCTACTTGCTTTTTTTGTCTTTGAAGATAAGAAATTAATCTAGTTAAATCTTCCTAGGACAAATAGTTTTACAAATCAAACTAACCTATTCTTATATTGAACTGAATGAAACAGTTCTTCACTCTTTGACACAAATTTAACATTCTATATCACTGCCACTCCAAAAGAAATAAAATGCACGACTGGATCACACGTACTTGCTCTTATGTTCAAGACACTGCGGGTTTAAGAAAATTGTGTATAAAAACATTTAAATTATGAGAGAAAAATTTAGAGAAGCATGAAATACGTCATTTAAATTGGCTAAAACAACTCTTTTGACAGTTTGAGGTGGAAAAAAAGAATGCTGTCTTCATTCTTGATGAAATATGATTGTATGGGAAAAAAAATGTAAAATCGTTGGAGCGGTTTTTTAAAAAATAATTTTTTTATATATAAAATTCTTAAAACATTTTAAAGAACAAATTTTGGTATGCAAATCTAGAGTATATATTTCTGTGTTTATAAAAACAATATTTAAAAAATTGTCAACCCGTTTTTGATATCGAATTTTCAAAAAAAAAAATTGAAACTTTTTTTAAAAATTCAAAAACTTTTTCTTTGAAAATTTTGATATGCAATATTATTTAATTTTATCTTAAATTTGTACATAAAAAATTCATCTAAATCCGTTTGGCCGATAACGAGAAAATTCAAAATAAAAAAAACGTTCTATGACAGGTACTATTAATAATTGCTAAGTGCAAAATTTTGTAATTTTTGCTAGCTTTTTTCAATGGAACACATCAAACTGCTTTCCCATGTAAAATGTATATCTACTCGCACATTAGAGCATGTGGAGTTGGTAGAACTAGATAAGGGTTTTCATCTACTTACTCACAAGTACTTTGCCACCTCCAAAGGAAAACGGCTGTTGTTATAATTCACATCTATTCTTCAACACGAAATGAAATTACAAATACAACAATGTACACAAATGGGTTTTTGGAGGGTGAAGCGTACAAGGGATTGGCTTCTTTACCTATTTGATATTCTCTGCTTCTCACCCTGGAACTGAAAGTTGCTAGCAACTCAGTTTCCTCGTGTGAAAGGGGCCTATAGTGCCGGAGAATTTATTATTTTTTTTATGGTCGGCTTACACTTAAAAAAAATATATATATTTACCTCAGCATACATTTTAATTTTTCTTACCCCGAGGCCACACGGCCTCACTCATTTGTTCACTAACACATAAACCCAAGCAACTTGCTCATCAACTGGCTTGGAATTTTTGAAGCCAGTAGTGAAGCAAGTGGAATGCAAGTGGAAAGCAAGTGGGAGGCAAGTGGAATGCAAATTACGAATTTGACAAGCAGTGTATGTAGCCAACTTGGTTGTCAGTACTTGCCTCCGGGTAAATGTTCTAGGTTATTCATAAACGTAGTAAAGTTGTAAACTGGGTAAATCTGTCAAATTTTCCATACAAGTTTTGACAGATGTATGTATGAACACCCATTTTTTCTCAAGAAAATGGAAAAGTACCTACTATATCTTCGTTGTTGTGTTGTCTTGAAAGATTTCAATGAAATTGACACAGCACACAGGTGATGGCTCATACAGAATTAAAAAAGAAAACATATTTTCAAAACAGGGTGCTTTAAAAGATGTCAACTTTGTTGTTCATTGAGTGATTTCAATAAAATTGATAGGATAGCTGAGACAGAATTATAACAGAAACGAATATTTTCAAAACGGTGTTTCAAAAAATGGCACCATCATCACCACGACATGTGGCAATTTCGTTGAAATCACTCAATTAGATTTCATTGAAATCTATTAAGGTCAAAGGATTTCGAAACTTTTTTTCCTTTTGTAAAATTACATTTTTATTTCTTATTTCAAAGATTCGGGAATGGATCTTCAATAACTCTCGCACAATAAATTCGGAACGAACCATATTTTATATATCCACATCCTAGCATTTTTGGTTCGATCGTGAAAATGAATTTTGTTTTACATAAGAAGGTTTTATAATACAAATTCTATATACTACTGAAATAAATCAGCCAAGTAGAAGACTTAGCATTAAGGATTGGACTTGTTGAATTATTGATTCAAAATAGCTTTTTATGGCCTTTAGTCCTACAAATTGGCGTTTCGTTCGGCTTACTCACTTGAACTCATCAGTGACATAGTGAGGGCCTTGTCATACGCAATTTGTATTAAGTTCAGTTCAACTTACATGAATTTTTCAACGAAAATTCACTGTAAACTATATCCAACAAGATTAAAATTCGTAATCATTAAGCTGGAAGTTTTTTTGCCCGGGGCCAGGCATAGTTTCTATATAAGAAGGTTTTATAATACAAATCCTATATAATACTGAAATAAATTAAGTTTTTTTAGTCGAATCAAAAATAACATTCCCTTTTGACTTTTTCATGAGTGAACGAATGATATTTTATTGTTCTATGAACCTTGCTTTTTATACAAAAACTTCCAAAAAAATGCTTGTGTGGTTAAATAAGTGCCGTCTACTATAAAATATAAAATAATTTTAGGCTGGATAACTATTAACAGTACCTCCCATAGAAGATAGAACGTTATTTTAGATTTTTTCATTATTGATTGAAGGATTTAAATTAAATTATTTATAAAAACTTCCAAAAAGCTCAAATTATATTGGATATTAAAATTTAAAAAAAATTTTAATACCCATTTTTTTGAAAATTCGATATGCCTCTCAAAATTGGTTTGGTGTCTGCCCCCCCCTGGACAAAATCCTGCGGGCGCCTATGTCCCTGTATAAGAGGCTTATCATCTGGTCCAGATGTATGGTGCAGAGGCTGGACACTGTTAACGGTGGATTAGAACGCGTTAGGCTGTTTTGAGAGGAAAATTCTCCGGGTGATTTTTGGTCCCGACTGCATAGATGGGGATTGGGGAATTGAGAAGAAGATACAACAACGAATTGTACGGGCTGTACAGCGACACCAACCTTGCCACAAAAGTACGAGCCAACGACGGAGATGGCTTTTGGTCACCTAAAGCGAATGGACACCAATGCTCCAGCCCGGAAAGTCTTTGAATCCAACCCCGTGGGATAGCGCAGTAGAGCTGGAAAGCGTAAAAGGTGGCGCACACAAGTGGAAGAGGAACTCAACCAACTTGGCGTGCGAAACTGGAGACAGCTGGCTAAAAACCGAGCCGGCTGGAAGAAGCTTGTTGGTTGAGGCCCTGGTCCACCCCAGACTATAGCGCCACCTTAAGTAAGTACAAGTAAGTTTTGTGTATTGTGTCTTGTGATTGAATAATCGTGCGAATCAAATCGCATGTTTGTTCTTAACATCTTCAAGGCTTTAGTTACAATATAACTCACTCCTAACCCCGGAAGGGCAAGTTATTGTGATTCAGTATTTAATTTTATTTGTTGTTGCTTTTATCTACCTTATATGACTGCATAATAGGGATCATCGAGGGACTCAACTTTGTCCATTGAAACGTTTCAAAAAAAAAAAAGGAAAAAGAAAAAATTGAATTGAATCCGTGGAAAATCCAATTCATTGTCAACATCCCCAGCCACGATTTTCACTGTGGCAATGTGGCATTGTATATGTTCGGTTCGTGTATGAATCTATGAATCTGTAATTCTAGATACACGCACAGAACATACGACTGTCGTATGCTTTTGTCACCTGAAAAATACGGCAAACATGTATTTTTTATTGCAGGTTTCGTGTTGTTGTGATAGTTTGGTAGATATCCATTTTTATTAGTCCTGCCGCAGGCAAACCACAGGTTACAAAGCAAATATGCGGCTTTCATTTCCCCCATGGCCATCATTCTCTGATGGCTGGTTGGTAGCATGTAAACATATTGTTCCCAAAAAAAAAAATTCATTGCTGTTGGACTTGTGCGTGGCAATCAGGCAATAACAACAACTGTAGCAGAAAGTATTGCCACAGATGACAACCGAAACGAACGACGATGGCGACGCGATGCGAACGCGGATGCGGACGCAGTTTGGGGGCTTGCAGAACAGTCACAGAGCACACGCCAAACAGCACACCCCCAAGCCTTAAATCCTATTTTAATCTGATTTCCATATTGAGAGACTGAATTTATTTGGTATTTGTTTGTGTATCAAGGGACTCTGGGAGCAGTATATGTTCCACCAACAACTAAAAAGGAAGTGGACTCATTTTTGAGTTAACAAAAAAAAAAGGAATGACAATGTTAAAAAGGGGATGAGTGATGATATATATCGATTTCGGGAAATAAGGACATTTTAGTTGTAAAATTGTTAAAAATTGCAGAGTGTTTCCCTTGTAGGGTTTTGAATAGAGGTTGTTTCCCATTATTAACAATATTCTTTTGGATACTTTTGTTGAGCAAAACAAAAATTAAGTGTATGTCATAATTCTCTCCACTTTTAAAATTTGTATTTTTTGTTTTAACTCAGAAACGAGAAGCTTAGTTAGGATCAAGCAATTCATCAACCAATGCTTCTAAGGTTGTTCAAATTACTTTTTTTCCAAATGCCAAAACTCAAAGTTAAGCGAAATTAATGAAATCATAAAACTGAGTTTATTGAGGAACACGCATACATAAGCGATTGCATCTCCTTACAATTCCGCAGGGAAGCTAAATAATAATATCTCGCACCAGAAGTGTAAATTTTACCTCCATCGAGTGATACGTTGTTTCCATTTTCAGGACCATATACGAATACCATATCCAACTCCCTTTGGAATTATTTTATGAGTTTCATTAAAGTCAGTTTTGGGTGGGTTTGGGACTTCGGACCACTTAAAATGGAGCCAATAATTATGTATCAAGGTCCAGGCATTGTTCGTGTGGTAAGTCATTCTCATTTCTATAGGTAGATTTATATGCAGATAAAATGTTGCTAAGCTCAACGGAGTGTCCTATACCGATGTCCTGTCGAGCCTCAAACTGGTACACTTAAAGCTTTTACAACAGCTCATTAAATGTTTTGGGCTCTGTTCGGCCTAGATTTTTTTTGAAATTCTCCCTCATTCCATTTTATGTTGTTTTTATTGCCTGGAGCATGTATCCGGGTTCTTTATACATGGTGTGGACATAATATTTATGCAGGTGCAAAAGATCCTGCAGGCAGTTTTAAATTCGCGATATAAATTGATTACATCATACATTGTCAATAAATTTATGTTGTACCTATACGTTTATATGAGACATTATATGGGTATATTTTTTAAACAAAGCTACAGGGACTACTGCAGAGATTAAAAAATTATATTACACAACCTTATTTGTTTTATTTGACATACTGATAAAAAGTTAAATTATATGCAAAACCCACGATGCGAAGCAATTATATTTACCTTCTGCCGTCTACAAACAGCGATGGATTCTTTTAAATGCTCATGGCTAAGTTTAAAATTTAATTATGGAATTTTGTTATAGTTAAATTTCAACCAGATAATAAACATATTCTAAAATTTAGTTCTTTTGAGAAGTAAACAGGAAATTTCCCTTGTGAGTGTAGATCGAAAAATTTTGGATCGGTTGCACTATTGGTAATTTTGGAAGTGATCAAAATGAGATATGTAATTATTATTATTGGACAAAGCCCTTTCTAATGGGGCCCTGCACTCGGTGTCTGATTAAATTATTTGAATTCTTGGATAAAACAAATAAAAAAAAGTGGATAACTTTAAAATGTGCTTATGTATATGTATTTATGTATTTATCAACATAATATGCATACGAGATACGAACCCAGGAAAATAAGACTTTCACTTCGAAAAAATTCTGACAAAGGTGAACTTTGGTGGAGAGTTGTGTTTTGACGTTTTAAGAACTTCCTAAAAAGTTCCGTAAATTAATACTGGGGCTACAATTTTAGGAGGTGTAGTAGGGGGTAAAATTCGTTTTTTTCTTAATTTCTCTAGCAGTTATTTTTTTTTTTTGAAAAAAGTGTGAAGATACAAATTGTAGCTTATGTAATTCTACACAAAAAAGATTAATATACTTTTTTCATGCAATCAAAAGCTTCAGAGAAAATCGTGTAAGAACTTCGTGGGTGGAGCAAATTTTGTCAAAAAATTTATTAAAATTTCGTTAGTGAATGGGCAAAAGTTTTTGTACGATTTGTGTTTGGCTACATTTCCTCATTATAAAACCAAGTTTTTAAGGTCCCCGGAGTAAGAGAAGGCCGCCATCTTGAAAAGTAAAATGATTTGGTTTTTATTCAACAACTCGATTGAGTTTCATTTTACAACAAAATCATGAGAGAATAACGTTTAGACAGTAAAATTATCTTAAAAATGAGCTATCAACAAACTCTGTTGGTAAATTAGTTTTGAAGTATCATCATCGTGTCCTGTAACCCCGGCTGGGGCATAGGGCTTCAACAAAACGTCTCCATCCTTCACGGTCAGCTGCAAGGTACTTTAGCTGTGGCCACGCGTCTTTCTCTGGGATTCTGGTTCCGCTAAGACAGTTGATTTCCATGTTGTTCTTGGTCTTCTAACCTGCCGTGTACCCTCAGGATTCCATTCAAAAGACTGCTTTGCATTTTCATCGTTTGGTTTCCTCATTGTGTGACCAATCCAACGCCATTTACGTTTTCTTATGTCGACGTCCAGCTCTTGACTTGTCCTGCGCCACATTTCCTTTAGGATGTGGCGAAGACACCGATTCACAAAAGCCTGCAATTTCTTCTAAATGGTAGACGTGTCTTTTCAGGTTTCACAAGCATATAACAGCACGGATATGGCATTGGATTCGAAGAATCTCAACTAAGTGCGTAAGGAAATTTGACTGAATTTCCAAATTTGGCACAGAGTACCAAAGGCAGCATGAGCCTTATTAATTCTTCTTTTTACGTCCAGACCCGTAGCGCCATTTGCAGAAACAATACTGCCATGGTAGTCAAACTGGTTCGACTTCATCACTGGCGTTTCCTGTAGAATAATACGCTGGTATGTGGAGCGTATGCCCTGTCGCTCAGCCGTACCAGCAGAGAATTGACGATAAAACATCCCCTTGTCTCACACCCTGTTACACTACGAAAGAGTCGGATAGCTGTCCATTGTCTTAAGCAAAACACCTTGCGTTGTTGTAGGACTCTTTAAAAATGGCAACAATTTTTGGCGGAATTCTTCTATACCAAGCAACGATCTCCATAAAAAGCTCGGTTAACTCGATCGAAGGCCTTACAATTCACGAATATGAGGTAAAACGGTGATTGGAATTCCATCGACTGCTCGAGGACGATAACCCTGCGTTGGTTGATATGGTCGACACACGATCGACCATTGCGGAAGCCAGCTTGAAGTCTCTTGATTGTAGACTCGATTCTTTCCTTTATTCCCTCGAGAATGATGGTTGCCATTAGCTTTGTGAAAACGAACAAAACAGTGATACCACGCCAATTGTTGCAATTCTCAAGGTCACCTTTCTTAGGCAGCTCAACAATCACACCATCCTTCCAGTCCTTGAGATAGCTTTCATTTTCTAAAATGATTTGTATCAACGAATGTAAAATACTAGCCGCTGTTACGGAGTCGGCTTTCAGGAATTCAGCAAGTATTCCGTCAAGTCCAGCTGCATTGTTGTTTTTGAGGAGATTTATTGATGTTTGGATTTCCGATTCTGACGGCGGCGGTTCGATGTCAATACCCCTGTAGGACCTGCGCATTTCGTTAAGAAGGAGCACTTCAGTACTCAGCTCAACGGATTCCTCATTTAGTAGGACACAAAAATGGTCCTTCCGTCTGCGTTACTGATCCACAATTGATACCAGAAGTGTGCCATCCACATTTATTAAAGGATGATTTGTGTTGCTTTTCGTCCCAAGGACACCTTTGCGATATTTGGTACAATTCCCTCATATCTCCTCTTTCCAGCGTTTTCCGTATTATCTGCGAGTCCTGCATGATACAGCGAAATCCAAGAGTCTCTAACTCTCGTCTGCTTGAATCTAGCCGCCATAAAACACCTTTAATGTCACCCCACATCCCATCAATAGTTGAATGTTGAATTCCGTTTTAGATATGGCTTTGTCGTTAAAAGTGGTAACATAGTTAAGACAGAAATGTTGGGGTAATTTAAAGCATTCGTATTGAATTTTGAACTCCTTTCTGCATCCTGCGCTTCCCACATCGGCATTTCTTATACTTCGAACATCACACAATGACTACCTACATCGCTGCTGAATCATGATATGGTCAATTTGGTTTTCAGTTTGACCGTGTCCGGATGCTCCCAGCTGACAGTCCCACCAAGGACAAGACGATACGCATAACAAAAATCGACAAATCCCCATTTCGTTCCTTGACCCCAAGCCATTTTTTCCCACACGCGTTAAAGACTGGACTGTAACTGTCTGATCTGACTTGGGCATGACAATAATGATGTCGGCTCTCGGACTCCTGTAAACCAAGGTAAGATGAGAGTGAAAGGCGGTTTTGTCTTCCTCGGTCGATTCATTTGTGGGGGCGTAGCACTGAATTATCGTGACGTAACGAATTTTTGAATAGAACCTTGTTGTCATTATTCTTTCAGGAATGGGTGCCCAGGATATAAGACTATGCCTTGCTTCTTCCTTCAACATAATTCCGACACTATGCAGCCTTTACTCACTATCTTTCATTCTCGCCGGAATACAGCATTCTTGTTTGCACAGAATCAGATCTGTTTTCGGCTCTTCCTCTCCACATAGTTTCGCTGATGCCTAGGATACTGATCTTAAGGTGAAGCATTTCACGCTCAACCTGCTCATATCTACCTTCGCCGTGCAAGGATCGAACGTTCCATGCTCCGATTTTCGTACGTATGCGGTAGCCAAAATTATCATTTGCTCTTTTTGAAAGACTTTTTCTATTTGTTAATGATTCATTTTTTTTTTAAGTTGGGTCTTGTGTGTAAAAGGAAATCCATACAAGTGCAGTGCATGCTGCGCATTATACATCAATTTATATTGAATAATTTTGAATGAACAACAAAACATCTTGTGTGTGTTACCACCAAGTTTATAGGCTGGAGTTATAGCTATTTCACGAGAGCCACCTCGATCATCAGACTCCTTTAGTGGTGCTCAGTCTGGTTATGCTCGTATTAATTGAAAAACTCTTTGACGTCATCCCCCCCTTGTATGACCAACGAATTGTTGGCATACGAATCGGTGCATTGGGAAAAAAGAAAGAAACCGACTGAACAATAGCAAGCTTGTGTGTGTTAATAAAAATGCTAGTCGCTGTTGCAATTGATAAACAACGAAACCTGCATTGGGATAGAGCCATAAGGCTTCAGTGGCTCGGTGTGTAGTGCATCGGCCTCTGAATCGCAAGGTTCATGGTTCGCTCCCATATGACGGCAAAGAGTTTTTCAATTTATACGAGCATAACCAGTCTAAGCACCACTAAAGGAGTTTGATGATCAAGGTGGCTCTCGTGAAATAGCTATAACTCCAGCCTATAAACTTGGTGGTAACACACAGAAAGTTGTTGTTGTTCATTCAAGATTAATTTTTTGTTATAGCGTTTTGATTGACGCTGGTACACGAAAGATACCGCACCCCCAAATCCGATGTGCGGTTCACAGCAGTCGAAGCTGTAAATGTCCAAGTACAATGTTGGATATGCCATCGACTCCTGTTAACCTCTTCTCCTTTAATGAATCAAAGATAACTTGAGGCTCCACCTTCGAAGTTTACAGGGAACTGGACCCATTTCGCTCGGCGATTATGACGTTTGCCATGAAGTGATTTTCATTGGGCCCGGTGAAACCGAGGTTCTCTAATCGCCATTGCGTGATGTCATTCCAAAGGTAGAAGTGATGGAGCAAGGCTCTGTTTTCCAGGCCATGATTCGGGCGAATGCATGCATTCACCTTGCACACTTTGCTGGAAAGCAGTCCCCACAGCCTCCTTTTTCTCCTGCAGATCTTCGACAGTAAATAGTTGATCGTTCAAGACGGCAGCGGTGTCCTCTGCGTCAATTCCTGCTGTCGGAAGTACGTCTCTGTTCTCTGTCGTTCTCGGAAGCTTAAGACAAGGAAGGTCATACTGAGCATTCCTTCTAAATATTTTATTAATTTGGAGAAATATACTCGGGTCGCTAGCGTTAACGGCCCAAATTTTGCTACCCCAATACAAATTAATTGAAAACCGATAGTATTCTTTAATAAGTTGGTTAATGTTCTTGATCGACGCCTTCAGCGTCCTAGTCCCCAGATTGTTTGGGTCAGTAAAATAAGTAAATAAATTGGGTGGCGCAACAGCTCATGGAGAACCAGGGCCTAGTGACTTACAACCCTCAACCATTCCTGTGTGCGTGTTGTTGGCATTAAGGAGGGGACTTACAGTTTTTTGCCGAGTCCGAACGGCTAAGTGAGAAGCACTTTTTCATGACAAGTATGCTCTTAGAGGATTTGTCAGTTCCTCGCAAGAGGGAGTACCTTGGATAAAACATTTGCAAATATCTACAGTTGACTCCCTCTAAGTTAAATTTTCAATGGATATGGGTGATTCCGTCCCAACTGTGATTCTTTGTGTCCAGTGCTTTTTTTGTTATTTTGTAAAATGTTCCTATATATTTTTTGTTTTAACTGTGTAAATAGCTATTTCCTACAATCTACATTCGATATCATGACCAAATTTGCTACTTCTTCCACATGGCTTGGAAAAAACTAGTAAAAATGTCAGTACCATGGCATGTCCGTTTCTTGTTTTTTCGATTTAATCTACTTTTTTCTATTGAAATACTTCATTGAATAGAAATGTTGTCCTTAGAAAAGTTTGAGTGCAATACTTGCTTGACAAAATAATGCAAAAAATAAGTCAAAATACTTATTGCTGAATAAAATAATGTTGTCCGTGGTTATAGTTTTATTTTTGAATTCAAAAGATTTCCCGCTCAACCACCATTTTGTTTTAGTTTTAGCACGTATGTGTCGTTGTTTTCTAAAAGATACACTATTTATGTATACAGTAGACGCTCCATATAGTGAAGTAATAAAAACCAGGCCTGTTCACTGTTTCGAGATTGTTCACTTTTTCGAGCGGTGGTTTTCTAAGGCTTTCTAAAGATGAATTTGATCCAACCAAGGCTTTCACTCAGGTTTAAACAAAAAACAGAAACAAATCCTCAAAGCTCTCAAGCCATGTAAAATGCTTGCCCAACATTTTTATACAAAAAACGTTTTTATGTAAAATTTTGTGTATTCACTATTGTGGATAGTTCACGATTTCGAGATTCACTAAATCGAGCGTCTACTGTAGTTAATAACAGTCATTTTATTTTGTATACGTTGTTGTACTTTAAGAGTGATATGTTTTCATTCGAAGAAAGTGTGTCACAAATTTATTTGTCAGTACCGTGGTCGTATTTTTTAAGCTTGTTATGACATGTTTTTGGTTGGTTATCAGAACTTTGCATTCATTTTAACGGCAATAGCTTAAATTGTCCTGGAAATTATTTTTCTCATCAGCTTAGAGAAGTGAGTTCACATAAGCTGTCTAAATGTCAGTACCGTGGAATTTAAATACTTTTTGGACTGTAATTAAATATAATTAAATAATTCCTTGCAATTATATATTTTTATCCAATTCTCTGTTTCTGTTTCTGCAAACGGTGGTACGGATCTGGACGTTAAAAGTAGAATGAATAAAGCTCGTGCTGCCTTCGGTACCCTGTCCCCAATTTGGAAATCCAGTCAAATCTCCTTACGCACTAAGTTGAGATTCTTCGAATCCATTGTCAAATCCGTATTGTTATATGCTTGTGAAACCTGGAAAGTCACGTCTACCATTTCGAAGAAATTGCAGGCTTTTGTGAATCTCTGTCTTCGCCACATCCTAAAGATTCGCTGGCCACAAATAATATCAAATGAGGAATTGTGGCGCAGGACAAGTCAAGAGCGGCTGGACGTCGACATAAGAAAGCGTAAATGGCGTTGGATTGGTCACACACTGAGGAAACCAAACGATGAAATTGCAAAGCAGTCCTTTGAATGGAATCCTCAGGGTGCACGGCGGGTTGGAAGACCAAGAACAACATGGAAATCAACTGTCTTAGCGGAAGCAGAATCCCAGAGAAAGACGTGGCCACAGCTAAAGTACCTTGCAGCAGACCGTGAAGGATGGAGACGTTTTGTTGACGCCCTATGCCCCAGCCGGGGTTACAGGACACGATGATGATGATGATGATCCAATTCTCTTTATAAGAAACGCAGCAATACCTCGGACGAGCCAGACAAAAATTATTCCGTGCAATAAAAACTAAGTAATAACCCAGCACAAAGAAAAGGGTTGCCATTCAGAAGAACAGACTTCAAAAACGAAAAAGAGAACATTTTTCAAAGAAAAAAAGGGGTCATAGAAATGTCAAGAGGTCAAAACATATAAGACAATCAAGAATTTCAACAAAAATATGGTCAAAAAGAGAGAAAACAAATTAAAAATAAAAAAAAAGAAAAAGAGTGTCATTATCGTCTATTCCAGTTTCAGTACATTTCACCATATTTTTTGTTCCTTAAAAGTTGTAGCAAAATGCTTTTACAGATTTGATACTCTGACTAAATGAAGCCACAAAAACGAAACAAAAATTGTTTTCAAGTAGGTAGTTTTAATTTTTGAAAATTTTCTAAAAAAAGAATCACAGTTGGCGGAGAATCACCCATATGAAAATTAGCAGAGATTTCCAAAACTTATAGAGGAAATACGTATGGAAATATGAGAAAATACAAATAAATATATGGTGAAAAAATTCGACTCAGAGAGAGTCGACTGTAAGTACGTTTGGTACCGACTTTAATGCAGTTGAAAATTCCATTCTAGGAATTGATTTGCACTTAAAAAGGTACCTCTCTGCTGAAATGGTGATACCTCAAGTTTCGCATTCCGTTTTGATGTGAAAAGCTGCATTGAATTTATTGAAAATTCTACGAATATATTGAAATTTCAATTTCCAAATATTTCCACACATCCGTACCTACATCCTTTCATGACCGCAACAACGATCACCACAACATCGACGACCATATGCGGCTCATCCGAATCCATCATCGTCGTAACTGATAAAAACGTCTGCTTCCGCTTTCTGGCTACACTCACATTCAATTGAACCATAAATCGATACACTTTCAATTCATGTCATTCAGCCAGGACACTGCAATATTCCTTTAATATATGAAACGATGGATGGTAAAATTATGAATCGAGTTTCTGTCACTCGATTCTTATCCTTAAGGGGTTTTAAGGACTTTCAGTTGGACAACAACCTATATATGTACCTCCATTTGCCCAAGCTCTCAAGGAATCCATTAGAGATTTGCCATTTTTTGTGTATGGCGAGGTGGAAGGATATGTATGTCCTTTGTTGCCTTAGCTTGCAAAGATTTCTCATATTGCACTATTGCATAGTTCGTCTCTGATGGGGTTCATCTCTTTGTACCCATGTTTCATACTTGCTTATATATACAAAATGATCTGAGGGCTTAGGGCTTGAATCTACACATCAATGCAACCAGATCCAATCTGAGAGATGGAGCATTTTTGAGATTTTGTAACACAATCATAGTTTTGTCCATCACTTAATTCCGGTATCACCGGAAGACCGCTTGCCTTCTCCTTTTTTTTTTTGTCTGTTACTAAATCCCTTGTTGTTTTGTTGCTGCTGTAGTTTTGTTATGAAGATTTGTGCTTCTGATGTCCTTGCTCCTTAAGTGGACTTAACCAAAAAACCAAACATTTTCATTCAACTTTCGTGGGAGCTCAGGTATCCCACAAGAGAAATCCCTTCCAATAAAAAGTCACCTTTTATAAAGGATGTCCTCTCTCGTTCGCAGTTAACCCAAAGTCACACAGCAAGGACACTCTATAGAAGTTGGACTTGACTCGAGTAGGTAATGGTTTTATGGACGTTATGTTAATTGAAATGTTCTCTCGTGGGAAAAGTATGGTTTTGGTTTGTTTTTGTTACATTTTGCTGTAGGAGGAAAACAATGCCCGTGTTGTGTTGTATTTTTTGATAATGAGGATGAAATAACCACGAACGTTTTTGAGTTGAAAATATTACTAGCTACATAAACATTATCAAAACAGAGCTAGAGCTGAAGGAAGGATAATTATTTTGGAATTTGAGTGAATAAACAAGCTATACTCTATTCATCAGGAATGTTAGGAAATATGAAGTTGCATATTGTTTTAATGATGACAAGTGCTAATTAGGTTGCTGTCAAGGTGAACTCTGGGGGGTTTTAAAATTTTAACATTATCTTTGGCCTGATTTTTGAATTTAAGGGGATGTTATACTACTTCTCTTTTTGAATTCTCAATTTGAATAATAAATCTGTTTTTTTTTTTTAATTCATTTAATTAGATAAATAAAAAATAGCTCAGCTTTACATTTGGCTTAAACTTATTAAATTGTATGTTCTAGATACTCTTCGATGTCACCATCATAAGTTGGAGTGTCAATCAAGGTAAATGATGACAAAGTACCATAAATGATTCATTTTTTAGCTGCATAAATAATAACTCATTGAAGTTTTTTGTATTTTATGTTTTTAAGTTGCGTCAAATAAATTACATGAATGACGTCTGTCACATGAGAAGCTTATATTCATGGCATCATTCTTTTAATGCAATCATTTTGAATAAACGTTTTATTTTCATTTAGTATTATAGTTCGTATACTAGCACTCATTGTGAGTTGATATCATTTTTCAAGAGTAACCTTATCTACCTGTTCTTAATTTTTATCTATTATACAAAAAATTTAAATAAAAGGTGATCATTTTAAATGCTGGTTTTTATTTTGGTTCTTTATATGACATTTATCTGCCATTAATGCCGGATCCACTTTTATTGACAGCGATATTTTTTTAACTGGCATATTTCTGATTTAACACGACACTTGGGAACACTTTAAAATATAATTATTTTTATTATATGAAAAAGCATTTCGTTTCAGGCATAACGAATGGAATGACATTATACTGAGCAGTAATAAAGCACATAAAATGTGTCAATATGATGGCGCTTATGAAGACGGAAATACTTAACTTGAATATTTTTTTTTTTAATATCAAAAACAATTTATATAGATTTAAATGTTTGAACCACCATGACCATGTACATACAAATTGTGGTTCAATACACTGATAAAAAAAAATCCTTTCCATAAGAAAGAAACTGTTTGCCATATAGCCCAGTGCATTTATAATCTGACCCAGCAGTTTGTAACACCCCCAAATTTTGTTTTATTATTCGAAGGGTAGTTCATTGAAGATCATAACCCTGAATTTTCGCACTCACGAAATTAACCGTTTGGCCGCCATCTTGGATTTTGTTTCATTTTAGTTTTTATTAAATATCTCGGTTCCTAGAAGTTCTACGAAAAAATGATACATTCAAAAAATTTAGAAAATAAATTTTTCTATGTTTAATGTGAAAAACATTTTTCCGATATTTGTAATATTTAAAAAGTTACAAGCCAACAAAAGAATTTTTCTTTTATTTTCTAAGTGTTTTCGAAAATTTAGAGCATTCGCCAAAATTTTTAGGAAAAGTTTGTTGGCTACCAAATTTTCAACAATTTTTCGGTGTATCTTTTTTCTGTATTCCAATAAATGACAAAGATATGACTATTTTTCTATTAATAGTTTTATATTGTTTTCCAAAAAAAAATAATGAAAATCACTACTGTTAAAGCGGTTCTCTATGCTCAATACCAATTTTACCCGTTTTCGTGTTAGTTTGGGCTTGTTTGTACCACTGCATTTTTTCACGAGTTGTTGTATCTCTTTGACATCCTTTCAAAATATTGGCGTTATTGCACTTTCATCATAAAATGAAGCAAGCTTTATCAAACTCTTTACTTATTTTTTCTTAAACACTTCAGATTCTATGTTCTAGAGACCTCAGATAAAGCTGCCACCTACAAACAGAGGCTCATCATAAGTGCATGTGTAAGTGGTTAGTAAAATAAACAAAAATTGTTAAAAACTAAACAAAATTACAAGAACAAAAAACAGTAAACTTTAATAATAACACAAAAAATATTTAAAGTATCTTTAACAGTAGATAACACAGTCAAGATCGTGGAGCACTGATTTGAAACAATGTTTATAATCCCATTTGACCTAAGCTTAAATCAAGCGAGGAAGCGTTTATGGATCCGATGTTCATATGGTGGGAGTTTGTATGGGTTAGCCAAAGGGAGACCCTTCAGAGTAAAGCAAATGAGTTTAAGTTGCATTGATTGAGCCCAAACTCGAGAGGCATACTCAAGATGAGGTCGTACATTACAGTTATATGGACGATTCTCAAGCTGAACTGATACTTTTGTGACTGCAAAATTTACGAAAAAAAAAATTTGATTTCTTGAACTTTTTTGATGCCATATGATTGTTATGATAACTAAAGTTAATGCTGTAAGTGGTGGCACTAAAACTGTAGTTTGTTTGTACCTTTGCAGTCAAAATATTTTCCGAACATATTTCAGATAAGTTTAGTAAACTCTATTCAAAAATTGTTGGATCCATGCAAAAAAGTATATGGCGCCAAGCTGATGTCAAATTCTTGATGCTTAATATCATACAAACCAATTTGGAGAGAGTCGTTTATTTATCATGTAAAAATATGGGAACCATGCAGTAGAGGGCTAACACTTTATTTCTATATTGAACTCTTTATGAACCCTTTAAAGATTTTTAACAAAATAATCCCTTTCTAATTTTTTACACTTAATATTATGTATTAGGGTGGTCGTTATAATGTTTTTTTTTTAGTTTTTATATTTGGATGGGCCTACATCAGCTCTAAATGAAGAAAAAAAATCCCTAATGTTTTCAGATTTTTATTTTCATCCCCTATAATCACTGTAGGGGTAAATTAAATTTCCCCTTTTTTTTGGAAATTCGCGTAATATCTGCTGAAAAACTCAGAGCATGTAACTCAGAAGTAGACAAGAAAAAAATCCTACCGGCAACACTTGCAGTAATGTTTTGGAAAGCCAAAAGTCCATTATGATAGTTGATAATAAAATAAAATTCTTTGAATAAACAATTTCAGCAAAATCTGTTTTCAAAACTATAATTTATAAAAAAAATAATAATTTTTCTTCAAAATGTTGAGTTTGAAACAATTGTTTGCCAAAACTGTTCACCAAATTATGGACCTCTATCTCAAAAATTAAGCATGGTTACCAACAATTTATTTGCAAGCAGAGTAGGAAAAAACGGTCTACATGACCAATAATATGTCGTTGGAAAAGTATTTTTATGTACAACAACAAATTACTATCGAAGCTTATTTCAAATCACTGATTGAAAAAGTTTATCGCTAAGCAAGAATATGTTTTTGAGTGCATTTGAGTATGAAGCAAATGTATGCATTATGCGCAAAATTATGAAAGCTGCTCTTCCGAATAACGAAGGTATATGTCGTTGAAAAGGTATTTTTACATCTTGCAATAGCTGTTATAACAGGTCAGCTCATATAACTGTTTGAACAAAACTATTCGCACCCTAGCAATATTTTGTTGCATTTTAGTGTAAAAAAATGTTTTTGTGTAGTAGATGTAGGTATGGGCAAAAATGTGTGAAAGCTACATAGTTTAACCATTAACGCCAAGGCATATGTCGTTAGAAAGCTATTTTCATTAACAAAACAGTTAGTAAGGTATTTGTGGGTATACTACAATAATAATAGTTAGCAAGGACACTCATTTTAAATTACTGTGTGAAAAAAGTTATGTCATTTTCAAGGACAAAATAAGCCATTCTGGCACTTTTCTAATTGGTTTTTACCTAAGCAAAGCTCAAACGCAATTGTTACGATGGTCTAATGGATCTTCTATTATGTAAAAACTGTTTTAACCAAAATTGCTGTGTAATGGTAAAACCAAAAGTCGATTTGAAGCGCTGTTCAGGCAACACGAGTTTTTACACTTAAAAGCTTCTTGACGGCAAAGTGACCAAAAGTGACCTTTTGTTTTAATATGACAAATAGTATATAGCATAGGCTTGAGAAAAATTTAAGGCTCTACAGTTAGCAAATATTAGCTCTTCTTTTAGGCGCCAGTTATAGCTATATCATTGAAACTCATCATTGAAAACTTTAATGATTGATTTTGAGACGTTTAGAAAGCAAAATCATTCATTATTTCGATGGACGATTAAAGCTCAAGACTTAATTAACATTTCTAGTCAAAAAAAAAATTCGAATAGCCCCAACTTTCCACAAAAATTGACTTTTGATTTTCAAGGATCATTGGTAAGGTAGTTCGATCATTGAAATAAGAAAAGTCTTTTTATGTAGAATGTTGGGCCTATTTGAATTATTTTTTTTTTTGACTACAAATATTTAATGAATCTTAAGCTTTATTCGTCCATCAAAATAATAACTGATTTTACTTCTTAAACGTCTCAAAATCAATCATTAATATTTTCGATGACGAGTTTCAATGATAGTTATAACTGGTGCCTTATAGACCAAAAAAAGCAAGAATGACTAGTTGCAGAGGGTGTTCAAGTTGAAACTCTAATATTTAACATGGATAGACAAAATTGATAAACGATAAATGTAATATTAAATACAAAGTTTTTTTATAAATTCTTCTCGGTGAAAAATAAAACCGATATGGATTCTAGTTTTAAGATAGTTCTTAGGCCGAAAGGCATTAGCATTAAGTTATTAGTTTAACTTAGAGCGCCCGAATGGGGCCAGTAAGTTAGTTGTAAGATATTGATAAGTAGGCTAGTTTTTATGAATTTTTGTCTAGCTTCAAGATAGTTTTAAGATAATGGAAAAATAAAAATGAATTTACAAAAAAAAACAAATATTCAATTAATTTTATTTCAACCTAAAGTGCTCCTTGTATCAAGAAATATACATATGTAGGGTCCGGATTTGTATGCGCTAAAAAACTCAAAAAATGCGCCTTAAAATGCTAAATATGCATGTAAAATATGCAATTAAAACCATTTTATCTTAATTTTTTTCAGAGTAAAAACACATTTTATACAGTTTTTAATTAAAAAAATTCAGTCTCTAATTTTCATTGTTTGGTAGAAATGAATTAAAACGAAAATAACGTAACAATTAATAAGAAACAAAATAACAAACATAAATATAACATTTTCATTTGTTTAATTGAAATAAAAAATAATAAATAATTCTATATATATAAAAATGAATGTTTGTCTGTGTATGACCTATAGACTCGAGTACTACACGACAGATTGAGCTCAAATTTTGGGGTTAAATCAGAAAAATGACTGGCAAGGTTTAAAAAGTAATTTGACAAATTTTCAATTAGTGGCGCTGCACTTTTATTATAAAAAAACAAAAAGTAATGTTTTGTATTTGAAAAAATTAGTTTAATTTGAAAACAAGCTCTGTAATTTATGTCAGTAAATATAAACATAGTAATGTAGCTTGAATAGTGATTGTCAAGATTCAAACAAAATATGTATGTATGTAAATATCTAAGGTCGAGACACACGAAGAAATGAAGAAAGAAGATTTCAATATAATTAAATAATGAAGTGAAGAGCAGTTGAACAGCAGATAGGAATAAGGCGCCAGTTATAGCTATCATTGAAACTCATCATTGAAAATTTTAATGATTGATTTTGAGAAGTTTAGGACGTAAAATCATTTATTATTTTGATGGAAAAATAAAGCTAAAGACTTAATTAATATTTCTAGCCAAAAAAATTGTTCAAATAGGCCCAACTTTCCATATAAAAAGACTTTTCTTACTTCAATGATCATTGAAAAATTAAAAGTCAATTTTAGTTGAAAGTTGGCCCTGTTTGATATTTTTTTTGGCTAGAAATATTAATGAAATCTTGAGCTTTGATCGTCCATCAAAATAATAAATGATTTAGCCTCTTAAACGTCTCAAAATCAATCATTAAAATGTTCAATGATGGGTTTCAATGATAGCTATAACTGGCACCTAACGTATGTATGTACGAATGGTTTCCAAACTGCAACGGTGCAAAATCACGTGAAATGAAATCTACGAAGAAAACGCATTTACTATCGGAAATAATCGTTTGGCCACCAGAAACCATTTTTGATGCAGTTAATATAAGGATTAGTAATAATGAAGGGTTGTCCATAAGGACAGGTCGAAATTAAAAGGGAATAAAACAAGGTATGAGTGAGGTATGAACGAAATTCTTTTTTTTTTATTTGAAAGGCCCAGGCACAATTACATTATGTACATATGTATCTACATATGTATGTATGTATTCCATATTAAGCATGGAACATCGTCCGATGAAATGGAACAGAGAGGTCAAAATTACAATTAATTTAGTGAATTGATCTGGCTGAAAACCAAATAAGAAAAAGTCAACAGGGTCAAATCGCATGACCTTAGTGGCCGATTCACTTTTCTGCGAAAGATAATACTATGTTTCCACTAAAGGTTTATCTCAGTTCAGATTAATCTATTTAGTGTTTCCAATAGTACTGAAAGATTTAAAAAAGATTTATTTTGACAGCACCTTTCAAAATGAAAATAATATTTAATTTTTTGTTATGAAGTGAGAAAAAATAGGCATGCTCAGGAAAACGAGATCTCGGAGGGCTTCTCAGGAAGTTAATTTGTGTCAAACAATGACAAACTGAAAACAGCATCCAAGGAATCATTCAGTGCTGTATAAGAATACGTTCCTTTTCGATTTGTAAAACTATTTTTCCAAGTAAGATTTAACAAGATTTATTTCTTATCTTCTAGATTTACGAAAAAAATTTGAACGGTTAACTTTTGAGATTTTTAGAAGATTTGGGGTAAATCTTATAAATTCTCAGTTTAGTATTTTGTTGAAACGTAGCCTATAACTCTTTCTTCAAATCGTTCAAAATCGGAATGTCTTTTATGCCATCAGTTGTAAGCTGTGCAACCCATAGTGATGTCCTCTTAGGACTATTATATCGTCCGTCATTCTTCGGTTGTTGGAAGTCTGTGTTAAACGCGTTGTTATCAGTTTCGGATTTTGTATTTCAAAACCGATCGACTTGAATTTGGGAACCAAACGTTGAAAAGTGGATTTGAAAGGATGATCATGTATTTTGCTTCACATCATCTCATTATGAATATCTAATAAACAATGCACAGAATTTGCAGAAACAATTGCTGGTAATAATGGTTATCAACAGTATCGTCGACGATAATGGTAAATAGATCATTAATAATTAAAACAATCAAATAGTATTTACATATGTAAGTATTCTTCAGATAGAATAGACATTTATTCCTGTTTATTCATTTGACAGTTAAATCCATGATTGAAAAATCAGATCTTAATGAGACTTATTAAACAGAATTTAAATTAAAGACGGACATTAATATTCATTGATACTTTCTTATGTTAATTTTGTTAGCAACTTCATGTAGCCACCCGTGCGAAGCCGGGGCGGGTCAGCTAGTTCAAAATAAAATAAAATAATAATTACTCCTTAATTATTCTCATTTTTAAATGTTTTGTTTTCGTAAATCATGTAATTTTTTTTTGAAGTTTTCGAAATCGAAACGTTGCGGATTCGGTCTTAAAAATGTCTTATACATCGAAAACATTCATTTTCATACAAATTTAAATGCGTATAATGTGGGGTTGGAAGTTGAAATATGGTTCAAGTTCATCAAATGAATAAAAAAAATAAGAAGATAGCTAAAAGTTTGAGGTGCGTGTGCATTTCATTTGAGGGATACTATATATTTTTTAAATAATTCTTTGGACAATATGCTCCAAAAATATGTATTTATTTTCAAAATATGCATTTATTTTAAAAATATGCAAAAACATGCAAAATATGCATTTATCCTAAGATATGCAAAAATATGCAACTACGTTTAAATGCCATTTTCAAGAAAATTTCATGATTCGTATACATAACTAGTTTTCTTGCTCCCAAAGCTTCCCTAAGAAAATATGTATTTGCATAGAAATCCGAACCCTATAACATATGTATCAAAACTACTGAAAAAAACTTGAAATTTCTGAAATATAGAAGGTATAGCTACTTTGTGTTAACTGTACTGTGGACCTGAGGCATATAAAAATACAAAATTAAAGGTTTTCTTCTAGAATCGAAAAACCACGTTGAATTTGCCCGCAAAATTCTTTCAAAATAGGGGTAATAAATAATAAATAATAAACATACTATACATACTTGTACACTCAAACTTAGTTTAAAATGTATCAAAATAAAATAAAATGTACTACTGGGTCGCACGAACTTGGTTATACCTATGTATATAGTTCAACAATTCACTTCGTAATTAAGGAAATTTATAATAATTATAAAAAGAGGCTGGGTGTGACCTACACTATTAACTTAACCATTGGTAAGATTTCGAAAGATAAAGAGTTAAATTTTTACAGAATTTTTTTTATTTATCTGGAAAAAATTAGGGGTTGCATCACTTAAAATAAAGCAATAGATTTTTTAAGGCCAACCCCAATGAACACACATTATATTTATTTAACACATACAAATACGTAAAGTTCTCATATAATGAAATATTTTGAATATTTTGTTTACACATAAAAATATGTAAAGTTCCTATCCATACTATTTGAAATATTTTACTTTGTTTAATTTCACAGACTTATATAAATTATTATACCATACAAAATGTCATTAATTTATCAACGATTTACTTGCCTACCTTTTTGCTTTCACGAACATAACATTACAATTAGTCACATCTCATATGGATTGTTATTGTTATATACCACAATAAAGACCAATAGCAAACAAAAATATATAAAACTTTAATATCAAAAGGGAACTTGTTTCTCTTCCTTTGTTTCATATTTGTTTTGTTTCCCATTGTCGTCTTTCGACGACCATTATAACCCAAAACTTATTGTCAATATAGAAATAGTCCCCTGATGCCTGGATGCTTGACCAACTGCAACATTAAGTCCAATTCACCAATAACATGCGGGAAGGAAGTATATTTTCGTAGATATAAAGCTATTGGTAGTCAATTGTGTTGAAAATATTTATTGATTATGAAATCAACGACAGACGCGAATCGACGTAGACCGACACAATGGTTATAGCTGAAGTTGCATGAGTGCCGGTTCCGGAAGAATGTGCCCCGAGTACATTATTCGATATAACAATAATTTACTAATTTGATTTTGATTATCCAAGTGAAATAGAGTTGCCTAAGGCTGGCGCCACAGTGTTCGACAAATTGCTTAGACAAATTATTATATTTAAATTTTTTTTTGTTTCATTTATTTTTTTGCTGCATTTTGTGGAATGTGAAGAAAGGCACTTTGATTGCAATTAAAATATAACTTGAATTATTTTGGATGCTTTTTAAAGTATACGAATGCAAATTTACGTCCGTGAAATAGATTTTTGCAATCTGTAGGATTTACTTACTTACTAACTTACTTATCCGGCTCCCGATCCATGAAGGGTCTCTGCCTGAGATATTGCGGTCTTCCATCGGTTGCGGTCCCTCGCACGCTCCCTCCAGTCGTCGAGAGCAAGCGCTCTTGCGTCTGTGACCGCCTGGTCCCTATAGCGGAGGTTCGGTCTTCCTGGTCGTCTCGAACCTGGGGGCTGGGATTCGAAGATTTTCTTGGCTGGAGCGTTGTTGTCCATTCGCTCGATGTGGCCGAGCCAGTGTAGTCGACGTGTTTTGGCTCTTTGGACTACATCCACATCTTGGTACAGCTCGTACAGTTCACGATTGAATCTTCTCCTCCAATCGCCCTCTTCGCATATAGGACCAAATATCCGCCGAAGAATTTTTCTCTCGAAAGTGCCCAGTATCAATTCCCCTTTTTTACTTATCGTCCAGCACTCGGCGCCGTAGAGTAGAACTGGTAAAATTAGCGTTTTGTATAGCGTGCACTTTGTCTTTCGAGAAAGGAGTTTTGAACCCATTTGTTTGGCCAAACCGAAGTAGCAGCGGTTCGCTAGGGTAATTCTTCGTCGGATTTCCACTAAGGTGTCGTTTGTGGAATTGATGTTTGTTCCGAGGTAGGTGAACTCCTTGACTACCTCGAAATTACTGCTACCAACAGTGACGTTTTGTCCTAGGCGATGGAAAGATGAGGCTTTGTTTGTTGATAGCATATACTTTGTTTTGTCCTCATTCACTTCAAGACCAACGTGTTTCGCCTGTTCATCAATAGCTGTGAATGCTTCAAGTACAGCTCTCTTGGAGCGGCCGATGATGTCGATGTCGTCCGCATAGCCAAGCAGTTGAGAAGACCTGTTGAAGATAGTGCCTTCCATGTTAACACCACTCTTGCGCACTATCTGCTCCAGGACTTAGTTGAAGAAATCACATGAAAGCGCATCTCCTTGTCTGAACCCTGTACACGTCTGGAATAACTCGGATGAGCTGTTACCCATTTGCACGTTGCACCGCGTATTTTGTAGCGTCATGCGGCATAGCTGGATCAGTTTTTTCGGGATCCCGAGTTCCGACATCGCCAATAGAAGCTCTTGGCGACTTATGCTATCATATGCGGCTTTAAAGTCGATGAATAGATGGTGGGTCTCGACTTGAAATTCGTTGGTCTTTTCCAGGATTTGCCTCAATGTGAAGATTTGGTCTATCGTTGATCTGCCTGGCCACACTGGTACGTGCCGATCATAGTGTTGCAGAAAGGTTTTAGACGCTCACATAGTACGTTGGATAGGATCTTGTAGGCAACATTAAGCAGGGATATGCCTCTGTAGTTCTTGCAGGACATAGGATTGCCTTTTTTGTAGATTGGGCATATTGAGCTATTTGACCAGTCGTCGGGCATACTTTCCTCCTCCCACACTTGGTTGATGAGCTGGTGCATGCACCCTACCAGGACATCTCCTCCATACTTAAAGAGTTCCGCAGGTAGGCCATCCGAGCTGGCGGATTTGTTGTTCTTAAGCTTGTGGATGGCTTTCTTAACTTCTTCAGTACTGGGCGCTGGGACTGGATCTTCATTGACTGGTCTTATGCCTCTTTGTTCCTCTGTTGCCTCCTCTACATAATGCCCATTAAGCAGCTGCTGGAAATGTTGCTTAAACACGTCTACAATTTCCTGTGCTTCGGTGACTAGGTTCCCTTCGCTGTTTCGAAGAGCTTGCGTGCCAGTCCTATAACCAGATGCCAGTTGCTTGGCTGTTTTGTAGAACCGGCGGGTGTTGGTGGCGGTGCTAGACTCTTCGAGATACTTGAGCTGAGAGGCTGCGGATGCTGTAGGATTTACTTGTCTAAAATATAGTTAATCGGGAGTTCTTACGTTTTTTATGATATTCTTTGTTAAATTATACACATTGCATCTGAAGATGAAAAAATATGTATATACAATATCTATTCCAAATAAAAGCCAAAGCCTACTATTAACCTATAAGCATCGTACTTATATTTCTTTTGTCGAGACCGCAGTCTGAGCTCACAAAAATTAAAAATTTTATCCGTGGTTCAGCATTTTCAACACATCGATTTCGGAGGTTCGACTGTAGTTCAACGATAGTTAAAGGCTCAGGTATGTTATAGTAACCAATTACAAGCTTGAACCATCATTGTACCACAGTTAGCTCTCAGACATCGGTGAATTAAAATTGCTGAACGACGGATTAAAACATGAACCATGATTGTAAATACATCATTGTAAAGTCAATTTACAAAAAGTTTTTAAACAACATAGATTTGTATCATACTAGAATATGTAGGTACTAAATTGTTCCTCAAAGTTTTAGGCATATAAAACGAATTGGTATTTCCTTTTAACTTCTTTTGATATTTCTCTAATGACCAAAAACATTACCAATTGATCTAAATATAGTTATAGGTCTTCAAAATAACTTGTTTCAACTATTATAGTTTTCTAGTTACACGTGCTTATCGCCGTTTCAATGGATCAACATAAATATGCAAAAGGTATGTATGTAGGTATACCTCCCAAAAAATTAAAATTGAATTTCGTATGCACAATTCAGGTTTTCACAGTAAGAAATTTATAAAAAAAACAGTAATAAAATCCATGAATCTTGTTTGGTTATCAAAGAGACAGGTTTTCACAAAAAAAAATTAAATAAATAAAATTTCGTAAAACTTTTACTTTTGTTTCGAATCCTGTTTTCGTAATTTTTCTCGCTAATCAAAATCACAGTTACAATAACAGAAACATTTATGTCATACGATGATAAAAGTTATAAAATATGCAAATTAATTCTCATTTATTGCTAGCGAAAATCTATATACAAATGGAACAAACACGCAAGAAGCCGGTTTGATAAGGAAGGTCATAGAATAGATTTTAACGTTTATAAAAAATATTGCTTGCAAAATGTCAACGGAATCACAAAGAAATGATACTGATGCACGACAAAAAAATTGATTAAAAAGGAAATATTTATTATTGTTGACAATATTTAATAAACATAATAAATAAACCGGTGGCAGAATTTCAGGGTCATAATAAAATCAAATCTTAGCTAGTGTGAACATAATATGAATATTAGGGTGGTCTCGTATAAGGTTTTTTTTTTAAATTTTTATATTTGAAGGAAATAAATTTCCTAATTTGTTCAAATTTTTATTTGCATCCGAATGGTCACTGTAGTTGTGGCTAAGAAATTCAGTGTTTATAGCTTAAAGTAGACAAAAAAATATCCTATGGGGAGGGGGGTATATTTCCCCCTGCAATTAAAAAAAAAATATAGAAAAAATTATATTGGAAAACAACGGTAACACTCACGGTATTGTTTTGTTACTTTTTGGAAAACCACTTCCCTTTATGCAGGGAGATATACATATAACCCCCCTCCCATGAATTGTGTACTTTCTACATGTTCTGAATTTTTTTGCAGATTTTACACGAATCACCTAGTATGTAAAAATAGGGAATTAAATTATCCTTTAAGGGAATTTTTTTACTTCATTTAAAGCCGATTTAAGCTCATTCAATAAGATGGCTTTGTTTTAGCAAGCACCCTAATAAATATACATGGGTTGGTATAAGTATGCACCACCAATTCACTCATGTCTTAAAAACTATTTTTATAACAGTAGGTAGACATAGAATAAAGGAAACACGTTATTGTCAAAAAAAAACTCCTCCTCATCCCCTTAGACAGGGCGTGGCAATTTCTGAAAAATTGACTAAAAATTAAAAATATTAAAATTCAACAAAAGCATATACTCGTACATACATACGTATACAATACATTCAATGATGTGCTATATTTTTTTGAAAGCTAATATTCCATTCTTTATTTACATTTTAAACAAGTAGTTTGAGTGAATAGTTTTTGGAATTTTTTTGGAAAAAAAAAAAATGAAAATTACAAAAACTACTTTTTTCTTGGAAAAATCTTGTTTGGGGGTTTTATGTGGAGGATGGAAATTCTAATGCGATACACTTTAATTTTTTACTCTAATTAAATTGATGTCAGAAGCAAAAAATATTTCCATATCAAAGGGCACGGTAGTGCCCAGCCAAGTTCGCGGCATTACACCCTTCTTACAGGAATAAACTCAGGCGATTTTCAACCCTCCTCTAACTTCAGTATCAATAAAGTTAGAAACTTCAAATTCGCAGTATTTCCTGAACTGATCAAACACAGGAGGCTCCCCAAATTTCAACTTTTCAATATTAGTAATTCCCGCGATATAGAACTTCAAAAATCGCAAAAACCGTAACAGACCATCAAAATTATGGAGCACTTCCCGACTTCGGAAAGTCCGAAAGGAAAAAAAGCCACTCACTTTCTTAAAAATCCTTATAAATTATATGGAGCACTTCCGATTATTGCAGAACGATGCAAATTGGTAGGTCGGTAGGACTTGAAGTACTTAGAAAGAAAAATATTGAAAAATTGGAATTTTCCATTCAGGGGGCATCCACCCAAATTTTTAAAAATTTTTTAAAGCTATATTGAGCACTTCCGGTTGTTGTAAAACGATTGAAATTGGTAGATCGGTAGAAACTAGAAAGAAAAAATTGAAAATTTGGAATTTTCCGTTCAGTGGGCGTGGCATCCACCCACTTTCTTAAAAATTCTTATAAATTATATGGAGCACTTCCGATTGTAATAGAAAGATGAAAATTGGTAAAGCGATGGGGTTTGACGTGCATACAAAGATTAAAGTAAGAAATTTATAATTTTCACCTCAAGGGGCTAGCATCTAACCACTTTTCAAAAATTGTAATCAATTAATTTAGTACCTCGTGGCGTGATGGTTAGTGCGTAGGACTGTCATGCCGAAGGTGTGCCACGTAAAAACAGAAATGTTTTATTCGAGGTACTGCCCCTTGCGAGGAACTGACAAATCCTCCGAGAGTATACTTGTCATGAAAAAGTGCTTCTCATTTAGCCGTTCGGACTCGGCAAAAACTGTAGGTCCCTCCATTCCTGCCAACAAACACGCACACATGGTTGTGAGTTGTAAGTCACTAGGCCCTGGTTTTCCACGAGCTGTTGCACCACCCAATTTATGTATTTATTTATGCTTGAAGAGCATAATAGGCGAAAAATAAAAATTGAGAATTTTCATTCAAGGGACGTGTCATCCGACCACTTTCTCAAAGTTGCTATTATTTTTATGAAGCACTTTCGGTTGTCGTAGAATTATTATTATTTGTACAGCGGTAGGGCTTGATTTTCACCTGGCAAAACAAAATCTTTGCAAAAAGGAGTGAAACCACAACAAAAACATAAATGTTAGAAAAAGAGCCAAGTTCTTATATGTACAAGAAACCTATGCGTAAAAAGTAAGTCAAAGAAAGTAATGAGATCTTGAAATGCTAAGTTTTAAGGTCATGAAGTTTAATATAAAATATCTGAATTAGAATAATATCGAAACAACTCCAAATTATGACAGAAATTGGTATTAAATGATGAATGATTAAAATTTTACGCTTTTTCTGAACTTGACCAACCTCTGCCAAACATTTTTTTTTTTAATAACGCTTTGGAACTAAGCGGAACAAGAAAAACATAAATATACTTTTTTCAAGACAAAACGGGGAAAGCGCTGGCGAAGGGGATATGATGATATCTATGCTTTGTTCTTTTTGAAACAATAAATTCTAAAATAAGTTTAGATTAAAAAAAAAAAAATTGCGAATTCAAGGTACTCTATACCCAAAACAGGATTTGTCTCAGAGAAAAGATTTAATAGAACAAATTATGGAATTCATGAACTTTAGCTTGCTGCTTTTAATAAATATGTTAAGGAAGGAAACTGATTTTAAAATATCAAAATATTGTATAAAAAATGAATTGTATAGGGCTTTTCATTCTCAAAGCTAGTAATTTTTAAATTTGTTGTATGTAAATAAATTAATACATAAATAAATAAACCAGAAAATGATATTGGACTCGGAATAATTTAATTGTATTCTTACTTACTAAGGTCCTCAGACCTTTTACGTCCGTGATGAGGTTCCCCTTGCGGGATATAGGGCTTTCATACTCCTACGCACCATCGTGTACGGTTTCTGGAGATGTACTTACCTCAGCTCTCTCCAACTCTTCCCCAATTCTCCATTGCCCACCATCAATAGAGACAATACCCCCAAGACATTGGAATCTTTCTACCATCTCTACTAGTTGCCCAGAAATATCTATTTGAGTAGATGAGGAAGTTCCAGGGCTGATCCTTTTTGTTTTTGGCGTAATGATCTTGAGCCCAACGATTTCACCTTCTCTCTCCACCCTTGTTGTCTCTTGATAGAGATCCATGATCCTATGAGAAAGTAAGCATACGTCGTCCGTCCGGTCCAGATGTTTGAGGTGTGATTGCAGATTCCACTGAATTCCTCCATAGGCAGTCGACAAAGCTGCATACAGCATATCACTTATTACCAAAAGGAACAGTATTGGTGACAGTATACAACCCTGTGTAACCCCACTTTGAATTTCAAACTCCTCTGACAACCTTCCTTTATGCCAAACGTGACATTTGGATTCATCATATGATGTAGCCTTAATAATAGCAATCAATTTATCTGGGATGTCCTGTTCATCCTGCCAGATGAATTCTCTATTCACACTGTCAAACGCATTTTCGAGGTCGATGAACAGCAGGTAAAGTTTTGATCGATATTCAACGCAATGTTCGATTATGATCCGCAAGGTGTTGATGTGGTCCACACAGGAAGATCCAGTGCGAAAACCTGCTTGTTCGGCGTCAAGCATCTCTTCAAGGTGGTCTTTAATTCGCTCCAGGTCGATTTTTGCTATCGCTTTGGCTGCAGCAGGCAGCACGCAAATTCCTCTCCAGTTCTCGCATTGCGTAAAGTCTTCTTTCTTTGATAGTGTTGGGTTGACTTCACTGGTGAAAACGCAATTTAAAACCGCAGAAAAGTGCTCCTCACACCTTATGAGCTGGTCCTCATCCGAAACTAGCAGTTATCTGTCTATATCCTTTACCAAGTGTTGTTTAGAGCTTTGGACACCCTTAAGCTCTTTGGTGATTCTGTAGACGGTCTTACTATCACTTTTATTTGCGGTCTCTTCTGCTTCTGTTGCCAATGTTGATATAGTAACGGTAATCAAGTCACACGCTAGGGTGAACTTCTCTCATCTTCATGCGATACGCAGACTCTAGCTCGTTTCTTCCTGCTGCTGGAGTTGCTGCAATGCGAGCTTTTTATTTCTTTGATCCTAGCACAAGTTTCTTCGGAAAGCCATCAGCCATAGTTTCTTCCTTGGGTCCGACCGACTATTCTTTCTACATCTGATATGAAAACATTTTTTACAGCACACCAATGGTTTTCGATGAAGGTAGGTTCCATGCTACTGATTGCTCTCAATCCTTGTGAAAGGTTGTCTTCGAGTTGTTGGCGGTCTGCTCGATCCTTAAGTCTATCGGTATTGAACTTGGGCATTCGGGTGTTTCTTTGGGAGCTCTGAACTGCAGCTGTCCGTAATCTTCCGGTAGCAACCATCAAATGGTGATCCCAGGTTATTCCCATGTCTGCACCTCTTCTGTTTTGAACGTCGTAGAGACTGCTTCTAAATCGTGATCAATTTCATTGGAAGTTGCTTGTCTGTCGACACCCAACTTTTTTTGTGGCACGTCTTGTGCTCAAACATGGTCCCTCCTATTACAAGGCGGTTGGCGTTACGAAAATCGATAAAACTTTCGCCATTGTCCTTGGCTTTCAAGTCTTCCATTACCATTATGATGTCTCAACGTGGTGTACTATCATAAGCATCACTCAGCCGGTTACAAAAGGCCGCCTTCTTCTCGACAGAAGGGAGCTCCGTTGGGGCGTAATACTGTATGAGCTTTCATGATACTGTCACCTAAGGGCTCCCAGAAAATTAATCTCTTGAGAGCTGTTTTGGAAAGCAGCAATCCAACTCCAGACTCACGATTACTCCCAGGTTCCTTTCCAGAATAGAGCAGTACAGTGTTACAAGTTGGAGATTTATACTTCCCCGAGCCCAACCATCTAACTACACTGCAATTGTCAAGAAGCATTTTCACATTCCAGGAACCAATCTTTGTCCGGTAAGCCAGTCAGCAGAGGCAAAAAAGATTTTCCATAATGCAAAACTATAAGGATCAAATTTTTTATTGGAATTGATAGATGAGTCTCAAACTTTGGTATAAAACACGTTAACTTCGCAAATGTTGTTTTTGCATTTTGAGATTGCATTATTTTGGGGGTCAAAGGGTCACGGTATCACTACCAGCTGTTTACCATGGAGTTTGTACGTCTACAAAATTTGAAGCAGTAAGTTACTTTGAGCAACATTTTCACCATTTTCTGGTCTATAATCGTGAAAATACTGACTTTAGAGAACAATAACTTTTGAACCATACTTTGTAGAATAAAAATGAATGTACAAGAATTATTGGAAATAACATGTTCTACAACTTTGCAAAACATTTTTGTTTCCATAACATCAACCATCAAGGAGATATAAGGCAAACATAAAAAAAGCATGCCTTAAGGAACTTTAACTCGGGCAGTATAGACCAGCGGTTCCCAAACTTTTTAAGCTGTGGAACCCTAAACAATGCCCAAATATATCTCGGAACTCCATCCTGACAATAGCAAAAAATGAAAAACAACACATTTCAAAATCAATTTTTTATTTAGTGTGAAGAATGAATCTGTTTCATTTTTTGATTTATAATTGTTTTTAAACTAACTTCTACGTCCGAAAGTTGTATACGCATATCTGGGGCAGCGTCCAGCCTCGATCTGTATTTATTTTTTGTGTAAGTATGTATACGCTGAAAAGCCTACTTCACAGCGCAGCGGTACGTTGTTAAAAAAGGTAGCACATTTAATATAGCTTTCTTGGTAAGCTCAGGGAATTCATTCTTAAGCTAGAACTATAATGCTCGGAGGGGCACTTAAGTGGTCGGAAGAAAACAAGCGAATGCACAGAAAGCATATGACGCGGCTATAATTAGGGAGTGTAAGGTTTCGTCAAGCTTCGTTCAACTTTGGTTACATAAGTAAAACTGACATTTGGTGAAATAGGAATGCCAAAAAGAGATAGATGATAACAACATTATGGGTGTGTTCCCCTTCTGACGGTACGGAAAGCTACTTTTCGTTGGTTTTTGACATTAGCTTCAGTACCTTCCGACTATTATAGTTCTACCTTTAATACCAATCCAAAATTCGTTTAATGATACAGAACAGTTTACAAATTTTGATGAAGAGGAGCTCTGCAGATCTATCAGGGATTCTTATTCCTGTATACTCAGGGTCATAGGCTTGATGATTTTCATTAGAAATGGATTTTGTACCCACTCGATGTCAGTATTTGTATCTGAAAAGTAGTCCAGCATGGATCTTTCGAGACTAAACAAATGGAGAGCAATAACATTGCTCTGCTCTGAGTTCAAGCATGTTTTCTTGCAAATTGTGGGGCAGCTTTGATTTGTTCACTCCTTTATGTTTTCGGGGGTGCTGAATCCAAATCTGAGGTTTGCCAACAAAATTTTATGACGCAACATGGAAAAAAATGCAAAATATGACGCAAAAATGCATTTTTGGGAGTTTTTCGCTAATGGCTCGAAAACTACCAAATATTCGAAAATTACATCAAGGTACCATTGAAAGAATACACAATTTCCAATAAATCCTTATTCAACGTTTTTTTCTGCGACAACCCATTTGGACTCAAGCGCTAGTCGAAAATTGATGTATTTTTACTGTTTTCGAAAATCCACTCGAAAGCGCTAAGAAATTAATTTGTGTGACAAAATTTGAATTTTTGTCTGTAACATGAACCAAGATATACTTTTCTGATGGTCTCTGACGCGCTGAGTTCGAATCTGGCCTTGAAATTGCTCTATCACGTCACATTTTTGAGATATTCAAATCTAACAATTAAAAATAAATACATTTTTTATACAAATTTGGGGATTTTTTTTTCGAGGTAATTTTTTTTTTCGAAAAAATGTTTATGGTGTGAACATTTTGCTTCAAAATTCTATTTGAAACTTTCAATTACCTCCATTCGTCTTCGAGAAATCGTTAGTTTTCGTCTTACTACCTAATTCGAAAAATCCAGTCAATTTGTGCTCAAAAAGGCAAATTATGGGATTTTTCACAAAGTCTTAGCGCTTTGGAGTGGATTTTCCAAAACAATAAAAATACGTCAATTTTCGACCAGAGCGCTTGAGCCCAAATGGGTTGTCGCAGAAAAAAACCTTGAATAAAGATATATTGGAAATTGTGTATACTTTTGATGTAGTTTTCGAATAGTTTGTAGTTTTCGAGTCATTCGTGAAAAACTCCCAAGAAATGCATTCTTACATACATTTTTGCGTTTTTTCCATGTTGTGTCACGAAATTTTGTTGGTAACCCTCAGATTCGGATTCAGCACCCCGAAAACATATCGAAAGGAAAATATCAAAACTACCCCACAATTTGCTCGCAAAGAGCCTTTTTTAGCACAAATTAACTGGGCTAAGAGCCAGAAACTAATTTTTCTTTTCAAGGCTGCCAGTTTGTCTCTCGCAAAAATACTGTAATTGATTTTTCCTGCAGAGCTGTAGCAGTTTCGTTGATCTTCTTGAAAATGTCTGCAAGATAAGCTAATTTCGTAATCCATTGCTCATCATCATGCAATACATCAAAGAGGTTTGCAGTTAAGGACAAATTTTTTTCCAGTTTGAACACATTCAACTCATCACGAAGTTGAAATAACCTGGATAAAGCTTTCCCTCTGGAAAGCCATCGGATTTCAGTATGAAGAAGAAGCGATTCGTTCTGACTGCCCATATCTTTACACACTAATTTAAACAATCTCGATTAGAGAGGACGACTCTTTACTAAATTTACTATTTTCACAGCTTCACCGAGAACTTTTTTAAATAAGTTGGCATTCTTTTCAAGTGCAGAACGATGGAAAATACAATGGCTGCTGGTACTTCTAGGAGCACAGTTTTTAATATTTGAAACAACCCATTTAACCTTTGCCACCATTGCTGCGGCTCCGCCGCTTCATTTATCAATACATTTTCCCCAATTAATGACGTGTTTACTCATGAAACAGTTTATGACCTTGAAGTTCACACCCACTTCGATTAAAAAATATAAAATTCAAAACAAAGTTTTGTTCAATTTGTTTTTGTGGAAATTTTTAATTGTTTTCTTTTATTGATTGTATTTTACTGTTTATACTTCAAGAAATTTGTGGAACCCTGAAAACTCTCCCGCGGAACCCCAGGGTTCCGCGGAACACACTTTGGGAATCGCTGGTATATACTATCAAAAAAATGTTGTATACAGTAAAAAAGATAGTTAAATTTCCTATGAAAAAGGGTCCAACAAATTTTTTGTACGATAAACCGTGCGTTGTCGAGATATAATGCTAAAACACGTTTTTCAAAATGGCGGCTGACGCACAAAACCTACAAGCTCCCAATTTTGTCCTTATACTCAAAAATGACCCATCTATCAATTCCAATCAAAAAATTGTATCCTTATAGTTTTGCAGAAAAAAAAACCTCTACCGACTGGCCTACGGGTACAATAGTCAAAAGTAGTCAACGTGTTATATAATTTCGTAGTGTCGGTTTCGTTAGCAGAATTGATTTCATTTATGAAGAATGCTAACTTCCGTAACCTATCGTAGAAAGCTAGGCCCTTCGCACTTGTAATTTTAGCCTATTTACGTATAAAGGGATACACAAATAGTTGCCCGGGGACCACCACGAGGAGGTAAAACAAGCACTTCACCGGGACAGAATGTTGCACTACTGGCCCAGACCAAGTTCTGAGCAATCAATAGTTTCCCCATCAGGCGCGATGCAGGTTGCCCAATTTTATTCTATACACAAGTTTATATGTAATTATTGATAATTGATAGGATTGTTACAAATTAAATAAAACTACAAACAATAACTATACCATATTTTTGTCTCTAATATCTCGAAGGCAGGTTGCATTTTAAAGACCTAGGTCTAACAGGCAAATAGTCAAACTATAATGATTAATAAAAACTAATTAATTAATAATAATCCAATCTTGTTCTTCATTTGATTGCATATTGAGCATCGATGGTCTTTAATTCGCGATTTTTTAATATAATAACATTGGGCCCTTAGCTTTCAAGGGCATCATTAGGGAAGCTACCAGCCAGCGTGGGTAGCACACAACCTTTTTTTAATAAATATTATTTTAAGTCAATTTTTCAGAGGTAGAGTTTTCCCACCAAACAATTTGTATCTATTTCTATAGCGGCTTTAAGATCCAAAATTAAAAAATTTAAAAATGAAGAAACGTCTATGTTTTACTTCATCTCACGCACCCTGGAATTTGTTTCAAAAAATTTAACCGCCTCGCTGATTGGTTTGAAGTGTCCTCAAGTAACCTTTAATTAACCAATCCAGCAATAAGCGTGTTGCATACAAACTAGATAATGAACTTATATTTTGAAAATTCAGTAGCTCAGTATGTCTCATACCTCACATTGCACCAAAGAAACAGAAAGAACAATCGACGTAGCATTTTAGTTTAATATATCTATGCTAGCGTCTTTAAAAGGCATGGTCGTGCTCAAACTTCGATATAACCACATTTTTCAATTGCCACAGGGTCGTAGCTCCAATTTTGCACGCTAACATACACAAAAATTAGATCAAATGGCCTTTTACAAAACAATTAAAAAATTCTGGGTTTCGACTATCGAATCAAATCAGGAAATGTTTTTCCTTTTTTTTGATTTAGTCTGTAAGTCTCTTATGAAAAGTTTTATGACCTAGAAGCTAATACTATTTTTACCATTAGGTACAAAACTGTAGTAGCCTTCCGATATCGATAGCTCAGTTCCATTAACCGTCCCCTATCTCAAGCACACGATAGAACCTCCTCCGGTTTAAAGACGAAGCTATCACAAATGCCAGAGGATGGTCTTGATGGAAGCATTGCGATCAGGATCGTAGAGGATGGATATCATGCCTTTCAGTGAAATGTCCACATAGCAAAAGGAAAATTAAAAGGACACTTTTACACTTAGGTATAGTCTTGAAAGAACTGAAATGAAAAATCATATAAAATTAAAGTTTCAAATTATTTTCGACCCCCTTCGAAGGAAATGATTTACTGACTACGGGCTTGTTACTTCTCGTACCGCTGAATAATCAAGAGGTGCTGCAAGTACCTGAAGAGTGTCAAAACAAAAAAATAATCCACTTTATCGGTTATCCCCTCTTAAGCACATTCGAGTATCTCACATACCTTGCTATTAAAAAAAAACGGAGTTCTTGATTTTTTGTTTATATTTCTGATTTTATACCTCCATAACGACGAACGGTGACGACGCAACGTATCGCTGTAACTCCATAATCAATGCTCTTGGCCATATACCCAGTTACCACAAAAAAAAAATTACAACAATGATCATGAATTGAAGGTAAGGCCCAAATCACCATCGATTTTCCAGAACCACACCGGTAATGCCACCGTCATCGCTGATGTCGTCGTCAATCCACCATGCCGCCACCGATGAGCCAACTCGAGCGGGATGTAGTGGGGCAATAGTAGAAGACCCCTAGACAACCAACCTGTTCCAAACCAGTACCCGATTTTCGACCCAAGAAATTGTATCCGAAGAGGTGGAGATTCCGATTAATTTATTTTCTTTAACTAAATTCAGCTGAGCTGAGGTGAGACTATACCTTCTTGCAGTTTCTCTGGCCAACTTGGAGTTTAGTTGACGGTTTGATTTCGTGTCGCTACCAACGGAATCGAAGAAGGTGTCTCATATAGTAAATGTCGATACATTTCTATATCGTGTCGTGATTTAAAAAAAAATCGAGAGTGCTCTGTGCTTAGTGTGTAATCGATCGCACATTCCTGTGTGGTATTAAGATATTGTATCTATCGAGATACAAAATCAAGAAAAGAAAAAGATACATCACATTCGTGTGTGTTGGTGTGCTTCTGCAGATAAATAACATTCATTATTTGCGAGCAAAATGGTGCGTTTATCTATTGGATTAGCTTTCTTAGCATTAAATATTTTCTGCAGTGAAACTGTAAATGGTATGTTTTTGGACTTTCATTTTTTTACATTCTTCATTTTTTGTTTCTTGAACCTTCTTCCTGTTTTTGTGTGTGTGGCAATTTTAATACACATTTTTGTATGCACAACTTAATTGAGAGTGAAATTTTAGGAATGTTGATGTGCACCAGTTATGTAAAACAAGAAGTTATCTTCATTTAAAAATAAATTAATTTATTCATTTCTGATCGGCGATGAATATACATGTTTTTACGAATAAATTTCAGAGATCGGCTGAGATTATGCAATTTATATTTGCATTTGCATATTTTATACAAAAAAAAAAGATTTTTTCTTATCTTTTGTTTAAAAGTGAATACATTTATGTTTTTAAATGCTTAAAAACATTATTATTTGTTGCGATTTTGTATTAAAAAAAAAGAAAATAAAGATAAAATCTTAATTTGATTTATTTTTATCTTTTTTTGCATCTACCTACGTTAAAAAATATACAATAGCATCATATGTGTAATGCTGCGTTGCATAAACAAATAATTGATTTTTTGCCATTCGATCTCTGCGTGCACTGCACCTTTTTGTAAGATATAAAAAAGCAGTTCATATGTACACACAATATAATGTACACATGTATGTTACTTACATATTGCTGCAGAGCTGGTGTCTTAAGAGTTTACAACAGCGGCAACTCGGCTGCGCATACCGCCTTGCTGCCGTAGACACCAATTTCACCGGATCAACTTGATCAGTGCAACTTTTATAAATGCATCTTCTTCTTTTTTTATATACATACATATGTCGATATACCTTTGTAATATATTTTTATGTTGTAAAGTCTTTTGAGTCACAAGAGTAAAATATTTTCTTAAATGTAGGTCGTTCTTGTTTTATTGACTCTTTAAACATCAACTATAAACGTTACTGAACAGTCGAAATTGCATATCAGCAGTTTTTGAGAAATAAAAAATCCTTATTCTCATAGAGAATAATAATTAATTTTTATTAAATTAAATTTTTTTAAATTAACATTCTTAAAGGATCAAATAAATAAATTTTAAAATACCAACAAGCTTAAATTATCGCGCTGGGTATGGAATCTGGATTATGTTAGGTACTCTCATGGAATCGGCCATTTTTTAAGTTTGTTTTAGAAAACTTGCGTAGGTACCAAACTTTCTTGCAGATCCACAATAGTTTTGGAGAGGATTTAGAACGAAAATATTTGATTACATAGTGGATGGTCCTCGAATTCAAAAATTTTGTGACCGCTGAAATGCTTAAATTGAGTCCGAATTTCGCAGACGAATTTTTTAAATCGGAGTGAATAAAACAAAACAACAAATCTACAAGACTTTATCGATTTTCCTAGTGAGGACTGGTTCCTTGCCATAAAGAGTCTTCAGCATCTGATTTTAAATATCCTGAACTGGAATTGAAAAAACTGGAGGACTTAGATTCGAAGGCTGTCCAGTATGGAGCATTTGATTATTGATTGATTAATCTGAGCATTTCTTATTTTGCCGAATAAATCGATGAAATACCCCTATGTGGTGGTGGTGAAATTTTCATACTTAAATTCAATTTTCAAAAAAACTGTCGCAGTGAAAATATTTTCCGAACAAATTTATATACAATAAGTTAAGCAAACGTATCCTGACCAGAATCGATGCATGTATATTAAAATTCAGCTTATAAACATAGCTGTACGATCACGAAAATAAAAGCAACATATTTTATTTTATTTTCTTCAATCCTCTGGGACAGATTTTGAACTCAAACTTCATATACTTATACTGTAAATGAGTTATAACCTTTAAAAATATGGAACTTTCAAGCTTCAGTTATATATTTGACGTAAATATAACATGAATCAATTTGTTTGTTTTTTTTTTTTAATTAAAGTCGAGTTCTAACCAAATAGTTGGTAACCTCAGGGTTGGAACATACCACGGTAGCGATATTTGGGGGAATAAAAAAATTTGTTTTATATATACACTTGTGACTTTTTCGAAATTGAACATTCCATATATTGAACTAGCTAATAAGGTTGTAAAAAGAGGAAAATTACTTAGTAAATACCTACCTAAAATGGCTGAGGGACATAAAAGTATCAGTTTGCAGAGAATTAACCCATATGCAATTAATTATATCATGCAATTAATTATGTTTGTAGTACCTCGTGGCACCTAAAATCAGAGATGTTTTATTCGAGGTACTGCCTCTTGCGAGGAACTGACAAATCCTCCAAGAGTGTACTTGTCATGAAAAAGTGCTTCTCTTTTAGCCGTCCGGACTCGGCAAAAAAACTGTAGGTCCCCTCCATTTCTGCCAACAAAACTCGCACACAGGAATAGTTGAGAGTTGAAAGTCACTAGGCCCTGGTTCTTCACGAGCTGTTAATAATAATTTCAACTAAATGCCTGTAAGACCTAAGGTCTTTTAAATGCAACCTGAATTGCACGGCACTAGTTAGAAAGAGTAGGAGAATAGGAAAGATTTGGCAAAGTGGCGTCCAGTTAAGCTGTGATAATATAGAAAAGAATGCTGCCTAGAATGGGCATATGCGATAGAGAGCTCAACTTTCACTCTCATAGTGACAATAATAGTAATAAAGCGGGTGGCAATGGTGCAGTGGGTGTAGTGCTTGACTGCTAACTAAGAGGTGTGGGTTCGAGCCCCATTCTAGGCAGCATTCTTCACTTTTATATTCTCCCAGCTTAACTGGACGCCACCCGTGAGATTTAATGAGATAATAAACACCTTGATCTCAATCCACTGTGCCAAATCTTTCCTATCCTCTTACTCTTTCTTACTAGTACCGTGCAATTCAGGTTGCATTTAAAAGACCTTAGGTCTTACAGGCATATAGTTAAAAAAAAAAGCAAATTAAATGCTTGGCCAAAGAAATTCTATGACCCGCATTTATCTCTTAGAGCCGTTTGCTCATACGATTCTTAAGCATTTATGTTCTACTTAAAAAGCTTATGTTCTACTTTTTCCTCTGCGTAAACTGTCACATAAGCCCTTATGTTCTACTTAAATATTTAAGTTTCGTATCAGCAAATGGGCCTTAATCACTTAATATCAACTTTGTTACACATATTTGTCTTCTTTCCAAGTTCGGTCGTCGTACCAGGTTCCATAAAGCAAACGAATTGGAGCTATGCATAGAAAAATTCTTCCCATTGCCCTGCGTAGTCTACCATGTGACGATTATTTTCAACTACTTCAATTTGTTGATCGATCTTCAGTCCCTTGTTAAATGAAGGACCTCAGTCATAATCTTTTTCGTGGCTAACATACTGGTGTTATATATGGATAATGAATTTAAAATGTGATAAACATTAAGCATGATCTAATACAGACTGTATTAATTAAGAAGCACATTTTAAACTAATTTTCAATATAGGTATAACAACTTTTTGAGTTGATTGTCGTGCGTTAGTGAATGCAAACTCCTCTAACACCAATCCCCGAGATCAAAGTTCAATTCCTCTTATCCGCATTCCTTCACCGCATTAACCATTACTTCATGATCCTACATATTATGTCTCATATCATATCAAAATCAGCCACGCTAAATTTCGCACATTTTTAACTTGAGAAAAAGCTTCTTAATATTTCTTTGCTCAAAACTAGATTTTAAATTTGCACCAACAATAACACTTTGATCAAATACTTCATTCGTTGCATCGGGAATAAACTTAATGCAGAGGATACATAGAAAGAGCTCGGTTATATGTAACATATTTGAGAAAAACTTATTTCACTGGTATTTTTATTCAAATTATTGGGAATAATAACCTAAAAGACAAAGAAATGTTACAGATTTATGAACAGAGAAATTATATATACATATCTCCAAGTGTTGAATGCAGCAGATGACAGAATGCTACTGAATTTGTTCCAGCCTGAAGGCTACGCACAGAATATTTATTTATTTATTTATTTATTCAATCTACGATAGTTAAATCCACAGATTTGCTTAATGCTAAACTTATACAAGTTACAAAGTAAATGTTGATAGGTAAGTATGTACAATAAGATTTAAGAATGACTATTTTGTAATAATAAAAACAAAGAAGCTTTAAATTGATATCTTGATAAATATACATCGAGATCATTATAATACATATTAAAAAATTTACAACAATGAGAAATAGGCTCACGCTGTCCATAGTTAGTAGAATGAGGAATTTCAAAAATGAATTGTCTCATTCTCAAAGGTCGACTTGGTGCGTAAATATTTATTAAAGAGAGCAAAAACTCACAATCAATATCATTTGAAAGAATATCGCGAACAAACATGATACTGTACATTCTACGTCTTGCTTCAAGAGTTTGCATTCCTAATAATAAGCATCTACTATTATAATTAAGATTTATAGTATCATTTGTTGCGAAATTTCTTAAAGCAAATCTTAAAAAATTTCTTTGAATATTCTCAATTCGTACTATAAGTTTTTTAATATCAGGATTCCAAATAATAGAACAGTACTCCAATAATGGTCGAACAATAGAACAAAAAATTGCTTTCAAAGTGTACGGATCTTTAAAATCTGCAGAATTTCGTTTGAGAAATCCTAGCATGGAATTAGATTTTGAAACAATATATGAAACATGTGACTCAAAACTCAGTTTATCATCAAAAACTACACCTAAGTCTTTTATTTCACAAACTCTAGATAGCTTGTTCGCATCTAGGAAATAATCAAAAACTATATGATTCGATAAACGACTGTAAGTCATAACCGAGCACTTTGACAGATTCAGGTGAAGGTCATTTTGCTTGCACCATGACTCGAAGTTTGAAATATCTTGTTGAAAAGCAACACAATCATAATAATTATTTATAACTTTGAACATTTTAATGTCATCAGCGAAAATTAAACACTCAGACCTTGATAAGACTGATGGAAAATCATTTATAAATAGATCAAACAACGGAGGACCTAAATGGCTTCCTTCGGGAACACCAGAGTGCACTGTTATTGAATTAGATTCCAGATCCCCAATTTTTACGACTTGTTTCCTACCAATTAGATAGGAACGAAACCAATTTAGTAGGCTGCCATCAAAACCATATAATTTTAATTTTTTAATTAAGATTTGGTGATTAACCCTACTAAAAGCTTTAACAAAATCAGTATAAACCACGTCCATTTGACATCGCTTTTCCACTGCCTTAAAACACAGATTAGAAAAACAAGCCAAATTTGTAGTGGTTGATCGACCACTTAAAAAACCGTGTTGAAATTTAGATATATGGCTTTTTAAAATACCATATAATTTATTTTTTACTATTTTATCAAAAAACTTTGGAATGGTTGAAAGTTTACTTATTGGGCGATAGTTTGAAACCATCTTTTTGTCTCCAGACTTAAAAACTGGGTTAATATAAGAGACTTTCCATTCATCTAAAAAATTACCACTTAGAAGGGATTGATTAAAAATAAATTGAAGTGGAAAACTAAGAGATTCAAAACAATGTTTTAATACAATAGGAAATACACCATGAAAATCTGGTGTACTAGAGGGTTCCAATTCGCATAAGGCAGTTGAAACATCTTCTAACTCACAATATAAACTACAGCAATCTGTTATAGGTACTAAATTGTTACAGTCGTAGTTATTGCCAACAAACAAATCCGTTGTGTTATAAATACTTTGAAAGCTTTCAGCAAACCAGTCAACAATAGTTTGAGGGTCACTGGAGGTATTGTTATTGTAAACCATTATTGAAGGAAAACCAATAGATTTACGCTTCATATTTACAAATTTCCAAAATTTTTTCGGATTTTGCTTTAATTCAATTTCAGTTATATGTACATAGTTACTAAAACAAAATTTTGATAGAAATGCAAATTCTTTACGGAGACGTGAATACAAGGCAAAGTCATCAGAACTCTTCGTGCTTTTATAAATTTTAAAAGCCTTATTCTTGGCATTTTTCAAATTACGCAACCTTGAGTTAGACCATGGAGGATGAGAATTTACTTTAAAAATAGAGCGTGGAACAGAGGTAACCAATTCTCTGACAAAAATATTTAAAAAATAATCAAAATTATATTTTAAACTATTATTAGAATTAAATTGCCAATCAAAATTACAAAATGACTCATTTAAGATGTTTAAATTTGCAGAATTAAAATGATATTTAAATTTATTAACAGTCTGGAAAGCATTATAATTTCTAAAGCAAATATTTTTTATGCAAATAGACATGGCAACATGATGAATTGAGTTCGAAAACAAGGGGAGGCAATCAGAAACATTAACTTCAATATTATCATTTATAAAAACTAGATCAAGCATTCTCCGCAATGAATTATGAACAAAACATACTTGGGTTAAATTTAAAGCAAACAGAGAATCGACAAGCTCAAATTCTTTTTCTGTTGAGAGCACAATTGGCAGCACCTTGTTTTCATATTGCATCCACTTGATTCCACCCAAATTGAAATCACCAATTACACAAACAGAAATATTATACTCAGAATAACTAGATAACGTATTTTCAATGTTTTTTAAATGATATAAATAAATAGATAAATGAGAATCGGGTGGAATATAACTTAAAAAAATCAATAATTTACAGTCATAGTTTCCTTCGATGCAAACACATATTTGTTCAATATTTTCTTCCGGAGATGAGCTTCCAAGGTCGATAGAATGGGCAATAAGTGAATGCCGAGCTGCCAAAAGAACACCACCACCTCTTCTGCTTCCAACATCATGACGATCACGACGAAACACAGTAAACTCTGAAGTATTGAGTATTTCTTCATTAGTTATTTCGCTAAAAAGCCAGGTTTCCACAAACGCATAAATATCATACTCGAACGAATCAACATTAACGGAGAGGGCATTTAATTTACATCTCATTCCGCCCATGTTTTGATAATATATCGAAATTTCAGATTTGTTTACATCAAAGCACGCCCCTCTGCTCGCTGATTTATTTCCGTCGGAAGATTTGACACCACTTTGTCGTTTTTTGGAAGGTCTTTTTGAATAAACTCCCTTACAATTGTATTCCTGGGCCAATTAGATCCACATAATGCTGATTTAAAGTTGTTAGCCGGAATACCAACTTTGAAATTTACAAACTTTAAATCTTTAGCATCTTTTTTCACCAGCTTATAGCACTTCACGGTGGTCTCGTCAACACCGATCTTTCCAGCAACATACTTAACTAGCGATTCCTCAGAAGTTGATGCATCAAATTTCGATACATGAAACCATTTATGAGCAACAACAACATTAAGCCCATCAGCAACAGCAACATCTTCACCACATACACGCAGAGATTGTTTTTTTTTTTTGTTTCTGCTTTCGAGCGCCAGCAATAACCCAATCATTGTTGACAATTGCGAGATTATTCGTAGGCATATTTTCTTCTTCTACTGCCACACCAACACCAATTGCTTCTTGTTTTTTTTTTTTTTTCTGCATTCGAGCACCAGCGATGACCAAATCGTTGCTTACTTGTGCGAGATTATTCGTAGGTAATAGGTAATAATAAGTCGATCTTAACGATAGTGGTAATCTTTTATCTTCCCTTAGGGTTACCAGACGTCCCCCTTCAGGGGAGACAGTCCCTCTTTTCATAGGAAAATGCTGTTTATCCCCCCTATACAAAAGTTTGTCCCCTTTATTAAGTATCAACTCGAAAAGAGAAAACATTCAATTAAAAACTGTACACAAATTTTATTAAATATATTAAGAAAGATTCTCTATAAATACATCTATTTGAAGTTAAAAATCCTTTAAAACTTTTTTTTTGATAGATTTTATTAAGTTTATTTTAGTTGATAATTTAAAATTTTTGATTTGAATGTGAATGTTTTTTATATTAAAAATCGAATGAAACTTTTTTATTTCACTATTTCTTACTTTGGTGTGTTATATTTTCCAATTTTTTTGTTTTGTCCCCTTTTTTAAATATTTCTCTTCCTAGAAATTTCGCGATGTCCCCCTTGTCGTCATTTTCAATCTGGTAACCCTATCTGCACTTGGAGAAAATGGTTTTGACTATTAAGTTGAAGTTATAATATTGAAGTGGTTTAATCATCGACTTCGTGATTTCAGCAAAAAAATTCTGCTAATCCTCCTCTTTTACTCCAATAATGTCACTAATCCTTAACCACACATGTTATCTTAATTTTTTTAAATTGTTCTTTAATTAGTAAAATAATCGGCGTGTTTAGTTTCAAATACTGAAATAATTGGCCGAAAACAACAACAACTAGGCCTCTTCAGGGTTAGCTCAGCCCGGAGAACTCTCGGGACTTCATTTAAGGTGAGAGAAAAACTGTGTTATCGCAACGAATTTCATCCCTGTTTTCATATGTATGGAAGCTCAATTTTTTGCGATGATGGCATCACTAAACCCCGATGTCATTTTTGGTTCAATTCCCCTGGTCCTGCAAAAAAAAAAATATATATAATTTTTGGATTTAATATGTTTGCTTGTACTAGGTGCTCAATAATTTAAATTAGTTACATAAATATCGGATTAAATGAACTCAACCAGTCAAAATGGCTGCTCCACAAGCAGGAGTTTTTGAATCTAACCTCGAATCCTTTTAAATTCTATATTTTATAAACAGTTATGCTTTCCAGTAGTACCTCGTGGCATGATGGTTAGTGCGTAGGACTGTCATGCCGAAGGTGTGGGTTCGATTCCCAGCCGTGCCACCTAAAAACAGAAATTTTTTATTCGAGGTACTGCCTCTTGCAAGGAACTGACAAATCCTTCAAGAGTAAACTTGTCATGAAAAAGTGCTTCTCACTTAGCCGTTCGGAGTCAGCAAAAAACTGTAGGTCCCCTCCATTCCTGCCAAAAACACGCACACAGGAATAGTTGAGAGTTGTAAGTCACTAGGCCCTGGTTCTCCACGAGCTGTTGCGCCACCCAATTTATTTTTATTTTTTATGCTTTCCAGTAAAGCTATGGCAGGGTTACCGCTGAAAATTTTTGAAAGGTCGCGAAAAAGTCGCAATCAATAAAAAAAGGTCGCAAAACATAATAATTGAAAAAAAAGTCGCACTTTTATCCAAAAGGTCGCATTTCGAAAATAAAAAGTCGCACAACCATATTTTTATATTTGAATAAAAAAGATTGAGATTATTTTTGGATCATTTTTTATTAAAAACAAAACCAATAAATACTTGAAAAACTAAAGAAATGCAGTCTTCATTTTAAAATTTTATAGCCTGACTTATAGGCGTTCAGAATAGTAATGATGATAACGAAAGTAATAACAAAAGTTGATATTGGTTAATTTTGTATAGTTAGTTTTCCAATGTATTCAACTTTTATAGGGATGGGTCAATATGTTAGTAACAGATATTTAGTAACAGTTATAAGCCTGTTACCGAAAATCGGGAATAACTGCTATAGAAATTAGAACAACAATTTTAAAATAACGCAGTTTTTATTAAATTCACAATACAAGTAAATTTGTATATGCGTTTACAAATTTGGTTCTGATGATTGTGCTTAATATGAAGGTAGTAATTTCAATTTTATCAAGTAAATTCAAAATCGAATTGCAGCAGTAAAAAGGTGTTAGTGTTTTGTTACTGATTTTGCTTCAGTGTGATTCTGATTAAAATATTTTCAATGTAATCGTAAAAATTATAAATTTGAGAATAACACTTAAGCAAAGTCAAAAACAAAACTGTTACTCCTTTTTGCTGCTGCAATCAATGACATATCGAATCAAAATGTCGAAATTGAAATGACTACTGAGCAGGATCACACTTAAGCAAAATCAGTACTAAGATGGTTATGCATTTTTGCTGCTACAAGGAGATTTCGAATTAACACGATAACATTGAGAATACTAAGCAGAATAACAGTTAAGAAAAATCAGTTTATTTTAAGGTTTTTTTGTTTTTTTGATTCCTCAATGAGTGTTATGGTTGGAACTTGTCATTTTTATCACCAAAAACATAGACATAATAATTAAGTCATCAGCTTTTGTTCGCATTAAAATTATCACTGATTTTACTTTAAAATATTTCCAATGATATATGAGAAGTTTAGGTACAAAATATGGAATTTTCACTTTTGGTACTTTTTTCTTTTGTTTTTTAATCGGGTCCAAAACCCTGAATTTATCGATTGCCAAGGAGACTAAGTCAAGAATAATAACATGTTGTATCAACGAAAATTCAACTTGAAAAGGCACTTTCGGAACTAAAGATTTCATACAAAAAATATAAACAATTTACTTGGCGATGGATCAAATTGTGTTTCAAAAAAAGTGATATTTTTTCTTGCGATATTTTGGTTTATATCAAAAGGTGACATTTTCAAAATATTTTTTAAATAAAAGCTCTATCCCAAAACCTTCTGCAAAACTAATAAATACAACAAATAAAGTCTGTGTGCTTTACCGATGCACATAAAGAAAACAAAAATCAAAAAAACTACGCAGGCATACCTTAAATTAATTTTTCTCAATTTCTGAAAAAAGAAATGAAAAACTAAAAATGTCACCTTTTGCTATAAACGGGTACCTTATATTCCTATACGGTTTTTTACGAAACTTTTATTCCAGTAACAGGCAGCTATAGCTCTTATTGAAGAATAGTGATAATATTAGTAACAGATATTGCAAACTATTAGTTCATCACTCAACTTGCGTTCCAATCTTCCAATTTCGAGTTTCCTCATTTCATTTCAATTTCAATCAAGCGCAAGCGCTTCGTTTTCGTTTCAAAGGAAATGGAAAAAGAATAGTTGAATGAAAGTCGATTGAAATATTGTTTTTGTTCTATTTCTTCCAATTCAAATGGGCGAGTTCGAGAAACCAGTGTTTGTGTGTTTTTGATATTTTAAATTTAAAAAAAAGTCGCACGGAGAAAAAGGTCGCCCTGATTAAAAGGTCGTCGTTTAGTCGCACGGACCCAAAAAAGGTCGCAAAGTGCGACTAAAGTCGCCCAGCGGTAACGCTGAGCTATGGAGACAACAAACCCACACTAATATATACGATTTCAAAAAAATTAGAATCAACTCAATCCCAAATAACTTGTTTTTGTTAAATTCGTTAATTTAAATTCGATACTTCTTGTTTTCTTTCACAATAAGTTAACTTTGCAAAAATTCTTAAAGATTAAATGAAGAAATTCAAAACTATCGATGAACGATGATTGAAGAAGTGATTGAAGAAAAACAAGGAAAAAAAAGCCCATTTCCAAGTTTAAAAAAGGCGATGACTTCCATACTTCTGTAAAATTGAAACGATTAAGAATTGATGCGATCAAGAATGGATAAATACGTTTTTAATTTTAATTTATTTTCATATCTACCTGTTTTAAAAAATTAATTAAAAACTGAATCATTTAATCGAGAGCTTTGCAATATTCTCCCACAACTTTTCCTATGGTTCTTTTCATTTTTGTCTTTGCACCATCACTGCAAGACTTAATAATAATAAATTATTTCCTTTCAAGCCCTCAGTACATCTACCTTCGCAGACAACTTAATCTCTTTAAACAAACGAGTAAATCACAGCTTTGTTTTAATTTCCCATTAAAAAACTCTTAACGATTTATAATGCCTTGGCACACTTTTATTTCATGAACAAAAAAAATTAAACATCCCAATTTGGGATGCTCAACAAAAGATAAAAGACCAAACCAAAAGCAGCGGTAGCGGCAGCGGAAGTGTCGGACAGCGGCGGCGGCGGCAGCGGCATTAAAATACGTTCATGTCACACGTTTCATGCAATTTATTATTTTTAACGCAACATAAATTCCCGCAGGACGAAAGCGGCGTAAAAAATCTCGAAAAAATAAAATCAGTTCCAACTTTTGTCTATAAAGGCTCGAAGATATAATTTTCACGCGCTTATAGTATATACGCCCCAAAAGCCTGCCACCATCACCGACTTTATACGGTTGAATGTAGGTAGGTAAAGAAGACCCAAAATTAAGCCATTCATTAAAACAAAACAAAAAAAAGAACGACCTGAATATAAGCAAAGGGACACGTTGTGTGTCCTGGACATATAATATCACGTTGCAAATATTTTTTTTTTGTCTGCCACAGGAAGTGCAAACCTCGGAAAACATCTCCCGTGTTTTTCAATGGTAGGTATATTGAGCGCGATGATATTTTTTAATTAACCAACAATAATTATCGAAAATTGCTGTTAATGTTGTCAACTATAAAAATGAGTTTAATTAAAATTAACTGAGCTTGTGATATCTTCGCAGAATCGTACCACCATCAGACCACATTGGTAGTACGCATACATCAGTATACTAATCGTATGGTGACCATCTATTTTTTTGTGTCTGAATGTAACGAAATCCGACACATAGACTATCAGTTGCTTCCATGTCCCTTGCGCTGCAGACTGATCAAAAATGAATTGGAAGTAGACTTCTGGGCCTTGTGCGGAGGTGTTTTGAGTTTAATATTATTTACCTAGGGGTTCATCAGTAAGGGCGTCTAACTTCAAGGCAATATTAACCTTGCACCGTTCGTTAGAGTCAGTTAAACTTTTCCATCAGCTACTATACTGGAATGGATAAATTAAACTATTTACCAAGCGCTTCAGAAGCCGATGCACTATCCATCACGCCGCTCAATTCCAGTGCATGTTTCCCCTTATAAAATACTATTCCCCGCCGCCACCGCACCGTTATAACTGAAAACCAACAAATTCTGCATAAGTGTAATGTTTTATTTAACTAACTGTTTTTTTAACTAACATTATCTTTGTTCCAAGCATTGACCAAATGGCCAATATTACGAATTTGTTATAGATTTCTTTTCCACATTTCAAAAATTAATTGGTTTTGAGCGAGTGCTCATCAGAGAGTAAAACATTTCCCCTTCCTGGCAAATTCTCTCCAAGAGATTTATTGGGGCAGAAATTCTTTGGTCTGTCAAATGATGTCAGTGACATACAAAACAAAAATAATAAATTCATCAAATTTGCCAGACTGACAATTTTTGTACAAAATATCAGGAACAATGCTACTATTTTTATCAAGGAATATCAGTTGCAATTGGGCAAGTGATGATCTCAATTTTAAGAATATCAACACAAATTTGGTAAAAGCTAAGGGCCGATTGCAGATGAAGTTTTTATAAGACATTCAATCGTGTTTTAAATGCGAATACGGGACTTAAACTTAAACGGAAAAAAGCTGTAAGCTTAGAATTTTTAAAATCACTGTTGGTAGTTTAATGCTTCTAGAATAATTTAACATTAAATTATATAAATACTATTTTTATTTAAAAATGCCTGTAAAAAGTCAACATCGATACGAGTGCCACTTACAATTTTACGGGGGGTCAAAGATCCCCTCTAACGGCCTTTAAGGAATCTTCCACACGGTAACTCTTACAAAAAAAAATGCCAAGGACTACACTCAGAGAAAAAAGCAGGCATAATTAACCAATTTCTGGTCAATTATGCCATATTTTCAAGCTGTTATTTTTTAACTCAGTAGATCAGGTTATCTGTTTAACCAAATAAAAAGAGAAATCAACGAGGGTTGGAGGTAAAATCTGCAAAACACCTTGTTAATTTAACACTGCCACAAAATAGGAATCCTGTTAGTTTTACCTGCAAATATAGTAAATTTAATATTAAAATCTGGCTAATCGTTAATTTTTATTTATTTATTTATTTATTTATTTCACCTACGAGTAACAAGCTCCACAGATTACTTTAGAAATAATTACTATGTAATTTAAGCTAAGCATTAAACAATAACGAAATTAAATTCTTAAAAATAAGTACAATAAATTATTTTTGAATTTGAATCTGGAAAATGAAAGATCAAGATGTTCGTTAATTTCATTGAACTCCCTGACTAACCATGAAATTGGTTCATTCATTCCGTAGTTTGTTCTATGTCTAGGTTGAAAAAAAAGGTGTCTTTCCCTCAACGGTCTTGTTGGAGCATAAATATAAATTAAAGATAGTAAGGTAGGGCATTTAATGTGGTAGCACAGAATATCACGCACAAAAACTATATCATGAATAGTTCTTCGAGATTTGAGAAGCTGCAAACCCAGAAGACTATGCCTGGCTTGGGAATTTGGACAAAAGTTCCAATGTATTTTATAAAAAACATACTTTGTAAAACGATTCTGGATCTTTTGAATTCTATCGGAGAATAGCTGTTGGTGAGGGTTCCAGATGAGATCAGCATATTCCAAAATTGATCTTACTAAAGTAGGTAGTATAGAGTGCCACAAGGGTGTAGGGGTCGGAAAAATCTTTTGAATTTCTTTTTATGAATCCTAACATTGAGTTAGCTTTGGCGACGATGGCATCAACATGTGGAACAAATAAAAATTTGGAATCGAATGTAACCCCTAGATCTTTAACTTTTAAAGTTCTTTGAAGGTGACTGGATCCTAGAGAGTAAGGAAACTCGAACATAAAATGTTTCTTGGATATAGAAATAACAAAGCATTTTTTTACGTTAAGGTTTAGGCAGTTTGACTTACACCAGCGGGACAAGTTATCTAAATCCATTTGAAGTTTAATGCAGTCGTAGTCGCTATTTACTTTCAAAAACAGTTTGAGGTCATCAGCATATATTAAACACTGGCTAAAATTAATATGATTTATAATATCATCAATAAATATTATAAACAGCAAAGGACCAAGATGACTACCTTGAGGGACACCTGAAGTACATCTAATAGGCCTTGAAGTATATTCCTCAATTTTCACTTCTTGTACTCTACCAGTTAGGAATGAGCGAATCCACTGGAGTAGACTTGAGTGTATTCCAAATACTTCAAGTTTTCGAATCAATATATTGTGGCATACAGAATCGAAGGCCTTGCTAAAGTCTGTGTAAATAGCATCAACTTGGCTTTGGTTTTCAATAGATTCAACCACGAAAGAAGAAAAACAAGCTAAATTAGTAACTGTCGATCTTCCAGAAATAAATCCATGTTGGGCACTACTAACATGTTCCTTTACAAGAAAATCTAGTTTAATTTTAATTAAACTTTCCAAAAGTTTAGGAATGGCAGATAACTTACAAATTCCAATATAGTTTTCAACGTTGTTTTTTGAGCACGATTTGAAAATTGGAATCAAAAAAGAAGATTTCCATTCGTCCAGAAATGTTCCGGAGGATAAAGAAAGATTAAAAATAATAAGCAGAGGTAGGCAAAGGGAATTAGAGCATCGTTTTAAGACTATCGCAGGAATGCCATCCACACCCGGTTTAGCATTTGGTTTGAGGCTTTGTAATCCTTCTAAAACATCAACAGAACTTAGCTGTATGAACCCAATATCAACTTTGGGCTGAACATTAGAAGGAATGACGTTTCCCTGAGCGTTAGAGTAAACGGATTAAAAAAACTGAGCAAAAAGCTCAAGTGTTTGATTAACCTCAGTAGATTCTTCACTTTTGAAATTCATAGAATTGGGAATCCCAATTGATTTCCGTTTTGAATTTATAAAGGACCAGAATCGCTTTGGATCGTTTTTTAACATGAAAATCTATAGTTATTTTAACAGGTTTCAATGTTTAATCAACTCTGTATCTGTGTCATGAATCTTAAAGTCTAAAAGCCGTCTCTTACGCTGCCTATTGCTCAACTCGCTGAGCATTATTCTGAAAGTACATATAGAAATGTATTAAATATTTATTTTAATTTTTAAATAATTTGTGATACTTACTTCAGTTGTGAGCTGGAAACTTTCACACACGGAGAAAGCACTCATCCACTGGGTAAATTCGCTACACAAAAAACTGGTGCAAATATCAATACCTACCTAAGTTGAAGCTCATTGGATGGCCTGTGTGTGTGTTTATACCTAGTGTCATGTTTTAATGAAATGGCAGAGTGCTACTTTAACAGGAGGCTAGGTAAAATTTAAATCGTTTTACTTGAATGGTCTGTGTGTGAATTTCAACACTGGTGTCACATTGAGGGCAGGTAAAAAACAACAGGTAAAAATTGATAAAATAATCACATTGAACGTTGATTCAACCTGATATGTAGTTGAACAGAAATTCATAACATACAGTGTTAAAAAAAAACACGATCTCTATTAAAACTAACACTTTATTCTTGTTAAAATTTCTTATTTATAAGAATAAATTAACAGGTAAATTTTTTAAAGCAACCTAAATATGGTAAGAAAGTTCACCAGGTTGATTTTACACTCACTATAAGGCTACTAAAATCGGGTAAATTTTTGAAATGTCTGTAACTTTATATGGGATTATGCACCTCGTGAATTTAACAAGGACCAGGTTAATTATTTACTTGACGTTTTTCTCTTATAAAATGTTCTCTCTTACACCACCTTTGAGGTTGAGTACAAGGTGTGCTCTTCTTGCGTGGTATCCCCCAGGAAAATTAGAAACAAAATATTAAAAACTATATAAAGGGATATATTTAAAGGTTTTGGGAAGCTTCTGCATCGGGAAGGAGGGTTCAATTCTCAACCGTTTAGCTGGAAGGGGAAATTTTCTAAATAATTGACTTTTAACAGAAAAAAATGATTAAAAAAAAATTTAAGAAAATTTAAAACATTATTTTTACGTAATTAAGTAGGAACTATATTTGTTTTCAATAATCGATGGTCTGATTAATTTAAATTCAAAAATAGAAAAAAATTGAGCTTTGAAAACAAAAAAAGATACTTAATAACATAAATTTAAAAAAAAAATAGTTTAAATTTTTTTTTATTTTTATCTTCAAAATTGTTAGTTCACTCAAACAATTTTATTTAAAATTTAAATAGAATACATCAGCATTTTTTAATGTAGGAATGTTGCATGAATTAACTTTCAGTTGCATTCAAACAATTTAACTTCAAAAGCTGTTAAACATAATCAAATTTTTCCAATAATTCCAGTTACTTCTCAGTAGCTACACACTGTTATGTTACAAATGAAAATCGATTATATTTTTGAAACAGAAATGATACATTACAATTGTCAAAATGATACATAGAAGTTGATTTAATAGTGCTGAAATAGGCCCCGGGTTTTCTGCTACACCGAAACATTTTATGTGAAGTTTTTAAAATAATAAAAAAGAACACATACATTTGACACAGGCTTCCAGCTTCAAACTACACCCACATGAGGTCCAATATAGGGCTGTGTCAATCAGGCACGACTGGTCACACGTACTTGCTCTTATGTTCAAGAGACATGGAAATTATGAGAGAAAAATTTTTAAAAGCATAAAATGCGATATTCAAATTAGCTTGAGAGAAAAATGTAGAGAAGCATGAAATACGCCATTTAAATTAGCTAAAACAACTCTTTTGACTGTTTGAGGTGAAAAAAAAGAATGCCATCTTAATTCTTGATTGAATATGATTGTATGGGAAGTTTTGGAGCGGTTTTTTTAAAAAAATTTAATTTTTTATAAATAAAATTCTTAAAACATTTTTAAGAACAAATTTTGGTATGCAAATCTTAAGTATATACTTATGTGTATACAAAAACAAAATTTGAAAAAAATTGTTAACCCGTTTTTGAGATATCGAATTTTCAAAAAAAAAATTGAAACTTTTTTTAAAATCCAAAAACTTTTTTTTTTTTAATTTTGATATGCAATATTATTTAATCTTATTTGAAATTTTCATAAAAAAATTTATCCAAATCCGTTCAGCCGATAACGAGAAAATTCAAAATAAAAAAAATCGTTCTATGACTCCCAAGTAACAATTTTAGCTCTTCAAATGCTTTAACAGCGTTTTTAGAGCAAATCTTAAAGCTCTTCGATTTCAAAAGAAGCTCCAGATGCGCTTCTAAAGCAAGTGTAAAGCATGCTTACAGCGAATTTATTGAGTTTGAGAGCTAATTTTTGCTCCAAGCCAACTCTTTGTCAGTGGCTAGTATGGCTTTGAAGCTCTTGGTTCATGATTCAGATATCTTTAAAGCAGCATTTTTGCCAGCACTTTGTTTGTATTAGTTTAGATAATACAAATGATAAATTAAAATAATATTAGGGAGATGTATTTCATGTGTGTGATAGTAGCAATCAAAAAGGTCATGTGATGTCGTGGAAATTAATTAAATATTCGCAGAGAAAATGTCGTAGTGAGAAATAAAATTAATATTTGTGAGTTCCATGTTAGTGATTTTTTAGTGCGCGTTTAGTTTTATCACAATTGTACTGAAGGTACTTCGAAAAATAACAACAAAAAATGTGAATTTAGCATCTAATTTGATATTTGTGGTGCATACTCGGTATTCACCAGAAAGTGAAAGGAATACATTTATTTTCTAGTTTTGGTTTAATTTTTCCCGTTGAAGTCATGGCTAATATATTTTATTGTGGAACACCCTAATATTGAGTAGTAGCAAAGACCGTATAATACCAAGATACCGCATCTCAACCAACCACCAAAAATCAGCTCTAGATGCGGTCGGTCGGGGGAAGGGAAACATTCCCTCGTATTGTATCACATCCTCATTCACATTCGAACTCACATAACACATACAGACATGCAAGCCTTTATTCGCCGCAGACCCACGACTCAGCGACCGCGCCACCGACGATTGTAAAACTTATACATAGACGGGGTTCTCACTCACACATCTATGGGGTCACCACTGGGGTCGTCACAGTACTATAGCGCTTTTACTGCGAATTTTTACACTAGATGCAATATCTTGGTATTATACGGTCTTTGGTAGTAGTATTTTATTTGAGAGAGGTTTAGTATTGAGCTCTATAGTCGATTTGCTGTAGCTCTATCGAGTCTTCACATTTCCCAATGCTCAGAGATAGATTTTATAATGCTCAGAGAGATTTCAAGCGCATGCGCTAGTGTTAACTTCACAAGAGTTTGTGTGAAAGTATTAGTAATTAAACTCTACAGCTGTTTTTTGTGTAGCTTTTGAAGTGCTATTTTTTGACATTTCTATAAAGTCATGCGTTAGTATTTTGAACATGAAATTAAGCAGCTCTACAATGCTTCTTTATGTGCTGATATCAATAGTTAGCTCGTTTAAAAAACGTTGAACGATATTAAAGAGCTTTTTTTAAATCGTGAGTCGTTATAAAATTAATAGAGCTAAAAGTGTTCTGAAACTTCAATTATAGAACATCATTTTTATATGAAATGTAGGGAGCTGTGCAATAATCTATTTAAGAGCTTAAGCTTTGGATTTCACTGCTAACAAGCTGCTAAAGAACAGTTTTGCTTCTATTAGCTCCAACGATGTTACTTGGGCAGGTACTTTTAAAAGTTAGTGTAAAATTTTATAATTTTTGGTAGTAGATTGTACTAATTTTAGTATATAAGAAAGTTTAATCAAAATCGTAAGAGTTGTTTTTAAGCAAAAAAATATTTTCCTTTGCGGTTTTTTAACTTTTGTATGGAAGGAACCATTATTTTTTCATAAATGTAAATTTTTTTCTAAAAATATTTTAGAAAGTACTAAAAAACTCTTAAATCTGGAGTTTCAAAAAAATCGATCATATCGTTATAGAAATATTTGATTTTCCAAAATAAATTTTGAAACATTTTTTAAAGATCCAAAAAATATTTTTCTAAAATTTTGGTACACAAAGCTATTTATATTTTTTGGAAGCTTCTGCATAAAAAAAAAATAATTGAAATTGGTCTTAGAGTTTTGAAGAAAATCAAAAATTAAAAAAATGATTCTTTGGGAGGTACCATTAACAACCATTTTTGAAAAAAGGTTTTCCAACCAAAGGAAGCCTTTACTAAAATAAATGTATTGAATTTTTTTTAAGAAAAGTTGTTGAGCCGTTTTTGAGAAAAAAAAGATTATGTACAATTGCTAAAAAAAAATGTATGGCAGGTACCGTTATTTTTGGTTGAAAAAAAAAATGAAAAAAACATGTGGGCATAATCACCAAAAAACCACTTGTACCAAGTTTGAAGAATATCGATCGAGCCGTTTAGGCTGTAGACGAAAAGACAGACAGACAGAATTGTGCCAAGCACTTTTTTGGTGTTCCCTATCATCGTAATATCATGTTTGATTGTTATCTCAAACAATTTTTTCTGCACGAATCCAAAACTTGGCTAATAGTGCCTACATATATTGCAAGTAGAAATTGAAACTGTTTTAAGAAAGTAAAAAAAATTTTTTCAAAAATTTTGGTACACAATACCTGGTATTTATATTTTTTGGGAGCTTCTCTATAAAACGTCAGCCATACCGTTTTAAGAAAATCAAAAATTAAGAAAATGGTTCTTTGGGAGGCACTATTTTTTGAAAAATGATTTCCCACCCAAAGATTAGGCCTTTACTAAATTTAATTTATTGTTTTTTTGTTAAGAAAAATCGTTTGAGAAAAAAACGATTATCCAAAATTGGCTTACAAAAAAATGTATGGCAGGTACCGTTATTTTTGGTTCTAAAAAAAGTAATAATATATGTAGACAAAAGCACCAAATAGCACTATGTACAAATTTTTAGAAAATTGATCCAGCCGTTTTGCCTGTAGTAGAACAGACAGATAGACAAACAGACAGACAGACAGACACACACATAGAGATAGACTGACAGACAGACAGAATTTGGGACCCACTTGATTCATCTTCTCTATCATCGTAAACGTAATGATCAAAGTTTAATTTTTTTAACGAATGCATTACTTGCCATATGCAAGTAATGCATTTGCGAAAAACCAAAATGTTATACAATATTAAATTGTTTTAAATAAAAAAAAAAAAGGTAGCAACCCAGGAAGATCGTAATTTTCGTTCCTGTTTAAGTATTCAATAACAATAAGTTTTATTCTTGTATCTGTCACGTTCAGCAGATCCCATTTTATAAGATTAAGGCTTGTCTGGTATAATTTATAAGCATCCAAAAAGCTGACATTTTGTTCATGCATAAGATTGGATAAATTTGCAAGAGTCAGCCTTATAGAATTAGGTTAAGTTTGACCTTTTTTGGTATTTTCATAAATCCGGATGAAAATTCAATCGCTTTTAAACCCGGCCAGACCGTGATTTTCTTATACTAAACTAGTCCCAAATTAATTTAATGAAAACTCTTAGCTTTATGTTCTAAGTAGGTTTGTCAGGGTAGCTGATAGCTCTCTAACGTACTACAAGAAGGAAGGTGTGCTTACAATAAGATACACATCCTGTTCACAATAATTATTATCACTAATCATGAGAAAAGTATCAGTGAACGTGTTGAGAAAATAACCTAAAGCTTAAAACAGTTTTTCTCGTAGGCTGTAAATTATGTACTCAATTTATTTAATTTTATACGTATAGATACTTTAATTTTAACAAGATGGTCACCCTGACACCCTAACAATTCGATATCATTTTCATCCATTTTTTTCTGTAAATAAGGTCTGTGTTTCACTAAAAAAGAACGCCCTTACCGTCATTATTCATTGAAAAAGTAGGTATTTATTTTTTTCTTCAAAGAGAAATATTTGCAAAGTTAAAATAAAAAACGACAAAATGTTGGATCCTATGTATGTATATATGTATAGTGAATATATTACATTTTGGCCAAAAGGGTGCTAGGCCATTGAGTGTGAATATTCACAAAAATATAAACTCACATGGGCTATGAAAGGATTTTCGGAAACGAACAAAAATATTTATTTATTTAAAATTTATTTCTGTAGTATATCTGTTAAATTTAATTTTCTCTTTTTTAACTGGTTGTGTAGGTAAGGGCAGCTAAAGCTATCTATATCTACTTCACTATACAAGAGTATAGATACTTCGATTGCCATTGGAAAGGATTTTTTTGTATTGTCATATTTTTAAAACAGAACAATTCACTGAAATGTTGAACGCAGTAGTGAATAAAATACCGATAAAAAACAATTTATATTTAGATGTTGGAATTTATATACATATATATATATATATATCATATATCTATTCGAATTGTCATACAAATAGAGAGTGGATATTTTTTGTTTGTGTATTATCCATTATTTTATCCGTAGCTGTCAAAAAATATCATTTTGTCGTAAATATTAAATATTTTCGTTCGTTTTTTTCGATTTTTTTTTTTTGTGATATCCATACATAACCTGTACTCATCTATTGTAAGTAAATACAAAATATGGTCCTAACTAGCTATCAGCAATATTTTTATATTTGAATAATGTCAATGGTATTTGATAGACTTTGAAAGAAAGGCTTGAAAACCAATTTGTTATTAATAATATTTTTAAATTAAATTTTAATTTAAAATAAAAACAAAAAACTAAAATACTCAATTTAAAAATACAATTTTAAAAATTAATTGAATGAATATTTTGCTCTACAATAAGTATCTATTGTTTTTAATATTTATAAATTTGCAATGCTCTTGAAATATTATTGCAAACAAATATTTTGATTTTTTGAAAATTTATTAACTAGTACATTGGCTGATTATTATACATGCGGGCTATGTCAGCCTAGCCCTTTCTCACATTTTGGACACCCACAATGTTCTCTAGGCCAAGAGCCGGGTACTTTTTTTCTGCAATTTATTACTGAACTGATTTTCTTGATGGAATATGAATAGGGATGTCCCCGAACGTAGATCCCAGTTGCGGGCGACAGGGTGTGCGAGCGTCAGCTGCCATATTGGAAAACACGTTTTATCAAATATCTCGTGAATCGTGAATCGTACGACAAAATAGTAAATTTTCATGTCTTTTATTTTTTTTCTTTTCGAGTTCAAATAAGGTTAAATTCAATTTATTTTCGAAAACTATCAACTTAAAAAAAAAAATTTCAAAAATATTTGTTCTTTGCAGACGGCGTACTAAATTCGACTCGTCAAGAATGTCAATAATCGTTGGATTAGCGTGATCTAATAGCCGATTTCTATGTTTTCGCGCGAAACTCTCAATTTCGTCTCGAACCGTAGGAATCCCGAGATCCCTATAAAGATCTTCGTTTCTTATATACCATGGCGCATTTACAAATGACCTAAGCAATTTATTTTCAAACGTTTGTAAGATATTTAAATTTGTATCGCAGGTACAACCCCAGAGTTGTATACCATAAGTCCAGACAGGTTTAAGTACCTGCCTATATAAAATCAACTTATTATCAATACTAAGCTTGGAATATTTACCGAGTAGCCAGTTCATATCTCTTAATTTACTTTTTAATTCTTCGCATTTCTTTTTTACGTGCGGCTTCCATTTTAATTTCGCGTCTAGAGTCATTCCCAGATATTTTGCCTCATTCGCAAATGGTACACGACCGGTATTAAGAAAGACGGGCAATCTATTTATTTTTTTATACGTAAAGTCCACGTGGACTGACTTTTGTTCATTGAGCGCTATTCGCCATGTTTTTGTCCACTCATTAACATTATTAAGAGCATTTTGTAATTTAATCGTAGCTTCGTTAATCGTTTTGCCTACTGCTAGTATTGCAGTATCATCAGCAAACGTTGCTACGATAGTGTCTTCTGTTTGAGGTATATCACGTGTAAAGAGAAGGTACAGAATTGGACCTAAAACACTACCTTGTGGTACCCCAGCCACTATTTCTTTGAAATTAGAATATTCATTTCCGTGTCTTACACGAAAAAGTCTGTTTTCTAGATATTCGTTTAGAATTTTATAAAGTCCTTCAGGCAGAACTTGTCTTAATTTGAATTTGAGGCCTTCGTGCCACACCTTGTCAAACGCTTGCGACACATCCAAAAAGACCGTCGAACAGATTTTCTTTTCTTCAAGAGCTCTCTCAATTACGTCGGTTATCCTATGCACTTGATCAATGGTCGAATGCTTTCTTCTAAATCCGAACTGATGTTCAGGTATTAATTGTTTTTCTTCTATTATCGGCTGCAGGCGAAGGAGTAGTATTCTTTCAAAAACTTTTGATATTACAGGAAGAAGCGAAATCGGTCTGTAAGACTTCTTTTCATGAGATGGTTTGCCAGGTTTCAAAACCATTATTACTTCCGCAACTTTCCATTGGCTCGGAACATATTCTAACCTAAGGGCGGCATTTATTATATAAAGAAGGTTGATCAAACCTTTACGAGGAAGCATTTTTAGAATTTCTGCCGTGATTAAGTCATAACCTGGAGCTTTATTGGACTTAAGCTTCTTTATTTCTCTTTTTAACTCGGCAAGTGTAGCATTTCTAATTATGTAGCTGTCATTTGATGTTAAATTCATATTTAAATTTTCGTTGAGTACTTGTCCATCGAAAGGCTTAAATGTTTCCTCCAGGTAATCGGCGAATACCATAGCTTTTTCTTTGTCACTTTTAGCCCATTCATTTTGGCCTTTCTTAATAGGAGGTGCTGGAAGGTCTTTTTGTTACTTTTATAGCTCTCCAAAGTGAGTAATTGGAATCTTTTCCTGCTGTCAGATTTTCGAGGTAATTTTCAACTTCACCGTTTTTGAAATCTGATATTCTCGTTTTAAGCAAATTACACAATCGATTTAAATTAGCTTTGTGTTGAGGAGCACGGGTTCGCTGCTATTTCTTGCGTGCTTTTCTTTTCTCTTTCACTAAATCTTTTATATCTTGCGGATATTTTATATCTTTGCGGCGCGGCATTTCCCTTTGATAAGGTGTGTTATTCCATGCGGCCTTTTGTATCATATCAACAAAGGTATCTACTGCGTCTTCAAGTTCGAGAGACGATTGTAATGATATTCTTAATTCAACGCTGTCCTCGATATCTTTCTTAAATCCATCCCAGTTGGTTTTACCGTTTGTTAACCTGGGTGGTTTTTCAATTTTTATAAGACTTTCGCTCGTATTGAGTATGACGGCAGAATGATCCGAGAAGAGATCAAAGCTCTCTGTAATTTCAACATAGTTAGAGGGTATTCCTTTTACCATAAATAAATCGATTAGGTCAGGTATTTTTGACGGATCAGTTGGCCAGTAAGTTGGCTTTCCAGTTGAATGAAAATCGCAATTATTTTCCATTCCTGCCTCATATAGCATTCGACCTTTTTGAGATATGCATCTTGAGGCCCAGAAGGTGTGTTTTGCATTAAAGTCACCACCAACAATGAAGTTTGGACTTAGTGACTTTATCAGTGTCGTAAATTCACTCTTATCAATTTTGCAACGCGGAGGGCAATATATTGAAGAGACATTGAGAAGAATATTTTTAGTTCTAACCTGAACACTACTCAATTGCATTGATTCCACCTCTATTTTCAAGCCTATTGAGTGTTCAATGCACTCTTTTATATATAACGATGATCCACCTCTTGCTTTGTTTGACGGATGAACAGCGTGGTAGTCATGAAACCCGTGGATTTTAAGATTTGATTCATTTTTTGCATGCGTTTCTGATATCAAACATATGTCGATATCATTTTCCTGCATAAACATCTCTAATTCTAAAAAATATTGAATTTAAAATTTAACTTCTCAAAAACTTCTTACGAATACATCTTGATTTTAAAAACAATGAGAGTATGAAATTTTAGCTCCAAAAAAATTTACTATTTTTGTCGTACGATGCACGGTCACGAGATATTGGATAAAACGCGTTTTCCAAGATGGCGACTGACGTTCGCACCTTCCCATACATATCAGCATGCATTCATTGCTAGTAAGTTAAATTTAATAGGCAAATAAGAATAATAATTTTGATTAATAAAAACTATGATACCTTTTTTTCATAATATACAAAACCCACCCTGTCCAAGTCCAAATCTTATCCACATTTGCGACTTTTGTCCATTGAAATCCTTGAATAAATTTAAAGCACATAGTTAAGTTGCCTTTATTTTCATTCAGGTAATTTGTATTTTTATTTTATCGTTCTTGAATGCTTGGCTTTCATTGCCATTCATTATTTATAGCAGCTGGATAAGGACATAATTGCAGGCTCCAGGGAAACCATTGATCACTATGGTTGCTCTTTTATTTTTTTTTCTTAGCTGAATCGTTTCTCAACTTAACATTTACATAAATTCCAAAGAAAGCTTATATCGAGTCTTAACATTATATACATGTTTCTTGTTATTTTATGATACACAAAGCCTTTTTGTCATCGCCCGCCCACCCAAAACACAAAACAAAAAATAAAACACATTAAAGTGAAATATATAACAATTGTCTATTACCCATGCAAGGACATTTTCGTCCTAAAATAAATCTTTGAATATATTTTGATAATAAAACATAAAACCATATGTATAGGTGCCTTTGTTTGTTTGTATATTTGCTATCTTATAACGAACCCAAACCTTTTGGAAACCACATTTTATTTTATCCAAAACTCCTACACTATTTATATGTGTGCCCTCTCCTGGCTCCTATACAACATTCGATCATTTATATAAATTCTTATACCCCAAACAACATTATTTGGGCTTAAAAACGCATAAAACGTGTCCTACGATTTGTTTTTTTTCTTTTTTTTTTGTTTCTCAACCGAAACTCATCCTTTTTTGTATGCCATTGAGCTACCATTTTAACGTCTTTATAGCTTGCACTTAGTTTCTTCTTCTCCAATAACGTCGTATACTAATATGGCTATTGTACTGGCAAAATATCGATTCATAAATGTTTCATGAGCCTTAAAAATTGTTTGTCTTTAGCTTTTTTTTGTTGTTGTTTCATAAGGTACATACTCTGTCCAAGAAGAAGTGATTGTTTATGTTTTATGGAAACATAAAATCATATCAAAGAAAAGAAAATATTTTACGACTCAATGATTTTTTTTTATAAATTATAATAGACAAAGTCAATTTTGTGTAGGGAGCTTGAGGGTTAGCAGGGAATTATGCATGGTATAATCTCATTAAGGTTTTTAAAAGATTGGATGAAGATATAAGTATTTAGTATTTTATTATTTTTAGTATCTGAAACTCAATGCAAAATAAAAAAGCTTACCGTAATTTCTAAAGTCGGTTTTCGAAGCTTCGGTTAAAAAGAGTGCAATGGTTACTGCTGAGATACTATGCCACTTCATGAACCACAGTTCAAAGCTATTGATATCCACTCATGCATTTTTTTTCTAAACATATCATGTAGGATACATAATTGTTTGCGTACACTCAGGCGTATGCGTACTTTTTTTAGTATTATTGATTTGTGATTTTTTTCTTCAATTTTTGTGAATACCCTTACAATGGGCCTTGTGAATAAAAAAAAGCTTAAGGTATTTTTGGAACAAGCTTAAGCTAGCTAGTCACAACTATTTCTAGTAGCTATTGCTAGACAGCTCTAGCTTAAGCTTTGTTTCATGTGAATAAAAAAAGATTACGCTAAATAGCTTTGCCTAGAAAATTCTAGCTTAAGCTTAATATTTCATGCTTTCGTTTGTTTGTCCACAAGTTTCGAATTAGAAGCTTAATTTTTATTTTTGGGACCAAAAAGCAATGCAGGGAGATTTTTAAAAATCCAAGTTTTACCTTAAGCTATTCTAAATGTTCTAGTAAGGGGTCCAGGAATCTTGATATTTTTGTAGCTTTAGTTTTATTATTCCAGCTTAAGCTATTATTAATCACAAAATTTGGAACTTCAGCTGGAAAAACAAGCAAAGGCTACATGAAGCTAGCTTTAGCTATTTTTTAAAGTCATCTTTTAGTTTATAGCAAAATTTGGAGCTTAAGCTGGAAAAACAAGCTAAGACTACATGAATCTAGCTTTAGCTATTTTTAAAAAGTTATCTTTTAGTTTATAGCTTAAGCTTATTTTTAATCACACAAAACCTAGCTTTGACTTAAAAATACAAGTTGTAGCTTTTTTTATTCAAAAAACCCAATGGCAAAGTGCAATTTGAATCTTGGTATTCAAATCATGCTAATTAATGTTATTTTTTTTCTCAGATATGTATTTTCTTCTATAAAAATATATTTCTGTTTGTCAAATTCCTTGCATTTTCAAATATATTTTGTGAATAATTTTTCAGGCACATACATCTGAGCTAGAAAATGTTAATTTATTTAAACATTATTTTCGTTTTGTGCAGTTTTAAGAACGATCAGCTTTTTTCAAGACAGATTGTATTCAAAACAGTAATTGTTACGTACATTAGAAAAAGTATTTTAGACAAACAATTAACATTTTTTTATATTTTTCATTTTATAGAATCAAAGTTAGTTAGTTTTGAAATTAAAGATTAAATTTCAAGAATATAAGGGGAAAAAATATGTTTGGTCAAAATTAAAAAGGCTCACAAATATCGGTTTACTTTTTACTACATTTTTTCATGGGGCAGACACACACCTGTTTTTGAACATTATTTTAGATGCCGAACTAAAATCCGTCATGCGTTTTTGGTCATCAGCTTGAGCTTTCGAGATATTCTGGTATGAGAAAACGAAAACCCTTATCAATCTTTACTTCTGTTTTTGACCTTTAGTGCATGGCTAAATGGTGATTTTACTGAAAAGCACACTCAGTGAGACAAAAATTGTTCACTGTTTGTCGCGGGTTTTGCTCCCAAAAATATTTTCACCGTTACTATAAGGCAAGTTTTGGATTCGTGTAAGAAAAATTTTTTTAGATAACAATCAAACATGACATTACGATGATAGAGAACTCCAAAAAAATTCTGTCTGTCTGTTCGTCTACAGCCTAAACGGCTCGATCGATTTTCTTCAAACTCGGTACAAAGTTGTTTTTGGTGATTATGTCCACATGCTTTTTTCATGTTTTTTTAACTTAAACTAACGGTACCTGCCATACATATTTTTTAGCAATTTTACATAATCGTTTTTTTTCTTAAAACGGCTCCACAACCTCTTAAAGAAAATTCAATAAATTACATTTAGTAAAGGCTTCCTTTGGGTGGAAAACCATTTGTCAAAAAATGGTTTTTAATGGTACCTCCCAAAGAACCATTTTTTTTAAATTAATTAAAATTAAAAAACAAATATTTTTTGGATTTTTAAAAAATGTTTCAAAACTTTTTTTTTTTTTGAAAGTCAAATATTTCTAAAAAGATACAATCGACTTTCTTAAAACTCGATGCTTATATTTATGAACAAAAATAATGATTCCTTCCATACAAAAGTTAGAAAACAGCAAAATATTTTTTTCTCGAACGACACCTTCGATTTTGATTAAACTTTTTGCATATACTTAAATAGAACGATCTACTACGAAAAATTAAAAAAATTTGCACTTAGCAACTATTGATAGTACCTGTCATAGAACGTTTTTTTATTTTGAATTTTCTCACTATCGGCCAAACGGATTTGTATAAATTTTTGTATATACAAATTTCAAATAAGATTCAATAATATTGCATATCAAAACTTTCAAAAAAAAGTTGATGAATTTTTAAAAAAAGTTTCAATTTTTTTTTGAAAATTCGATATCTCAAAAACGTGTTGACAATTTTGTTTTTTATATACACATAAATATGTATTTGTATATACTTTAGATTTGCATTCCAAAATTTGTCCTTTAAAGTGTTTTAAGAATTTTATATATAAAAACTTAATTTTTTAAAAACGCTCCAAAGATTTAAATTTTATTTATATTAGGTATATATATATTAGTAATTCAAGTATTAAGATGGCATTCTTGTTTTCACCTCAATCTGTCAAAGGAGTTATTTAAGCTAATTTAAATACCGTAATGCGTATTACATTTTTCTCTCATAATTTCCATGTTTTTATATACAATTTTCTTAAACCCACAGTGGTGTCTTGAGCATAAGAGCAAGTACATGTGCCCCAGTCATGCATTTTATTTGTTATTGTGTGTAGTTGAAGGGAAGATCGAAGTGAAAGAATTTTTTGTTCATGGTAAGCTCACGATGGTTATTAAATAAAATGGTTTTCAGTTAAACGACTATGCAGCCGGGGGCTTATATCTCCTCACGACTCCTTAATCTACATCTACATTCATTACATTCATCATACACAGGGTGATATACGGGGTGATTTACTGAATGTGTTACAAAAATAGAGCTTGTAGGTTAGATCATAAGAACTCGTATAGGAGGAGGTCTATCACCCTATTTTCAATACCAAAATAAAGAATCCAACTGCTTAGTAGAAATAAGAAAAAACAAAGTTAATGACTATACAACTGGTTTCTCAAATGATAATTTATCTGGATTCTTCTAGTTTTTGATATTTTTAAAAGTTTAAGTCCTTGAAAAATTTGCTTTGCGATGTTTGACTATTAGACTGAGAGCCAACGACATACAAAGTCAAGTCATTTACGTAAATTTGTAAGCCTGATATTACTGATATCAGTAATAGCCTTTAAGGTGTTGAATCATTAGTCGTTTGTCTGCCCACCTAAAAGCGTGTTGAACAGGTGTAAAATTTGACGTAAATTTTTTACATCGATTTATTTCAATGCCTATTGGTCGGTGGGAAATATTAAGCTTTCAATTTTGAGCAATTGTTGTCAAGGGTCAAATTCTCTGTTGTTTGTCCCTTCAAAGATATAAAAAGGCAAAATATGCAAAAAACACTCAGGTAAACACAGGTAAACAAGTGATGTTTGGAAACTTCGTGGCTCTCCATCTTCTTATGGATTCACTACAGAGAGATGGACCTATGACAACAATTGCTCAAAATTTCAAGCTAAATATTTCATGTAAGCACACTTTTTCCCTCCGACCAAATAGCATTGAAATAAATCGATGTAAAAATGTACGTCAAATTTTACAAATTTTCGATATGTGTTTTTCGGATTTGGATACAAAACAATTCAATGTGTTACTATACTGCCCATAATCTCGTGAAGGCCTTGACTACAATTTTCATACTTCTGAATTATAAAGGAAAACACTTAATCATTAGCCGCAAACTGAGTATAAAACGTTTAGAATTTGCAAAACTATTTGTTTTAAAGCTAAATATAAGCTTTATTTCTTGGACTTCTTTAAATGAAATATTTTAAAGTATTTATAAAATAGCGCAGATAGGACATTTTGTGTTCCAAAAAAAATATTGAAATAGCACTATGTACACTAGGGTGGTCGTTTTGGGTTTTTTTTTTATATTTGAATGGGCCTAAATCAGCTCTAAATGAAGAAAAAAAATTCCCTAATTTTTTCAGATTTTTATTTTTATCCTCTATAGTCGATGTAGGGGTAAACTAAATGTCCCCTATTTTTTGGAAATTCGCGTAAAATCTTTAGAAAAATTCAGAGCATGTAGGCAAGAAGTAGACAAGAAAAAAATCCTATGGGAGGGGGGTTATATCTCCCACCGCTTGGACGAGAGTGGCAATTTGATAGAATAATTGCAGAAAATAGAAAAAATTATTTTAAAAACAACGGCAACACTTGCAGTAATGTTTTGTAGCTTTTTGGAAAGCCAATATAAGAATAGACTTCTGGCTTTCCAAAAAGCTACAAAATATTACTGTAAGTATTCCCGTTGTTTTTTAATTAATTGTATTCTATATTTTATGCAAATATTTTACTAAACTGCCCCTCCCATAGAATTTTATTCTTGTCTAGTTCTCACTTTCATGCTCTGAATTTTTTGGCAGATCTTACGCGAATTTTCTAGTATGCAAAAAAAGGGGAAATTCAATTTACCCCTACAGCGACTATAGGGGGTGAAAATAAAAATTTGAAAAAATTAAGGAATTTTGTTGTCTTCATTTAGAGCCGATTTGGGCACATCCCGGATGACCTTTTTACTTGCGATTATAGGAACTATAAGACAAGTTTTGGATTCGTGCAAAAAAAAAATCTTGAGATAACAATCAAACATAACATTACGATGATAGAGAACACCAAAAAAGTGGGTGGCACAATTCTGTCTGTCTGTCTGTCTGTTCGTCTACAGCCTAAACGGCTCGATCGATTTTCTTCAAACTTGGTACATAGTGGTTTTTGGTGATTTTGCCGACACGTTTTTTTCATTGTTTTTTTAGAACCAAAAATAACGGTTTCTGCCATTAATTTTTTTTTTTTGGCAAATTTACATAATCGTATTTTTCTCAAAAACGGCTCGACAACTTTTCTTAAAAAAAAAATCAATAAATTTATTTTAGTGAAGGCTTTCTTTGGGTGGAAAACCATTTTTCAAAAATGGTTATTAATGGTACCTCCCAAGGAACCATTTTTTAAATTTTTGATTTGATACCAAAATTTTTGAAAAAATATTTTTTGGATTTTTAAAAAATATTTCAAATTTTTTTTTGGAAAATCAAATATTTCGAAAACGGCATCATAGATTTTTTTGAAACTGGATTTTTAAGACTTTTTTAGTACTCTCTAAAATATTTTTAGAAAAAATTTTACATTTATGAAAAAATAACGGTAACTTCCAACAAAAGTGAAAAAAACCGCAAAGGAAAATAATTTTTTGCTTGAAAACGACTGCTACGATTTTGATTAAACTTTTTTCATATACTTAAATTAGTACGATCTACCACCAAAAATTATAAAATTTTACACATAGCAACTATTAGTAGTACCTGTCATAGAACGTATTTTTTTATTTTGAGTTTTCTCGTTATCAGCTTAACGGATTTAATTGAATTTTTTATATACAAATTTCAGATAAGATTGAATAATATTGCATATCAAAATTTTCAAAAAAAAGTTTTTGGATTTTTAAAAAAAGTTTCAAATTTTTTTTTGAAGATTCGATATCTCAAAAACGAGTTGATAATTTTTTTTTTCAAATTTTGATTTTATATATACATAAATATATTATTTAAATCTGCATTACTAAAATTTGTTCTTTAAAAATGTTTTAAGAATTTTATATATAAAAAATTAATTAAAAAAAAAAAACCGCTCCAACGATTTTAAATTTTTTTCCCATACAATCATATTCCATCATGAATTAGGATGGCATACTTTTTTCACCTCAAACTGTCAAAAGAGTTGTTTTAGCTAATTTAGATGTCGTATTTCATGCTTCTCTACAATTTTCTCTCATAATTTCCTTGTTTGTATATACAATTTTCTTAAACTCGCAGTGTCTTGAACATAAGAGCAAGTACGTGTGACCCAGTCGTGCATTTTATTTTTAACGACCACCCTATATTTGCAAACTATTTTTATTAAAATTCTTTATTTAAAATAAATTGTAAATGAAAAAGAACATAACCATAAATTAATTACTTATTTCTTTTAAAATTTGTATTGTTATTTATAAAAGATAAATGACTCTGGAAAATTTATAAAAACCCTAACTGCCACATAGGGCCTTTTAAAAAAAAAGGTGTGCATGTTTTCTGCATGCAGTTTATAAAAGGCCCTTTTAGGTTAGTTAGAGCTTTTTAACATTTTGGTGCATATTATTTGTAGTTAGGGCTTTTAGAAATTGCCTTTTTCTGACTAATTTGAAGATCTACAGTCAAGAAGTACTAATAAATCAGAGCTCAAAACTTGCAAACAACTCAAAATCGGTGTTTTGTAGACTTGACCTTTAGGAGATCATGGGCAGTTGTAGGTATGGTGTACTTTTTGGTAATAACAAAAATTTGTCAAAAGCGTCTGTATAGAATAAATAATATTGCATATCAATATTTTGAAAACAGAATAAATTTTGGCTTTTTAAAAAATATATTTTTTTTTTTGAAAAATCAATATTTCAATAACGGGTTGATATTTTATTTTTTTTTTTTAAACAAGAAATTGTATACATGAAAAAATTTGTTTTTAAGGACACCGCTCCAATGATTTGGAATTTTTTGTTTGCATAATACAAATTCATATTTTTTCAAGTGATCAAATTGCATTCTTGTTTTTGAGATATATGCTTTGTTTAATATTTTTATTTTTTTTTTCTATAATTACTTGCCTATTTAAAAAGTTCTTAATTTCCAAAAAAACTTGAACATAAGAGAAATTAGGTGAGATCCAGCTGTATATTTTATTTTATTTTATTTTATTTTATTTTATTTTATTTTATTTTATTTTATTTTATTTTATTTTATTTTATTTTATTTTATTTTATTTTATTTTATTTTATTTATTTTGTTTTATTAAAACTGCCAATTTCTACCCAATTTAAGTGCAAAGTTCTATCAAATTTCATATACAAAAATGAAATTGACAAAACATTGGACTAAAATGCGGACAGTTTTGGGAAGTGCACAAACAGAGATATTTTTCCTTTGCTGAAAGATTTTTTAACTCCTTCTTAAATTTAAAATCCTGGGTATCTTCATGTATTTGAATAATACCTAATCAATTTGGGATCTATAGGTATGTAAATCAATACAGACATACAGATAATATTTTTCTATTTTGTTTTTCTCTTCACAAAAACATGCACTGGATATTAAAACAAAGGAACAAACATTCCATCAAATAATGTCAATGTATGCACATCACAACTACAACATCAAAACCAAAACAATTTACTTTATTCAACTTAAAACGATTTACATAACTAATTGCCGATTAGCTCAAGTACGACTTTAATATCTTGACAACTTGACATACATATTACTCCTACCTACCTTAAACGATATACATAGTTTTTTTGGCTCAAATACTTGTAGCTTTTCTGTATTAGATTGTTGAAAAAGTATCTCAAGTTCCATTCACCTATTATCATCATCATCACATCACATCAACTACTATCATCATCTTAAAAAAAAAACGTAGATTCAAGAACACACAAGTTCAACCAAAAGCACTTTTAAATAATTCAATCTACAAAAGGTGGTGATCTGGTATAACTCTAACATGGAATGTTAGGAAAACGCGATGCTAGTTTTAGATTGCTTTCATTTGCTTTTGCACTCTTTATACAGGGTGGTCGCGATCGCGATGAAAAACTACGATTAGTCCAAAAATATTCGCCATAAAATCTGTCCTTTTTTTGTCTGTTTGAAAGCTCTTAGGGCAAACTGTGTGCCTAACCTGGTACCTTAAATTGCGTGTCCCAAAATAAATTAAGACTGAGATTCCATGTTGGGCGCCATTTAAGATGGGATCTCTTCATTTGCTGCGTTCGTTGCTAATCAGGGTTAAACATTGTTTCTTCCCTGTAACCAACCTTAAAAAAAGTATGCAGCTTACAATTTTGAAAACTTACTGTCAAAGGTCCAACTCCCTATAAATGGTGTCTTAAAAAATAGAGAGAGGTAAAGTCTCTCAGAGTCACTCAAGGTCAAATTAAAAAGAAACTTATCAATGGAAACCTTTCCATGCTCTATCTTCTCAGACATTATCTTCCGAGAGTTAAAAGTATGACAGAAAATGTTAAGAAATGGAGACTGAAATAATTAAATGTTTCCATTCAACTTTTGCTAACAGCGTCAGGGTTATGTTTAATGGTCATCATTTAGTTTGAAATTCTAGTCACTATAGAGCCTTAATCTTCTCTAAAAATAAATGTCTGAAACTCCCTGTATCTATTCCATACTCTCTCGACAAACAACTCGTACACTCTTGTATCTTAACGGTTGACTGTCATTTTCGATGACACTTGAGTGTGTGTCAAGAGATTTGTTTTTCCCCTTTTATGGTTTGTCCACTCTTACCCTTTCGTTTATTGCTTGTATACGACGACGGAAAAAAATTCTATCCCCACATCTGCAACACTGGGTGACAATTAAGTAGCACAAGCCTTCGTTTCCACAGCTTCAGCGTTCAGACGACAGGAAGATTCTGTACGTAGATATGTGTATGTTTGCACGTACATAGGTGCAAAAATAATTTAAATTCAGAAAGTCCAGAGAAGAAAAAATAAAAAAAAATTAAACAAGTGTCAAATGCCGGTGTGGTGTCCAGGAAAAAAACTTCCACCTTTCAAATGGACACACACAAAAGTATAGACTCCTCTCTAGGTGGCCCTTGCCAAATATAATGAAAGAACTCTACTGCATATGGGGTTTGCATTTATTTTACTTCACCAGCATCTGGGTAAAGCTTAGAGGTGTTGAGCAGTTGACCAATTGTAGATATTTTTCTTTTTTAGTCATATGGGAGTTTTCATCTGCATTTTTAAAAATCAACATAAACTCCTTCCTCTCCCTACCCCCTTCCCAACTCCCCCTCCCCACACTCATAATGCCTTAGTCCTGGTGCTTGTATACGCATAAAAATGATATATTAGATGTTGAAAGAGTATTCATATACCATTCACCACACAGGTGGCAAGTGGGGGAGGACCATACCTTTTATACACCTGAGAAGTTTCTTTTTTAAACACTTGTTCGGTGGTCAGTAGTTGTGAAAATTGCTTTAAATTGGGTCACATCTGATTCATTTGGCAATATTTCAAGAAAGAGGGAGGTTTTTGGTTTTGAGCTGTCGGATGTCGGTGCTGTTTTGTTGAGAAGATAGGCTTTGGAATATTTAATTTTTTTTTTTTTGTTTCTTGTTTGGTTTTGTGTATAGAACATTTTTATCAAAATTAACATACAAATTAAATTTTAGTGCATGTCTATTCTAAACAATGCTCATACGGTGATGGTGCACACTTCAGACAGGTAAATAAAAGTTGCCCTGGGACTTTGTTGAATTTAATAAAATAAAATCAATTATGTTAATAATTTAGCTTATTTTATGAGCCTGGACAGTTTCAAAAACAAAATTTTTAGCTTTTTCCAAAATCGTAAAAATAGGCCAAAGCGATAAAAGTACAGTTCGTTTTTTTATCTTCTTCTCCATTCCTGATCGGCAGACGGGACCAAACATCACCCGGAGAATTTTTTTCTCAAAACAGCCTAACGCGTTTTTATCCACCGTTTACAGTGTCCATGCCTCTGCACCATTCATCAGGACCGGGATAATGAGAGCCTTATACAGGGACAGTTAAGTTGGTCGACAGAGGCCTTTGCATCTCAACTGCCTTCTTAGCCTAAAGAAACAGCGATTGGCAAGAGTAATCCTTCGTTTGATCTCAGCACTGGTATCGTTCGCTGAGTTTATAGCGGATCCTAGGTAGACAAAGTCTCTGACCACCTCAAAATTATTGCTGTCTATAGTGACGTTCTGTCCTAGACGTCGGTGTTGGGTGTCCTTTCTTGTTGACAGCATATATTTCGTTTTGCTTTCATTCACCCTTAAACCCATCTTCTTGGCTTCCTTCTCAATACACACAAAAGCACCACTGACATCACGCTTTGTTCGTCCGATTATGTCAATGTCGTCAGCGCAAGCGAGTAATTGGGCGGACTTTTGAAAGATTGTGCCTCTAGTGCTGAAGTGAGAGTTATGCACTATTCTTTCAAGAACGATGTTGAAGAAGTCGCATAACAGCGCATCACATTGCCTAAAGCCTTTTTGACATCTAAGGTGTCGGTAAGGTCTTTGCCGAGTTTGATGGCGCAGCGTGCATTCTCCATCATCATCCTGCACAAACGGACGAGTTTGGCAGGGATGCCAAAACTAAAAATTGCTTTATATGGCTCGTCTCTGTAGATGCTGTCATACGCGGCCTAAAAATCGATGAAAAGGTGGTGGGAATTCATTTGAAACTCCTGGGTTTTCTCCAAGATCTGCTGTAGTGCGAATATTTGGTCGATGGTGGACTTCCCTGGCCTAAGGCCACACTAATATGAACCTATCGGGTTGTTGACGAGTGACTTTAGGCGTTCACAATATCTTGTATCAGAATATCTTGTAGGCGGTATTAAGAAGATATCTGCCTCTGTAGTTGGTGCAGTCCAGAGGATCTCCTTTCTTGAGGATCGTGCAAACAATGCTGAGGTTCCATTCATCGGGCATGCTTTCCTCCGACCATATTTTACTGATGAGCTGGTGCATACTCCTAACCAATTCATCGCCAGCCACTTTGAATAGCTCAGTCGCAAGGCCATCCAGTAGCTTTATTGGACTTAAGTTTAGATATAGCTATCTTCACTTCGTCGAGATTGGGTGGAAGGAATTGTTGGCCTTTGTCGTCTAGGTTGAATGGTGCAATCTGCGAGGTAGCTGAATTCGGTTCGTCATCGCCGTTATACAATTTGCAGAAATGATTTCTCCATATCCCTAGTACCGACTGCAATTCTACTACGGTGTTCCCTTGATCATCCTTGCAGGCTTTGGTTCTGGCCTTGTTACCCTGGGATGTTTTTTTTAGTTTTTGCTAAAGCTTTCGAACTTCATTCCTGCAATGGCATCGCCCTATTTCTTTGATCGTGCGCTTCTCACGCTCTTTCTTTTTCCTTCTTCCTGTCTCCTCTTCTGCTCGTAGAGCTCGCTAGCAGCTCTGGTCCTTCTGTTGTTTGGCAGCAAGCATTCCTTGTCGAACCAGAGGTTTCGCTGTGGTGGTCGTGCGAGGCCCAGCACGTCAGAGGCGGCATCTTTAATGGCTTCTTGGAAATTCTTCCACTGGTTCTCGTTGCAGTTGTCGGCATAGGGCTATTTAAGAGGGCGCGAGAGATTCGATCGCAAATGGATCTGGCGATTGCTTGCAATTCTAATTGTCTGACGTCGAATTTCCTCACAGTATTATCATGCTTTGGCTTTGGTCTGGATATCCATAGCATTACCGTGGCTACAACGAGGTAGTGCAGACCGAGTCAACGTTGGCTCCTCGGAACGTTCGGACATCCTTGATACTGGAGAAGTGCCATGCGTCGATCGCAATGTGGTCAATCCGTTTGGCGGTTGATTGACCAGGAATTCCCCATGTCTCCTTATGTATATTAAGATGCGGGAACTGCGTACTAGCTACCACAACGTTTCGTCACGCAGCAAAAGTCGATTAGCCTGAGTCCGTTATCGGAGGTGGTGTCGTGCTGGCTGTATCTTCCAATTGTGCCACCAAAGACGTCTTCTCTTCCTAGTTTGGCATTAAAATCACCCAAGACAATTTTAAAGTCATAGCTAGGGTGTTGGTCCTATGTCTTGTCCAGGAGCTCGAAGAACTCGTCCTTGGTGTCGTCATCTTTCTCCTCTGTTTGGGCATGCACGCATATGAGGCTGATGTTGGCGAACTTAGCCTTGGTGCGAATTGTTGTGCGGTGTTCGTTTACATATTTAAACTCAAGACTTTTTGCCTAAATCTGCCTCTAACGACGAATCCACATCCAAAAAGACGCTGCCCTTGTGGTATGTAACAGTCACCGTAGTAGATATCACAGTCTTTCAGTTTTCTTCTGCCCGGCCCATCTCATCGCACTTCTTGGATGGCGGTGATGTCTGCTTTGTAGCAGCCTAGGGCCTCCGCTTAATGTTCGGCTGCACGTGTTTTATAGGGAGAACATTCCACGTGCAGATCCGAAGTTCATTGTCCTTATTTCGTTTGCAAGGTTCGTCAACAGTAAATCCGTCCGTATCCGAGGCTTGTTGTTGCTTCGCAACTAAATAGCTTAACGTGGCCGGGAAGTCACCCCGACGGCACCACCCCCAACCTGGGGGACCAGATCCTTACAATATAACTCCAAGGGCGGGAAGCCGGATTAACCACTCCTTATAGGCCTGAGCTCCAAATATGTCGTAGTAGCCCTTATAAGGTGTTCACTAAGTAATTCAACCTAACATGGAACTTTAGACGCCACCGTTGGTTCCATCAGGAGAATTCTTCCGCTGCCGACTGGATAAAGGAGAAGTGCCTTAGTGGGAACACTCCTCTCCCCTCTCTCGTTTGCTGCCTCCTCAAACTATCCACATGGATAAGAACTCCATCTTCAATTCAGGTGAGAGTACGAGTTGATAGACAGGGGCTCGCTTTAAAAGCTTGTGGTCGCTTTTGTCATTTGAATTTACCGTGTCTACCCTTTGAATAATATACCTATATATATTATATATATGTTATCCATCCAGAATGAATTTTTAAGACTCTAAAAATATTCTTTAGGTTATTTTTGTTTAATATTCTGATAGTACGTAGACCGGTGTCCATCATGAAGAAGTATTCAAAAGTGATTAAGACAATTATTTGACAGGCAGGCGAACAGCATGCAAAGTTTAATGCAGCACTACACCTGAAACTAATTTAATTTGCATTATAATAAAGCCCTGTTTTATTGATCACATAGAAGAACTCTAGCATTGATAAATAATTAAATCTTATATAACCCAGTCTTTGTCTCTGACAAACGAAAAATTTTGATAGTCGTTTCTATATTCATCGGACACAACTAGCTTTAAAAATTTATGAAAACTTTAAAAGTACGGTAAGAAATTTTTTACACCTTTCACATATATTTTTGTGTGTAAAAAAATAATAACAAAAGTTTTATTCACACAAACCCCTCAGGCTTTTCACTTTATTGCAATATCTTTTGTATAGTGTATACGGGAGGTGCTGTTGGTATAGGTACACAACAAATTGAAAACTTCCCCAAGAAGTAACTTTATATGGCTATTCTTCTTTCGAGAAAAATATCCAACTCATTCAAATCAGTTCTTGCCTCGTTCGGTTTTATTCTTTGGTCAAGTTTTAAGTGAAAAACGTCTTCAATAATTTTTTTTTTTGAAATTTACAATTTTATTTTTGTTATGGTTGTTGTTTTTGTTATTTTGTTGTTGTTGTTTCAAAACGTCCAAAACTTCTATAGTATATTCTAAAACACCTAGGAACACCTGCTCTAGTCATTACCTTGTTTATTTCATATTTAGAATATTATTACTCTTCCATGTCGTTTTGTTGGCCTTTCAAAGTTTTCCTTTTCCGGTATATTGAATTAAACTTTAGAATTCACTTTTTGCTTCAACAAAATTATATATGAAATGGTAGGTTATAGGTGAATTGCATGAATAAGTTATTTTGTGTTTGTCGGTTTGAAAAGTTTTCCTCTTCACTTCTACGTTACTCTCTTTCCCAAAATATTTATACAACAATAAAATCTACATCGAAGTTAGTATATTATTTTTTGGGGAGTAAAATGATTAAAAAGGTTGTTGATGCATATTGCATTTGCATTGTGTAGACGCAGTGGCGGATCCAGAGGGGGGCTATAGGGGCTGAAGCCCCCCCCACAGTCGATTCATACAATAAATTAATTTAATAGCAAAGTACAATGCACTACAATGTTTCAATTTTGTGTTCGTTTTCAAACGAAAATTTTTAAAAACACTTGATGAAACAAAGAATTATCCTTAAAATCACAGATATTATAATATTTGTGTTTTTTTTCTAGTAATTATTAAAGCAATGTTGAGGCTGAAAAATTTGCATGAAGTTCCCCAAAGGAACTAGATGAAAAAAACGAAGATGAGACTAAGCAATTTGAATATAAAAACGTAGGTTCTATTTATTCCAAGCCCTACAAGAGGGACAAATAGTCAGAGTTTGGGCGAACCAATTTAGGCCTAAAATGTGTTTTTCTACGCCCTAAGAGAATTGGAAAAAAATTAGAATGGGGCTAGCAAATTTCCATGTTGGCTGTGTTTTTTCCAAGCCTTAAAGAAATTCGACGAGGTTGGGGCTTTACAAATGTACATGTAAGATTGTAAGCTCGTGTTTTCCCAAGCTTCAAGAAACTAAAGTACGATGTTGGGACTAAACAATTTACATGTTAACTGTGTTTTCTTTAAGCCGCTAGAGAATTGGCTGAAATATTCGAACAAAATGCTGCGTTTTTGTTCAAGCCCGTAGAGGAGTATTCCACGAAACAAACGAAGTTTTTCAGCAAATAAACTCAATGCAATTGAGATGCTTAAGGACAACACCTGATATTTTCATTTAATAATTTTTTCAGAAATTGATAACCAAAATTCAGATATGTAGTTCTCTGTATTGAGTGAAATATGTTACCTTTTGCCTTGAAATTTTTTTTTCCGGTAAAATTTTGAGGAGAGCATGCTATTATTTTTAGCTGAATGAACGAAAGCTATTAAAAGGATATCGATAGAGTTCATCATTATGGATCTTATGGATTTTCCGGTGCAAAAATAATAACTTTGCATGAAATGTCTTCGAGCAACCGAATGAAACAATTATTGTTTATTACAATTGGTCCTTGAAATTGAAACTAAAGATTTTCAGTTCAAAGAAATTTTGACGATTTCATATACGTTTCCTTAAAATTATGCAATTTTTAAAGTTTCTCTTTTGGCTTTCGTCAAAAAATAAATAAAATTAAATAAATTAATAGATTGACAAATATTCATTAAATATTTATGATAAGAAATGGTAGGATCATTCAAACAAAATGGCGTGCCTGTAAATAGTTGTTTAAGCAAATGGATATGCAACTCCAATTAAATCTTCTTTTCTTACTGTACATCACCAAGATACCTGTAAAATTTCGTGCATGAAACAATTGTTTGCCACATTATTCTCTAACTAAATTGTTACAGTTTATTTTATGCATGAGACTTAGGTGGACTTTACTTTGTTAAAATAAAAATCGAAAATGAGAAATTTTCGAAAAAAAAACCCATTTTATTTTACTTGCAATACTAAAAAAAATTCTTTGAAATGGTTGAGCAAATTTGTATTCAGAGAACAGCTGTTTTATGTAATATTCTCCACAAAAATGTTGTGTTAAAATAGAGCTAGCATTTTAGCTGGTGTTTTGAGAGAATTGTGAGAGTTAGAATTTATCACGATCTGCGTACTGCCTAAATGTATAAATTCTGCAAAAAACATTCAGTATAAAAAGGAAGAGAATTGAATTATCCTAACGACTTCTGGTGACGTTCTTGACATCTTTCAACTATCTACAGCTGCTCCTTTTCCAATCATAAAATTTTCAATTTTTCTTTTGCATTATGAAGACTCTGCCTACTTTCCTACATTCTGAGAAAAGAAAATTAGGATTAAGTGAGATTATGCCATTTTTTAAATGATATGTCTAAAATAGGAGCCTCGAGCCCCCCCCACAGCCAAATCCTGGATCCGCTACTGTGTAGACGGTAATGGTGTTGGGGTAAAAGGCTGGTTTATATGTATGTGTGTATGTATGTAGGTATGTAGAATGTAGGATTTTAGGTACAATGTTTATCGAAAAATGGGCAGTGTATTTTACTGTGATGGATCATGGATAACCTTTTCCAGAGTACGGCATGGGCCCTGTTTCATAATAAAGTACAAAGCAATACTATTATAGTCTAAGAGCTACCAGCCACTTTGACTAACCTACTAGACACAAGGCTACAACTCTGTGTATGCTTGATTTGGGACTATTAAAGGATGAAAACCACGGTCTGGCAGGGTTGCCGCGGTCGAAAGGTTGCCATCTGATTTTTTCAAAATGCAAAAAAAGGGTCAAAATTAACCTACTCGCACAAGGCTGAAACTTATTTATAATTAAGTAAATACATTCTTATGCATGAAAAAAAATTATGCCAGACGAGTTTGGCGGTCGAAAGTGCTTGCCAGACGGGCCTAAAGTCTTCAAAGATGGTATTATAAGAAATATCCTTTTTTTTATTTTTTTATTAAATTTAAAAAAACTGTCAAAATTGCAAACCTACCCGCACAAAGCTGATTTTTACATATATGTTAGCTGACATCTTCTTGCATATGAGAAAAAATATACCTGACCAGACGGACGGTCGAAAGTTCCTGCCAGACGGGCCTAAGGTCTTAAAAGTTGGTATTATAAGAAATATCCTTTTTTTTATTTTTTTCTTAAATTTCAAAAAACTATCAAAATTGCAAACCTACCCGCACAAGCTAATTTTTACTCATATGTTAACTGACATCTTCTTGCATATGAGAAAAAATATACCAGACCGGACGGACGGTCGAAAGTTCCTGCCAGACGGGCCTAAAGTCTGAAAAGTTGGTATTATAAGAAAGACCCTTTTTTTATTTTTTTCTTAAATTTCAAAAAATAAAAAAAATGATATTTCTTATAATACATGCTTTTAAGACCTTAGGCCCGTCTGGCTGGAACTTTCGACCGTCCGTCTGGTCAGGTATATTTTTTCTCATATGCAAGAAGATGTCAGCTAACATATATGTAAAAATCAGCTTTGTGCGGGTAGGTTTGCAGTTTTGACTGTTTTTTTATATTTAAGAAAAAAATAAAAAAAAGGATATTTCTTATAATACCAACTTTTAAGACCTTAGGCCCGTCTGGCAGGAACTCTCGACCGTCCGTCTGGTCAGGTATATTTTTTCTCATATGCAAGAAGATGTCAGCTAACATATATGTAAAAATCAGCTTTGTGCGGGTAGGTTTGCAATTTTGACAGTTTTTTTAAATTTAATAAAAAAATTAAAAAAAAAGGATATTTCTAATAATACCATCTTTGAAGACTTTAGGCCCGTCTGGCAAGCACTTTCGACCGCCAAACTCGTCTGGCATAATTTTTTTTCATACAAGTTAACACTTCGGTCCACTTGAAGACCAAACAACACAACAATCTGGAAGTCATAAACATCATTGTTTATGACCAAGCGAGACCCTCGTAACCAAAAAACTAAGAAACCACTTGAGCATCGGAATGCCATTAAAACATGTGCATTGGCTCCGATTTCAACCCCCATCCACATCACGTCCACTCAATGACGAGGAGACACTCCGGTCAACATCACACAAAGAATAATCAAAAGAATCAATATCCATCCAGTCGCCGAACGAACCAGTCGTGTTATTTTTTCTTGCTATTTTATTATCACAAATTGTATTTTAAATTTAAGTTTTTTTAATAAAGTTTTTTTTATATAAAACCTAAACTCAAAAAGTTAATTGGGGGCTCAACCGGGATCCTCACGCGCTAAATTAGATTTGAAAAAATAAAGTAAAATCAGTGTAGTGAGATCCAGCCAAAAAACATTTACAAGCCAAATATCTTGCAAGACAAGAGAAAGTGCGCAAAATAAAGTATCCGGATCAATAGATCAAACGAACGGAGAAAAAATTCATCAAGTATCCCGCATCAGGAGAAAAGCAGAGATTCACCAAGTATCCCGCATCAGGAGAACGAGATAGTTATTATAGTAAGAATAAGTGATTATTTAAAAAAAAAAAAAAAAAAAAAATTCTATTACATTTAAGTATATACAAAAAAAATAAAAATGGATCAAAAAGCCATTTATGATCTTATCACTCAGGCAATCACGTCAAACAACAAGGTGTATGAACAAATTCTTACCGAACAACGTAGCAAGCATGCGGAGGATATTGACAACCTCCGCAAACTTCTTAGCGAACGCGGTATTACACCTGACGTAACTGAATTTACCACTCAAGCAATAAATTCTTCCATTATATGTGATGAACCTCTGGAGATCATAAAATCTCTAAGAGAATTTGATGGCACAGCCACATCATATGTAAGCTGGCGAGAGTCAGCACATAACTCAATTAAACTGTATAAAATTGGTAGCAAAAGGCATTTTGCTGCACTCACAATTTTTCGCAATAAGATAACAGGATCAGCCAATGATGTCTTAACGAATCACGGCACAGTTCTGAACTTCGATGCGATAATCGCACGCCTAGACTTTACGTACGCTGATCAAAGATCAATCAGCACGTTAAGGCAAGAAATGTCTGTTCTCAGACAAGGTTCACTTTCAGTATTACAATATTACGAGAAAGTTAATAAATCGCTCACCCTATTGACAAACAAAGTCATAATGACACATGGCAATTCTGATCTTTCACATCAAATGAATGTCGCAAACAGAGCAGAAGCCTTAAGCATATTTATAAGTGGGCTAAACGGCCAACTAATGAACACACTGTTCGCAATAAAACCACGTGACCTCCCACAAGCTCTAGCTTTAGCCCAAGAGTTGGAGAGCAACCATGTTCGCTCAACTTTCGCTTTACAGTTCGCACAGCGAACCGAGCCTAGAAGTTCACGCCATAGTTCACACGACAATCATTTACGTTTCCCAAGAAACAACACACAACAACCCACAAAAGATCACAACTCTACACCACAACGTAATGACTACAGACAACTTCCACAGCTCTTTGAACCTATGGTTCTTGGGAGCTCGGCTAATAGGCCAATTCCTCAACAACAGTTGAACCAATACCAAAATACATACCAACAAGCTAATAACAACGCAAATTGGCAATACAAACGACCAATGAACAATACGTACAATAACACTCAACGTCCTTTATTTAAACGCGAAAGAGAACCGAGTACCCAACAACCTACTCAAATCCCTCCAACGAAGACTGGAAGGATTAATAATCTCAACGAGGACCCAGAGACTTTTTTAGACGAAAGCCTGGACTACCATTCATACGACGAATAATAAATAACAAAAATATACGCATATTGATTGACACAGGTGCTTCAAGCAACTATTGTCGCGATGGCGTATTCAACTACAAAAAAACATTAGACATTAAGAAAAGGGCACGAACCGTAAACGGTGACTTAACCATTACCGAATGCTATGACGCATTCATTTTAAATACAAAAACTCGTTTTTATGTCTTATCTAATCTAGAATTCGACGGCTTAATAGGATCGAATCTCCTGAGCTCTGTCGACGCCAAGATAAATTTTGAAAACAAGACCCTCTCTTACGCAAATAAAATAGAAAGACTATACTTCGAAAACGAGCCACAAAGAATAAATAATATTAGTGAAGATGCTTCACACCCTTTAGAAAAACTAGAAAGCGACATGCTGTCTAGAATAGAAAGTATCCACGGACAAATTTGTACAACATTACCCTTTCGTACGGATGTCATTGCAGAGATACATACTATCTGCGACAAACCGATTTACACGAAACAATACCCCTTACCCCATAGTACAGATGAGTGGCTTTGTAAAGAAATAGAGAAGGAAATAAATGAAGGCATAATCAGACCTTCTAAAAGTCCATACAACTCACCCGTATGGATTGTACCAAAGAAAGGACAAAATCCGGACGGAAGTCCAAAACTTAGAAAGGTTATCGACTATAAGAAAATAAATGAGTTCACTAAAGCAGACAAGTACCCAATGCCTGCTATCGAAACTATATTAAGCAATTTAGGAAAAACCAAATACTTCTCGACAATTGATCTAGAAAGTGGTTTTTATCAAATAAAGTTAAAAGAGTCTGATATTGAGAAGACAGCCTTCTCCGTCAATAACGGAAAATACGAATATCTCCGACTCCCTTTTGGATTGAAGAACGCACCTTCAATTTTCCAAAGAGCAATGGACGACATTCTTAGACCATATATTGGCAAATTCTGTCATGTATATATGGACGATATCATAATCTTCTCCAAAACAATAGATGAACATACCAATCATCTAGAAACGATAGTCCAAACATTAAAAGACGCTAACATGAAAATATCAACCGAAAAATCTATTCTGTATAGAGATAAGGTAGATTTCCTAGGCTATGTAGTAATGGAAAACATTATTACAACGAACCCTGAGAAAGTAATAACAATAAACGAATACCCTATACCAACCACCCTACGACAATTAAGAAGTTTCTTAGGTATGGCCGGTTACTATAGGAAGTTTGTAAAAAACTACGCTAGTATAGCGAAACCACTGACTAAGTTCTTACAGAACGATTCAGGCCAAGTATCTACCCATATAGCAAAGAAAACAGAGATCAAATTAGATAAAGAGGCGATCGAAGCTTTCAACATATTGAAAGCTCACTTAAAGTCAGAGGTCGAACTAAATCAACCAGACTATACAAAGAAGTTCATTCTCACTACAGACGCTTCTGATGACGCGATCGGCGCCGTACTCTCTCAAGATAAAAAACCAATCACTTTCATCTCAAAAACTCTTAGTAAAACAGAAAGAGGATACGCAGCTAATGAGAAGGAACTATATGCAATAGTTTATGCATTCAAAACTCTACGAACCTACCTTTACGGTGTTACAGATATAGAAGTTCATACGGACCACCAACCTTTGACATTTTCAATGTCGCAAAAAAACCCTAATGCCAAAATGAAAAGATGGCAAGCCTTTATTAACGAATATTCACCAAAAATGGTATATAAGCCAGGCCCTACTAATGTCGTAGCTGACGCCCTATCCAGGCAAAACCTCAACCAAATAACTGAGGATGACGCATCAGTGGCTACACAACATTCTGCTCAAAGCAGCGACAACTATCAAATTGATATACTAGACAGGCCGGTTAACCAATTTAACCAACAAATAATCATCAATAAAGCAATGGAATTAAGACACGACATTATAACACCTTTCACGGGTAAAACTAGACACTTAATTGAATATAATGACACTAATGAACTCATACAATTATTCAAAGAATACCTTAAACCAGGTTCAGTTGCTATTTTTGCAACCTCAGAAACTATTTACGATATAAAGAACATGTTGAAAGATAACTTCACAAACAAATTTGTACAAGCCAAATACTTCGCTAACGACATAACAAACAAAGATGACCAAACTGACATAGTTATCACAACTCATAACAGAGCCCATAGAGGACTCCAAGAGAACATTAAACAAATAAGAGATCAATACTATTGGCCCACAATAAATGACGATTTTCAACAATATATTCACAACTGCAAAATATGCAAATCTATGAAATACGACAGACACCCAAATAAACATCCAATTGGTGAGGCACCAATTCCTTTAAGAGAGGGAGAGAGCATACACATAGACATTATGTTCGCAGAAAAAATTAAAATCTTGACATGCATTGACGCCTACTCTAAATACTTAGTAATACAAATAATTGAAGACAAACAAAACATGCACAATAAAGTTCTAGAGATATTGCAATCATTTCCCAATTGCAAGAATGTCACATGTGACCAAGATACCACTTTCAAATCAACACTTTTCAAATCCCTTTTGGAAAGATGTAACATTACTATTTATTATACACCCACTAATCATAGTATTAGCAACGGACAGGTAGAAAGAGCACACAGTACGCTCCAAGAGATAGCAAGATGTCTGAAAGACGAATATAAATTATTAGATACGCATGAAATATTCATACGTGCAGCCAAGGAGTACAATAGAACAATTCACTCCTCAATTCAAAAGAAACCTTTCGAAGTTTTATATAATAAAACCTCACACGAGGAAGTCCCACTGAAACTTGCTTTAGCTCAAGAAAAAATGTTGGAAACCAATAACAAAGATAGGAAAACAAAAGAAATAGAACCAAACACCACAGTCTATAAGAAAACAACAGGCGCTCATTGGGGAAAACTGCAACCCAAATATAAACCCGTAAAAGTAATCGCCGACTTAGGTGCAAAAGTCAAACTATCAAATGGAAAATTAGTCCATAAAGATAACTTGAAATCTTAAATTTCAGATCATGGACATCATCTTCACATTATTATTTTTCGCTGCAACAAAAGCAGACCTAATAGACTACACTAGGGACAACTACGTTTTAATAGAGGTAGGAGATGCATTCCTCTATGAGAATACTTCAAGTGTCGTACACATTACAAACCTAACTTACATTCAACATTTCGTCGACTCCACTCGACAACAACTCAATAAAAATCACGAAGATACGACATACCCATTTTCCACTAAGGAAAGAGATACGAAACATGACAATGACCTCAACATCATACAAACCTTGCTTGATCAACTTACGTCAACTAGATCCAAAAGGGCTATAGAAACTATAGGCACCATCTGGAAATGGATTGCTGGATCTCCAGATCATGACGACAAAGTGATAATTGAAAACAAAATAAATGAATTAATAATTAATAATAATAAGCAATTTATAACTAATTCTAAGATCTTTAATGTAATAAATACCTTAAAATACAATGTATATGATGACTTAATTTCAGAAAAAAGCAAACTACTTATTATAGAGTTACAAAATACTATAACCACATTAACATTATCTAAACTTGGGATCTTAAATCCAGCCATTTTAAACCACAGAGAAATTAATGATATTTTAAAGAAAGAAAAAACACAATTAACAATTACCGAACTAATAGACAATTCAAACTTTACCATTGTACAAAATAACGATGTTATTGCAATCATGATTAAATATCCCTTGCTTTATACTAAATGTAAATTATATGAAACTAGAGCTATTAGCCAACATGATGGCAAACTAATAATTGACAAAGAAATAGCCAAATGCCAAAATTCATATACAAATATTGAAAAATGTAAATTCGAAACAAAATATAATTATTGTAAACTTAGGCCAACAAATACTTGCTTATCTAACTTACTTAATGATAAGAAAACAAATTGTACCAAGCTAAGAGAAAGAAATGTAAAACTAGAATTAATTAGGGACGGTATCATATTGCTATCCGGAAAACATACTGTGGATAACCAAGAGATAAATGGAACGTATCTTGTAACATTCGAAAACACCACCACGATAGATGGCATCATATACGAAAATCAGTCCAAGAAATTACTCAACTTCCTAAAAACGTTCAACATAGACGACTACAATATAGATGAATACTTTGAAACAATAAACAAAGAACTACAACTGGACAATATTAATTTGATAGACCGAATCCAAACTGAAATATCAAACAGTCCAACTATTTCAATAATAGGACTATTACTTTTAATGGCAATAATGATTATATTTTCAGTTCATTGCTACAGAAAAAGAATACTCAGAATCCCACCACTATCCAGAGAAGAATTAATTGAACTCCAAGTTACAGAAATAATGAGACGCGTACACTCTTGAAAGATTGGGACAATCTTTTCTTAACCATGGGGGAAGTTAACACTTCGGTCCACTTGAAGACCAAACAACACAACAATCTGGAAGTCATAAACATCATTGTTTATGACCAAGCGAGACCCTCGTAACCAAAAAACTAAGAAACCACTTGAGCATCGGAATGCCATTAAAACATGTGCATTGGCTCCGATTTCAACCCCCATCCACATCACGTCCACTCAATGACGAGGAGACACTCCGGTCAACATCACACAAAGAATAATCAAAAGAATCAATATCCATCCAGTCGCCGAACGAACCAGTCGTGTTATTTTTTCTTGCTATTTTATTATCACAAATTGTATTTTAAATTTAAGTTTTTTTAATAAAGTTTTTTTTATATAAAACCTAAACTCAAAAAGTTAATTTACATAAGAATGTATTAACTTAATTATAAATAAGTTTCAGCCTTGTGCGAGTAGGTTAATTTTGACCCTTTTTTTGCATTTTGAAAAAATCAGATGGCAACCTTTCGACCGCGGCAACCCTGTCAGACCGTGGTTTTTATACTTAGCTAGTCCCAAATCAAGCATTCACAAAGTTGTAGCCTTGTGTCTAGTAGGTTAGTCAAAGTGGCTGGTAGCTCTCAGACTATTAGTCTTGTAGTTTTTACTTGGTACAATTTCGTTTCATTGTAAAGTGGCAGAAAGGTACAAACTACAAGCAGTATAATTTAAAGTACAAGCACATTTTCATTTGTAGTACAATAATGCTGTTTCATTATACTCACTAATACTATACGATGACAATAAATGTGGTATTTGACGGAGAGTGATTTAACAAAGGCAGATTTACCGAATCAGAAGCAACTTAAATTTCAAAAGTGACTTTAAATTCAAAGATAGGTTCAGAATGTCATCGGTAAAACTGAAGATGTTACTGCTCAAAGTAGGTGCACTCTCCACGAAACGAAATACATGGACTGATCTTGCCCTTCCTTCATTGAAAATTGGCTAGTTTCACACGCTTGGAGATATATTATGTACATGGAATGAGTAGAGCCTTTTTTGTTTAGGTGTATGAAAATTATGGTGAACGCTATCAATACCCGTTTATTCCAAACAGAAATTTCATGGCAAGGGAAATTTTCGGAAGTTATAAATTTTTTTTTATTCGGTTTTACTTTATAAATAAATAAATTGGGTGGCGCAACAGCTCATGTAGAACCAGGGCCTAGTGACTTACAACTCACAACCATTCCTGTGTGCGTGTTTGTTGGCAGGAATGGAGGGGACCTACAGTTTTTTGCCGATTCCGAACGACTAAATGAGAAGCACTTTTTCATGACAAGTATACTCTTGGGGGATTTGTCAGTTCCTCGCAAGAGGCAGTACCTCGAATAAAACATTTCTGTTTTTAGGTGGCACGGCTGGGAATCGAACCCACACCTTCGGCATGACAGTCCTACGCACTAACCATCAAGCCACGAGGTACTCGGTTTTACTTTATGTGAGTGCGAAATGGCCAGAAAATGTGCATGATTTATGGCTGCTTCAAAACAGCTCACTATACTATAGAATGGAAACCCCTTTTTCGTAATGAATTTTTCTCGGGAGATTATCTATTCAAGTTAGGGCTCAATACCCCTTCGAATGCCACGAGAAAAATATATTGTAGGAGATATTTTCTTGTTTAAAGAACTAATTGCCGATTTCACGAAAGGCTTTTAATTAATAAAAAAGCCTTTTAGCCTTAAAATAATGTATTTTGGTTTCATCAAATGATTTTATATTTAAGAAGATTTTAAATAGGTACCCTTGTAAACTAAACGCTCGTTTCTGTCTCATTAAATTTTAAAAGTCTTTTTTGTTAAGCCATTCCAGTCAACAACAGCTGATATTTTGTTATCAGGATAATTTTCCCTCATCCGTAATGCTTTTTCACTTTTTCTCATAGACTTCCCATGTGTGAGGGAAACAACCTCTTATTTTGAATGCAGGGATGTGAGCAAACTCAATCAAAAAAATTAAAATATCCCTAAAATATCCCTTTTCTACATTGGTGAAACTGAAAAATTGTAAATGTCTGATAAAATTTAAAAGGAGTTTAGATAAAAGTAATTTTAGTGTTTGTTTATGAAATTGGCCATAAAACTCATACACAGCTAACTTGTACTTTTGTGCTTTTTAGTTTGTATAAAATCACTAATAATATTAGGAAAGTTGCCCTTATTATAAAACCGGATTTATTAGCGGTTGTACTTTGTTGTTTGTAAACTTGTACTTATGAACTTGTATAGTATTAGCTCTATTATGAAACAGGTCTCTGGCCAGCCTTATTCTAACATCTTTCTATTTTAAATTTTTGAAACCAAATTAGTGAACCATCCCTGATGATCATCCAAATGATGATCGGGAGTTCTATTAATTTTGAAAAACTAAGTTACATGTGGATAACTATTAGCCTATTTAACAGACCTTTTAAAAAGGAACGATTACGTGCAACGGTTTTTATCATTGAATATTTTTGTTTGGCCCAAAAGCATGCTTAAGACCGGAAATGCTACTAAATTCACCCACACTCAGAGAAAAACGTCAGTTAAATAATTAACCTGGGCCTTGTTGAATTCACGAGGTGCACAATCCCATACAAAGTTACTGACATTTCAGAAATTTACCTGATTTTAGTAACCTTTTATTCAGTGCAAAATCAACCTGGTGGACTTTCTTGCCATATTCAGGTTGATTTAAGAAGATGACCTGTAATTTTAACACTAATTTCTTGTAAATAAGAAATTTTAACATGAATATAGTGTCAATTTTAACCAAGGTCGTGTTTTTCTAACACTGTATGATATGAATTTCTGTTTTACTACATATCAGGTTGAACTAACATTTAATGTGTTTTTTTTTACCTGTTGAATTTTACCTGACCTCATGTTAAAAAAGCACTCTGCCAGTTCATTCCAGCGTGACACAAGTGCTGAAACGCACACACACTGACAATTTAAGTAAAACGATTTGAATTTAACCTGGTCTCCTGTTAAAGGAGCAATCTGCCAGTTCATTTAAACGTGACATTAGCGTTGAAACGCACACACACAGGCCATTCAAATAAAATTATTTGAATCTTACCTGGCCTCCTGTTAAAGTAGCACTCTGTCAGTTCATTTACACGTGACACTAGTGCTAAAACACACACACAAGCCATCCAATGAGTTTCAACAAAGGTATTGATATTTGGCACCAGTTTTTTGTGTAGTGAATTGGCCCAGTGGATGAGTGCTATCTCCGTGTGTGAAAGGTTCCCAGTTCAAAACTGAAGTAAGTATCACAAATAATTTTTAAATTAAAATAAATAAATAATAAATTTCTATATGTACTTTCAGAATAATGCTTACGAGTTGAGCGATAGACAGCGCAAGAGACGGCTCTTAGACGTATAAATTCATGAATTATGCCGGATTTACTCGATTGGAAAACTGCCAGTATAATGACGAAAGCAACAAAAAAAGAATGGACAAATTAATTATAAATCCGGCATTAGATACAGGGTTGATATAACATTGAAACCTGTTAAATTAACTATAGGTTGTCAGGTTAAACTAACCAGATTTTCATGTTAAAATTACAGGGCATTGAATATTTTGTCAGGTTAAATTAACAGGATTACAGTGTTAAATTTTCAAATCCGGTATCAGGTTAAACAGTTAACCTGATCTACCGAGTTGAAAAATAACAACCTGAAAATCAGGTATGATTGGCCAGAAATTGGTTGATAATACCTGCTTTTTTCTCTGAGTGCATGTGTTGGCCACTATCCAATATTTTTGGTATACCTAACTCAAAAACTAAGCCGATTTTGAAAATTTAACACTTAAAACATTTTGTTCAAAATTAAATTTTGTATCGAAATGGGTAGTTTGAAAAATTTCATAAGAAAATTTAAGCAGGAAAAATTAACAAAAACCAACATAAGAAAAATCGAAAAATCAATTATTTTTATTTTTTTTTCTCATAAGATTACTTTTCGGAGCAAAGATACGCTTAAGACATACTAAAACAAAGTAAAGTAAAGTTTATGGGCCTTAACATGACATGTTAGTAAAGCCATATTATTTGAAAACTGACAGAGATATAGCCATTCAAACCTTTTCATTTCTTATCACTTCTTCACAGTTTTTGCCCGACAGCCTATTTTTTGGTACTTTATCACAAACTTAACATTCTTAGCGCCTATTACCAATTCTTATATTAAACGGATCAGCCGTTCGTTCTGTAGTTCTGAAAGAATTTAAAAATAGCTGAAAAATGAATTTGCGACACTCAGAGAAAAAAGCAGGTATTATCAACCAATTTCTGGTCAATCATACCAGATTTTAAGATTGTTATTTTTCAACTCGGTATATCAGGTTAACTGGTTAACCAGATACCTGATCTGTAAATTTAACACTGTAATTCTGTAAATTTTACCTGCAAATATAGTTAATTTAACAAAACACAATATTCAATACCCTGTAAATTTAGCATGAAAATCTGGTTAGTTTAACCTGAAAACCTATAGTTAATTTAACAGGTTTCAATGTTATATCAACCCTGTATCTAATGCCGGATTTACATGACTGGAACGCTTCCAATTTAATGACAAAAAGAATGAATTTGTCCATTCTTTTGTTGTTGATTTTGCCATTTATACTGGCAGTTTTCCAATCGAGTAAATCCAGCATAAGTCATGAATCTATACGTCTACTAGCCGTCTCTTGCACTGCCTATCGCTCAACTCGTTAAGCATTATTCTGAAAGTACATATAGAATTTTTTTTTATATTTATTTTAATTTAAAAATAATTTGTGATACTTACTTCAGTTTTGAACTGGGAACCTTTTACACACGGAGATAGCACTCATCCACTGGGCCAATTCACTACACACAAAACTGGTGCCAAATATCAATAGCTAAGTTGAAACTCATTGGATGGCTTGTGTGTGTGTTTTAACACGAAAGTCACGTTTAAATGAACTGGCAGAGTGCTACTTTAACAGGAGGCAAGGTTAGATTCAAATAATTTTATTTGAATGGCCTGTGTGTGTGCGTTTCAACACTAATGTCACGTTTAAATGAGCTGGCAGAGTGCTTTTTTAACATGAGGTCAGGTAAAATACAACAGGTACAAATAACCATATTAAATGTTAATTCAACCTGATATGTGGTAAAAGAGAAATTCATAACTTACAGTGTTAGAAAAACACGACCTCGATTAAAACTAACACTATATTCTTGTTAAAATTTCTCATTTACAAGAGTTTAGTGTTAAAATAACAGGTCATCTTTTGAAATCAACCTGAATATGGCATAAAAGTTCACCAGGTTGATTTAACACTGAAGGTTACTAAAATCAGGTAAATTTCTGAAATGTCAGTAACTTTCTATGGGATTGTGCACCTCGTGAATTCAACAATGGCCAGGTTAATTATTTACCTGACGTTTTTCTCTGAGTGGAATTTACATACTTTTTATAGATTCTCTATAGTCGTAATATCTTATATTATATCAAAATCTTGATTTCGAACATTTTTACGAATGTCAAATTTGCCAAATTGTACCGAAAAAGATGCTTTCGGGCCAAAACTGCGAAAAATTGTAAGAAATGCTAAAGTTTGAATGGGCATATCTCTGATAACTTTGATTAAATTTTACTTTTTGAACATGCGATATTAAAGCTTTTAGTCTCTTCTTTATTTTGTTTGTGCATGTTTTGACCCTATCTTTGCTCTAAAAAAAGTTATACACAATTTATTAAAAATTTAGAAATTTTTGATTTTTGAATTCTTTTAGATTGTTTTTTTTAGTTTTACCTGCTTGATTTTGTTTTATAAAATTTTTGGAAGTATCTATTTCAATAGAAAATTTAATTTTGAACAAAAATTTTCTAAAGTAAAATTGTTAAATTCGGCTTAGTTTTCGAGTTATACCAAAAATATTGAAAAGTGGCTAGTGTAACCAATATCTCAGATACGCATGCGTGGATTTAGTAACATTATCGGAGTTAAGCATGCGTAGGGGCCAAACAAACATATTCAAAAATAAAAACCTTTGCGCGTAATTGGGCCTTTATACCCTTCATTTTCCGGTCTATTCAATATAGGCTATAGCTATATGCAAAATCTGAATTGAACGTTGATTTTGCCTTATCCTCACCGACCAGAGCTCCAAAACTATTTTGTAAGAATGCAAGCGTTCATGTATAGAAAAACATTTGATGAATAACTCAAAAGTGGTCTATTTAACAGAAATTATATTGCACGACTGGGTCACCTATACGTACTTGCTCTTATGTTCAAGAAACTAAGGGTTATAAAAATTGAATATAAAGACATATAGAAAAAATGTATTAAAGCATGAAATTCAATATTCAAAATTTGATAAAACAATTTCATTACGTGTGGAGAGAAAAAATTAAAAATCGTTGAAGCGGTTTTTTTAAAATTAATTTTTCATATATAAAATTCTTAAAACATTTTTAAGGAATGTAAATTTCAAGTCAGCAAAAAAATTTTTTTTTTTTTTTAAACTGCACCCCGTTTTTGAGATATCGAATTATAAAATAATTACTCTTTTTTTTTAATTAAAAAAAAAACTTGATTTTTTTGTTTTTTAATTCAAATTTTTCTTTTTTAAAAATATTGAAACGCAATATTATTTCAATTGATTTGCAATTTGCATATAAAAAATTATCAAATTTGTCCTGTCAATAGCTAATGAAGAAATTCAAAATAAATTAAAAATTCCAGGGGAAGTATAATTATTACTAACTGTGAATTTTTATAATAGATATTTGGTAGTAGATTCCTCAAGTTTAAGCCTACCAAACAAATTTTATGAAAACCGTAAGACCACTTTTTGAAAACAATGACAATTTTCCTTAACGGTTTCTTAACATTTTTATAAAAGTAAAATATTATCTTAAGATATTCTTAAAAGTGTTCAAATACTCATTGGTACAAAGCTTCAAAATAATCGAATATTTCGCTTTTGAAATAAAAAGTTTTCAAACATAAGATTTGTAATTCTTCCTAAAAATAAAAAAAAAAAAAAATTATTTGCTCCACGTGAAGTGAACAATTTTTGTGTTAAAATCAGCATTCGAAATTTTTATTTATAAGAGCAAAAGTGTTCTCATATTATTCTTTAATTTATTTTTCAAATAATATAAACACTTTTTTATAACTAAATAACCCCTTTGACTTTGGCTCTATGGATATTTCCCAATTTCATTTTTTTAAACTATAATACAAATCTTTGTTTCTTTTAAACGTCAGCAGGCTCCATGTCTATAAGTTTGCTCCTGTATTAAAGTGTAAATTTACTATTATATCAATGTATGTATGTTTATTAGTGCAATATTCTCACCCCTCAATAGAATGTGTATTGTGTAGGTAACTCACAACCATTCGAATGGAAAATCAAACCGCATTTTGTTGATGTATAATGCAAAATCAGATAAAATAAACCAATTTTAAATGTAAACAAAAAAAATACAAAAAAAACATTTTTGAAATACTCGTACCTAGCAGTTCATTAAACATTTTGATTCATTGACTGAAATGACTTTAATGTTTATTTGTGGCTTCCATAAAGTAATCCGATGACTTCGCTAGAATTTTTGTGGTATTTTTTCATATCGTTTTTTTTAATTATTTCAATTCCAAAAAAAAAAACTAATTCCTGCAAACTGACTGATAACAAACTTACATTTAATCATCATTATTTATATTTTTTTTTAATTTAAATTAACTACTTTATGGAGAACTGTGTGAATGTCTTTAATTAGTTTTTATTGGTTGAACACATGTAGATATTGTATATATTGTACAATTGTCGTTTTATTTACATTGTATATATTGTTGTAATTTAAATCAATTTTGATAAAAAAAACAATTACTCTGATTATAATAATATGTTAAATATTCAATTATACTTTGGAGGATTTAAATTGAGTGAGTATTTAAATTTAAATTGTAAAAAAAATATGGATGAAAATTATGTTTATATTGAACATTTTAAATGCGTGTGCTATCACCAAGATTATTGGCTGAAGTCATAGCTACATACGAGTGCAACCCCAATCGCAGATGAACGAAGAACATGAATTCTAGAATAATTCTTCTAAGCCGTTCGTATTATTGCAAAAACGTTACATTTTCCCTCATGTTTCTTATAGTTCTTTGTGTTTTATCAAAAATTCTTAAAACATGTCCTTATCGCTTCATCGTCATCATCGTGTTCTGTAACTCCGATTGGGGCATAGGGCGTCAGCAAAACGTCTCCATCCTTCAGGGCCTGCAGCAAGTTTGTTTAGCTGCGGCCACGTCTTTCTCTAGGATTTTGCTTCTGATAAGACAGTTGATTTCTATGTTGTTCTTGGTCTTCCAACCCGCCATGCACCCTGAAGATTCCATTCAAAAGACTACTTTTCTATTTCATCGTTTGGTTTCCTCAGTGTGTGACAAATCCACTGCCATTTATCGCCAAATTGTCAATGCCTTAGACTTTTACAAACTATAAATTACAAACCCCAACCTTTTACAAATTTTTGGATCGTCAAAACCTTGTTTGACTGAACTTACTACATAAACATTTTTTCTTGTTATCATAACCCAACCTTTGTATTTTATTGGCTAGTTTTTCTTTTAATTTCTTTGGAATTATCCCATGAAATTGAACTAGTTCTCTAAATTAGAAATTTAAATTCAAAATTGAATAGAAAAGGCTATCAAAATGTACCTTTTCACTGCAAATGTTTCAAAATGCTGATTTATTATATTTAATTATTTTCGCATTGATAATGAAAAAATCATTAGCACATAAATCTCTTTAAAATTCAAAATAAAACTTACATAAACTTAAATCCTCTTATTTAATTATACTATTTTAATCTATTTTATCTTTCCAGCACAAGCAAAAGAAAAGGACGAATTCAACTGCCCAATACAAGTTGGCAATGGCAATTTTGCAGATCCCGTATCATGTCGTAGATTCTACCAGGTTTGTTTACTATGTATAATCACAAAGTATACACAGTATATACAATACAGTCATCAAAAACCATTTAATTTGTTGTCTTTTAAGCTTAACCTATATATCACTCTTTATAAATAAATTATACATAATACCGCAAATTCATTATCCTGTCTAGCTATACAGAACAGTTCTTTTACTGGTAAACTAAATTATTTTCTAAAAATAAGTTTCCTCTTCTATAAATCTCAAACTCTTTTGCTAACTCAATCCATTTATCTATATTATGTTGGTATATACCCGTAAAATTTAAAATATATTTATATCCTTATTTTTACAGTGTGTAGATGGTTTTCCATACTTGAACCGATGTCCATCGGGATTATACTTTGATGATATCAACAAATTTTGTAATTTCAAGGATGAAGCAACCTGCGGACCAGTTCCAACCAGTAAGTTTCTTGTTAAGTTTTTTTTTTTTGTGTACCTCACATCCTTTTAAAACTGTCAAGCATAGAGGAATATTACCTTATGGATATAAAGATACAATTATTCAAATTCTAAAGCTTTTTGGATAAAATCTAAAAAGCCTTTGTGGTCTATACTTGCACTCTCAGAGGAGAGTCAGAGTGCCTTGCACAAAAAAAAAGTGTTAGCCTTCTTTACAAAGAGTTTTACTTGTAGCAACTCAAGTCTATAGGTTATCAAAGCAGCTTCCCGATTTATTACACAGTGGAGGCTATTGCTTAGTAAGTGATATGTAAAATACAACACTATCAAATTCAAAACCAATAACAGGTCAGTCAAGGAAATCATTATAAAATGCTTAAAAATCGATGATTACATTCATAATGTCTTCAACTTAAAAACAATTTGCTCTTATATTAGTTCACAAAAAAATGTCAATTCATAGAAAATTAATTCTAAAACTCCAAGCGTGTTTCATAGCCAAAATGACTGAGTAATATTTCATTTTTTATTTATGTATGTTCCTCTGAAAAATTCCGTCATCTTGATTCTTAACAAGTTTTAAGCACATTTCAAACATCTACCTGCAAGGTTCTGAAAATGAAGAACAATTTACCAATCACTCAAAAATCAATTAATTCTATAGGTGCCACTGTGAGTATTCACATAAATTTGTTTTTCATGACCTTAAACAGAAAGTTTGCATATCCGACTATGTAAGGTACTAAAAACAAACATTTCTTCCTCAATCTATTGGAGTGTACCTGTATATGCTATCTATTCGACATCATCGTATATCCAACATTGCCTGAAGCAGGGTACATGTACCATATCATCCGGTAACCATATAGGAACCACCCATCAGATCAAAATATAAAATTAGATTGAGTACGAAATTTGATCCAAAGGCTTCCTTGTGTTCTCAATATTTCCAGCTGAAAGCTATTTCTTCGCGGTCACTCAATTTCTTGGATTAAACCAGAGCATCTAAAAACCCTTTCTTTTTTGTACCTGCACATTCTGGATTAGAAATTTGTCTAGGTAGCCCAGGAAAAATGTACAAATAAATTGCCAATCTGCGGAAAAATTCCAAGTGAAGATTTTTGAATGCAATTATGCTTATTTGTGGCTAAGGAATACGCATGCGAAAGTCTACAAACGAAACTGGCTTGCGTTAAAAGTTATTCAAGGTTAAATGTCGAAAATACCGGTTTTCCATGTATAACTTTGAAACGGTACATGGTATTAAAAAGTAATGCATACAAAACTTGTAGATAATATAATTATCTACAAGAAATGTTAAAACACTTTTTTTTCTCTGACTGATGGTTAAGAAGATATCGGCGTTTCAAAAAACGTAAATTGACGAAAATATCCATTTTTTGCGTATAACTCAGAAATGGTGAGTGTTATTGAAAATATTTATAGACAAAATTTGTATACTATGTTACCCTCTATTAAAAAAAAAATTAAATTTTTTCTAAGAGTAATAATTTTAAAGACATAATTATTTGAAAAATTTCGTCAAAAACCTTAAATTCCAGACTTTTGCTTTTAAATCTTAAATAACGAAATTTTCATAAATTATTATGTTCAGCTTATAGACTATAATGTAATCTACAAAAAATATTAACAAACTTTTTTCCACACTAGTGACCAGTAACAAGATATTGCTACTTCAAAAAGGTTAAGTACTGAAAATAAGGATTTTTCGCTTTCCACTCTTAAACGGTATTTGTTAGAAATTTAATTTTTACACAGTTTGTAGGTTGTTTACCCTTCTACAAGAAAATAAAAACACAATTTTTTTGTTTGCGGTTATTTAAAAGATATAATATTTTATATAAAATGCACAAAAGTCAAAAATAACGGTATTTTGCGGTTTTCTCTTAAATGGTGAAGTTTTTGAAAAATAATTTATACTTTTTGTATAAACAATAATATTCTCTATAAGAACTCTTATGAAGACTTTTTCGATATAAGGCCCCAATAAAAAGATATTAAGACTTCAAAAAGTATAAATTTTCGAAAATGCTGGTTTTTCCGGCCCAAAATGATTCGCCCAGCGACATAAAATAATAATAGGGTTTCTTAGAGAGACATAGTACAAACATTTTTTCATACTGAGGGGGGGGTCTATCTCCCCCCAATTAACCGGGAGGAGCAATTTTCTGAAAATAGTACTAAAATAAAAAAAAAAATTAAAGCAAATGGCAACACTTAAAATAAAGTACTATATTTTTTTTGAGATTTTCAAGTTTGTTCTTTAATTTTTTTTTCAAAATAAGTTATTCCTGCCAATAGTTTTCGAAAAAAATACCTTCAAACCCAACATTAAAAAAAAAACTGAAAAAAATTATAAAGGTACTGTTCTTTTTTCAAAATATGAAATCGGGAATTATGTTAGTTTCTATTATACACTTTTCCTGTAATTTTTATATTAACACTGAAAACCAGATGGTTTTATGCCATCTAGTTTTCGAGAAAATTGTAAACTAAGAAAACTATTTTTTTATTATATGTTTTTTTAGTAGTATCTAGGAAAAATGCATTACCACTTCGGGAAAATTCCAAGTTAAAATTTTTAAGCGCAATTATCTTTAAATTACCATAAAAAATACTCGTGCAAAAGTCTACTCACGAATCTGGCTTGCGCTAAAAGTTATTCAAGGTCAAACGCCAGGAGATTCTTCTTTTAGAGCATAACCTTTTTTTTTGGATAGTATCAAGGAAAAAATTAATTTCCACTTAAGGAAAATTCAAGGTTAAATTTTTTAAACGCAATTATCTTTAAATTACCATAAAAAATACTCGTGCAAAAGTCTACTCACGAATCTGGCTTGCGCTAAAAGTTATTCAAGGTCAAACGCCCTTTTAGAGCATAACCTTTTTTTCCAAAAAAAAAGGTTATGCTCTAAAAGCATTCTGCTTCTGATTCTGCTGGCGTTTGACCTTGAATAACTTTTAGCGCAAGCCAGATTCGTGAGTAGACTTTTGCACGAGTATTTTTTATGGTAATTTAAAGATAATTGCGTTTAAAAAATTTAACCTTGAATTTTCCTTAAGTGGAAATTAATTTTTTCCTTGATACTATCCAAAAAAAAAAGGTTATGCTCTAAAAGAAGAATCTCCTGGCGTTTGACCTTGAATAACTTTTATCGCAAGCCAGATTCGTGAGTAGACTTTTGCACGAGTATTTTTTATGGTAATTTAAAGATAATTGCGCTTAAAAATTTTAACTTGGAATTTTCCCGAAGTGGTAATGCATTTTTCCTAGATACTACTAAAAAAACATATAATAAAAAAATAGTTTTCTTAGTTTACAATTTTCTCGAAAACTAGATGGCATAAAACCATCTGGTTTTCAGTGTTAATATAAAAATTACAGGAAAAGTGTATAATAGAAACTAACATAATTCCCGATTTCATATTTTGAAAAAAGAACAGTACCTTTATAATTTTTTTCAGTTTTTTTTTTTAATGTTGGGTTTGAAGGTATTTTTTTCGAAAACTATTGGCAGGAATAACTTATTTTGAAAAAAAAATTAAAGAACAAACTTGAAAATCTCAAAAAAAATATAGTACTTTATTTTAAGTGTTGCCATTTGCTTTAATTTTTTTTTTTTATTTTAGTACTATTTTCAGAAAATTGCTCCTCCCGGTTAATTGGGGGGAGATAGACCCCCCCCTCAGTATGAAAAAATGTTTGTACTATGTCTCTCTAAGAAACCCTATTATTATTTTATGTCGCTGGGCGAATCATTTTGGGCCGGAAAAACCAGCATTTTCGAAAATTTATACTTTTTGAAGTCTTAATATCTTTTTATTGGGGCCTTATATCGAAAAAGTCTTCATAAGAGTTCTTATAGAGAATATTATTGTTTATACAAAAAGTATAAATTATTTTTCAAAAACTTCACCATTTAAGAGAAAACCGCAAAATACCGTTATTTTTGACTTTTGTGCATTTTATATAAAATATTATATCTTTTAAATAACCGCAAACAAAAAAATTGTGTTTTTATTTTCTTGTAGAAGGGTAAACAACCTACAAACTGTGTAAAAATTAAATTTCTAACAAATACCGTTTAAGAGTGGAAAGCGAAAAATCCTTATTTTCAGTACTTAACCTTTTTGAAGTAGCAATATCTTGTTACTGGTCACTAGTGTGGAAAAAAGTGTGTTAATATTTTTTGTAGATTACATTATAGTCTATAAGCTGAACATAAATTATTTTATGAAAATTTCGTTATTTAAGATTTAAAAGCAAAAGTCTGGAATTTAAGGTTTTTGACGAAATTTTTCAAATAATTATGTCTTTAAAATTATTACTCTTAGAAAAAATTTAATTTTTTTTTTAATAGAGGGTAACATAGTATACAAATTTTGTCTATAAATATTTTCAATAACACTCACCATTTCTGAGTTATACGCAAAAAATGGATATTTTCGTCAATTTACGTTTTTTGAAACGCCGATATCTTCTTAACCATCAGTCAGAGAAAAAAAAGTGTTTTAACATTTCTTGTAGATAATTATATTGTCTACAAGTTTTGTATGCATTACTTTTTAATACCATGTACCGTTTCAAAGTTATACGTGGAAAACCGGTATTTTCGACATTTAACCTTGAATAACTTTTAACGCAAGCCAGTTTCGTTTGTAGACTTTCGCATGCGTATTCCTTAGGCACAAATAAGGATAATTGCATTCAAAAATCTTCACTTGGAATTTTTCCGCAGCGAAAGTACATTTTTCCTGGGCTAAGGAAGAGAGATACCCTTTTCTAATGTCACTTCATTTTTTTCATTAAAATTAATTTTAGTGCATTTTTTGGCAAAAATAAATTAGAAAATTCCACCAGCTCAACTGTAAATTATCTGAGGTCTTACAGGTCCTGTTACTATATAGTTATGTAAAGGGATTTGTTGGAAACTATAACCTTGCGTATACAAGTATAGAAATAAGTAATTTCATAACTCATTGAGCACAATAACTATACCGTGACACAAGACATTCACATATCCTTAAAACATTGGAAGTGTTATTTTGTTTCAAAGGACGTCATGCAAAAAGAAAACGAAAGATGCATCCATCAGGTTTCCATGAAATGCATTTTCCTATTTACCTTACATCGTATCGGAAGCATTCTTTTTCATATACGACAACATTTTGCTATTGCTTTTGAAAAAGATAAGAGGAATGCTTTTTAGCAATACAGTGACAGTGAAATAATTTGCATTTCCAGGACATGCTGTGTCCTGTGTAACACAAAACACTAACTAGCATATAACACACTTCAAATCACTTGAATGAACTTGATCTGTTTTTGTTAAACATTTTCCGTGACATTTTGATAGTACCTAAGCAAGGTTGTAAAGAGAATGCAATCCTTTGTGAATGCAATTATAAAAAATCTTTTATTGAATTCAATCAAAAGATTGCATTTATTGACTTCACTTTGAGGCTGTGACTTAAAAAATCTGCAATCACTATTCACTTCACATTAAGATGATTTCTATCATTTTTTCCACCATTAATTTAATGCATTGCATTGCGAGTATTATTCATGCATTAATTTGCAGTTTTTGAATTCTTTTGCATTCTCTCAGATTACATTGCAAAAGAATGCAATCGAATGCAAAGGACTGCAAATAAATGCAAATTAATTAAAAAATTATGAATGCAAGAGAGTGCAAAGAATGCAAATGAATGCAAAGAATTCTCATTAAAGCAAATATAATACAAGCACTCCCAAAGGATCGCAATTAATTGATTGCTGTAAAATGAATAGAGACAACAAATGATTGCAATCATTTCAATGTCAAAGAAATGGTGATTGCAGAATTTGAAGTCGATGCATATAAGAGATTGCATTACCTAACCTTACAACCTTGCTGGTACCTAGTACAATAGGGACAATTTGTAAAAAAAAAAGACTTCTTTAGGTACACCTATGTATATATTTATATTTGAAAAACTGACGTAGTACGTTGATTTCAAATCACTTTGTTAAGTATGCCAATTAATTGGAATTATGATTTTCCAATTTTTTTTTTTTTTTTTTAAGGTATAAAGAAAATATAATTTCCAAAATCACAGGCACTATTAGTTGGAGGCCGAGTGTAGTTACATGAATCCATTTCCAAAAGCACATTTTCTGGAAATCTATTTTACCGCCGAGACGGTCATCGTACCTATACTGTTTTTCTTTTTTTGAAAAATTCAAATTGATTTCAATTTACTTTGTCTCTGAGCAGCACTTATGTTATTATCGTCCTTTTTGTCGTATTCAAATATGCTCTTTTTGGGACTAGTATTTTGGGGAATCTTCTCCTGCTTCATGTAGATATGTAACATACATAGAATCTGATTCTCTATATCTATGTATTTAAATTATATAATTCTCATTCAAGCTATAAGGATAGTCCCCTTTTAGATTTAAAATACTCTCTTGTGGGATATATGCATTGATACATAATATTATGTATATGAATTTCCAGATGTTTTCCATGAGGACACGATTGATTGAAGACTTTACATCGTAATGAAATGATTTTATAGGAATAATTTGAATCCTTAATGTTACTTGGTGCATCAGTTTTAAATTGTGGAAACTTCTAAAGCCAAGTTGGTGCATACGAGAAAGGATAGACTTTTAAGCAGGAATATACTTTAGCAGGACCTGCATAATTTGACTGTTTTGTTTGGACATGTGTAGGTAAAGGGTATTTTTTTAGACGTGTGGTTTTCAATCTGACAATATTTTTTTCGGAGTTGGTCTCTTTGACAGCTGTCACTTGATTTATTATTCTCAGTTTGGTTTGCCATTTCATAATGAATAGACTTACTGCTGAACAACGTTTGCAAATTGTGCAAATTTATTACCAAGATAATGGTTCTGTTCGCGCATCGCGCACTGCGTCCAATATTCGGTCGACATAATCGCCCAGCAGAGTTGGTAATTCGAGTAACAAACAATGGATCGTTTTCGCACCACGTTTACTCTAGTGGATAATGCGCATCCTCAGAGACGCGCGCCGTACAGTGCGCACCGAAGACTCTTTTGCTGCTGTGGAGCAGAGTATCGAAGAAGAACCGAATGAGTCCATCCGCAATCGTGTCGAAGATTAGTGGTCGAAAATTCATGGTCGAAAATTGGGCTTCTCGGCGGGAATTTATTCGAGCCAGCAGCGCCGGCAGCCACTTGCCCAAAATCAATTTTAAAACATAATAGCAAACCCTTAGCCATAACATTAAATTATATGCGTTTTATTTCTTCTTGAAAACCACACTCCTAAAAAAAAACACCCTTTATATAGTTTTGGTTTCGAACAAAATGTACATATCGGATCAAATTCACCACTAGAAAGCCTTTAAAAACTCCCGCTCGAAAAAGTGAACAATCTCGAAAGAGTTAACAGGCCTGGTTTTTAATTCTTCACTATATCGAGCGTCTACTGTAGTATTTGGTAGTCACTATATATTTTTCTCAATAATAAAGGGGGGGGAACGGGTTAACTTTGCTTTCACTGCACTAGTTTTCTCAACACTTTTCACTTTTGGATTTTCCACCTTCTTATTTTTATCAGAAATCGACTTATCCATTTAGACCGCAGTCGGAAATACAAATAGACGCAGTCAAACAACGGAGAGGTTTTCTAACATCTCTAGTTCAATTCTCTTTGGGTCTGGCCACGATTCCAAAAAAGTCTGGTCTCGGTATCATTTGGAGTTTGGTATCGGATCGGAAACCCGAAACAATACCAGCTCCAAGGCATGCAGAACGATACTGAACCGTTATTCTACTTTTTGGACCGAAATTTAGCGATACTCTCGGTAGTATCGTTTGATATCGGCAGCAAAAAATTGATTTTTAAATATTATTATTAATTGGTCTCTCGGAAACGGCTCTTAAAATTTAGATGGCATTTTTACAGTTGTTTCAATTAAGAAGGGGGAATGTTAAGGTTAAAAAAATTATTAGAACCACCCACTGCCACGCCCATTTTTCGAATGCTTGGGGTTTCTGAAAGCACGATTTGGATGAAATTTTCAGATTTGGTTATTTTTAGCTGGAGGAAGTGAATTTAATGAAATCCACCCACTGTCATGCTTATTTTTCTTATATTTTGGTTTCTTTGAAACGGCTCTAATGATTTTTGTAACAATTTTACCAAACACATTCTATCAACAACCAGTTAGTTTGATAAATTTTTTTAAGTAAAATTTGTATGGGAAATCATTTTTCAGAAAAATGATAATTAATGGAAGGTACATTCCAAAGAACCTATTTATTTTCCATTTAATACTGATGTTATTAATTTTTTAAAAAGTATTATGGTAGACAAAGACACCGTTATAATTACCTACATATGCATGCGTAAAATATGTATATTTGTTCTAAAGAGTGTTAAAAAACCGTTTCAAGGGTTTTCAAAAAACAAAAAAAATTTGAAATTTTTTCTTAAAAACCCAAAACTTATTTTTTGGAAAATATGAAATACTTACAATATGTAACTATCTACAATTTAAACTTTTTGGGAGCTTCTGCATAAAAAAAAATATCAAAATCAGTAGTACCGTTTTCAAGAAAAAAAAAAATCTTGAAAACTTAAATATTTGCGGTAGTGAAAGCCATAGTGGCCTAGCCGAACTTAAATTTTAAACGAAATTGAGTTTATTAAAAAAAAATAGAATCTGTATGTATATTAAACAATTTTTCTACATTTAAATTTTTTGAATTGCAAGCTCCATGTCAGCTCCGGATCTATGGGGTGGGGGGCAAACTAGGGACTGTGCCCCGGGCGGCAGCTTACAGGGGCACCAAATCCACGTGACTGAAAAAATTGAGAACTTCGACGCTCAATAAAATTAAATGAATTGAGATGTGGCAGTGGAATATCGAATTGTATTTCTGCGCCAACCTTTAGCAGTTTTTTCTGTCATTATTTCTCCATTTAAAATAATTTTTCAAAAAATATTGACAACTATAACTTGGTTGAAAAATTAAATAAAAGAAACGCGCTATAATACAATGTTGATAGTTTTTCTGTTAATTTTTAACAATTGTTTTTTGCATTGTATGTAAGTTTTTTTTTAAGAGAACTTATCCTCCTTTCTTAACTGTAGGAGATAGATCCCCCTTCGGGAATAATAAAACACTACTTGAACTGTGTCCCTCTACATGCGTCGCGCCAGCCGTACAAATTAAAGTCTTGCCTAAAGAATAATTTTCTGGATACTGGCAACTTTATTACACTGTATTTTTTAGATAAATTTTAGTTCAATTAATCTTAATAAAAACAAATGTAGGAAATCAGTTGATCTACAAAAAACTGTCTAGTAAAATTTTTTTGTTCAAATTAACAAAAGGTGAGATAAACGCTAAAAAACATTTTTACAGTTTTTCGACAGCAATTTTTCATGAGTTCGAAAATATTTGTAAACAAAAATTTTAAATGATATTTAAACTTACAAAATCAAATAAAAAAATTTACTGTTAGTTCTATAGGAGCCAAGAAAATTGCATTAACTTTTTTCAACCTCTTTTTAAAAATGGCGAGCAACACAACCGTCTCTGGCTGACTGCCCTCATGCGTATCAAGCGTAGCTCTCGTACTATTAAGGATTGTGTGTCAATTTCATTAAAATTGTTCAAGGAACAACGAAGTTATAATAGTATGTTGACATTTTTTGAAACGTCCTATTTTGAAAATAATTTGCCTGTTACAATTCTGTATCAGCTATCACCTTTGTAAATTTCAATGCAAACGCTCAAGGAAGATCGAAGTTGCAAAATGTTGACATATTTTTGAAACATTCTATTTTGAAAATATTTTTGTCTGCTATAACTCTGCCTTAGCTATCACCTCTGTCAATTTCATTAAAATCGCTCAAGGAACAACGAAGACCTGAGGATTTCAAAACTTTTTTCGGAACTTTGTACTTCGATACTTTATCTTGCGTATCTTTGGCTTTTCGAAATGTTGTCCTATCGTAAAATTACATTTTTATTGCGATTGTAGGTACTACAAGGCAAGTTTTGGATTCGTGCAAAAAAAAAATTTTGAGATAACAATCAAACATGATATTACGATGATAGAGAACACCAACAAAGTGGGTGGCACAATTCTGTCTGTCTGTCTGTCTGTTCGTCTACAGCCTAAACGGCTTGATCGATTTTGTTCAAACTTGGTACATAGTGGTTTTTGGTGATTATGCCCACATGTTTTTCTCATTTTCTTTTTAGAACCAAAAATAACGGTACCATACAATTTTTTTTAACAATTTTACATAACCGTATTTTTCTCAAAAACGGCTAGACAACTTTTCTTAAAAAAAATTCAGTAAATTTATTTTAGTAAAGGCTTCCTTTGGGTGGAAAACCATTTTTCAAAAATGGTTATTAATGGTACCTCCCAAAGAACCATTTTTTTAATTTTTGATTTTCTTCAAAACGATAAGACCGATTTCAATTATTTTTTTTATACAGAAGTTTTATACAGAAGCTTCCAAATTTTGAAAATCGATATTTAAGAGTTTTTCAGTATTCTCTACAATATTTTTAGAAAAAAATTTACATTTATGAACAAATAACGGTACCTTCCATACAAAAGTTAAAAAACCACAAAGGAAAATATTTTTTTGCTTTAAAACGACTCTTACGATTTTGATTAAACTTTTTTAATATACTAAAAATAGTACGATCTACTACCAAAAATTATAAAATTTCACACTTAGCAATTATTAATAGTACCTGTCATGGAACGTATTTTTTTATTTTGAATTTTCTCGTTTTTGGCTAAGCGAATTAAAATGATTTTTGTATATACAAATTTCAGATAAGATTAAATAATATTGCATTTCAAAATTTAAAAAAAAAAAGTTTTTGGATTTTTAAAAAATGTTTCAATTTTTTTTTTTTGAAAATTGGATATCTCAAAAACGGGTTGACAATTTTTTTTCAAATTTTGTTTTTATATACACATAATTATATACTTTATATTTGCATACCAAAATTAGTTCTTAAAAATGTTATAAGAATTTTATATATAAAAAATTAATTTTTTAAGAAACCGTTCCAACGATTTTAAATTTTTTTTCCTATACAATCATATTCAATCAAGAATTAAGATGGCATTCTTTTTTTTCACCTCAAACTGTCAAAAGAGTTGTTTTAGCCAATTTCATTGTCGTTCTTCATGCTTCTCTTCATTTTTCTCTCATAGTTTATGTTTTTATCAGTGTTACCGCAGGCAAATTTATTTATGTGTCCCTCTGAATGAAAAAATGTGTCCTTTTGAAAATAAATGTGTCCTTTTGGAATAAATGCATAAAATTTTAAAAAATACGACATACCAAAAATTTTATTATTTTATAAAAGAGAAACTTAACAGAAAATGAAGAATAAATTCTACCTACCTACCTAAAAACTTTTAAACGGTGGGATATACGATTCAGGACAAAGTTCTCCACCTTGTGTTTAAATAAATTTTAAGTTTCTTGAAGTTAAATGATCATGAAAAAATGTGCCCTTTTCAAAAAAAATGTGTCCCCGAGTCCCCTCCAGTAAAAAGTGTCCCCGGGGACACAATAGTGTCCCAGTGGTAACTCTGGTTTTTATATACAATTTTCTTAAACCCGCAGTGTCTTGAACATAAGAGCAAGTATGTGCGACCCAGTCGTGCATTTTATTTTTTCTTATTTGAATGGTTCGTGAATGGATCTTCCTATTCAGGCCATTCGGGAACGAACCATATTTTACAGATCTTTGCCGATTTGATTCGAATGAAAACGAATCATAAGGTGATTAATTTTCTTAAGATTTTTTTTTTTTTTTTTTGCATAAGGATCTAGGAATGCTTGCTTGCCTACGTTTATAAATTTCATATCATTACAATAGTCCAGTCATTTAAGCATTTTGCTTCGGAAAAAATGGCGGAAAGCTGAATTTTGGTATATAGTCTCCTCATGGCATTCTTAAAAAACTGTAAAAAGTCCCCATCGATATGAGCGCCGCTAACAATTTTACGGGGGGTCAAAGGTCCCCCCAAACAGTTTTAAAGCAATATCTCCCGAATGGTAATTCTTACAGAAAAAATGGCAAAGACAATGTTGTAGCTTAGAAAATTTCCGACAAAAAATGTTAAGCACCTTTTTTTCGTAAGAGTAACCGTTTTCGAGATAGTTCAATCGGTAGAGTTACAGATTTTATTTCTGTACAAAATCAACTCTTTTACGCCACCTTTGAGGTAGAGTGCCAGGTGAGTTTTTCTTGCGTGGTATCCCTTTGGAAAACTAGAAAACAGTTCCAAAAAATATACACAGGGATTTATTTAAAGTTTTTGGGAAAGTTCCCCATCGATTCGGGCTCCACCACATTAATCATAAGGGGTCGAAGGTCACGAAACATGATATTTCATTTATACAGGGTGATTCGTATAAAGTGTGACAAAAAGTTAGAGCGCGTAGGGTGGGTTGATAAGGAAAAAATCGTACAGGAGGGGGGGGTTCTATGCACCTCCGTTTAGCCAGGAGGGGCAATTTTCTAAGAAATTGACTTAAAACAGAAAAAAAAATATTAAAAAATAACCATTCGGGAGATATTCCTTAAAAGCCGTTTGGGGGGGCCTTTGACCCCCTGTAAAATTGTTAGCGGCGCTCATATCGATGGGGACTTTTTACAGTTTCCTTAGAATATCTTGAGGAGGCTATATACCAAAATTCAGCTTTCCGCCATATATTCCGTAATTTGGATGATTTTAAGGATTATACCTATGACTGGACTACAAATTCTATATTTATTGAATTAAAATCACGTGTACATCCACAACTCCTCAGATTAATTTTGTTATATTTCAAATTGAGTTAATCTTCTTCTCACATTATATTTTGGTGTCCACAATCTTATTGTCACTATGGCAAAACCTGACATATCAAAATGAAAATCAATTTTCGTTTTCATTGCAAAAAAGATTTTAAAATTTAACAAAATGTTTTCTTAGGAGGTATTTCGACACTCTTATATGAATTCATTTTTTATTAACGTTATTGCTGATGAGAAATTCAATTTACAGTTGCTAAGCCTGAAAATAAAGAAAATCATTTCCTATAAAAATGATTTAACAGTATCAGGTCTTGCTACCACAGATTTTATGTGTCCTTTAGGAGGTTTGTATATGAATAATATATTTTTTTTTAATATTACTTCATAGTTATCAAACAATTTAAGGTTATTTATATTTTAACAATAAATTCTTTATACCTATGTATGTAGAAATCGAATTATAAAATCTTAAGTATACAAGCACATAGGCTTCTTTAGCATTAAAAAAAGATATCATTGGTAGTATAAAGGGTGTTTTGCGTTTGATGCATCAAAGTGCTATGTAGCTTGTATAGACAGACTCAAAACTAAAAGGTAGAGAAGGATAGTGAAAGGTCAATTTCAATTCAATTCCTCTTTTTTTCCTTAAATCAAGTTGTTTCAATAAAAAGTAATATCCTCAATCCTGGTTCTAGGATCAAACCTTCTAAGTTTACAAAACGCAACGATTGATACCTTTCAACAACAAATTCGTTAATATGTTAATACTTTCATAGTTCCTAGGTAGCTACATATAATACCCTTTTCCATTAAACTTACAAAAAGGGATGCTAATAAAAATCTTGCATGTCTTTCAAAAGCTACGTAAATAAATTTAAGAACATCAATTTGTTCAAAATAGCTACTCAAAGACCATTTCGTCCATCAATGCATATATAAACATAATTTTTATTAAATACTTCCACACGAATTTATAGACAAAAAACCAAATTCAAACATCTTACACCAATCCAATAAAAAAATGTAAACATAAGCTGATGGGCTAAGTTGTCTAAGTTTATCCTTTCAATTTTGAATTTCAAGATGATATCAAAATATGACATAACTCTGCAAGACATCAACCTTTTGAAAAATAAAATAACATCAACTGTATCCTTTAATTTTTGTATATTTTTTTTTTATTTTTATTTCCCATCATCATAACAAAAAAAAAAAAAAACATAAAACCACAAGCATATACATAGTCGTACGGAAATATTTATAAAAAAAAGAAAACAAATCAAAGAAGATAAAAACAAAAACAAGAAAATAGAAAATAGAAAAAAAAAATATAAACGATATTGAGAGAGAGAGATAAATATTGAGTAACAACTTGACAGAAAATGGATGTTTAAACATTTATCGCTTCCGACAATCAATTTAGACAAAACGACTCAAAATGTTTACCCCCCATCCTGTTCATCATCTTGAAATACAAACAAAAATGCAGAGTGTATATATAATACGCATATATGTGTATTGTGTATAAATACATATATTCCCTTGGCGTCTATTATTTTTCAATCTGCCTAACAAGGGGTTTAGATCTGAACACCCATTTCCTTCGCACTCCACCATCATCATCAACCCGCTTCAGCAAACTCCTCAAAACTTCAGAGGAAAAGATACACAGAAGTATTTGCAGAAAGTTTTCACAACACACAAACGTTTTATTTTCAGCAGAGAATCTCTGGATCCTCTGCACCAGGACCAGGAGGACATTCATGACAGAGAATTCGAAATTTCATCAAATTTCATCCAAAAATGCTTGACAGATTTTACTATATGAATGTGTATGTGTATATGAATGTGTATTTGCTTTTATGACATTTTTTTTCCAAACAAATTGTTTTATTGAAATATGCCTTCTTTTTCATCCTGATTGACACACAGCTCCTGCACCAAAAACAGATGCTCCTGTGGACTTGGCTCTGAGGTGTGATCCGGCTCAATGTGAATTGCCATATTGTTTCTGTTCGAAGGATGGAACCCGTATTCCTGGCGATCTCGAACTGGACAAGGTAAGTGGATGCATACATTGTGCATATATGAACAGAGATTTCCCAGGATATTAATAGATACAAGTTGTTATTGATTTTCTGAGTAGTACCGTATCTACCAATACCTATGTAGCTGGGGTGGGAGAGGAGGCGAGAAGAACTATGAATGACTACAAGTTGTCATCCGTTGTTACATAAACAACTTTTTTTTTGTAATTTACTTATGAGCTCCGAACCATAGTTAAGTCCACCACCTTCACTATACCACAACCCATCAGCCATCACATCACCCTCATCATCCAAATATGAGGACACTCCGGAAATGACATGCCTTTGCTTCTTCCCTATTCTGTCCTGTCTGTCATCATCATCGTATCGTCATCAGTCTAGGGAATACTATATACTACCATACTTTAACGGATCCTTGTACAATCAAAAGGGAAATAGTATGAGACACACTTTTAATTAAGGATAAATCCTGTGGATGTTAGTTTTGTGCTGTAGACCACATACCTATACCTATAAACACATTGGAGGGGGCAGTATAATACCTACTCCATTCATGTATCTGGTTTAAGTTGAAATGTGCAATGGAAGTTGTCTTCATATCTCTTCTTCTCTACCATCCACAAATACCTACAAAACAAAAAAGGACTTTGAGATCCATGTGGACTTTGACAAAAAGTCAAATAGCATTGGGCAACAATATGATGACGTGTTGGAGAGGGAGAAGCATCTACGTACAACTAAGTCATAGTCAGAAGAATATTAATCGTGTCTTGATGTGATGATAGCTTCAAACGCAGGGAGAACTTTGCAAGTTTATTTTAAATAAACAAACTTATTTTAGAAATTTAGACAAATTACAGTAGTTTTAAGTAAATTTAGATTAATATTATTACTTTAGATAATTCATTAGTGAACATGAATTTGTTTGGAGAAGGACATATGTATAGTATATGCTATGCATACAAGGACCTTAATTCGTATAGTTTTAGATAATGGATCTTTTGAGATTAGGCCATTTTTATTGTTCATTTTTAAGGTATCAAGTAGTGAATTATGCTAATTACGAGTATCTTTCGCGAATGTTGACCGTTTATTGATAAAACATTACATAAAATGGGACTGCAATAAGAGCTCAGAGTATACTCGTATGCATATTATGTGCACATATTTTGAACGAAGCATCACATGAAAGCTGTAGGCGGTATAGGTATAGACTTAGTTTAGGTTAAGCAGAAGTGGCTGTCAGTTCTTAATACTGACACACTTAGAACAAAGTTGGTCCGTTGTGATACAACGTGAATCTTGAAAACCCCTTCCTTACTCGTTAAACCACTTAGAGCTCCTGACGAAGCGTGCGAGACTATAAATGTTTGTGTTTGCCAGATCACAAGGATCGTTATAGAAGCAATCTCCTAAGTGGAACCTACGTCTGTGGGAAAGACCAGGGCATGTACAGACAAGGTTAGGAATCGTTTTTTCCCACTCATCGTCCATGCAGCTTCTGCAAAAATCATTTGAAAGTACGCCAAACCTCGTTGCGTGCCTGCCTTTTAAACAGTGTCCTGATATCACCCCTACAATAGAGCTGATGTGCAGTCTGCTTAGAGATATTTAACACTTACAGCGTTTTAAGTCAAGGTTTGGTCATACTTGTTTTGTCGCCAAACAAGTGGTGATGTTCTACATACCACCTAATGTTTGTTCTCTCCAAGCATCTTGCTTCACTAAAAGTTTACACGTAGCAATGGGTATACCAATTTTTAGCTTTTCAAGTTAAATGGGCAGCAACTTCTAGCGAGTTCATCAGCTTTACAACTACCTGGAATGTCACTATGACCCAAAAAAGTGAAGATTAAACTGTTGCGCCAATCAGCATCTCCAACAGAGATGCCTTACAGTTAAGGGTTGTTCTAGAGTTTATAGAGAAAGAATCTTAAGGGACTTAATAGCGGCATAACTATAGTTAGTCTAATATATTAAAGAAAATATGGATATCCGAGGTTGATAGCACGTTTCCTTTGAGCCGAGATAATATATCTTTTATCGCTAGAAGTTCCGCCTGGAATAAGCTACAGTGATTAGGTTAGGTTAGGTTAGGAGGGGCGTGCACAGCGCAAAGGCTGTTGCGTACACGGGGGCCTATTGGTCCATTGTGATCCCCTTACGAAAAGAAAGCAGAGATGCTCCTGAACTAATTATTCAAGTAGACTGGCTCATTTGCAAACCAGCCTGTGCTCTCTATGAATTTCCTCATATTTGCCATTGGGACCTGCGCTAGATCGTCCAGTTCTCTAACAAACCTGTTTCCGAAGTAACGGAGGCGATTTGTTTGGAGGTTTGGACAATCGCAGAGCAGGTGTTTAATGGTTTCTATTTCTTCTACATCCTGACAGCTCCTACAGAAGTCAGGTGCGAATACACCTAGTCTGGTGGCCATTGTGCCAATGGCGCAATGACCCGTTAGTACACCTATCAAGATTCTAATGTTCTTTTTACTCAGCGATAGAATATACTGAGTTTCCTTTTCATTAATTCTAGGCCATAGACTTCTAGAGATAACGCAATCGTTCCTGGTAATCCAGGATTTATTGATTTGCTCTTTCGTTATTAGGTCTATTTTCGTTTTAACCACACCGATCGGGATGTCTAGTCCCATATCTAATTGGTTACTACTGTTTCTTACTGATAATGACCCCTTCCTTGCCAGTTCATCTGCTATATCATTCCCTTCTATATTGCTATGTCCAGGAACCCAGCAGAGTTTGACTCGGTTAGTGTTGCAAATTTTATTCAGTATGTCTCGGCATTTTGTCACTGTTTTGGATCTTATAGTCTCACTGGCTATCGCTTTGATAGCGGCTTGGCTGTCCACGAAAAATGTGATCTCCGACGAGCTCAGTTTTTTCTTGTGCACCATTTCTGCCGCTTTTTCAATAGCATAAATCTCAGCCTGAAAGACGCTACATTCATCTGGGAGTTTATATGATTCTCTAATATTAAGGGCTTCACAGAACACCCCAGCTCCTGTTCCTTCTTCCATTTTTGACCCGTCAGTATAGAAGGGGATACCCTGTTCACTAATAAGTGAGTTGGGTTCCCAACCATGTCTTTCGGGTATTGAAATAGAGAAGTGTTTGTTAAAATCTATTTTCGGTGGTATGTAATCAGTCGTCACATCAAGTCCGACCACTGTGTCATACCTTTGTAAGATAGACCCATGACCATAGGTGCTGTGCTTCCAAGAGCCCAGTTCTTTGAGTCGAAGTGCGCTTTTGGCTGCTGTGCATCTAATGTGCTCGTCTAGGGCTGGAAGATTTAAAATAATTTCCAACCCTGCTTGTGGCGTAGACCTCTGTGCCCCCGTTATTCCTATACAGGCTAGTCTCTGTACCTTGTTCAGGTTTTTGAGATAGCTAACTTTTTCAACAGCCTTCCACCATACGATAGAACCATAGGTAAGTATGGGGCGAACAATCGCCGTGTACATCCACTGGATAACCTGCGGTCGCATACCCCAACGTGTACCGAAGGTTTTTTTGCATGTGTAGAAAGCGCCGAGTGCCCTTTTCATTCTTTCCTCTGTGTTTCTTTTCCATGTTAGCTTGGAATCAAGGATTACTCCAAGATATTTAGCTTCTTTGGAGAGTTTCAGAGGAATATCATTAAGCATAGGAGGAGTAAAGTCCCCTAATTTCTTTTTATTCGTGAACAGAACTAGTTCAGTTTTTGTAGGGTTAACCCCGAGACCGTTTTGTGCTGCCCAAGAAGATAGTTCTTTAAGTGCGGATTCCATAATATCTTTGATGGTGGTAAGATACTTACCCGATATCAAAATTACTATGTCGTCCGCATATGCCACAATTTTAATGCCCTGATTACTAAATCTTGTAAGAATTTTATTAACAACTAGGATCCAAAGGAGAGGTGAAATTACCCCTCCTTGTGGTGTGCCTCTTGTAACAGTTTTCTCAACGAAAGCATCTCCCAGTCGGGAGTTTATGATTCTGCCATTGAGCATGGTATAAATCCAGTCCACAATGGCAGGCCCAACTCCGACCCCTTCCAGAGCAGATTTAATGGACTCCGTTTTTACGTTGTTAAACGCTCCCTCAATGTCCAAAAATGCTGCCAGGGTGTGTTCTTTGTGCTCGAGACTTTTCTCAATTTGTGAAACGACTTCATGCAACGCAGTCTCCACTGACTTACCTTTAAGGTAAGCGTGTTGGTAGCTGCACAAAATGTTTGGGTTGAGAAGGTCTCTAACATGCAGATCAATAATTCTCTCCAGTGTCTTGAGGAGGAACGAAGAGAGACTTATTGGTCTGTAATCTTTTGCGGTCGAGTGTGTCGGTTTTCCAGCTTTTGGAATAAAGACAACTTTAACCTCTCTCCAGCTGATAGGGACGTATCTAAGTTTAACACAACTTTTGAAGATTACCCTAAGCCATGGGGTGATTATCTGTAGAGCATGCTGAAGAAATGCCGAAATAATCCCGTCTGGTCCAGCTGATTTAAAAGGTTTGAACGAGTTTATTGCCCACATAATCTTCTGCTCTGTGATAACCTGATCCAATTCTGGTGCTGATTGTAGAGCTTCTAAGGAGTCTGGTTGTTTAAAGCCTGAGTCCTCAGGGCTCTTACAGTCAGGAAAATGTGTTTCCATAAAGAGTTCAAGTGTTTCTTGGCTCGAGTTCGACCACGATCCGTCGGGATGCTTAATATATCCCGGAGTCGTGGGGTTATGGGCAAGGACCTTTCGAAGTCTCGCCGCCTCACTTGTGTTCTCAATGGATTCACAGTGTCTAGCCCATGAATCCTTTTTGGCCCTTCTTAACTCTTTGGTGTATGAGTTAAGTTCGGCTCTATATGAATTCCAATCTATGTACTTCTAATTTGCTCAGTTTGGCTTTATTGAAAAGTTTTCTGACCCCTGTTCTTCGTTTCTTAAGGTCACTGTTCCACCATGGTGGGTTAGTGGGTTTAATGTTACGAGATATAGGGCAGTGTTTTTCAAAGGCCGTTCTCATTTCACTAGTTAGGATTTGAACAACAGTGTCAATGGTTGAGGTGATCGAAAGCGTTTCTTCCTCAGGTGGGTCGATACGCTCGTTCAACCATTTTGTGTACTCTGTCCAATTTGTTCTAGTTGGGTTCCTAAAAGGTTTAGTATCATTTTGATTCCTGTCTAAAGAAAAGAGTATCCTAAAGTGATCCGAAAAGGATTCTTCAGGTGAGACTCTCCAGTTTCCTACAGAAATCTTATCATTATTACTCATGAGAGTGAGATCAAGAATTTCTTCCCTGTTTTTATTCCGAAATGTTGGGTGATTACCCTTATTACATAACATGAGGTTAGAACAGAGAATGTATTCAAAAATTGACTCACCCCTTTTGCTGATGTCCTTACCGCCCCATTGAGTGTGGTGTGCGTTGGCATCACAGCCCATCACCAAAGGTGTCCCTCGTGCTGTGGTGTAACCCACAAGGTCGCGGACCGTTTTTGATGGTGGGTCTTCTTCCTCGTACGGCATGTACGTTGATGCCAAGACGAAGTTGCCTTCCTTGGTCTCAACGCTGATTGCCACGTTGTCTCTGTTGCTGTACCTAGATAAAAAGAAAGCATTAATTGATTTTTTCACTAGAATACAACTTCTTATTTCACCTTCAGACGTGGAGTGGAACAGGTTATAGTTTTTTTACCTCAATCCTTGTACCTGATTCTAACGAATCCAAGGTTCTTGGATTAAGGCCACATCCACGGCCTCTTGAGACATGAAGAGCATCAGGTCGTGCGTTGCTGCTATTGCGTGATGCAAATTAATTTGCACCACCAGCAGCTTTTGACTCCCCTTTGCCATCATGCCTCCTTACCCTTACGGTTCCGAGACCGTATCTCAACACGTCCCCTTTCTCTTTGAGGAGAAGGTCAGATGTCTTGTCAATAATGAACAAGAGGTCCTTCCCTTCCCCGCTGAAACTTTTCCTGGAATGCAGGAGCTTCCATTCGAGTATGGAGAACTCCTTATTCTGTTTCGCCAGCAGTTTAATTATGGATGAGTCCTCGTGCGTTGCAGGAGGAGGAATCCATATATTAACCTGCTGTCGAAGCGGAATAGATGTGACGGGAAGAATTCCGAGAGAAGCCCCCTCCCACAGTTCGCCAATATTGGCGATTGTTTGAGTGAGAAACTCCCGGGATTTCTGGTCCCCACAGCAAACCACTTTTACTCCTTTCCGCCATCCAGCCCCATCAAAGGTGTAGTCGTCAGAACTATCATTCTCTGATGTCGCCATCATAGCTTTGAGGATTTCATTCTCCACAAGTAACCAATTTTTTGCCGTGATTTTCCCATCCGGGTCGTCTCGACTTATTATGGCCACCTGCAGATCGATCGGGTTGGTGTCAAAACTATTGGTTTTAAGCTTTTTAGAACCATCAGTCTTGGTTGCCTCCTCCGATCTTGCTCTCTTAGTTGAACCTGGCTTCGTTCCAGAAGTGTTGCCTACCTGTGCTATCTCATTCCTTTTCAGGTTTGATGTAGCGTTGGTCTGCTGTTTCTTACTGGAGGTCGCCAGATTCGAATTTGAGCCAGTACGAGCAGTAGAGTTGTTGCTAGCCTGTTCGCGGTTTATCTTTTTAGGGATAGACCTAGATGTGGCAGCAATTACTTTTCCGCTGTCTGGCTTTTTAGCGTTCAATTGTGGTTGGGAGGAAACAGTGGGTGTAGTGGCGGTCGTTGCCAACTGACGTTCATAGTTCTTCACCAACTTTCTATGCTTTTTCAAAAGGGCCTTGTCTCTCGCACTGAGAGTGTTTGGATCCTTTTTCTCGGTAGCACTCACGAATCTTTTAGAGGATCTGTAGTTACTGCGTTGCCTCGAAACTTTGAGGGGTGCAGTAGGCTTCAGCGTTGTCTCTTCTTGACTCGAGTCTTGCAACAGCTCATCCTCGGTTTGACTTCCTATAGAGGGAGGTCTGTTCAAGGTTTCCCTACTGTCAATAGCCAAGCTATCTAGAGCAGGAAGAAGAGATGTTGCAAGGTTGAGCGCATTTGGTTGTCTAGTTAAGACGGGTTTGGTCGGTTCCTTGTATACATTTTTTGTCACTGGCGACTTAGCCTCTTGCGAAGCCAAGCCCTCGCCGACAGCCGTGACCTCTGCCGACACTTGAGCGTATATCCCCGCTCGGATTTCTTTGCTTTGTATACTTTCCATAATTCCATTAATATTTGTTTGGATGAACATCCCTGTTTTTTATTTGGTTTTTCTTAGTTGTATGCCCTGCAGCTGGATTGCTGGAGGGTCATAACGTAAGCCCCCTCGCCAACGTCAAGGCAAAAACCACGAGGGGGTACAGTGATTAGGAAGACCCAATCTTTGGTCTTCGATCCGTCGGTGTTGAAGTGAATTGATTTCGATCTTCTAAGAATTCAAAATTCTCTCAGGTGGATCTAGAAGGTTTGGTAACTTCAAAGTTTTTATTGAAATTCAATGGTGGGATTGTGTAGTGATCCGAATGAATTCAGACTAGCGGAGTGACCAATCTCATTATTGATCCATTGTGAAGAGGCTTTGAGGCAAATTGCTGTGCTCGCAGGCGCTTATTTGCTGAAAAAATTGAGAGGTGTTCGATGGAGTAGAGTGTCTAATGCTGCGGAAGGAGTCAACCGAAGTGCCACGCCGTAAGTAAGAATCGGGCCTTTTACCTAAATGTATAGCCAGTGAGTAAAGAGTGGTTGGAGGCCCTTATTAGTACCAACGGCTTTTTTCAAGAGAAAAGTACCAAAGTGGCTTTTTTTACACTTTCTTGTATGCTAGGTTTCCAGCCTTACTTCTTATATAAAATGAGACCCAAGTATTTAGCTTCATCTGAGAATGTAAGAATGGAACACCTTTAATAGAAGTGGGGTCTATTTGCGGATTTTTTTAATTTCCTGGAGAAGAGGACAAGATCTGTTTTATGGTCCGATCTGCCCATCGTATAAGATTGTTTAGAGTGTTTTGTAGAAGAACTCTTAATATGTTAGGATGCTTTCCTGGTACTGCTATAGCCACGCGTCGGTCGCGTCGTCCACATAGGCAATCACTCAGTAGCTGTCCGCTTCTAAGCAATTCACTGGTCATTTACTACCAAGTTCCAAAGAAGGGGAGAAAGAACCCCAGACAGATCTTCTTGCTTTACTAAGACTTACTAGTACGAGAATCTTTGTTCCGGAAAGGGCCAAAAATATTAAACACAAAAAAAAAAAACAAAGGATGAGAGAAAGTTAATTTCCGATGTAACAAAGCTAACCGTCATATTTGAGGAACCAACATTCTTTCATGAAGAGGAAATAAGGGAAACAATTCTTCAATGTCCCAAAGATATTAAACATTTTTGGTCATTTTAAGAGAATTAAAGTATGGAATTCTACTTTTTCGTCAGTTCCAAAGCTCGTTTCTAATGCTACTATTTATCTTCCCTGGAAAGCTATAGCAAGATTCTCTTGTGACACAGTTTGTTGGTATAGTTTAACTTTACCTCAAAGTGTCATTGTATATCAATACTCCTCTTCTGTACTTAAGAACGTTAAAGTTTCCATAGAATGAATCTTCCTTTACACTCAAAGTCCACGTGACGGCCGTAATATCACTTAGTTTATGAGATAAGAGGTTTAATACCTTTTAATCGATACGAGATACTCAACACACATGGGTTGTCCAAAAGAAATTTGGCTGGATTTTGTCTAAACTGGTAAGTTTTTCTTTTTCAAGACTTAGTTCATCGAATTAAAGGTCAAAAATACCTTTGAACTTAAGAACATGACGGAATGGAAAGAAAAATGTAGGGTTGCCCATTGGTTGGATGATGTTTGGAATCCATCTTTAAAAAAAAAACGCTTTATTTCTGCTTTGACTCATCGAGGTAAATGTTACTTGAGCTCACAGTCCAGGGTGAACTACGGCCTCAACCAAAAAGCCTCTCCAGCCAGCGCTGTGGCAGTCCCTAGCTAGCTGCCTCCAGTTACGCACTCCAAGTTGGTTGAGGTCGGTCTATACTTGTGTGCGCCAGCTAAGGTGGGGTCTTCCTCTGCTGCGCAGACCATCAGGGGTAGATTCAAAGACTCATCGGGCTGGTGCGGTCCACACGCTCCGCGTGTCCCAGCCAACTCAGTGGATGTATTTTCATCTTTTTGGCCAGGTCAACGTCGCTGTAAATCCCGTAAAGTTGTTAAATTTTCTCCTCCATACTCCATCGATACTGACTGGACCGATGTTCACCCGAAGATTTTTTCTTTCAAATCACCTAAGCACATTTTCATCCGTTTTGCTTCTGCCCAATACAGCAGGACCAGGATGATTATGGTCTTATATAAGGTGTCCTTGGTTCTATGAGAGAAGGCTTTACTACTCAAATGCCTTCTTAGCCCGAAGAAACTGGGGCTGGCAAGAGTATTTCCTTGCTTGATCTCTGCACTGATGTCATAGTAAAGCCCAGGTAGACTAAGTCTTTGATGCTTTGGAAGTTCTACCTATCCATTGTGACGTTATGCCCGAGTCGACAATGTTGGATTCCTTTCTTGATGAAAGCATATACTTCGTCTTCTCCTCATTAACAGCCAAACCCATTTTCGCCACCTCCGATTCAATATTTGCAAATGCGCCGGTAATAGCTCACTTCCTTCTCCCAATGATGTCAATATCATCTGCATAAGCAAGAGTTGAAAGCAGACTATTGAAAAATTTTCACCTCTGTTGTTGACCTGCGAGCTGCGTACAATTGCTTCAAGAAAGATAATTAACAGGTTGCATGTTAATGGGTTGCCTTGCCGCAAACCTTTCTCGATATCAAACGGTTCGGTGGTGTTTTTACCAACTTTGACGGAGTAGCGAGATTCCTTATCGTCATCCTGCACAAGCGCACGAGTTTGGCAGGGATTCCGAGATGCAACATGGCTGTGTAGAGCTCTTCTCTATCTACGCTATCATATACGACTTTGAAATCGATAAAGACGTGGTGTGTATCGATTTGAAACTCCTGGGTTTTTCCAAGATCTGTCGGAGTGAAAATATTTGACCGAGTGTTGATTTGCCGGGCCTAAAACCACACTGATAAGGGCCAATCAGATCGTTGACAAACGGTTTGAAGCGATTACATAGCCCAGATGATAGGAGTCTTAGTTGGCACAAGTCAGAGCTTCTCCTTTCTTGTAGATGGAGCACACTATAGCGGCATACTATCATCCGACCAAATTTTGAAGATAAGTTGGTGCTTACTCCCTACCAAGTCATCTCCCCTGCTTTGAATAGCTCGGCTGGCAGGCCATTTGCAATAGCAGCCTTGTACGCTTAACCCCTTGTATATAATGAATGCAGGTGCAGCTTGTAGGAAGAGTTGAATTTTGTTCAACTTCTGCTATACCATACATTACTTGCTATATTTACAGCTTCTCATGATGGCACTGCTTACTGTTGTTATATCTTTCTATTTTGACAGTGCTACACATCACAATCACAACTACAGCTACACTACTCTGTTTGACCATTAAAGCTTGGCTATCGCTTACCGGACTACGGGGGCGTTGAAAACCACTCCCACAGCGGGACTGGAAGCTATACTCAACTTGAGACCCCTAGATCTATTCGTGCAAGAATCTGCAGCATACAGTGCCCTGCGCCTAAGCCAGACTAAATGCTGGAAGCAAAGCACATCAGGCCATACTTAGATTCTGCAGAGATATGTGGGAAATAATGTTTGCACAGACTACACAACACCCCATTTAAACTTCAACAGACCCTTCACTACCTCTTTTCCTAATAGAGAGGAGTGGGAAAACAACCAACCTTTCAGTAATGCATCTACGATAACTGTCTTCACTGATGGTTCGAAGATGGACACTGGAGTTGGTGCAGGAATTTTCTCGGAAACTCTGGGACTAGCTAGCTCCTTCAGACTTCCGGACTTTTGCAGTGTCTTCCAAGCCGAGGTCTTGGCAGTGACAAAAGCAGCTACGCAAATATCAATGATGTCGATACCACGAGCTGATATCACCCTCTTTATTGATAGCCAAGCAGCAATAAAAGCAATTTATGCCACCGAGATACATTCGAAGCTTGTGACTTGCTGTCGCGAAGAGCTTAGGGTTCTTGGCATGCAGCATAACATTAGACTCTGCTGGGTTCCCGGTCACAGTGATGTACAGGGAAACGAGAGAGCTGATGAGCTGGCGAGAACGGGTTCGTCGCTTGATTCAAGTCAAGCCGAACAAAATATTAAAGTACCAACCTGTAGCATCAAACAGGAAATTGGTAACAAAATATTAGAAAAAACCAATGAAAGATGGAATCTGCTTGAAACATGCGCCACAACTAGAAAGTTATGGCCAAATTTCAATAAGCAGAGAACAGACAAAATTATGCAAATGGACAAGAAACATCTCCGTTCCCTTGTCAGCATAATCACCGGACACAACCTACTGAGATACCATAAAAAGAAAATGAGGCTCAGTACTGATGACCTTTGCAGAGGATGCAGTGACGAAGAAGCACATGAGGATACCTTACACTTCCTTTGCCACTGCCCAGCACTCTGTCATTTAAGAAAGAAACACCTAGGAAATCATTTCTATGACGACCTAGAGGAACTTTCTGGAACTTCGGCTATTAGCCTTCTGAATTTCATCAACGCCTCTAAATGGCTTGACTGCTAACAGAACACATAGGTTTTTACATAAAGTGGAATACAATTTCCTAGGGTATCACAACGGATCTACATAGATCTAAGTGTGACGGTAACGAGATCAACTGTCAGCCCTTCTACCTAACCTAACCTACCGCACTTCATTTAGGTCAGGTGGATGGAAATTTTGACCATCGTTATCCAGGTTGAATGGATTGTTTTGTCTAAAAGCGGAGTTTTGGCCATCTTCGTCGTTTAGCAGTCTAGAAAAATTTTGTTTCCAGATCCTCAGCATCGACTGTGTGTCTACGACCATATTCCCACTCTCATCTCGGCAGGCTTCCGTTCTAGCCTTGTAGTTCTGGGTAGATTGCCTCACTCAAATGTTAATACTTTAAAAAATACATTAAAAATAAGAGGTCAGCCTACACTACTATACTATATCTAGAGTTACGATGAAGATGACCATTGCAACCCTTATTTATTGCAAAAATATACCGAAAACAATACTATTTAACCTATAAAATGTATGGAATTTGAATTGATAAGAGCTTACAAAATACTTCAAATTAAACCTCCCAGTCTACTCTACCTTAAAAGTATAAAAGCTGGCCCAAAATCCTATACCTTTAACTCTTTATTAAGTTATAAATTTATTTAAAAATTCCACAAGTGTACTGAAGCCCATAGTCTTTCTTATAAAAGGATTAGAAACATTAACAGGTTACTTACAACACCCATTCACATCAGAAATAATTCCTTAGGATGAATGAAGCCATTAAAGCAAAGGATTTGTATATAGTTGAAACACTTCCAAGAGGTATTTACGTATTTTCATTGTTGAAAAATAAATTAAAGTAAAGTAGTCCGGGCTCCAGGATATAAGGTAAGATTCATATGGGTACTTGAAAGGAATTTTTTTTTCAACCATCAACCCCTTGCAGAGTTTTTGCCTTAAATATTTATTTGAACTCATTTTAAAAGCGAGGTGGAACAAAACTGCGTTTTTTTAATCGATAGTATTCTTTACTTGCTCTATACACAGCAAGTGTTGGCTTAATGCAAAAAAAAATTGGACTCTAATCAAATCTAACATTACGATGATGAAAGAAGAAAGATTTCGTTAGAACGTCCGTCTGTGTGCGCGTCTATATGCCTGTGCGTCTATGCTTCTATTGTAAATCGAGCTTGGAAAAGGGCTTTCGGACCAAAGCTGCGAGAGATTATAAGAAATGGAAGATTTGAATGGGAATATCTCTATCAATTTTGAACAAAAATTACTTTTTGAATATGCCTTTAGTCTCTTCCTTATTTTGTCTGTGCATGTCTTGATCCTTTCTCTGATGCTTTAGAAAAAATTATAAGCAATACAAAATATATAAGTCTTTGATTTTTTGAAGTTATGTATTTAGGTTAGTTTTTATTAACTTTTCCGGCTTAAACTAGTTTATACAATCTTTTAAACTATTTTTTTTAAGTTTAATTCTGAACAAAACGCGTAAGTGTAAAATTGTCAAATTCGACTAAGTTTCCAAGTTATAACAAATATATTGAAAAGTGGCCAGAGTGACCATTCCCTCAGGAACGCATGAGTGATTTTAGTAGCATTTTCGGGTTTAAGCGTGCTTATGGACCAAACAAACATATTCAATAGATAGTAGAAACGTTTCCACGTAATAGTTCTTTTATAACTCTCATTCTCCGGTCTATTCAATAGCCTAAATATAAGCTCCAACATGTTTAGATCTGATATCTGGGTTCAAACTACATAAGATTTCAACCTAGTTTCAACTCAGACTCAGTCCAGGTCAAATCCAGGTTCAATCTGTTTTCAACCGCTATTCGTACCCAGTACAATCTTCTTTCAACCCATGTTCAACCCAGATTCAACCAAGGTTCAACACAGTTTCAACCCAGATTCCATCTAGTCTTTAACCAGTTTCAACCCCGATTCAAGCCAGGTTCAACATAGGCTCAACCAAGTTTTAACCTGGTTTTAACCCAGATACAAACCTGTTTCAGCCTAGTTTCAACCCGGTTTCAGGCCTGTTTCCATCCCAGACTGAACCTGGCTTCAACCCAGTTTCAACCCGGCTTTAAATAGTTTTTATGGAAGTTCAAATAAAGCCTACTTCCAGATAGGTTGGGGTTATGGCCGCGCCTCAATGACACCAGCAGCGATCTAGTGTGTTGAAAATCCGTTCGTTATTTTAATTTTTTTTTTGCCAGACCTGATTTATGTTCAAGATCACCTATTTTGATTTATGTTCAAGATCACCTATTTTTAGGTGTAGGGATATTGGAATTCCTTAACTAAGCCGTAATTATGTTTAAACGCTAAAAATATGCTTTCAATCGAGAAAAAAGCTTTTATAATCACTGAAAAGCACTTCATCATTTCTAAGGGCCATTTTTGTGTATTCCATTGTAAATTTGCTTTATTTAAAAAGAGATACCAGACTCAATTTATTGTTAAATCATAAATAAAAAGTCAATAGCTTTTTTTTCATCTCCATTTTTCATAAAACGATTAAATCTTAGAACCCATTAAAAGGTTAAAAACGAATTTTCCTTTCAATATTCTTTTGGAATCAATCATTTTTTAACAAAATAAATGAATGCGAAGATACTATTCCACCTCTTCAATTAAAAAAAAAAGCCTTAGGTAGGTATATATGAAAGTAATATACTTTATCTACTCATTTAAAAAAAAAATCTATATTACGTAAGTACATATATATATAGGTATTGGTACCTTACCTACATAAATATAACAACATCAATCCTGCAAAGCAAAATCTAAAAAAAAGTTACTGTTAAAGAAACCTAGATCCTTCCTGTCAATGCACAACAAAAACCATGACTAAGCAGAGGTAACAAGAAACCTTTCAAAAGACCACATTATCAACAGCGGTCATCTTTTCTCAATTGTTCACTTCACTTTGTTCCCGAACTCAATGTGTTTCATTCTTTTTTTTACTTCTCGTTCATATTCCAGCCTCTGACATGTCCTGTCCATCTATCTACTCCATCAATATATATCTTATCCTCTTTTGATTGTTCGTACTTGCAGGCTAAAAAAAAAGGATTTTGCAAAAAAGAAAGCAAAAAACCAAGGGAAAGGATAGCAAATGGAGCAAAAATCCAATTATAATCATGTAATATCCTTTTCAGGTGGTTAGTCACCACACACACTTAATAGCAAAGAAATGAGAGGGAAAAGTATAGAATCATCAGCGAGAACCATCAATTACAGGTTTTCACATTGTATGTAGGTACCTTCTCTGGACAAAGCCGCCCAAGCAGCAGCTTCTGCATCCCTTAAGGATGATCTGAGCCAGTTTTGCTCTTTTAATTAGATGGTCTTCCTCTTCACTTCTTTATAGTTGTTAAAGAGTTTTCTTTTTTTTTTGTTAAATTTTTCATCAGAATGGTTCAGCTATGTTTACAGGACACATGATATTAACTCTTTGCGCAAAAGTGAGATGCCTTTTCAATATTGAGGATAATTTCCGATTAAATAACGTATCCTTGGCTATACCTAACTTTTTTTTTTAAGTTTTCATTCTTAACTTTTGAAAATGTATTGTAATTGAAGAAAAATGCTATTCTTCCCTCATCAGTTGAGCAAGTTCTTTCGACCATTACGTTGCATTGATTTTTATTTCCCTTTCTATATACCTCTTCTTGGCTGAAGGAAAAAAATCTTTTCTTTTGTTCAAACTGGCGATTGTTGCTTGTATTAAATCTATTGAATGGGAGGATAATTAGAAATCGATCCCCTCTGCGGCCAGGTCCATCCTCACGTCTGGGTCTGAAAATTTGAACTCAGGGCTCTGCGATAAAAAGGGCTCTATAGAGACTGATGAAAACCCAAATTAACCCCAAATATGTCCCTAAATTGTCTCTTGACCTAAAAATGATAAAATGTTAAAAAGTTTTCTTCAGCTTCAGCTGCAGAGAAGGGTTCATTCTATGCTAGCCTTGTTGGATTGTGACCCCGTAGGCCTGAGTATTAGCATTATGATTATGACCAATTTGAATAAGGGCCGTGATGCATAGTAATTTTTTATAAAATTCAAAGAGCGTACAATTCAAACTCACAAAAAAAGTTCTACCCTCGCAATAGAAATTTGCTCCGTGTTCTCATTTTTATTTGATATAAATAATTTAAGGGCCAGTTTTTCAGTCCGGGGTTGACTCTGAGTTTAATCAATGTTAGCTGACGTTTCTGGATTTAACTCAGGTTTAACCCCGAGTATAGGATGATTTTTCGCATTGAAAAACTGGCCCTTAGAATTTCAATTGACTGAAAAGTTTCTGGAGTAAATTCAGGTTTAACCCCGAGAATACTTACTTACATATTTGGCTCCCGATCCATGATGGGTATCTGGCATCTGCCTGTGATATTGCGATCTTTCATCGGTTGCGGTCCCTCGTACGCTCCTTCCAGACGTCGAGACCAAGCGCTCATCTGTAACTGCCTTGTCCTTATAGCGGAGGTTCGGTCTTCCTGGTCGTCTTGAACTTGGGGGCTTGGAGTCGAAGATTTTCTTGACTGGAGTGTTGTTTTCCATTCGCTCGATGTGGCTGAGCTAGTGGAGTCGACGTGTTTTGTTAAATTCACGATTGAATCTTCCCCTCCAATCACCCTCTTTTTCCCTCGAAAATGCCTTGTATCCATTCCCTTTTTTTATTTATCGTCCAGCACATGCCATGTCAATGCCGCCGTAGAGTAGATCTGGTAAAATTAGCGTTATATATATCGTACACTTTGTCTCTCGAGAAAGGAGCTTTGAACCCATTCGTTTGGCCAAGCCGAAGTAGCAGCGGTTCGCTAGGGTTCTTCTTCGCATTTCCAATAAGGTTCATGGAATTGATGTTTGTTCCGAGTCAGGGGAACTCCTTGACTACCCCGAAATTACTGCTACCAACAGTGACATTTTGTTCTTGGCGATGGCCACATGAGGCTGTCTTTGTTGAAACTTGAAAGCATATACTTTGTTTTGTCCTCATTCACTTCAAGACCAACGCGTTTTGCCTGTTCATCAATAGCTGTGAATACTTCAAGTTCAGCTCGCTTGGAGCAGCCGATGATGTCAATGTCGTCCGCATAGCCAAGCAGTTGAGAAGACCTGTTGAAGATAGTGCCTTCCATGTTAACTGCCTGAACAGAATGCAAGACGGAGCTGGAATAGATGTCAAAAATGCTGCAGCCGGAGCTGCAAGAGTTGAACAATTTTTAACTTTTACTGCAGCATTTTTGACATCTACTGCAGCATTTTTGACGTCTATTCCAACTGCGTCTAGCATTCTGTTCAGGCAGTAATACCACTCTTACGCACTATCTGCTCCAGGCCTAGGTTGAAGAAATCACATGAAAGTGCATCTCCTTGTCTGAAACATGTACACTTCTGGAATAGCTTGGATGAGCTGTTATCCATTTGAACATTGCACCGCATATTTTGTAACGTCATGCGGCATAGCTGGATCAGTTTTTGCATGACATCGAGTTCCGAAATCGCCAATAGAAGCTCTTGGCGACTTATGCTATCATATGCGGCTTTGAAGTCGATGAAAAGATGGTGGGTCTTGACTTGAAGTTTATTGGTCTTTTCCAGGATTTGCCTAAATGTGAAGAATTGAATTGAATTGAATTCTTAATTTATTTCTTAAAATCCAAATAGAGATTAGTATAATATAATATAAGAACAATATAAGAAATATAAGTGACAATAATATTTGGCCTATCCTTGATCTGCCTGGCTGGAAGCTACACTAGTACGTGCCGATCTTGTGTTTGCAGAATGGTTTAAGACGCTCATAAAGTGCGTTGGATAGGACCTTGTAGGCGATATAAAGCAGGGATATGGCTCTGTAGTTCTTGCAGGGCATAGGATTGCCTTTTTTGTAGATTAGGCATATGGAGCTATTTGACCAGTCGTTGAGCACACTTTGCTCCTCCCACACTTGGTTTATGAGCAAGTGTATGCAGTCTACCAGGAAATCTCTTTCATACTTGAAGAGTTCCACAGGTAGGCCATCCGAGCCGGCGGATTTGTTGTTCTCAAGCTTGTGGATTGCTTCCTTAGCCTCTTCAGTACTGGGTGCTGGGACTGGATCTTCATTGACTGGTCTAATGCTTCTTTGCTCCCTTGCCGATTCTTCTACATAATGCCCACTAAGCAGTTGCTGGAAATGCTGCTTAAGCACGTCTACAATTCCCTATGCTCAGTTTCCTTCGCTGTTTCGAAGAGCTTGTGTGCCGGTCCTATAACCAGATGCCAGCTGCTTGGCTGTTTTGTAGAACCGGCGCACAGTGGGATGAGAAGCGATTCTAGCGCGCCAAAAGTATTCTTGGGGTAATTATATGGAATAAAGACCTAATTTTGATAAGCTTTTATAGTTTTGAGGTTGTTGCAGACGTTTTTAATATTTTTGCAGGGTGGTGTCAAAAATTAGGGACAAGAAAGTGCCAAAAAGAAAATTCTATCAGTGTTCGAAAAAAGAGTGTCCCTTAATGCAGGATTATTTGAGAAATGATTCTTAGGCGGTTCTAAAAAAATTGTATGAGGTGGGGGTCTGTTTCCTTTTTTTGGTGGGAGGGGCAATTTTCTAAAAAAGATTACTTGCAATAGACAAACAAATATTAAAAAACAACAGCAACAGTTTGAATGTCATGCTATTGCTGTTTTTAAAGTCGAAAATCGATTCTCTGTTTGACTATATACATATGTAGTTGGTTTTGTAAATACTTTTTGAAAAAACTAGTTTTCAAACTTAAAATTAAAAGGAAAACCTAAAAATTTTTATTTGTTTAAACTTTTTTTTCCGAGTCACTATTACTACTCGTTTCGGAATCATGTTCAGATTCATTTTCGTTATTTTGGAGGAATAATAAATTGCGAACTTCCTTATTATATTCCCTTTTGTTTTTTGTTGTTGCCTTTCGCATTGAGGTACTTGAAAACTTGTTTCCAACCAATCTGAGTTTTTTTTATAAAAATACCTATAGGAAAACTTCGCAGTTTTCCATTTCTGGGATAAAGTTTTGCAGAAGTTTTGCAAAGCATTTTTAACTTTTTGAACATAATCAAAGCTCCATGCAGCCTCTGGTGGCTCCAAATATTCTTGGATCACATCATACAATTATTGCCGATTTTCGTTATTTATAGGAGTCCGCAACTTTTGATAACGATATTTTTCCCTTAATTTTTCAAATAATATTGACTTTTTCAAAATTGAAGCCATTTCTATGGATATCCTCCTAAATATGCCGCACATAATATGACAGCTCTTTATTATTTCCTCAATTTCAACCTTTAAAATGGCAACATTTATCTGTTTATTATTTGTAACCTACATGGAACTTTTCTGCTAGTATTTGTTCACACTTTAATAGGATTTATAGTTTTTTTTTAATAATCGATAATCCGGTGGATAAAATTTCATTATTTAATTAATATGTATTATTTTTAAGCAAATTTGAGTGTTTATCAAATAAAACAACACAAAAAACGCAAAAAACACTCGCGACAACTTATTATAACGGAATACATTACCGACCTTGAGTCACCAGTGAGAGCAGTTTGACTTTCGTGGCTAACGTTATCTCTCATTAAAAGTTAAATAAAATTGTTAGTTGGTGGTAGTTGGTAGCGATTTTTATAGCAATGTAAGTATACATATTGGACTAGCTAATAGTATAGGTAAGACGTTCCATGACGTTCCGGATTTTTGGCAGACTATACAAACAAAAAACAATGATATAAAAATTGTTTAAATAAATTGATTTAAATAACAAACAACCAGTGAATTAATTTTATTGAAATTGATTGTTTATAATAATGACACTATTGGTAAACAAGAAAAAAAAATCTAGCAGATATCCATCCTTAAATAGGATCAATATCGAAATTTTATAAAAGCAGTAATTTGACTTCATAATTATGATTATTCATAACCTTCTAAGAAACGAGGAATAAAAACAAAGTGCATGAAGTTTTGCAAAAACTGGCTCTCGATTTTTTCACGCCCAGGTATTGACAACATTCCCTGAAAAAATTACGCATTTTGGAGACCATTTTTTATACCACTTTTGGCGCGCTAGAATCACTTCTCATCCCACTGTGCGGCGGGTGTTACTGACGGTGCTAGACTCCTCGAGATACTTGAGCTGAGAGGCTGCGGATGCTCTTTTCTTTTTGCGCAGGGTTTTTTCTCTTTCCATCTCTTTTCACGGTACTCTTCTCTTGCTGCTCTTGTTTTCTGTTGCAGCATTTGCATTCGTGAATTTTCCGTCTCCTGCTTCAATACCGCTCATTCATCAACCCCGGGAATAGGAAGGTTATAAACTGACCCTTAGGGCCAGTTTTTCAGTTCGATATTATCTTAGTCTTGGGCTTAAACCTAAGTAAACCCCAGAAACGTGTTTTTCAGTCAGTTGAAATCCTAAGTTAACTCCGAGTTAACTTATCTAATTTGGTGAGATAACTCAAGAACCAATTTGAGAATCTTTTCAGTTGTGGCGCCATCTTGATTTTGATATTGAAAGTTATTGCCACTGCAATTTCGTTGGGGCGCCATCTCTATTACGATGCAAGAAAGGCGTAGAAGGGATATCCATAGTGTCGCGCATCGTTGGCCCTAGAATTTTGACAGCTGAAAGATAAAGTTAATCCTCAACTGAAAAACTGTTCGTGACTTAACTCAGGGTTTATTTATTTTCAGGATTAGCTAACTCTGATTTAACTCAGAGTAAACACTGAACTGAAAAACTGGCCCTAAGTGTATTAACTGATTTTGAAACTTGAATAGAAACGTCGGAAAAAATTTCAATTAAAAATATACATTTGATGTTGTTGGGATATTTTCTCAGTATACCAACGGCCCTTTCTTGGCTAAAGGCGGTCATGCACTAATTCGATTTGTGTCCCTGACTTGGTAATACCTTTAATGATGGAGTTCTTTGTTTAACTTAGCGGTTGCAAACCACTTTTTGCCTGGATAAAAGGTGCATTGAACGATAAATGGCTGTGGTGTTAAGTTGGTAGATATGTAGTTGTCAAATACATTAGCCGTTGACTTAGCAACAAAAACACATTAAGATATATTAATAGACATTGTTTGCGTTGTTTCAAGGCAAAACTGAAGTTTATATGATGAAGTTTCAATAAAATAATGTCCAGGTTTGCCTTTAGGAATAGTTTGATTAACATCAATGAATGTGTTCTCCATCCTCCTCCTTTTATGACAGTAATTGTTTTTATTGTTGTTGTCTAAATTTTATGGATGCTGATGATGGTAGTTGTAAACATTTCATTCAATTCTGGGAATTTCTCTAACTGAGTTTAATTACGGTTGATTGATGCAGTTAACAATTAGATGTGAATTCTGATAAATTTTACCTCTTGTTACCTGTAAACATGTGTTTCTGAGAAATATATTGTTTCACAATAATTGTATTCCTATTGGGGCCTCAAATATAAGAAATTAAACTGTTGAGGGCGGGATGCTCATAGATCTAATTTCCTTGAAATTTGAGGAACACAAATGGTTCTTAATTAAAGCTATTTTGGGTATTGCTTTTCAAGTATAACATATAGTTTCTGGTATTAAATTTACATGGTTTCCTAACTATTTTGAGTGCTTTCAATTTTGTATTTGCTTTGTTGGCATTTTTTAGTCCGTTCCCATTAATTGCATTTCTGTAAATTTCCACGAATTTCAATCACAATCCATTTCCGTATAATCAAAAAATTCGTATTTGGGTCAATTATTCAAAACTTTAATATTTTTCACTCCAAAGTGGACCCTCGCTCAAAAGAACCTATTTTGGTAGACGAACAATTATGTCTCTTTAAAACTCTATAATAACCACTTTAAAACAAGGAGTCATAACATTTGATCAAAACTAACGGTTTTTTAAGTCGGGGAAATGATACTTGTATCACGGGAATGACAAAAGTTTATATTTACTCCGTTGATTAGATGGATATTTAATTTGCGAATGGTTTCAGGAGTGTAAAGAAAAAGAAGAACAAATACTAACATGAAAAATAGCATCCACGACTATGTTACACGAACTTGCTCTCATGATTCAAGAATTTTGCGAAAATAAACATTTTATAGTAATAATCGTATTTTTTATGATATTTTGACCGAGAAAATGTGACAAATTCAAAACTACTAAAAATACTGTAAATATGTTTAAATGTAATATTCTTCTAGAGTTACCAAAACGCAATCAATAATTATAATGAAATCTTGAAAGTCAGGGGAATGACACAAAAAATGATTTTAGGGGAATGACTCCGAAGGGTGTTTTATGAGAATTAAACGGAGGTTATTAGAAAATTAGATGTTTTATATTATTTTTCACGTAGGCCCTTGTAAAAGACACAGACGAGTAAATTTTTTTAATTTTTATACCACACGGTTTAGTAAAAAACACGCGTTAGAGGAATGAAAATTTTGCTTGACGAAAAACAAAATCATTGCCTTAACTTGAAATAAAAAAGACAACAAAGTTTTTTTGAAACCCTTACTTCAATTTTCATAAAGAGCAATTCTGTACCGTTAAACAACAAAAAAATCAGTTTTCTATTTTGAGCATATATATATTTTTTTTAAATTTCCATTGGTGGTATAGAAATGATCAATTTATGGGGGACACTTACTTAATAGCTCCTATTTAAAAAAATAAAGCAACTAAAAATCATTTAACTATTTTTTAGTTAGGATGCATATATTATTAAAAAGACTGCATCATTAGATTTCTTGTATCGTTTTTAGTTTCGTTGCTAAAATTCAGACAGTGTGGTAAGAAGGCCTGGGGACACGTCAGGGGAATGACATTTTGGGTGTTTAAATGGAGGTAGCGGGTATGATATATTTTTTAACTTTATTTTTTCTAGAGCGAATATTAGAACCCGTTTGTTTCAAGCCATCCAATTAACAAACTTATAATAAAATTTTGTACTTCGGTTCAAAAATGAAGGAGACTGAAATATTAATATTTTCAAATATTGACCCATCTACATACTTTAAATAAGAAAGAGTGTTAATTTTATTTTGCCCTTATAGGCTACTGAAAAGACCGGAAAATGAGGGGTATAAAGGAACAATTACGTGCAAGGGTGCTATTATTGAATATGTTTGTTTGGCCCAAAAGCATGCTTAAAACCGAATATGCAACCAAATTGACCCATGCGTTTCTGAGAAAATGGCCACTGGCCATCACTTTTCAATACCTTTGGAATAGCTCGGAAACAAAGCCGAATTTGACAATTTTACACTTAAAACTTTTTGTTCAAAATTAAATTTTCAATTTTAATGGATAGTTTGAAGAATTTTATAAAAACAATTAAAGGAGGAAAAGTTAGAATAGTCCAACCTAAAAAAGTTAAATGCATACATGTACATATGTACATGTATGCGTTTTTTTTTTTGGTTCTGAGTAGCATTTTCTGAGCACAACTATTATTTTAAGAATTATCGAAGTTTCGCAAAAATTTCATTTGTAAAATTTGCAAATTTGTGAATTTTTCAAAAATATTTATGGCACAAGCAAGCACAAGTTGAGCACAATAAGGCACAGCTTTTTTCATAAGCTCCACGCTTCGCAAAACAGTTTTTTTTTCGTAAAAATTACAAACAAGCGAATTTTTTTTATTTCTTCAGAATATAGCAGCACAAAAAACAGTGTAGCTTTAATGTATATAAAATTAGCAAATTTACATTTTTTTTTTATATTTACGCTGAAAGGCAGCACAAGTTGAACACAATAAAACACAACGTTTTTGTTTTTTGAAAATCGAAAATGGCGGTCCTTACTTCGGGCTAAGGCCTTTTGTTTCCGCTATAATAACTGCAATCATGCGATTTTTTTGTTCTTAGTAGCATTTTTGAGCACAAAACAGCACAACTTTTCTTTTTAGAAATTTCGAAATTTAGCTAAAATTTCATTTGTAAAATTTTCCAATTTGTGAATTTTTCAATATTATTTACCGCAAAACCGCACAAGTAGAGCACAAAAGAGCACAACTTTTTTTTCGAAAAATGAATATGGCGGTGCTTTCTTTACGCACAAAAAGCCATATTAATTAAAAACTGACATATAGAGACATAGCCAAACGACTCCCGTGTGCTTTTTTGTCGGGGGCATTATTGTATAGTTGGAATTTATTCCTTACACCCTCAATAAGGATGAAATTTAGCTTGGGAGTCATTTTTGTAATCCTTTCGCTTGGACACCATTTTGAAAAATGGCCTCCTCCAGATGTCAAACGCGATTTGGGAAAATAAATTTGTTTGTGGTCAAAATATTAAAAAGTATTAAAAAAGTGGAAATCCTGCCCATTAACATAAAAAAAAGTATATTCCGGAAAAGTGCAAACAGTCATACACTAACTGAAGGTGCTTCTACTCAACACCTATCTTTATAGATGTCAACCGTTATTTTCCCTAAACGCATTTGACATTCATAGGTGTTTCTGCAACTATTCTCATATTCAAAATATTAAAAATTTTCAAAAAAGTGAAGGTTCGACCGGTTGTCATCAAAAAAGGTACACAGCTTGGGCGCCATTTCTGAAAATGGTGTCCAAGCGACAGGATTGCAAAACTAACTCCCAAACTGAACTTTATCCATAGTATGTAAGGAATGAATTCCAAAAAAAAGTTCTCTGCAAAAATACGCACAGGGTTAGCGGTTTTCTTACCAGACTATTACAAAGGCTGCCATATAAACATGTATATTTTATATAAGAAGGTTTTATAATACAAATTCTATATACTACTGAAATAAATCAGCCAAGTAGAAGACTTAGCATTAAGGATTGGACTTGTTGAATTATTGATTCAAAATAGCTTTTTATGGCCTTTAGTCCTACAAATTGGCGTTTCGTTCGGCTTACTCACTTGAACTCATCAGTGACATAGTGAGGGCTTTGTCAGACGCAATTTGTATTAAGTTCAGTTCAACTTACATGAATATTTTAGTTTGTGCGTTCTTATTATGCAAGACAAAAATAACGCCAGACAAGCTTGGCGGTGGTAAATGCTTTTCAGACGATCTTCAAGTTCGTAAAAATTAATAAATGTAATGATAAGCCAAGCTTTACACAGTTTTGGTGTCATCAATTTTTTTTTTATTCAAAATATTTTTCAAAATCAACACATCTGCTTTAAAAAAAAAGCAAAAATATTTTCAGTATTATTTTGAAATTTTGCTTCGTTTTCGAGATATATGCAAAGAATCCTCAAAATTGTTTTAATAGCACTTTGCGGTTTTCTCATCTGCAATGACCCATTTAATAGTTCTTACAATAAAACCCAGCGATGTCTTATTACTTAAGTAGTCTTTTATGGGGTATATTCAATAGCCTTTAAGACAAATTTTGTCAGTTAATTCTGTATCGTATGATTCTTATATGGATTTGTATTTTAATATGTATAACAATTATCATCATTAGTGCATATCTGCGAGTTATACTGAAAAAGCATTTTGATAATCAAAATTATCGCTAAACAAAAAAATCAATCAACTATTTCATCACCCAAATGGAATACAAACCGAAAAAATGCACTTAGTCTTCAATAAACGTACTTTCAATTTATTATTTCCAAAAAAAAAAATATAAAGAATACAAAAAAGAATTTCTTGCCTCTAAAAATTATCATTATTCATCACCAATTCCTCCAAAATACAATTGCGTTCAAACGTTGTCGTCGTCATCGTTGATTCAAATCCCATTGTGGAATATTTAACTTCATGACTGGTCACCCACCATCATCTCATTGAACGTTTAAAGCATTAAACAAAAAAACAATAAAGTAGAAGACAAAATTTGATCAAGGATATCCGTCAGAAACAACAACAAATCCCGCTGATGGAGACAGCATCGGCAGGCAGCAGGACTTCCACCATAACGATGACAACGATATTGGATTATGCCAATGAATGAGTAAAACTATTTCAATTTTCACTGTTCCCATCGATGTAGAAGGAATAGAAAGTATAGGCAAAAGAAAGAATTACCATCATAGCCACACGATGCACGCCAGGACCAAGCACTAATTCCGCACTTTCATCGATATATCGATATCTATGTATATAGTTTAAGACCAGGACGAACGATGAGAATGGCGGACGTGGACAGACGATGTTTGGATGAATGTGATTGGATGAATGCATTCCTAATGCCATCCAATTTCATTTAGTGCCACAAATGTGGGTCATCAGTGGCATTAAGTATCAGGATTCAGGATTCACCAGGAACCACCATCAGCATCATCACCATCGATTGCACTTGCAAACAAATCGCGCAAGGAAACGCGAACTTGCATATCCTTTTCGTCGGAATTTGCGCTGATTCGTGATTGAAGTTTTTCCAAGAATGTCCTTTGCACACAGACAGACAGACAAGCAGATACATGTATTGAAAAACGATGGATGCAGCTCCGCTGACAGTCGATTTAGAATATTATACGCTCGTTAATCTTGAATCAGATGATTATGATGGTGAAGGATTCTGAATCTGGAATCACATGACCGTGCTCTCACTTCCAATTCCATAACCAGAAACCAATCGACCACCAGGCTGAATGGTGAGGGGGTGAGGATAATGATGGCCAATGGATAAGGAATTGGAAGTGATTTTGCATTTTGTTTGAGGCGCATCGAACACAACATCTGGCCAGATGCATCCAATGACAGAACAGCGATGCCATAGTGTTTACTCTCGTATATACTCGTCCGTTCATCGTCGTCATCGGCTTTGTCCTACAGTTTGCTTCAGCTACTCCATGGAAATCTCTATAAGGATTATTGAAATTGATTTCAAAATGCATCCGCACTAAGTGATAATGCGAAGCATCGTTGGAACTTTCAACGGGTAATGGAATTGATTTAGAGAAGCATTTGCAGTTTGTATTATTCGATTGTGGAGATTATGTTGATGGAGGACCAGTTAACGACTAAATGGGACCAAATAAATATGTATCTTCGGATTGAAAATAAAGTAAAGTGTTGCTGTATTTTGGTTGGATGTGGGTTGCTCTGGAACTGTGATAAAACTTTTGAGCCCTTACTGCCAGCCGTCGCGACGTGTTTTGAATCAACCAATATATATTTTTGAGTTTGTTTGCTTTTGAATGGGCTTAGGTTTATTTTGGTAGGATTTGTGTTGAATTTCCAGGATTTTAATCAAGAGATTATGAGTTTTGTAATTCATGATAAGTAATATTTTATGAAAATGCTCATTAAATGATTGCCTTTTGGTTGGTTCTAAATTTTTGCATTGCCGAAACGAAAGAGCTGATGTACGAACTTTAGTAAAGAAATGCTACACATTTCATTATTTGGCAAACAAAAAGGGACATTTGTGGTAAATGTATTCCCCTATAAATATTTGTTCTTCCTCTGTATCGGTTCCGTTTACAAAAAATAATTTCGAAACTAAAATTGCAAAAGTGGATACATCAAAAAATTGACTTTTGTTATAAAGTTCATGGGTTGGGCACAAACTCTCGCTAACTTAAACTTTGCTATCGGAATTACAGATGATGCACTCTCAAAATTGAATCGGCAGTTTGAAGAAGGAAATAAGCGCCAAATATTAAATTGAAAAACCGTTTTATTTAATTTAATTTTTATTTTAACATAGAAACAGTAAAGAAGAATAATCGAAATTCAACATTTTTGATGTTAAAGCAGAGAAATAAAAATTCATTATAAGGTGATTTTGTCCCTGGATTTGTTCTCACCCTGAATTTTTTTACCAATTTCACAGATAAAATGGTGACATTTTAAATGTTAATAGTCTAGGCATCCAACATCATCGCGTCACTGGCAGGATTTGTTCATTAATAGGATTAAAAGCATTTTCCTTCAAATCTATACGCACTGGTGCTCCAAAATTTCATAACGAGCCAGTTTCATTCGATAATTGTAATAGGGTATTGAAAAATATATTTTTTTTTATTTTTGTACATACTCTTGAAAATATTGTTTAAGCAAACTTATATCTATTATACGGTTTGATAAAGATTTTGAGTTATTAAGCTAAATCTCTCCACATTAGCACCTTATTAGTTCAAAGAAGGGAACAATAATTTATCGTATTTTCGTTTAATTAATTCTCAATTTCCATTTACTTTTTTGATAAAAAACTGGAAATCATTATGATCACAGGGCGATTTCGCTGGAGACGATTTTCAGCATACATTTTTAAAATACAATATTTTTACTTTTTTTGATAACAATGCATAGTAGAAGGGCTCTATTTATCAACAAAAAAAATTGTTGTTCACCAAATTTAAAGAAAACATTTTTTTTATGCTTCGCAAAACTATCATACGAAAGGTCGGCGAAAAAAAGGCGAAATAGATATTACCGACAGTTTGAGGTAATGATTCACTTGTAAGACTCGTGGTCACAAATGTGATTTATTCGTTTGTCCAAAAATATTGAAATATTTGTTACTACTTTTTTAGTATTATTTATCGCAAAAAGGCATTGTAGGATTGTTGCACCCGCGATAAAAAAGATATAAAAGTTTGTTTTTTTCACAAAAATAAGGTGCTTTCGTTTTGAAACTTTGTGAAAGTAAGAAAAAAACAAAAACAAAATTAAATAATTTGTATCAGGAGTAAATTGTAAATTGAACTTTGAAAAAACAATATTTCAAATTGGTCGCACCCGCGATCGTGAAATTAGAATCGCGGGTGCAACTTACTGACAACTACCATTATTGAGTGATGTATTATATTTTATTTAAAATATGCTTTGAATAATAATTTTTGTTGTTCAAGGTTGATTTTGTTTAACATTTTAATATAATATTTTGTTCTTTTTTATAAAAATATAAGTTTAATGGCAGGGAAACAAGGAATTTCACAACCTGGTACGAAATCGATCAAAAAACATCTAATTGATACTTTTTTCTGAACAGTAAATTGAAGAAGGGAAAGACGTGTTAGTTGATAAATGGGAACGATTGAAAAACATACTGGGTTTTCAACCAAATTTTTTTTTAATCACAAGACGGAACCAACATAGTTGTGACACGAACCTTACTGCGTCGTTTCAAGAGCACAGATATTTTGAAATCTACCGTCTTCGAAACAGATAGTTTAATGGAAGAGGATGATTTAAAGCCACTTATACGATCAATGCACAAAGAAATTCTGTTTCTGATATATGTATATCTGCTCCTTCTTCATACGTTCATATATCGGGCCAATCGCTCCTCATTAAAAAAAAAAACAAAAACTGCGCTATTCCGATATTTTTAGTGATTCAGAAGATTAATCTCCAACAATCTGTCTTGAACTTCTTATATTACCAGCAGAAGCATGCCTTGAAACCTGTTCTATTTTCCCTGCAATAGTCTTGCCAAAAGATATTTGCGTGGGTTTGTATCTATGTTCTCTTACAGTACCCTGCAAGTTCGGCAGAAAAATAACACTTTATTGTTACGAAGGGTTGTGTCTTATCGATATGGTTGAAGAGGGAGTTGTAAGATCACAATTTATTTAGCCAATTGAAGACATGATCGTTAAATTGCAAGCACCAGAAAAAAATCATTGATGGCAATAATATATTCCCAGTTTTTTTTCGAAAAATATTGACATATTTGATAAAAACTTGGTAATAATTAATAGAAAAGTGTACTAACTAGTATTATATGTCACTTAATCTCTAATCCAGTTCCGTTATATCATTTCTTTTATATAAATATTCATTAAAGTTAGACGCGTTGCACCCGCGATAATTTGATGTTGCACCCGCGATTGCTTTAAGATCGAAAAACTCGTTATTTAATTTTGTTTTCTAACTTTATTTTTATTTCTTTTGTTGTTTGGATATACGTCGTAAATGTAAGAAGAATATAATAAATGTTTCTCAATTAACAGACTTTTGGGTTTTTCGTACTATGATCCAGAAAGGTGGGCCAAATTCGTTGCACCCGCGATCGCACTTTGAAACCTTTTTTCCGAGAATCTATTTATTTCATTTAAATTATATAAATGAACCCAAAATTAATAGGTCAAAATGATACCCATCAAGTAATAATTTAATTAAAATAAATTTGCATTTTACTATAAATATACTCAAAGTGAGTCTAAATGTTGCACCTGCGATAATGGAATCGCCCCACAATGACATCAAGATTGCTAAGCATACATTTTAAATTTAAAAAAAAAGTTATAAGTTATTTTTTAATTTCCCAAAAATTTAATTTTTGGATTTATTTCCTTCTTCAAACTGTCAATTCAATTACAAACTCTCACTTTTCATAAGCTTGTAATTACAAAATCCCGCTTCAAACAATCTCTCGTAATTACAAAAGGGTTGGCTACTAAATCTCGCAAATCAAAATCACGCATTCGTAATCATCTCGTAATTTCAAAACCTCGCTTTCCATAATCACGTAATAACAAAATCCCGTTTTTCAATATCTCGCAATAACGAAATCCCACAAACTAAAATCTCGCAAGTCAAAATCTCGCAAAATTTAAATGCATTGCAACAAAAACATTTTTTTAATCAAAATCTCGCGCAAGATTTGATTTCAATAGAAACATTTCCTTGCACTGTTTATAACATATTCTAGAAACAACAAAACTCCAAAGAAGCTGAAAAAAAAGAAAAACTAAGTTTTGAATTTAAAAAATGTTACGATAGTGACACAATTTTCAAAATATAAAAACCGAGTTCAAGGTAATTTGAAAATTTAATAAAAAAAAGATGTTGAATCATAAATTTCAGTTTCATAAAAAATTTTGTATAATAATTTAACAATTACAGTTTTTATTACGGGTGTGACATATGCCACTTAATGAAACAATTACATTTAACTTGTATTTACTACAAAGTTACACCAAAACATAGGGTGTTGTGAATAAACAAGAAGCTTAAGTTTAAACTTAGTTTTTTTAAGCTAAAGCTAAGTTTTGTGTGATTAAAAACAAGCTGAAGCTAGCCAGAGCTAAATTGGTGTAGCTATAGCTTGTTTTTCCAGCTTAAGCTCCAATTTGTGTGATTAAAAATAGTTTTGGCTTGGATATTATAGTAAAAGCTACAAAAATATCTAGATTCCTAGACCCCTGAATAGAAAGCTTTGACTAGTTCTTTTTACATAAGGACAATATACTTGCCATATAGAGCAAGGAAACAGTTTTGGTAAATCAACATCTCCTTGGGTTGCTTTTCGGTCCCAAAAATAACAGTTTTCGCTTAAGCTTCTAAGCCGCAACATGTGAATAAGCAAACGAAAGCTAAAAAATACTAAGCTTATGCTAAAATTTTCTAGCTAAGGCTGTTTAGCGTAATCTTTTTTTTTATTCATACAAAACAAAGCTTAAGCTAGAACTGTCTAGGTCTAGCTACAAGTAATTGCTATGACTATTTCTAGCTTTAGCTTCTTCCAAAAAATTCCTATTTTTATTATACATATTAGCGTGGCATAGTACCGATTTATTCGAAAACACGTCTATGAAAATGAAATATAAATTGAGGATGTTACGACTTTATTGACCGACTTAAGCAAGCCATACAAACAATTATTAACTAAAAAAAAACATTTTCTCGTGACTTTATTTCAAACAGTTAAATCCTTGAAAAAAAAACATCCAACAACTTCTTGTCCTTATTTCCTAAAATTCTTATAAAAAGAAAACAAAACAAAAAATGTTGCTAAATGATTTTCTTTATATTCTACATTTCCATATTTATTTTTTTGTTTTTTTTTTTTCTTACAGATTCCCCAAATGATTCTGCTTACATTCGACGGTGCGGTAAATTTGAATAACTATGAACATTACAAAAAGATTTTCGACAAAAAAAGGAAGAATCCAAATGGATGCGAAATTAAGGGAACATTCTTTATTTCCCATGAATACAGGTAAGCAAAAAAGAAAGCCAAAATAGACAAAAATAAAAAAAAGAAAAGATTAAAATATAAAAAAAGGTAATTTAAGCCGCCTTTTCAGTGAAAGAATTTGGCTTGTAGCCAAAGAGCAGTCGCATGGTTTCCTCGATGGTAAATAAAACCGAGTAATTGGTTGTATGTTGAAAGTATTCATTTTTTTTCGCCCACTTTTTTTTGTTCGTGAACAATGAATGAAATTTATTATTTGAAGTGGAAAGTTTTTCTTGTTTTTGAAATTACAAAAATAAAACAGTCCAAATTGTACCTCTACAAAATGGATAATGTTTAAATGGACTTTTTCGCGGGACTTCAAGGGACTATAATAAGCATGTCTTAGTTAACTAGCGTTATAATTGAACTAATCATAACCTAATTTGTTTTCTCAGCAAGTTGTACAATCAACGAGTACATTTTTTTTCTCAAACCCAATATAACCAATTTTTTTATGTTCACAAAACATAGTATCTAAAACTAAATTAAGGCTCAACTTGACTCTTTACTTTTATTTATTTTTTTTTTTTTGTAATTTTCCGACAAATTCACTTCAACTTTTGTCCAAACCACTATGTCCACAACGTTATTACATAGCAAAAACACCCAATCCCTGCCCATCAGACATTAACGTTAAAAAAATGTAAATCATTTCCATCAGGACTCATGGCAGTGACAAAGCCATTCATTTCCCTTATCTGAACAACACTTTCCCATGGTCGAGGGTCCTTTTTGTGTAACCCCATGCCATATAAACCATTTAAAGGTTGGTCGTTGGAAATTTCAATTAACATGAAATTGCGAATGAGTGAAAAGTTAAAGAAAACAGCAATGAAATAAAAATGGAAAAAGAGAATATACTGGAGAGTCAAGTGGATTCAGACATCGTAAAGTTAAAGGATATCTCCGTTGTTTGTATTTTTTTTTTTGCTAACAGGATTGGGGGACCAATGAAAAAGTTTTCGACAAGTTTAACTTTAAAAAATGACAAAAATTTGAGTTTGGCCTTAAACATTTTTTAAATGAAATATTTTTAGTTATAATTTAATTTATTGAAACTTGACAGCAATATATAACTGTACCTTGGTTCTAAAAGGGCCAAAGTCCACTTTTTACAATATTTACTTAAATGCACAATTTGACTCAATGGAAGATGTTCTACGACTGTAATAAGGGCCAATGTGCTCCAAGCTCCAACTGTTTCTTAAAAAAAAACGATGGGAAATTGAATGTTTAATCTTCAAATAAATTAATCATTTTTAGAAATTAAAAAGTAAACATTTTCAAGCTCCCAAAAATTAACAAACTGGACATTGGCCCTTTTAGAACCAAGGTACAGTTATTTAAATTATATTAACGATGATCAGTGATTCACTGACTGACTCTGTAACACTAGAAAATGATTTGAATACGAACAATAATTATAAAGGCTTCCAGATGTCAAAAGCGTGTTGGGAAAATAACGGTTGATATTTTAAATGATAATGTTGTGTAAACGCACCTTCGGGTTAAATTTCAGTGTTGCCACTTTTCGGGAAAGTACTTTTTATTTATTTCAAAGGGTGGGACCTTCATTTTGTTGGTAATTTTAAATATTTTGAACACTAAAAAGTTGCGGAAACGCCTCCAGATGCCAAACAAATATGAAAGAGTTACGGGAACGCTTCCAAATGCCAAACGCCTGTTTAAAAATAACAGTCAATGCTTTAAGAGATAGAAGTTGAGTAGACGGACCCTTAGTTAAAATCTCATACTCTTGCCACTTTTCGGGAAAATACTTTTTTTTGCATAAACGCCTCCAGATGCCACACGTGTTGGGAAAATAAGGTTGATATAGGTGTTGAGTTGATGCACCTTGGGGTAGAATGTCAGAGTTGCCACTTTTTGGAGACATACTTTTTCTTATGTCGAATGGTGGAACCTGCACTTTTTGGTAGTTTTTTTTTTAATATTTAGAACATGAAAAAATTTTAATAGAAAAAGTTGCGGAAACACACCTCCAGATGCCAACCAATAGATATTAAACGAAATTATTTTGTATTTAATATTTCGTGCATATTGAATTAAAGTGTTTGATATCGTTCTATTTATTAATTTTCAACGGGTGCCCTACCCGGGCTACAGCCAAATAGCTACGCAAGGTGTACTCCACAAAAATGTCTTCGACAATAATATACACAGATAGAGGTAATTTGTTAAATAAAAATAAATAAATTGGGTGGAGCAACAGCTTATGAAGAACCAGGGCCTAGTGACTTACAACTCTCAACCATTCCTGTGTGTGTCTAGCATGACATTTTCAATTCTAGACACTCCGGAAGCGTCCAATCGTGTTTTTATTAGAAACGTAGTGCCGAAAGTCAGAATGTGGACTTATATACATCTGCATACAAGCTCCTAGACATATGCGCTCGAAGCCTCAAAGCTTTTCCATATATGATTGGTTAATGTTCCACCATACTGGACTCGCATAAGTCAGAATTGGACGAACGACTGCTTGGTAACAAATAATCTTCACATCGGATCTCAGATACTTGGAAAAAAAATAGACTTTTGAGGGCCATAAATGCCTTTTCTAACTGGGTATTTATGTGCTCATTATAGTACAAGAATTTGTCCAGATGACTACCCAAATATCTCACAGTAGTCTTTGATTCGATGTGAACACTATAATAATTTGAAGCTTCCAATTTGACCATAAAGCTTGGAATTTATCAAACTTGCCTTGAAGATGAGTTTGGATGTCTTCAATTTTAGAGCCACTTGCATACTTAGGTGCATCGTCGGTGAACGCCAGTGAATCATTAAGCACCCTTAATATTTCAGAAATGTGGATATTGAAAAGAGATGGTGCAGTTACTGTGCCTTGCAGAAGACCATTTGTGACTCTAAAAACTTCAGTTTCTCTATCTGTTACGACAAATTTCTTCGCATATACCATCGAAATTAGCATCCTCGTGAGATGAGGAGGAAATTCATACCAAATAAGTTTATAAATCCACCCGTCGATTCAGACTAGGCAGGCAGCTGTACCTACATCTTTTGGCATTAAGATTTCAATTGATGTTTGAAACCAGTTTTGTACCTACGTGCACTGCCGAGTGATTTCTTTTAAACACAAATTGGTTCCGCTGTAAAATCTCTTTTTCATAACAGACGAACAAAATAGACTTGCTTATCACTACTTCAAAAACCTTCCCGATGTTAGGCAGAAGACTATTATAGGCCTATACCTAGTTGGAAGGATCAAAAGGATCCTTCTTCTTCTTTATTATTGGAAATACCTTTGATATTTTCCAGCAACGCGGGAAGAAGTAGTTATTAACTTAAATATAACGCAATATTGCCGTATGATATCGATCGGTATATGCTTTAGTACAATGTTTGGAATGTTGCCTAAGCCACTTGACCTTTTACTTGTACGTTTCTTAAATATTATTAACAATTCGTGAAGTGTCGTAAGGTAATTATTGTTTGTCTCTTAATATAGTAGTCTGTCAGCTCTTAATCCCTCAGAAAAACTCAGAAGAGTTACGTTTTCGTTGTCACGAAACATCAACAGTTTATAACTTACTTCTAAAGTCTTGCAGCTAGAGAGTTCTCTAGCGTGAACCACCTCAAAATGAGAGCCGATAAGGTCTAACATATTGGATTGGTAATCGATGATTGGGCAACCTTGGATATTGATCCCTGCCTGAGATAGTAAAGGCTCTGAGAAGACAGTGGTATTCTCAGTTTCAGAGTTTTGACAACGTATTTTGACAGTTTATTTATTTTTGGAAACATGTCTTGTCCGTCTGATTTTATTATGATTTCAGCACGTTGTTTCCATTAATCGTTGACACTATTCTGAAACTGCTGTTTTAACAGAGTTTTCACATTTCTCAGGAGAGATTTTAATATGTGTAGCTCCAAGTTCTGCGGAACGTTTTGAAACTGGCGTCGTACTCGATTTATCTTAGTGATTAGGAAGCTTTTATGCGTCTTAATGTCACGCTTTAAACAAAATTCCATGTTATTTCTTGGTTATACATTTTCGCAATTGAGGACTCCATAGCTTGTTACACCGCTGTGTTGAGATTCCCGATATAGGAATCGCACTCCTCGTTAGAGAGATTCCTTTTTCTAGGAAAACTCGAAGAGGAAGTGCAATTCCTTTATTTTCTTGTGGCACAATGATGAAATGGGCACCAATTAGCCTGTCTTAAATATAATTTAGGGACTTCGTGCCACGTCGCGAAGCTAAATGCTGAGTCGTCAACAAATGTTATCATTACAACTATTGCATGATGATTGCATTTTATTACTGTGGACCGTTTCTATTTGCAATCAAGCGTCCGCAATGCAAAGATCAAGGTATGAATTTTCACTGCGAAAACTTGGCGTAACTGGTATATTTGTATTCTGCAGCAACGGCTCTTTAAAAGCCAAGTGAGTCCAATAAGCTTAGCAAATAATGTCGTTTCTTTATCAGTTTCAGCATAGTTTAAAGTTAACATGCGAAATTTACAAAACTTTGTTCCTCCTATTCTTTGCACCATATTGAATAATATTCAAGAAGAAAAATCTTTACCTTGGCCTAAGCCACTCATTGAGTCATTTATTTTCCCTTTATTAACAACCTAATAGCCTAGAAATAAAAATAATAATTTTTGGAAGAAAAATCCATTTGCATTCAAATAATGCCTGGAGGTGAATATATATCTTTTTTTTTTTGCAGTGTTAACTGTCCAAAAATATTTTATTCACCACCCTTTTTTTGGCATGCAAAACAATTGCCAATCCATTGTTTTGCATGCCATTCCATTACAGGATTGGTTTTCTTTTGCATGAAACTGTAAATTAATCATGCAAACAAATAATTTTCTATTTCACCTCAGTAATTTTTGATATGCTAAAATATTTGTATATATTTTTGTTGCTGCACGGAAACTGTAAACTTGGTTTTATCCAAGCTTTGTTCCTATCTTTGTTAGATGCAAGATTATAATCACATTTAAGAAAAGACTTCTATCCTATACCTGTCAGAAATTCTCTCCTCTAACTTTAATTAAATATACAATATCTAACCGTTCTATAAACTACCTTGAGTCAAATTATTTTAATCGAGCTGCATCATAATGTTATACTACACACACTGCCCAATTTCATCTACCAAAACAATGCAAAAACCCCAACTTTTTGGAAATTGTTTCAAATTAATTCTCAAAAATAGTTTTGCCATGAGTTTGAAATGGTTGGTCTGGTCGGTTGGTATTGTGGTATACTCTATATAGGTACCTACTTTTATATTATGTTGGTACAGAAATATACTCAATTTAATTTACTCTCTAGACCAAAGATACACACATAGGTACCTACATAGCTTTTTATATCTAAATGCATTGTTGGCCAACATTATACACAACACAAATTTTAGTGCGAGCGTATAACTTTTTCGCTCCTACTTTCAAATGAAAAACAAAAATAAAATCTCACTGAACTTACATACCATCAACAAATAAGGTACATTATACCTTAAAAAAAGTAGCTAGGTATGTATACAATGTACATATCTGTACTGGCTAGCGTAGTAAATTAATTGTTGGTAGCTACCTACAGAACAAAATAATAATACAAAAAAGAAAAGCACCCAAATAGTAGGTACCTATAACAACAAGAATCCTTTTTCACAATGCGAAAAGGATTTATCTAAAACAGCCATTTCAATACAACATCAGCTTGTTCAGTGGCGTTACAATAATGTCATGTGACTTGGCGTGGGAAAGGAACCTTTCACTTCCTGTGGTCTCCTGGGCTTCTGATGTGAAAGTATCACCCTTTGACATCAAAAAATTATGTTCCCGGAAGGTGGCAACACTTACATTTTACCCGAAGGTGCGTCTACTCAACAACTTTCATCCTTATCATATCAAAAATAAATAACAAACATAAAAATATGGTCCCCTCATACAAAAAACCCATCGATTTCGGCTTCCTAACCGGACTACGGATTGGGCACCATTTTTCAAAATGGCGCCCAAGCGATAAGATTTCATCCTCAGAATGTAAGAAATCAACTAAAAAAGGTTTCCTCAAAAAGCGCATGGGATTCGGTTTCCTGACCGGACTAATACATAGGTTATAAAATCGTTTGCTAAATAAAATTTCATCTGACAATATAATATTTCATCACGTTTTATAACTTTTCATCTTTTCAAATAACCTCCCCTAATTGTTAAAGTTAAATACACTTTCTTTAATTTGTTCTTTAATTTAATTTCTCTAATGGATCAGCTGATCACTCCATATTCCTATGAGAACTACGTGTAGTTTCTCGGTCTTGGTCTTGGGCTTGGTCTCGGTCACAGTCTCGGTCTCGGTCTCAGTCTCGGTCTTGGTCTGAGTCTCGGTCTTGGTCTTGGTCTTGGTCACAGTCTCAGTCTCGGTCTTGGTCTCGGTCTCGGTCTCGATCTTGGTCTTGGTCTCGGTCTCAGTCTCGGTGTCGGTCTCGGTCTCGGTCTTGGTCTCGGTCTCGGTCTCGGTCTCGGTCTCGGTCTTGGTCTCGGTCTCGTTCTCGGTCTCGGTCTCGGTCTCGGTCTCGGTCTTGGTCTCGGTCTCGGTCTCGGTCTCGGTCTCGGTCTCGGTCTTGGTCTCGGTCTCAGTCTCGGTCTCGATCTCGGTCTCGATCTAGGTCTTGGTCCCGATCCTGGTCTCGATCTTGATCTCGGTCTTGGTCTTGGTCTTGGTCGCGGTATCGGTATCGTTCTCGTCTGATTTCGTTTGGTCTCAGTTACAAACAAAAATAAAATGCACGACATGTTTTAATGTTCTTTATCTTGTAGTTGAACTCATTTGTTATTTTAAATTTCAAACTTCTCTCTCTTCGGTTTCCGATACCGACACCAAAACATATCGAGACTTTTCTGGTATCGTGGCCAGCTCTAGCAAAAGGTATTGGTAACTATCACTCGGAGCCTCTGCCTCTGCCTTCGTAGTTCTGGTAAAGGTGAGGACCGATGATCACGCCATCTATCTCACAATCCACAGCAAACAGTTAATTTCTGGGAATTTATTACCACTTGGTGGACGAGGATCTCATGTTATATGATACCGTCCAAAATCCAGCAAATTTTTCTAGTCACTAAAGATGGTCTTTTGCTGAAACTCACGGCACTGTCTATAATTATTTTCTTTTTGTTTCCAAAGAAGTCAAGTTTTCTATGGGCTTAGGCCGTGATGTACAATTTGTCAAGTGATGTCTGCCAATGGCTTAGTTCTTGTGCATATGGTATGGAACTCGATGCTTCGGCTTCTACGTCACACTTTATCGAATTGTGGCAAGGTTTTCCGCAGATACTGGTGTTTTACTGAGGTACGGGTGTTGGCTTATTGTTCACTGAATCACTCAATTTGAATTTGCAAACCAAAATTTTGAAAAACCAACTGGGTTGGATGACCGATGTTAACTGATCAATGGGTGCAACGTGAGCATCGTTGCCATAAGAGCACATTCACTTTGATGTTTTGGTGAATTACATTTAGCGAAAATTAAAACAACATGGCCGCTATGAACTGCCAAAATCTACACGTCCTTATATGTAAGGCTCTTTTACTTTCTTGGTTAAAATAGGGTTTTAATGTCTTTCTGAAGAAATTGTCTGCTTTTATGGTTATTCCAAACTTTCTTTATATATTTTAATAACTTGACCAATGTTATTATTATATTGCAGAAGAATGATCTTGGGTGAATGAATGGCTATAGCTTTTTCGTTAAGGACCCCAACACATTTCCCTACGCTGTTACGCCACTGATCTTTCTTCTGCTGTATCCACCGCCAAACAAAAAGCGCAACACAACAACCGCGCTACATTTTGTTAAAGAAATTTCTGCCCAGAGCATAACTAACTGCGAGCAAATAAATTCAGCAACAAAAGTACACCGAATGCACCTGAAAAACCTCAGGCCTGATAGGGTGGTGGAAAAAAAGAACATCAGCTATAAAGAGCAGTAGCACCCACTCTGGGCTGCAGAAACAATAGAAGCAGCACCCACCCTTAACCCATATCCGCCTCCGTCACCGCCTCACAGATGTTAGTAGTTATATAGGGTGTGCTATATTGCTGATGGTTGCACCAGCCCAACTACCTACATATACCTATACCTATCAGAAACTTAACTTTTCACGCAATTAAAATTGTTTTGCCAGGCGAGTAGGGCATACTGCTGCCAATACCACTGCAACTTCCATTTGAAAGCTTTGCACACCGAAGAATGCAAAATTACTTTCCATCTTATCGGAGCTAAACTTTTTGAATCTCTGCATTCTTTAGCTCTTGCTGAATGCATCCATTCGGGACCAATTCTCGGCTAAGGTTCGCACTTAAAAAGGCGGTGAGATACTTGTCTTTGTTTTTTTCTCTTCTTCGTCCTTTCACAAAGTTTTTTTTTTTGCCTTTTGTTTTTTGTTGGATCCTTTTTCTTTGTGCTGTTTGTTTGGCTAGTTGCACTCTGCTGAAAAGTGTAACTTCTTCAATTAAAGTTTCACTATTGTTCGCATGAAGAATAGCAGTACCTACAACATATTATTATACACATAGTTGGGGTATAGATGAAGTTCTCAGGGGGCCCGCCTACGCCCGCCCGTTTCCTTACTTCAATTCAGAGAATACAAAAGGATGTTTTGGCAAAACACACTCATCAACTAGCTAGCTACTGGCAGCGGGAGCGCATTCAAACAATGCAAAATGTGTTATTTAGTCGTTTTTTTTTGTCTTCTTTTTTGCTTTAAGAGAAATGAGACTCATTTCCGACAAAAAGTGTCCCACAAGGACGGGATGACATTTTTAAGTACGCAAAACAAAAATATGTCTTGTGTGTCGTTGCTCTATTGTTTGAGGCTTCGGGAGATGATTAAGATGAAAGAAAAGCATTGCGACTATGGTTAGCATTAACACATTTCAAAAGTCTAGCATCAGTACCTATTTCAGTAGGTATATGGTTAAGGGATTTGTAAGCTTTGAAGAACAAAAAACGGTAATCAAATTTGCCTCTGAATTGCGAATATTTGTCAGAAGTTGAAAAGTAGGTTTTATGGTTGTATCGGTCTTAATGGTGCTATAGATAATTTTACTCATTTAAAGATGTACTGAGAAAGAATATGAAAAACCTAAGTCTGGTTGTGTGTGCTTCGAAATTGAACAGATAAACAATATGTACTTAGAAAAAAATCTTTAATCGATGATGACAGACTTTCAAAGTCTGTTGCGTAAATTATAATTCAATGGAACATGGCTTCAAGATTGGGGGGATGAAGCTGAGTAGGAGTATGTGTAGATTATATCATTAATCCAAATTCAATTACTGATATTGATCTTGAAAGGAAATTCCTTTTACACTCGTTATTCTTTGTTGAATTAAGAAGAGCATTGAATAGTGTGAGCCACGAAAAATTATGGATACATTTTTGAGAATAACAAATAGAAAAAAAAATCCTTCCTTTAAACAAAAAATATGTAGGTATTGGAATACCCGAATTTCGACCAAAATTGTAAATGATCTAATGACTTAACGGATCATAATGTGTATACTTTGCTCTTGCTGAAATTTCAAAAATCACAACTATAAATTTGATTGTCAGGCCTCAGGCCCTGGTTCTTTCATTTTAAATCGATTTTCTTCAAATTTGCAATTTTAGATTTGTTCATTGAGCTCTGGAATCTCACTGGTTTCACCCTAAAGCGTTTTTTGAAAAGCTGAGCTCACCCTCATGAACAAATTCTGTGTTTTTTGGTGGGTCACCTGAACTCGCCTCCATTCCTGCCAACAAACACGCACACAGGAATGGTTGTGAGTTGTAAGTCACTAGGCCCTGGTTCTCCATGAGCTGTTGCGCCACCCAATTTATTATTTATTTGAACTCGCCTTGAAGTAGAACTAAGTTTTTTGCTGAGGCAAGAAAGACCTATCATGACGTACGCCTGTTTGGTTTGGTGACCAGCTTTGGATAAGGCAGGCAATCTTAAGGTCATGACCAAAATTAAGAGACTGGCATGTATCGGCACGACTATAGTAAGAACCATACGCCAACCACAGCCCTAGAAACTTTTCTCTCACTTGCCCCACTCGATCCGTTCACGAAGGAGTTGGTGGCCAAAAGTGCCCTAAAGAGTGTAAAATTTTAAGAAGGGAACTGAGGTCACGGAACTATTAATGATCTTTGCAGACATTCAAAGGGACCAAACTTACTAACTAACTTACTGTACCGTAAGGACATTGATTTAAGCTTAGCCCAGTCGATCTAACAGATAGCCCAAAAAAGCAGTTATGGAAAAAATCGCGTCCTAAATGCAAATCATGTATCGGCATTTATAGACGGTTCCAAAACGGATGCGGGGGCTAGGTCAGGCATCTTCTCCGACACTCCACCCATAAATGGATCATTGAAACTCCCAAACATTTGCGGTGTTTTCCAAGCGGAAGTGCTTGCTGTTTGCGAAAAATACCTTTCAATATGGGAACTGACGAACAAAAATATTGATATCTTTATAGATAGCGAAGCGCCAATCAGAGCCATTTCGCCAATTGTCACGAAGTCAAAGCTGGTTGATCGCTGATAGTGAATTGAGGTTGCTTGTCGAAACAAATTGAATAACCCTTCGATGAGTCCCCGGTCACCGTGACATTTATGGCAATAAAATGGCAATAAAAGGTTCATTTTAAACTTGATGACATCCGGGAAATGTACCAAATATCCAAAGATGTTATTGGAAAAAAAGCAACCTGTATGGATGTGGATAGCACACTTTTGGTATCAATTGAGGATCAGCTAGGCAGATGAAAGTTTTATTTTTGTGACCTGCTAATGAGGACTCCCTTGAGAGGGCTGAAGTGCCCCAACTTAACGAGATGTGCAGATCCTATAGGGGTAGGGATAGCAAAGCCCCTTCAGGATCGGAAATCCAGAATTCAATAAATCTCCTCAAAAATCACAAAGCAGCTGGACTTAAGGACATACCAGCTGAATTTCTGAAAATTGATCCCATAAAAACGGCTAGTATTCTATACATCCGTTGATGCAAATTTTTTGAGAAAACGAAAGTTATCCTAAGGTCTGGAAGGATGGTGTGATTATTAAGCTTCCAAAGAAAGGTGACCTTAACAATTGCAACAATTGGCGTGGTATCACCGTTTTGTCCGTTATACCTACATATATTTCCTGGCAAATAGCATCAGTGGGCTGAACAGGATGTGCCAAGCACTGCAAATGAAGGGAGAGTTGAGTAGTCTAAGAATAAACAGCAAAAAGACAAAAATTATGCTCACAGGTCGCTCCACAGAGATTATTCCTAAGGAGACGCCCGCCAGTGGCCAGTGGAAGAAGTCGAACAGTTTACCTTCCTTGGCGTTTGAAGTAGAAATAATAAGGCAGCAGCCTTCGGTACTCTGTCCCCAATCTTTAAATGCAGTCAAATTTCCTTACGCACTAAGTTGAGATCCTTCGCATCCAATATCGATTGCGTGCTGTTATATCGTCGGTTCATAGGTAAAACTCACTAACTAACATTTTACACTTTTGAAGGAAATTAGACTAAAACATAGTTTTTGAAGCTGAAAATTCAATATCCGAAAATTTTTAAATAAAGTTCCAGGGTACCTATACCTTTCAATTTCCTTATTAAAAACGTGCAAAATGAGGCTTTTTGCATTCAAAAAATGCATTTCATTCTCATTTTCTTAATTTTTTTCTGTACTTAGTGAGTTTTACCTTTGAACCGACGATATGCTTGCGAAACCTGGAAAGTCATTCCTACCATTTCAAGGAAATTCCAGGTTTTTGTGAATCACTGTATACCCTTCATTAAAACGATTTTTTGGCCAAAAATGATATCAAACGAGGAATCGTGGCACAGGGCAAATCAAGAGCGGCTGGACGTCGACATGGATTGGTCAAGACAAAACGATGAAATTCCAAAGAAGTCTTATGAAAGGAATACTCAGGGTACTCAGCGGATTGGAAGACTAAAAACAACAAGGAAATCAACTGTCTTGGCAGAAGCAGAATCCCCGAGAAAGACGTGGCCACAGCTAAGATACCTTCCTGCAGACCATGAAGGATTGAGACGATTTGTTGACGCCTTATGCCACCAATCAGGATTACAGGACACGATGATGATACTTGAACTGAGCCAAACTGTACTCTGGGTTCTTTTGCCACTGGAGTAGGAAGAGAAAAGAATTCATCAAGCCCACTTTTGACAGATGGTCAACAATTATCACCTGTGGGGTTTCAAAAAATTTTTGGCCAGATATTTCAAATAATAATGCAGAATATTTTTCTAAGCTAAGCCGACCTCAATTGTCTTTCTTGGTTGGAATCCTCACGGTTGACAACTCAATAGAAACCCACATAAGCAGAATAGGCATCAGCACATCTGACTTATACAGAGGATGTCAGGACAAAGAGGTGGATTCTTCTGTGAACTCCCCAGCTTATCCAGAACCAAAAAAGTATATTTTTCCGACGAACTAGGTAACCGACGAGCCATCTCTCTTTTGCCACTTATAAACATCCTGAACTTCATTCAGAGCACAAGAGGTTCAGGAGGCACACCATGTCAAAAACCTCCACTGAAAATCCCTCCTCTTACCATCTGCCAGCATGATGGATCCATTGAGATCATAACCCCTTCTAACCCGACCTAAGTAAGCTGAGTATCGTTATGATCTGCCTCCTAATGATTTCGCCAAACACAAACCAATGATCTGCTTATACCAAAATCCTTACCTACATCTGTTGAATTTAATCCCAGGAATCCATTAGTGGATGGCTCTATATTATGTACTTCCATAAGTAAGGGCACCAACAACTCACATATTATACGAAAATATTTGAATTCACTCTTGTAAGCCTTTATTAATGCGCGCAAATATACAGCAAATAAATTATGTACATTTTAAGTGACATATAAAAAACCAACCATTCTTAAAAAATCCTAAAAAAAAATAAACATGTGCACCATATACCTAATAGACACAAGCTACATTCATTAACTTCAAAATTAAATATTAAACCTCACGTAATTCATTTTAAAATACATAATTCCTCAGAGTCAATCTCTAAATTTTTAACTTCTATGCATGAACCTACCACAAAAACTAAATCCATCAACATTTTTAGTCAGGGTATTTAGGATAATGGTAAGCATTTTAGTGGTACTTTATTAAACTTCTGACCCCAAAGAAAAAAAAAACTCACAAAATTACTTCCATATCCGCAATAACCTCAAGCGGGTATAACATTAAAAATAAACTTTTTTGTCCGCCTCCAGAGATTACCATTCAAAAATGTCCTAATTCAGATAAATTTCAGTCCTCAAGTCACATATATAGCAAAGTTTTTAGGATGACAGCTATAAATCCTCATAAGCATCCTAATATACAGAAGCTCAAGACACGTCGCGTCGTCATCGCTTGTTTTTTTTTTTTTTGTTATACATTTAAGCCAACCGCTGCGCTGCTGTATGCAACCTCTTTACGACAAAGCAAAAAAAAAAATATAAACTATATTATAACGTCATAGGAAACTAAAAATTTTCAACAACCCTTCTAAACCGCGGCCGTTTCACTCATAGGAATTAAGGTTCTAAAAGTGCCCATCAGCTCATTCCAAATGGACTTTTTCCTTCTTTTCACTATAAGCAACTTATATTAGGTTTGGTTAGGTTTATATAAGGAAAAAAAAAAGCAGAGCTGAACTACCCCCGTAATGACCTAAAGTTTAACAGCTGTCAGAAAACTTTACATTCACCGACATTATTACTATAAGCGCGAAGGACTACGTGATTCCATACACTCGTAAACCTCTTCAATGAAAAGCTTCAAGACCCTCCCCTCCCACCTCATACTATATGCTACACACCTTTTATAACTTAAAACCGGTGCTGGCTACGTGAAAGGACCTAAATAGAAGTAATATTATGAAAATTTCCTTCAAACAGACGAGCAGAAAGAAAAAAGCGAGCTTAAAAGAACGACAACGACGAGACGGCACAGAGGCGGAAACGACACAAATTCTTTAATAGATGTGCACTTTGGTGGTACATGATGATTTGGCTTTGGTTATGTCTGGAAAAGTATGAAGTCGAAGACGGAGGTCCCCGAGAGATGTGAGCTTCATTTTTTTTTTTGACGAAGATGTGCAGGATACACGTCCGTCGGGGCACTTAACCTAACTACCTGGATGTTTAATTTTCTTTGACTCTCTTGAAGGGTGCTGTGTAGTTTTATTTTATTTTATTATTATATCTTTTTTCCTTTATTAACTAGCACCTACCTGATGGTGTAGTTCGTGCGGTTAATAGAAGTTGCAAGGCAAGTCTTAAAACGGTTTATGGTAGGTCTTTATGTGGTGTAAACATACTGTTATATGGACTCATTATAGGCAAGAATGTCGTCTTGGAGTATTGTATAGAATGATATTTCATGTTTTTCTTTATGACAGAAAAAAATCAAATTTTGTCTATTTGATTTGGTATGAAAACCTAGGTTAACACATTTAAGTTTAACTATCGTTTCGTAAGTTATTATTAAAAATTACTTTGAAAGCCTTAAGATTAAGATTAATTTTTTTAAGAGTCTTGATTGCTTCTTTTACAAAAATCATGCTACATTTGGAATAATCTGTTTTGTATGATAGACATTAGAAATAACCTTCCTTCTTAAACGACCAAAGTTCAGTAACTTGTGAAAAACCATGATCCAATCACATTTATTTTTACAAATTTTATTTTTAAAGTGTTCCACTTTGTCAAAAAATATTCTTGTTAATTTCCAACTCTCGTTAGCAAATTAATTCAAGCTTTCAACTTAATTTCCATATATACTAAATGCATATGAGTATCCTGTGTGTAAACACGAAACAAACTTTTATTTCAAAACAAATTTAGTTAACCAAAAATCTAAACAAATGCACTCTCTCTGGGTGTTTTTTTATCTGTCAAGTCTTACATGTGGTTCCCTCTATCTACGTATCTATATATGTATAAGTACATAGAGGATGACCAATTGCAAATATATTTTTAATCAACTTCAAACACACACATAACATATAAGGGCTACCCCTGCGAAAATATCAGAGTTGCCAAATGCGAAATCCGCAGTAGAAGCTCGATATAGTGAAGTAATAAAAACCAGGCCTGTTCACTGTTTCGAGATTTTTCACTTTTTCGAGCGGGAGTTTTCTTAGGCTTTCTAAAGGTGAATTTGATCCAAAATGCACTTCTCGTTTGATGTGAATGTTTTTAATTTGAATTAAACATTAAACAAGGCTTTCACTTAGGCTTAAACAAAAAACAGAAACAATTCCTCAGAGCTCTCAAGCTATGTAAAATTCTTGCGCGACATTTTTATACCAAATACGTTTTTATATAAAATTTTGTGTGTTCACTATTGTGGATTGTTCAGTATTTCGAGATTCACTTAATCGAGCGTCTACTGTACTCGCTTTTAGTTAGTATTTATAAGAACTATCACAGAAATAATAACTATGCTGAAATTCAAAAAAACTTTCAAATAGAAACTAAAATCTCGTGCATAGTTATTATTTTATCCTGCATACACTTCTAATGTCCTCGCGCTTTATTGATTGTCCATGAAAATTACAGCTTAATCGGATTTTAAGTTTTTGAGTTGTAAATGATCTTGAGGTTTTAAAATTGTGGTATCGTTCATCTTTTCAAAAACTTTTTTGTTCATCCGATGGAAATCTTCAAAAGATACTTGGTAAGAATCGGTACCAAGTAGTGTTGGACTCTAACCGCACTAAAACCACCGGTGAATCCAGACCAATGTATGAAAGATCGACAATAATGATTTTTCTATAAATCTATTTGGGGAAGTTTAAAGTTATAACACTTTCCCATATAGTTTTTAGTCTCATGAGGCTTGGTTCTTCTTAATCTTCGAATATAGTATCGTACATTTAAGACGGTCTCCATTTTAGAGTTGGCATGACTTTGCAGTCGCTGATTGTGTGAGACACCTTCTTAGCAAGATATTCGATTCGTAACGTAGGATTTCAGTATTTCGTAGTGCTCCCTTAGCAGTTTGTTCTCAAGTCCTAATGGTAAAACCTTTTCAAAAGCTTGAGCAACATCTAAGAATATAGCCGAGCATTCTTGTTTTTCTTGTAATGAAAAACTTGAAAATCTTCTATTTACGTATGCATTTTGAATATCAAATATATACTGTAAGAAATTTTGCTGAATAAGATGGTTAGCTTTCAAGTTTTGAGGCGCCATCTATCGAAAAACTTATAATAAAGTTTTAATTAATATATACTCTGAACTTCTCAACAAATATACTATGTTAGTTTCAGCTTAATCAGGAAAATTGGTTATTGATTTAGCTAATTTTGAAATTTTGATATTCAGCGCCATCTATTAAAAAACTGGAAAAATGTTACCAATGTACACTTCTCACTTTATAAATACTTTTTTAATTTTTTTGTATTTTTGTGATCAATCAGATCGTTTGCTTCTGAGTTCTAAGCTATGCTTTTGGGATACCTATTGTTGCTGAGTGCAACAATAGGTATCCATGCACAATTAGGGTGGTCGTTAAAAAAAAGGTCATCCCGGATGGGCCCAAATCGTCTCTAAATGAAGAAATCAAAATTCCCAAATTTTTTTCAGATTTTTATTTTCATACCCTATAGTCGCTGTAGGGGTAAATTAAATTTCCCCTTTTTTTGCATACTAGAAAATTCGCGTAATATTTGCCAAAAAATTCAGAGCATGAAGGTGGGAACTAGACAAGAAAAAATTCTACGGGAGGGGGGTAATATCTCCCCCCGCTTTGACGGGCATAAAATAGAAAAACATTAATTAAAAAACAACGGCAATATTTACAGTAATGTTTTGTAGCTTTTTGGAAAGCCAGAAGTCCATTCTTACGGCTTGTTTTTTAACTAAGGTTTTTTGATGAACAGTTTTGAAAAAAAATTGTCTCAAACTCAATATTTTGAAAAAAAATTATTATTTTATTTTTTAATTAATTATAGGTTTGAAAAGAGATTTTGCTGAAATTGATTATTCAAAGAACTTTATTTAATAATCAACTATTAAAATGAACTTCTAGCTTTCCAAAAAGCTACAAAACATTACTGCAAGTGTTGCCGTTGTTTTTAATTAATTTTTTTCTATTTTATGTAATTATTTTATTAAATTGCCCCTCCCTTCCAAGTGGTGGGAGATATTACCCCCTCCAATAGAATTTTTTTCTTGCCTGTTCTCACCTACATGCCCTGAATATTTCGGCAGATTTTAAGTGAGTTTCCAAAAAAAAGGGAAATTTAATTTACCCCTACAGCGACTATAGGGGATGAAAATAAAAATCTGAAAAAATTAGGGAATTTTTTTTTTCTTCATTTAGAGCTGATTTTGGCCCATCCAAATAATAAAACTAAAAAAAAAAACATTATAACGACCACCCTATGCACATGCACTTCGCCCTTGACAACTTATCTACTGTCAAGTTTCAACTCAACGGTCTTATTGGCTTTAAATATTTAGCTAATTTTAAGATTTAAGATTAAGCCATCTGTGGTAAAACGTTCTATTCAACGTGCAGTTCTCATTTCACAATAAAGTTTAAGCTTAATAAGATGGCGGGGGGCTACTGTCAATGTTAATTTTAGACTGTATTCGTTCCAGATCCCCCGTCATAAATTCGGAAACACAAATTTTTGTTATTTCTTATTTCTATGCATGCTCTGGGCGAGTCATGTCTGGTATCCTTGGTGCTGATCCCACGTTCAGTAATTTGCTTCTTGAGAGGAGGAGAGGCAAATGGCCCTTCATCCTTGAGTAGAATATGTTCCTCCTCAATGGTAAGAAGCACTTCGTCTAGATCAGATCGGCTAGGAGAGAGGTCTATGCCCTCCATTTCTACGCTTTTCCAACTTCTTACGCCGGCCGATTGCCATTGGTATTACATGGCTCTGAATGATTGGTGTGGGATGGGTAGGAGTATGAGGTGAGATTTGGGTAGTTTGAGCGGGTTCGGTTGGTTGGGAAGTTTGGGTTTGCTGGGAGGGTTGGATGGTTATGGGTGTGCCAGAGGTTTGGGCTGTGTCAGGAATTTTTAGGTTGGGTATCTAGGGGCTTGGGAGGTTGGTGAGTTTGGTGGTTATGGCAGAGGTGGTGGTCGTGATTTTCTTCGATGCATCTTCTCGGTTTGGGGCTGCTGCCGTACGGATACCCATGACGGGAATCTTCCCGAACTTGTATTAAAGCTAGTGATCTGCCTTTGTTATTGCCTCCCCTGACTGAACGTCAATGTCGATTACAAGCAGCTGGCATTCACCCTCGATCTTGCTCTTGTGGATCTTTCACGCTTTCACCGTCATTCCATCACTTTGCATTTTTCGGATGTTGTCACTCATGCATGCCATCAATTCAGTGCCCTCCAGACTTTTTCTTTTAGCTAATCCGCTGTGTTCTAGCACAATCGACTAAAAGCAGCCCGGTTCTAAAATGCGAGCCATTGAATTTGAGCTTAAGCCTCCACCCAATAGAAACCTCCTCAATTATGGCTTCTTCCAGCGTGCCTCGTAGTTCATCAACACTGAGAGTTACCTGAGCGCTATCTCTAAGTAGAACCACAATTCACATACCCATTGCCCTTTTTGTCTATTGAAGAATCTGCTTTCCTTTCATTTACCTTCTTCCTTGCTTCGGACGGGACATCCCGTCAGAAAGATATCGAATTACCATCTAGAAGACGCGCCCTCTCCTTTTCTTAGTGAGTCATCCAGGCCACCTGGCTTTCCCAGTTCAGGAAGTGGAACATCATAGCGGTGTTGTCTTCTTACTGGCTTCTTAGACGTTTCGAAAGTCACCCCCAATGGTGTCTTCCCATTACTGGCGCCTGGCACCTTCTACGGTCTTCAATTCATCGTTCGCTGGCATTGGAGGTATTCTCCCCTTGCAAGCAATAGTTGAGCTAGGAGTTGCCTCCTCCATTTGCCTGTAAGGTGTTCTCCCCTAGCCAATGGTCAATGGTCCCTCTTGAGCTGCCCAGTGCTGTAAATTCCCTTGAGGTATTCTCTTCCAGAAATAACTGCTCCCGGTCTGAAATCCGCATATTCATTCGCGGTGACATCCAATAAATTCTTTGTGGTTTTTATTGTTTTTCTCTTTTTTTTTCGGAGATAGCCATGAGTACTCTTTGAAACGAAACCATCACAAAAAGGGAGACTAGGATGATCTCGCACTGAAAAACACATGATACTTTCGATGAATTCTTTGCAAAGATAAGGCTGCATCTCACCGATGACGCGTTGCATCTCGGCCTTCCCTTGAGCTCAGGAATATTGTTTCTGGTTTATGCCGAAAACCCGAGATTTCACAGAGCCCAAAATAAGGAAACCTCACGGCGTTAAATCGCATGATCTTGGTGGCCAGTTGACATCAAAATTGCGTTGTTGACTAAATCAAAGATGATTTAGTGTGGAAATTGTTGCTGCAAAAAATCCATTGCTTCATGCTTCGTAGGTTCAACCAAGATGAAAATTATAATAAATTATTTATTATTATGAAATTCACTCCCCTTTTTGTTTTCACAATGGTAACGCGTTCTTCCTTTGCTCCATTTTTAATACTCGGGCAAACATAGGTAGCAGCTGTCAAATTTCAGAGCTGCCACTCTCAACAAAAAATTGCACAATATTAAAATAGTGTAAATACCTATACCAGCTTTAGTGGCAACCATGCCACTTTGCGCCTCACTGTGATTTCTAAACAAAAAAAATCCTCTTTTAATTGCCCCCCAACTACCAATTTGCATTTAGCCATATACTCATTCCAAAAGTACGCTGGGGAAAAAGTCTCTGCTCTTTGCGTACCATTCAGAACGTATTAAAATGTTTTCTAAATCTCATCGCTTGTCGGTCTCTGGTTCCTGGAACTTTAGTGTTGTGGAACTGCTATGCTATTTCCGAAAAAGCATCTCCTGGGAAGGCCATGTATACCTATATACACCTTAAACCTCTGAATTACCACATTTCACTGGTGCAGAGGTCTATCTCGCATATAAACATATATCTATAGAAAAACAGAAGGACAAACTCATTTTGAGCTCATACATATCCCGAATGCAAATCCCTCTATACTCTACAGATAGACATCTGAGACATTTCTGGGAAAATGACCAAAATGGACCATTGGGGGCTATGCACATTCGCAACCGTATTATTATTATCGCCAGAGAAAGCTCTGAGAGACATTTGATCTCCTACATACATTTATACATATACTCGTAGAATACATTTATACAACATAGTTTCGCTATATAAAATTTTGTTCTAACTGAAAACTCTTGTGTCAATTGTGTTGTTCTTATCTCTATTGCAGCAACTACCAACAGATCCAGACCTTGGCCTATGAAGGACATGAAATCGCCACCGAAACCATTTCGCTACAGACCGGTCTGCAGGACAAAGGTTACGAGGAATGGGTGGGCGAGATGATTGGAATGCGAGAAATTTTGAGATTCTTCGCAAATGTATCTGTCAGTGAAGTTGTTGGCATGAGGGCACCATTTTTGAAGCCCGGCAGGAACACCCAGTATAAGGTGATTTTCGGAGCAAATCTTTGGATTCGGGTTATCATTTTTAATTGTCTTTTGCTTTTTCCTCTATTATAAAGGTTATCGAGGACTTTGGCTACATCTATGACAGTTCAGTGACAGTTCCGCCAGTAAATGTGCCTGTTTGGCCATACACCTTGGACTTTAAAATCTCACATGAATGCAAGAGTGGCACTTGCCCCACAAGGCAATTCCCCGGAGTCTGGGAGGTGCCATTAAATACCCATTTTGTGGAAGGCTACGAGGGCGGTCACTGTCCGTACTTGGATCAATGTGTTTTGCATAGTCTGGATGAGAATGAAGTTCTTGAATGGCTGCAGGAGGACTTCTCTCGTTATTACGACCAGAACAAAGCCCCTTACATGATGCCCTTCCACACCAACTGGTTCCAGACCAAACAGTTGGAACTTGGATTACATAAGTTCCTCGATTGGGCCCTAACACTGTGAGTATATTATATAATTTGGAATTTGCTTTATTTTACACCGTTAGTTGTAATGAGAAAAGTTGAAATGATTTTGGGAGCAGCTATACGAACCAAAGCTGAATGATGATGGACGGTGAAACCTTTTGGGGAATCCTATAATTCCGTCAACTAATTTCAAACTTGCTGACGAAATAATTACGTATTAAATTTTTAATTCCAATGAAAATAATCTATGACTTGAAGTTGTGTCTATCTCTATAAGCACACAAGTCAAAGCCCAACCCCTCCAACTGACAGGTGACATAAAATCAATGGCTAATGTTTGACACTTTTTGTGTCAGACGGGAATGGAAAAACTAAAATTGTGTTGACAAGGCTTGGCTACCTACACAAAATACCATTTAAACTTTTCGTCATTCCATTTCGTTGTTGGTTTTGGTCATTTTTAAAAGACCAAGGGACAGGGAGGTGATGTGTTGTTTTTTGGTTCTATTCTATTTTTGTTACAGGTATTCGAGAAGGGGATGAAATTTTCCCTGACATGGAAAAAGTTTTACGTGCCAAACAATGTATTGGTAAACATTTGCAGTTGACGAAGTTTGTTTTTCTTCTATTTTTTTTTTCTCGGGCAAGGTGACAAGAGTATTTAATTTGTTTACGATGGTTTTCTAGGCACAAAGATCCCTCTATAGGATATAGGGATGAGAATATAGGAATGACGATGATGATTATATGGGTAAGGGTAAGTTTTACTATGAAAAACTTTTTTTGTTTCTGTCTATTTTGCACCTTGGGTGTTGTGTGTAGTTGTAGAGTTTTGATGATGATGATGATGAGGATTTTTTAGTTGTTGGAGAGTTTAAGTGTTTGCTCAACATAGGTTTCCAATTAGAAAGTTAAGGTTTGAGTTTTTATTATTTTTTTTTTTTTTTTTTTTTTTTTTCATTTTAAGTACCTATGGTTTGTTATTTTCATTTTTGTAAAAGAGGGAAAGGAAAAGAGGGATGTAAAGTCAAATTAAACAAATTGTTTTATATTAATTGGAATGTGATACAATTAAGAAGGTATCTCCTGAAGTGAGTGAATTGAACGTAATTCGAGGAAATAAATAACTAGGTTCATAAGTGAATTTAATTTTTAAAAGTAGGAGGATGAATAATTATATAGAAGGAAAGAAAAGATGCAGTTAATAGTTTTCAAATTCGAAATATAAAATAACTTTTTGCCCACCTCACTACGTTGTCGAATTCGAGATATTGATGAACCTTGTTTTACGAGGATACGGAACACAAAAAAGTCTCACAATTCTATCTGTATGTCTGTCTAGATCGGTTTTCTGTAGACTTGGTGCAAAGTGGCTTCTTGTCACTCCACTGACATATTATTTTTGTATTTCTTTAAAGGCTCTCCCAAACCAACGCGAAATCATAGTGAATCATTCGCAGAGACTTACTTATCCGGTTCCATGGAGGGTATCTGCCTGAGAACAGCTCGCTTGGAGCGGCCGATGATGTCGATGTCGTCCGCATAGCCAAGCGGTTGAGAAAACCTGTTGAAGATAGTGCCATCCATGTTAACACCACTCTTGCGCACTATCTGCTTCAGGACTAGGTGAAGAAATCACATTGATAGCTCTTGGCGACTTATGCTATCATATGCGGCTTTGAAGTCGATGAATAGATTGTGGGTCTCGACTTGAAATTCTTTGGTCTTTTCCAGGATTTGCCTCAATGTGAAGATTTGGCCTATCGTTGATTTGCCTGGCCTGAAGCCACATTAGTATGTGCCAATCATCGTGTTAAGCGTGGTAGGTACACTGTACACATAATCAAACCTGAGTGTCACGCGTGTTGGATATCAAACCTGCGTGAAAAGTTTCGCGTACACACTTATCAGATCTGTTGGGCGTCAGGCAAAGAAACTCCACTATTCTCAGAAAATTGTTTCTTTTTATTTCGAGGCTATTTCCGCCACGAATCGTGTTCATTCTTTTTTTACATGAGACACACGAGGTTTTTCTTATTTTGTTTGCACTTTTTCCGCTAATTCGCTTTAAAAATTCGTGTTTTGTTCCGTGAATGACGGCTCATGAATGAAATTGTGTACACATCATCGAGCAACCACCCAACAAACCGAGGGTTGTCACGCAATATCAAATCATTTTGTGAGCTGGCAGTTCTGAGTGTCAAACCATCATTCAGCATGTACACATTGTCAGTTCTGTTTGATATCCAACATGAAGACACTCAGGTTTGATAATGTGTACCACAGAAAGGTTTAAGACGCTCACATAGTACGTTACATAGGATCTTGAGGTGACATTAAGCGTAGGGATATGCCTCTGTAGTTCTTACAGGACATATAATCGCCTTCTTTGTAGATTGGGCATATGGAGCTATTTGATCAGTCGTCGGGCATACTTTCCTACTCCTATCACACTTGGGTGATGAGCCAGCGGATTTGTTGTTATTAAGCTTGTGAATGGCTTTCTTAACCTCCTCATTATTGGGCGCTGGGACTGGATCTTCATTGACTGGTCTCATGCTCCTTTGTTCCCCTGTTGCTTTCTCTACATAATGCCCACAAAGCAGTTGCTGGAAATGCTGCTTAAGCACGTCTATAATTCCCTGGTGCTTTGATAACTAGGTTCCTTTCGCAGTTTCGAAGAGCTTGCGTGCCGGTAATATAACCAGATGACAGTTGCTTGGCTATTTTGTAGAACCGGAGGTGTTGGTGGCGGTGCTAAACTCATCAAGATACTTGAGCTGAGACTCTGCGGATGCCCTTTTCTTTCTGCGCAGGGTTTTTTCTCTTTCCTTGTCTTTTCACGGTAATGCTCTTGTTTTCCGTTGCAAATTCGTTCATTTTCCGTCTCCTGCTTCAATGCCGCGAATTCATCATCATATCATACCATGAGTTCTTTTTTCAGGGTGGTTGAAAGCTAATGGTGGCCTCGGCTAGCTCCTTAATGATGTTGCGATACTGGTTCCACTGGTTGTAGACGCTTGTGGCTGGGGGTACGGCAGAGAGTTTCCCGGTCAATTGCTCACTGTAGTCTCTGGCTTTCTCAGGTCGACTATGGCATGCAATGTTGGATTTCTTCCTTTGGGCGGTCATCGTTTTCTTTTCGTTAGACAGTCGGACTCTGAACTTTTTTACAACAAGAAAGTGATCAGAGTCCACGTTTGTACCTCGGAAAGTTCGCACGTTCAAGATGTTCGATGCGTACCTTGCTTCAATTAGCACGTGGACGATTTGGTTGTCGGTTCAACCATCTATAGAGATCGACAGGTTTCTGTGTGTATCCTTCGCCTGGGTAATCTAGTGCTACTTATCACCATTTAACGAGCTGCAGCAAAGTTGATTAGTTGGAAGCCATTATCTGTTGTCATTTCATGGAGGCTGTGCTTTCCAACTCCTCCTTGTTAGACTCCTCAGCTTCATCAGTAGAGGCGTGTGCACTAGGGTGGTCCTTAAATTGGACATTGTCTTGGATAGCCCTCATTCGATTCAAAACATTGAAAAACAATTTCCCTAATTTTTTCAAATTTTTATTTCACCCCCCTGGTCACCCTTTTTTCACTTCAAGGTGCAAACAATGGAGTTAGGGTTATTCTTATATCACGCGAAAAAAAATCAGGACTTATAGATTAGATTCAGACGAAAAAAAAAATCTTACTGGAGGGGGTCTATTTCCCCCCGTTGAGGCGGGAGGGGTAATTTTCTAAAAATTTGACCCAAAATAGAAAAAAAATTATTAAAAAACAACTGGACCACTTACAATGGCATGCTATAGCTTTTTTCAAAGCCATGAATCCAGTCTTTAATATGTTTTTAAAATCAAGTTTTTATTGTTAACAGTTTCTGAACAAAATAATTTTCAAACTCAAAAGTAAAAATAAAAATAATAATTTTTTTCATTTGAAAATTATTTTTTTCAGAAACTATTAACAATAAAAACTTGGTTTTAAAAACATATTAAAGACTGGATTCATGGCTTTAAAAAAAGCTATAGCATGCCATTGTAAGTGGTCCCGTTGTTTTTTAATAATTTTTTTTCTAGTTTGGGTCAAATTTTTAGAAAATTTCCCCTCCCGCCTGAACAGGGGGAAATAGGCCCCCCATCCAGTACGATTTTTTTTGTCTGAATCTAATCTATAAGTTATGATTTTTTTTTCGCGTGATATAAGAATAACCCTAACTCCATTGTTTGCACCTTGAAGTGAAAAAAGGGAGACCAGGGGGGTGAAATAAAAATCTGAAAAAATTATGATGTGTGCGTGCTAATCTGATCATTATTTAATCGTTTTGTTATCTAAGACCGCATTCAAGCTCTAACTAAGAAATTGTTTAAAGTTGAACACAAATATATGTCTTAAAAGAGGCTTTAAGTTTCCATAGCATCAAATAACTGTTAATTTCCTGTTATTAGCCATGAGTGCAAACAATTCGAGGAAAATGGTGTTATTTGCGTTATTTGTGCCTAAAAAGGACAAGTAGTGGTTCTTTAACCCCTCCCCCATATGGCACGGACAAATACCAAGTTACCAACATATTTTTAATTTTCAAACTAGAGACTTTTGACATGGACTTGCCTTTTTCTCCCAGTTGCGTCTATATCTGTTCCCACAGAATAATTGGTTTTCCGCTCCCCGAAAAATGTTTCAAACTTTTCTTGAGTAAAATACAAAAGAAACCCCAAAGCAACGCCATAATGATAATTAACCAATTTTCCTTTATAATTAATTAACTGAACTACAACTCCAAAAGTTCTCTTTAACCCGTCAAAGAGAGAAAGAAACAAAAAAAAACTTACGTAAAATCTCGAAACCTCCCTTCATGCTACTACGAGTATAATAGTCCCACTTAAATATTTCATTATTATAAAAACAAAGAAACAAGTAAATAGTTCAAGTGTACAATGTCCCACATTAAGATGCGGCCACTAATGTCCTGAGATCAAGGGTGTTTGCATTTGTGGCACCGCAATAAAAACAAAGAACAAAGGTCACAGTAAAAGTATGATAATGAAATTATAAGGATACTTAGTTTTTTTTTTGCACCCAAGAAAATAGAAAAGAAGACCCCAACCCCGAAGACAAACAATGGTTGGTAGTCGGGAGTAATAAGGAAAAGAAAAAGCAGAGAATGAACGAAAAAAAAATTAAGGGGTAGAAAAAGTAAGTTACCTACTTCAAGCCCATCATCAACCGTTTTAATAGGACACTTGACATTCTTTCGCGTTCTCTCTGATGATTATGTTCGTTGTTCGCAGAGAGAATTTAGAATGCGGGAGATGATGTGCTATGAAATTCAATTGACATTGGCCCCGGACATTTTTATGAATATATTTTCTCACCTTCTTTAATTTAATTTTTGCACTATTGCTTTTTACAGTAGATATTGCTTTAGTGTACATAGGTAGGTAGTAAAATTGACATTTTAATAAAATTGAACATTATGATTAAAGAAGATTGAAAAATTTTGTTAAAATGGTTTTACGAATTGTTAGGGTAGAATTTCATAAAAATCCAATGAACTCTTAATGATAGGTCCTTTAAATAAAAGGTCATCAAGTTAGAAGTAGACGTTTCAGAGAAAAATAAACTTCCTTAAATTTTTAAGCACTTCTAAATATAAAAAAAAAATAAAGTTATACTCCAAATGCAAATCTTGTTCCCAATGAAAAAATTAAAAATTAAATTAAATTTTGTTCTGTACATAGAAATCGTTTTGAAATTATTTAATACCAAGTTTGAAGAAAACTGCTTTAGATACTTTGATAGGTGGACAATTCTTAAATCAACGTTTTTGACTTTCCTTGAAATTGAAACTATTCGAATACATGTTTCATTCAGTTTTATTTTTGAAGTTGAAAAAAGGAGCATACAATAAATACTTATTTAATGTACGAGTATCCTTGATTCAAACAAAATAATAGATACAATGTTAAAAAGGGCACACATTTATAAAGAACACGATTCAATCGTGTTTTAGGTTGCAATTAATTACACATAAGTGTGACAATGATAAAAAATATTATATGGCCCGCAGGATTGTATATCACTTTGAGTGTCCCTATAATTAATGAGATTACATAGTTCACCATTAACTAGGTAATTAACCTGGCCATAAGGGCGGAGTATAATTTGTTTTTGTTTGACTGTGACAAATAATGTGTTTAGCACTTAATAAGAAAGATATTTATGGACATACATGCATATATATATATCATATGTATTTAGCTATATACAAGGGGCTTGCGAAAAAGTTTCAGTTGCAGAAGAAATTTATCTTGAGGTAATGTTGCAGTAAAAAAATTAAAGAGATAACATACATATATTAAGAATAGAAATTTAAAAAAATCTAGGTATGAGTTAAAAATGGAAATTTAATAATTAAGTCCTTAAAATAAATCTATAATATATGTTATGCCCTATTGGCAATTCTTTTTCTACAAACAAAAGTTGAGACATATTAAATAAACAATAAATGTATTCAAAGACAAAGTCAGTCTCCTTCTCATCTTTTTATCCTTCTATGAATAGGTATCTACTTAAGGCCACTTTACACGATTAAATCGTCTGATCTGAACGCACTCATAGATATGTATATAAAGTTAGCAGGACACTTTTGGAAATTCATGTTAAAAACTATCCTATCATTAGTTGCTACTTAATTGCGAATTAGTTACGCAAAAAAAAAATTAATTGCTTTTTTGGTTTGCGAGAAAATGGGTGTCCTGCCAACTTCATATGAACTTAGCAGGACAACTTTCTCAAAAATGTGTATAAACGATAAAAAAAAAATGTTTTTGAGAACTAATTAATTGCGAATTAGTTACGCAAAAAAAAAAATTATAGCATTTTTGGTTTGCGAAAAAATGGGTGTCCTGCTAACTTCATATGAACTTAGCAGGACAACTTTCTCAAAAATAAAGATAATTGAGCTGAGAAAATTTGATTATTGAGAGCTAATTAATTGCGAATTAGTTACGTAAAAAAAAATTAATTTTTTGTTCGTTTGTGAAAAATAGGCGTATTGCGAACTTCACGTGAACTTAGCAGGACAACTTACCCAAAAATGAAGATTAATGATTTGAAGAAAGTTGGTTTTTGAGAACTAATTAATTGCGAATTAGTTACGCAAAAAAAAATTTAATTGCATTTTTCCTTTGCGAAAAAATGGGTGTCCTGCTAACTTCATATGAACTTAGCAGGACAATTTTCTCAAAAATAAAGATAATCGAGCCAAAAAAAAGTTTTTCATTGAGAACTAATTAATTGCGAATTAGTTACGCAAAAAAAAATTTAATTGCATTTTTCGTTTGCGAAAAAATGGGTGTCCTGCTAACTTCATATGAACTTAGCAGGACAACTTTCTCAAAAATAAAGATAATCGAGCCAAAAAAAAGTTTTTCATTGAGAACTAATTAATTGCGAATTAGTTACGCAAAAAAAAATTTAATTGCATTTTTCCTTTGCGAAAAAATGGGTGTCCTGCTAACTTCATATGAACTTAGCAGGACAATTTTCTCAAAAATAAAGATAATCGAGCCAAAAAAAAGTTTTTCATTGAGAACTAATTAATTGCGAATTAGTTACGCAAAAAAAAATTTAATTGCATTTTTCGTTTGCGAAAAAATGGGTGTCCTGCTAACTTCATATGAACTTAGCAGGACAACTTTCTCAAAAATAAAGATAATCGAGCCAAAAAAAAGTTTTTCATTGAGAACTAATTAATTGCGAATTAGTTACGCAAAAAAAAATTTTATTGCATTTTTGGTTTGCGAAAAAATGGATGTCCTGCTAACTTCATATGAACTTAGCAGGACAACTTTCTCAAAAATAAAGATAATCGAGCTAAAAAAAATTAGATTATTGAGAGCTAATTAATTGCGAATTAGTTACGCAAAAAAAAAATTTATTGCATTTTTGGTTTGCGAAAAAATGGGTGTCCTGTTAACTTCATATGGACTTAGCAGGACACCCATTTTTTCGCAAACCAAAAATGCAAAAAAATTTTTGTTTGCGTAACTAATTCGCAATTAATAAGTTCTCAATAATTAACTTTTTTCAGCTCAATTATCTTTATTTTTGAGAAAGTTGTCCTGCTAAGTTCATATGAAGTTAGCAGGACACCCATTTTTTCGCAAACCAAAAATGCAATAAAATTTTTTTTTGCGTAACTAATTCGCAATTAATTAGTTCTCAATGATAAACTTTTTTTTGGCTCGATTATCTCTATTTTTGAGAAAGTTGTCCTGCTAAGTTCATATGAAGTTAGCAGGACACCCATTTTTTCGCAAACCAAAAATGCAATTAAATTTTTTTTTGCGTAACTAATTCGCAATTAATTAGTTCTCAATAATAAACTTTTTTTCAGCTCGATTATCTTTATTTTTGAGACAGTTGTCCTGCTAAGTTCATATGAAGTTAGCAGGACACCCATTTTTTCGCAAACCAAAAATGCAATAAAATTTTTTTTTGCGTAACTAATTCGCAATTAATTAGTCCTCAATAATAAACTTTTTTCACCTCGATTATCTCTATTTTTGAGAAAGTTGTCCTGCTAAGTTCATATGAAGTTAGCAGGACACCCATTTTTTCCTAAACCAAAAAAGCAATTAATTTTTTTTTTGCGTAACTAATTCGCAATTAATTAGCAACTAATGATAGGATAGTTTTTAACACGAATTTCCAAAAGTGTCCTGCTAACTTTATGTACATTAAAATTTCTCGCAAATACTGACAGAATTTTTATCCCCGATTTGTGGTCAATGGGCAAGAAATATTACCTATAAAACGTATTTCGTTATGATAAAAGAAAATATTTTTTTTTTTAAATTAAGACGGTAGTAAGAAAAAACTATAAGAAAGAAAAATGACAATGATTAGTACGAGCGAGAAGATTTCATTTTCATCATTATTTAATATTTAAAAATAGATTTTATTGCTGAATTTATATTTATATCGGTATTAGTACTTTTTGTACAGACTTATTAACATATTTTTACTAAAAAAAAAGAAAGATTGTTAATAGCAGTTTAACGATTGAAAATGGTGAAGAGGGTCAAAAGTAATGTAAAAAAAATCTATTTCCCAGCAGCGGAGTCGGAGGGGGGATTTGGGGGGTAAAAAAGGGGAGAAATTGTATTATTGCGTATTCCGACTAAAGTTGACCCCAAAATGAAAAGTGTTCAGAATAAATGTTGTATAGATCACGCAAAAATGTACAACTTTTATACAAATCATTTTTTAACAAAACGTTTACTTAATCCTAAAACAAAACTAATGATCCTTGAATGAACTCTGTACGATGATTTTCTGAAGTACATTTTTCATTTGAAAAAAGTATTTTCTTTTCCAAACAAAATTGAATATCTCAAAACACTGATCAATGGTTTTGCTTGAAAAAAAATTGTGGTTATTAAGGACAAAAAAAGATATATTTCAACAAAGTTTTATTTAAATTCATCTATTTTTGGAAAAATCAAAAATAAAAATAAAAACCAAAAAAAATACGGGTTTTCGCCAATTTCTCGGAAATTTTTAGGTTAGATTAAAAAATTATTTGAATAAAAGTTGTACATTTTTGTGTGATCTACCTACAACATTTATTTTGAACACTTTTCATTTTGGGGTTAACTTTAGTCGGGAAACGCAATGATACAATTTCTCCCCTCTTTTTCACAGACTTTTAAATGTTCAGATATGAACATTTAAAAGTCAAAAAACGGGAAAGTAGATGGCTAAGAAATTATTTGCAATAAATCAGAATTACATTTGTTTTTAGAAAATTTTACATTTTTGGTATGAAAAAATTATTTAACCCATGTTTGAGGATGTGTTAGTTTTTGGAGAAAATTCGCTTTTTCAAGTATACCTATTTGATTTTTATATTTTTTAACGGATGGGTTTAAAAATCGGAAATCATAAGAAATAATGTTGTTATCAATCTTTATTTTTGATCAATCGATTCATCGCATAATATAGAGCGCAGAGAAGTCACATAAAATCTTTTTTTTTAGATAGCAGCTTATAAGAGTAAAGTGCGAGCATGTATTTGAGTTTTCAAATATATGTATAAATGTTATTTTGCATGATTATACTTGTTCTGCAAGCTTTCACCATTTTGAGTGAAAGAGTAAATTCTGTTTTCGCAACTAAAAACAAGGCCTTCTATTGATTCAAAACAAGAAAATTAGGAAGGTACAATTTTGCCTGCAATATTTTAAGTGTGATGCTGCGTTTGGAAACCTTTCAAGTGATACAGTAAGTAAACAACTGTTTGGACTGACAAATATTAAGATAAAACTGTAAGTTAACGATTTTTAAAGAACTTTCAGGAGAAAATTTTAACATAACACTGAACAAAAATTGAATAAAAAATATGTGAGCTGCATTTTTTGCTTTTTACTGGGTACAGCTTTAAATACACAAAACATGAAAAAATACCACAAAACAAATTTGTAGAACTTATTCTTCTTGAAAGGAATACATATTGTATTTTTTCGATAAAATTAAAAATACGGATTTTATTTGTTAAAAAACGAGTTCATTCTTTAATTGAAGTGAAGATAGCATCAACCCTATTATGGATTGATGGTCGAAAATTTGAACCTAAGTTTACTTTATAGTAATCTCTTCCCCGTTTCCATATTGAGAAAAACCCACTTACACTTTTAAAACACTTAATTATGATGATGTGTGGATACCTTTCAGGCAATACAGTTGGTAAACAATTTCTTACGAACAGAAAATGGTATTATCAAAACTGTAAGATAAAGTAATTACTAGAACTTTTGAAATAAATTTTTACGTAATGCTGAAAACAAAAATATTTGACTAGAAAGTGTGAATTCCATTTTTTTGCTTATAAAGGGTCCGCCAAATAACTTTTTTTGTTTTTGAAAATGCTACTACTGCATGGAGTGTAGCTTCGGCTGTGTGGCACGTAGCGCCGTCTTGTTGAAACCAAATGTTGCCAATATCCTCCTCTTCAATTTTTTGAACAAAAATTCGTTCAACATGGCCCGATAACGATCGCCATTGACTGTAACGGCCACTCGAAGAAAAATGGCCCAATTATGCCTCTGGACCAAAATCCGCACCTAACAGTGACTCGTTTTGGGTGTATCGGCTTTTTAATGGCGTGCGGGTTTTCTGTGCCCCAAATGCGACAATTTTGCCTGTTTACATACCCGCCAAGATCAAAATGAGCTGAAAAGATGATTTTTTTTGGCAAAATCGGCATCTTCTCTAAGTCGATCGCAGGCCCACTTAGCGAAGCAGCCATTTGAATGAAATTATTTTCCATTATTAACCGGAAGGATTTTACTTTCAAATAAAAAAATAAATTTGAGAAAATATTCAGTAGTTTTTTTTATAGCATTTTCAAAAAAAAAGATATAAGTTATTTGGCGGACCCTTAATTTGGTTATAACATAAAACGTTATAATATTTTTAACTATTTGGAATAAATTCAAAGCTATAATCAATCACAATTAGGAAAACTACCTTTATAAGGACCATCTTTATGTTCATACATTAAATATTGATGTACATTTAAGCTCTTAACCTCAAACAAAAATTTCATCTCATTTAATTAACCATAATAGTAATAATTCATTTATTATTCATTTTCCAATTATTACTGAACATATTTTCCCAATAAATCAACACACAATATAAAATGAACAATATAGAAAATGCCTTACTTTTGTTATGCAATTAATTAAAATACAAAATCATCACTGATTAAAATTAATTTTGATTGCCAATTATTCTAATCACTATAAAATACACATAAGTTGTATTTTTGATGTTTTTTTTTGTTTTTGAATACAAAAACAAAAACATGATTTTAGGAAAGTTGAAAATAAATTATAAATTAAATATATCCCAACATATTTTAAGCAATTAAATTTTTGTTTAGAAATAAGGGATTTTCTACACCCACATAATTTATTTGCATTAATTTAAAACCGATATTTAGATGTACAAAGCTTTATGTTTTCTCACAACTGGATTAAAACAAAAACTTATTTTCATTTTAATTACTCTTTTGTAGGTAAAAAATTAAAATATTGGTATCACACGTGTTTCTATTGGGTTTATGTATTTATTGGAGCTAAATTAAACGATATATGGAATATTTTATCAGGAGTGGATTAAAGGCTTGTGAGAGCCTCAGGCAAGACTGCTCTTTAATCTTTGTTTATTGGTAATTTTTTTTTTTTTTTTTTTTTTTTTTTGTTGTCTTGGACTAGACTTAGAGAAGAAGACAAAAGAGAGAGAAGAGTTAAGTGAAAGGAAGAATCATGAAGCTTTGGCCACAATTCGCATCACCAGAACAAAATTTTAGAATATAAGGGTGATGTGTGCTCACACCCCCTAGAATGAGAAAAGCGATTCATCTCGTAAAAAAAGTTGCAAGAAAGTGTAACAACGTACCAAAATGACTGGACTTTTAGTTCCATATTTACTTACTTACTTAAGGTGGCGCTACAATCCGGGGTGGACCAGGGCCTCAACCAACAAGCTTCTTCCAGCCGGCTCGGTTTCTAGCTAGCTGTCTCTGGTTTCGCACGCCAAGTTGGTTGAGGTCCTCTTTCACCTTTTACGCTGTCCACCTCTACTGCACTGTCCCACGGGGTTGGATTAAAAGACTTTCTGGGCCGGAGCATTGGTGCCCATTCGCTCTAGGTGACACAGCCATCTCAGTCGTTGGCTTTTCACTTTTGTGGCTAGGTCGGTGTCGCTGTACAGCCCGTACAGTTCGTTGTTGTATCTTCTTCTCCATTCCCCATCTATGCAGACGGGACCAAAAATCACCCGGAGAATTTTCCTCTCAAAACAGCCTAAGAAGCTGTTTAGATTGGGAAGGCTGAGACCGGTCTCACGGCAGTTTCTGGACAAGAGAAGTGGGGGGTCAGGGATGTCGTGAGGCATGGAGAAAACATAAACATCCGACTCATGAGTCTCATTTGTTGTTGTTTCAATGCGCAAAACATTGTAGTTGTTGTTGTTTCTATGTGTTTTGAGGCGCCTCAATTTTTCTAATGTAGACACGATGAGACTCACGAGTCTGGACTCAATTTTCCCAATCTAAACAGGCTCTAACGCGTTCTCATCCACCGTTAACAGTGTCCATGCCTCTGCACCATACATCAGGGGGGCTATTCCGGTTCGATGATAAACGTGATGAAAAGTTTTTTCAGTGATAAATCTCAATTTCCGATTCTGGTTCTGTGTAAACGTGAAAACGTCTGTCAAACTTTTATCATATGAAAAGATATTTATCATCGAGAAATTTTGCCTGATAAAGCCTAATGATAAATTGAAAAGATGAAAAAACCAAAAACATGGACTTAATTTAAACAATGCACTCTTTATTGATTTTCTTTGTTGTAAATAATTTGGATTTAGATCACAACACGTAAGTATTTTTGAATTATTGTTGATGAACACACAATATAAAAGTTTTTATTGATTGACTCATTCACTGAAAGCGAGCAAATAAAAACCATGATCTTCTTGTCTTATTTGGCAGATGGATTGTTCATTGGGAGCACGAGTGTTAAAGCTGTCCCACATATTAATTTCTTCGCAATATTTCTATGTTGTCTTAAATAAGAAAAAAGAATTATTGCAAAAATATAGTGTTTCTTAATATACTTTCACCAACCAGTATCTGGCTCTTCTTTTTTTCAAAGTAGGTAGTAAGAATCGCCGACAAAACATAGATACGACATTTCAAAACTTCTTAAATGAACCGATTTCAAAATAATTATAAATAAATTGACTTAATTTATTCAATTTTAATGAAAATAATATTAACAAACCACCAAATCAATCGTAAATATCGAAAAAAACTTCTGTGAAATAATTTTAGTTTTCATTCAGCACATATTCAGCACAAAAACAGCTGATTTTTTCACTGGTATAACGAGAATCAACATTTTGGGAAAAATGATATGATAAAATGAAAAAGTGCTATGAAAACTCTCGTGATAAAAAACTTATCATTTCATTTTATCATAGAACCGGAATAGGGGCCCAGGCGCGGGAGGATAAGCGTCTTATACATACGGTGACCATCCGTCCTCTTCTTTAGAGGACAGTCCTCTTTTTCGGAGTCCTGTCCTCTATATTTTATTTTATTAAAGAGGACAGAAAATTGTCCTCCTTTTACTGAATTGTCCTCTAAATGTCCTCCTTTTATCTTTCAAACCATTTTTCTAAGATTGAAACCATATCATCTTCTTTTTTCATTACTTAACTAATTGAACACATTACTTTATGAAAGCACTAGTTTGTATCTAAACGCTTTTTCCATGTACTAGAATTTGTAAAACATCTAGAAATAAATAGTGACAAATTATTTGGCTAGGTTTGTTAAGTCAAACGATACGTCAATGAAGAACAAATTAAAAAATGGACAATTGGTTACCTGATAAGAACATTTTATAAAGAACATGTTAAAATCTATTCTATCCAGTAAAGTTGTCGCTATTATTTCTCACTTGAAATGCCCTGACCGAAAGAGTGTTTTCAAATTCAAAACATATTTAGACACCCGATAAATCGCAATTTAAAGTTGACAAACTAGAAGCAATTTCAATAGGAAAGTGCGACAAATTACAACTTTGGCTGTTCTGATTTTTAAATTTTCTTAAGAAAGAAAAATAGCAAGGAAAAGAATAAAACACTGTTTCAGCCCTATTTATAAAACGTGCTCGGATATCTTCTAATTCACAATTCAACTAAAATTCTGATCAAAAGTTAACTACCTAACTTTTGATCAGAATTTGAGAATTTTACTAATATAAATTTTGTAACAATAAAGATATAAACTGCTAATCTACGTTAAGTTCTATATCTTACCGAAAATCTAGAATTTAGTACAAACAACAAAAATCTGATGTTTCCAAAGAGTATTTATTAAAGTGCACATATTTGGGGTTGTAAATATAGTTTTTGTCACCACGGTCTGTTTCGTTTTATAATTATAATTCGTTCTTAAATTTTAGAACGTTTTTAAAAAGTTGTCCTCTTTTTTGCCCCTGAAAAAATGGTCACCGTACTTATACAGGGACAGTTTCATTTTTCGAGAGAGGGCTATGCTCTCAGTTGCCTTCTTAGCACAAAGAAACAGTGATTGGCAAGAGTAATTCTTCGTTTGATCTCAGCACTGGTATCGTTCGCTGAGTTTATAGCAGATCCTAGGTAGACAAAGTCTCTGACAACCTCAAAAGTATAGCTGTCTATAGTGACGTTCTGTCCTAGACGTCGGTGTTGGGTGTCCTTTCTTGTTGACAGCATATATTTCGTTTTGCTTTCATTCACCGTTAAACCCATCTTCTTGGCTTCCTTCTCAATACTAACAAAAGCACCACTGACATTGCCCTTTGTTCGTCCGATTGTGTCAATGTCGTCAGCGTAAGCGAGTAATTGGACTGACTTTTGAAAGATTGTGCCTCTACTGTTGACGTGAGAGTTTTGCACTATTCTTTCAAGAACGATGTTGAAGAAGTCGCATGACAGTGCGTCGCCTTGCCTAAAACCTTTTTTGACATCATAGGTGTCGGTGAGGTTTTTGCCGACCTTGATGGAGCAACGTGCATTCTCCATCGTCATCCTGCACATACGGACGAGTTTGGCAGGGATGCCAAAACTAGACATTGCTCTTTATAGCTCGTCTCTATAGATGCTGTCATACGCGGCTTTGAAATCGATGAAAAGGTGGTGGGTATCTTTTTAAAACTCCTGGGTTTTCTCCAAGATCTGCCGTAGTGCGAATATTTGGTCGATAGTGGACTTCCCTGGATTAAAGCCACACTGATATGGACCTATCAGGTTGTTGACGAATGGCTTCAGGCGTTCACAAAGTACGGCAGAGAAGATCTTGTAGGCAATATTAAGAAGACTGATGCATCTTTAGTTGGTGCAGTCCAGAAGATCGCCTTTCTTGAGGATCGGGCAGACAATGCTGGAGGTTCTATTCATCGGGCATGCTTTCCTGAGACCATATTTTACATACAGATGACCTGGTGCATACTCCTAGCCAATTCATCGCCAGCCGCTTTGAATAGCTCAGCCGCAAGGCCATCAGCTCCAGCAGCTTCATTGGACGGAAATTCTTTTTACCTTTTGGTAAAACCTCCGAACTTCATTCCTGCAATTTCATCCCTCCTATTCCTCGATCGCCCGCTTCTCATGCTCTTTCTTTTTCCTTATAAGAAGCTTGTGTTCCTCTCCCCTCTTCTGCTCGTAGAGCTCGCGAGCAGCTCTGGTCCTTCTATGCAGCGCCACTTTGTATGCCTGTTGTTTGGCTGCATTTACTTGCCAGCATTCTTAGTCGAACCAGGGGTTTCGCTGTGGTGGTCGTATGAGGCCCAGAACGTCAGAGGCGGCATCTCTGATGGCTTCTTGGCATTTCTTAAATTGGTTCTCGATACACAGAGAAAAAAGTACCACATAAAATAGAAGAAAAGTAATAAGATTTCTCTATGGTTTTCATCCAAGAAGAAAGTCTTATTAAAACCATAGAGATTATCTTATCAGAATGTTGATGACCATTTTATAGGGTATCCACATATTTTTAAGAAGATATCTTATTACCTTTCAATACGAATGCTTCTTAAAACAATAAGAAAACTTATTGAAAAGTATGAGGAAAACTCTTAGGAACAATAAGAAAATCTCATTGATAGTATGTGAAAATCTTTTAGAAACAATAAGAAGATCTTATTGAAAATATGTGACAATCTTTTAGAAACAATAAGATGGTCTTATTGAAAAGGGATGCAAATCTCTTGGAAAAACAATAAGGTGAGCTTATTGAAAGTTTGTAGGATTCTGTCTGCATTAATGTGAAATAGAAGAAATTAAAAATTAAAATTAATTTATAAATGAAATCTAAGATTGAAATTAAAATTTCTTTTATTTCACATTATTTCAAACAGAATCCTACAAACTTTCAATAAGCTCACCTTATTGTTTTTCCAAGAGATTTTCATCCCTTTTCAATAAGACCATCTTATTGTTTCTAAAAGATTGTCACATATTATCAATAAGATCTTCTTATTGTTTCTAAAAGATTGAGAGAGATTTACACCCAATAAGGTTTCCATAAGATAAGGTTATTTTTTAAATTCTTTTTCACATGACGAAAAGACGCAATAGTTATATTTTTTCAATTTTTTATTTTTTGTTGCTTACAAAAAGTGTTACATAAAAAATCAATTCTCAATAACAAAAAAAAGGAACACATTTAATAATTTAAAATAAACTTAAATAGCTAAAAACAGAAATAAATAAACTTTTAAAATAAAATGTTTTCATAAAGCATCACTCTTACTGCGCTAAAATTAGTGAGAAACTGAAGGAACAGTCATGTGCCCAGAGCCAAGTATAAGCAAATGCAAATGAGGAAATCGCTAACAGTTCCGTAAGTTTCCGTAAGTTTCTACCTGATTTAATAATGTGAACTAGCCTTTTTTCCAATATTTTTTCGGCTGAACGACCTTAAGACCATTGTTCAAGTCATACAAATGAATTGGAGGTCCATCTAGTGAAATAAAATAGATAATGGTATATGACATAGTACTTAAATAGGTAATACTAAAACAACTTACCCTTTCCTTCCTCCACTGCCTCAGTCCGGCTTGGAATTTTATGCGGTCTCCAAAGTACCCGCTACTATCGAAGTAGCTGAAAAACTTGTCGATATCTTCCATTTCCATTTTTTCTAAAATGTCGATGGATGTGACCCTATACACCTTCAGCAACGTCGACGCCGAACTACTCAGGCCCCAGGAGTCAAAAATTTGCCGTGTCTCCGCAATATCCTCATCTTTCCATACTACCGCTGGAATGCTCACTAATTCACCGGGTATAGTTCAATTTCATTTTCACTCGTGTTAAAATATGGAATATTGTCTATTTCAAGACTCTTTTTACTTAATTTATAATTTTTTTCCCAAATACGATAGGCCGATACGGAGCAAATCACGCGCACGCGCACAATGCAAATGCAAAGCACCGTTGCAGGTATCACACACAAACAAAATGTTTATGAGAAAACTCATGCTAATAAGAAGGAATGCTTTTTGTTTCAAGAAGGTCTCCTTAGACGAGTGAAAAGTAATAAGTTTACCTTTTTAAACCAGAACGCTAATAAGATTCTCTTATTGCTGCTCACATACATACATATATGTACATTGTACAAATTCCTATTTAAAAAGGAAATCTTTTTGTTTCAAGAAGATTTCCTTATTATCCTAAGTGGCCATACATTTTTATGCGGGATATACCTACACCAACCTACACTGTCCAAATGCATGTCACGCATGTTTGAGTGTATTACTCATGTAAACATTGTGTGTGCTTGAAGAAAAAAAAAAAAACGTTTTGATTTTTATTCAATCAACGAATACACATCTCACTTCAATGAAGGAGTGGGAGCGGGATATGAGTACTGAAAAGTCATTAAAAATTCACTTTTTCATACCCAATGCGGACACCGTCATATGCATGACATTCATTTGAACAGTGTATACATAACCTACCCCGCATTATAAGTTTATCTTTCTAAAATTGAAAAGTAATAAGGTTTTCTTATTGTTCATCAAACGCTTGATCTACTGCCTAAATTTTTAAAAGAAAAACTTTTCGATTTAAGAAGATGTCTTCTAAAAAATGATTAGTAATAAGGTTTTCACATTGTTTACATCATTTAATGTGACTTTCCATTTAGAAACTGTAGTACAAAATTTTTAAAACTTCAATAAGATTTTCTTTATAAAATCAATTAGATTTATCTATGAAAATATCATATTATTCAATACTTTCAATAAGATTTCTTAGCAAAGTAGCTCAATAAGGCAATCTTATTGATTTTATGTAGTACTTTTTCGCTCTGTGTACTTGCAGTTGGTGGCATAGGACTATTTAAGAGGGTGCGAGAGACTCGATCGGAAAAGGATCTGGCGATTTCTTGCGACTGTAGCCGTCTGATGTCAAACTTTCTTACAGTATTTCCCTAGCCGTAGCATTACCTTGGCTACAACGAGGTTGTGGTCCGATTTAACGTTGGCTCCTCGAAACGTTCGGATATCCTTGATATGGGAGAAGTGCCTTGCGTCGATCACAATGTAGTCAATCTGGTTGGCGGTTGATTGACCAGGATTTCGCCATGTCCCCTTTTGTATATCGAGATGCGGAAACAGCGTACTAGCAAAGACCGTATAATACCAAGATATTGCATCTAGTGTAAAAATTCGCAGTCAAAGCGCTAGTACTGTGACGACCCCAGTGGTGACCCCATAGATGTGTGAGTGAGAACCCCGTCTATGTATAAGTTTTACAATCGTCGGTGGCGCGGTCGCTGAGTCGTGGGTCTGCGGCGAATAAAGGCTTGCATATCTGTATGTGTTATGTGAGTTCGAATGTGAATGAGGATGTGATACAATACGTGGGAATGTTTCCCTTCCCCCGACCGACCGCATCTAGAGCTGATTTTTGGTGGTTGGTTGAGATGCGGTATCTTGGTATTATACGGTCTTTGGTACTAGCTACCACAACGTTTCGCCCCGCAGTAAAGTCGATTAGCCTCAGTCCGTTATCGGAGGTGGTGTCGTGCAGGCTGTATATTCCGATTGTGCCACCAACGACGTCTTCTCTTCCTAGTTTGGCATCAACATCACCCAAGACAATTTGAATGTCATAGCTAGGGCATTGCTCATATGTCTTGTCCAGGAGCTCGTAGAAGTCATCCTTGGTGTTGTCATGATTCTCCTCTGTGGGGGCATGCGCGCATATGAGGCTGATGTTGGCGAACTTAGCCTTTATGCGAATTGTCGTGAGGCGCTCGTTCACATAGTTGAAACTCAAGACATCTTGCCTAAGTCTGCCTCTAACAACAAATCCACATTCAAAAATACGCTGCCTTTGTGGTCGGTAACAGTCACCGTAGTAGATATCGCAGTCTTTCAGTTTTCCTTAGCCCGGCCCATCCTATCGCATTTCTTGGATGGCGGTGATGTCTGCTTTGTAGCAGTCTCCACTAAATGTTCGGCTGCACGTGGTCTATAGAGAGACAGAATATTCCACGTGCAGTTCCGAAGTTCGTTGTCCTTATTTCGTCAACAGTAAATCCATCCGTATCCGAGGCTTGTTGTTGCTTCGCAACTAAATAGCTTTACAGGGCCGGGAAGTCACCCCGACGGCACGACCCCCATCCTGGATGACCAGACCCCTACAGTATAACTCCAAGAGCGGGGAGTCGGATTAACCGCTCCTTATAGGCCTGAGCTCATAATATGTCGTAGTAGCCGGTATAAGGAGTTCACTAAGGAGTTCAGCCTAACTGGAACTGTAGACGCCACCATTGATTCATCTTGAGAATTCTTCCGCTGCCGCCTAGATAAAGGAGAAGTGCCTTAGTGGGTACACTCTTCCCCCCCTCTCTCGTTTGCTGCTGCCAAAAACCGTCCACAGGGATTTGAACTTCATCTTCAGTTAAAGGTACTAGGCACCTAATGCTCACCACTTGGAGGTGAGAGTAGGAGTTGATAGACAGAGGTTCGCTTTGAAAAAAAGTTTGTGGACGCTTGTGTATCTTGAATGCACCGTGTCTACCCTTTGAACATCACTTTAAGTTCCATGCTAATTAATCAATCATTGATATTTTCAAACTTTTTTAATATATTTTTTTTCATGCAAATTGTCTTGTTTAATAATTTAAGTATCATCCTTAAGCAATTGGCAAATTTTCTGAATATTTAAAACCTTACAAGGGCCATTCTCATTTTCTTAACAAAATAAAATTCTTTATGAATCTCTATGAACCCTTTTGAGAAATACAGTGCGTTCAATAGGCAACATCGCTATTTGTTTTATACATAATCCAGCCCTGTAGTTGATAATTTAAAATATCATCACTAAAAATATTTTCAAATACACAAAATTTAGTATTTAATTTAAGCTCATCACTAAGCCCTTTTGGCTTTTGGCAATTAAATTCCATTTGGTATTTTAAAATAAATTTTTTTTTGTTTGCTTCCATTAATTTGAATGCGTTTATTTATGTAATATAACAATTTATAATAAAAAAAATATATTATCTAATTACAAATATAATCCTCTTTAAGCATTTAAAACATCCCCATAATGATGAGAAAAACGAAAATCATATCCTATGCATTATAGAAAATAAGAATCCATTAAAGGTAGATATTTATTTAAAAAATGAAAACTTAACATTTTTGCTATTTTGGTGCTATCGACACATATCTACATAAATCTTTCCAGTAAAAAAGCAAAAATATATATTTACATATGTAGCTATTTGAAAATTTTTTCTAAAAAAAAAAAACAAAAAAGAGCTCTTATATTATTATGACAGAATGTGGTAAGCTCATTAAAATTATTTGGTTTCGTTGATGATGAGGAGTGCTAAATTATGGTTGTCGAATTTTCATTAAAAGGATATCACTTAAGTTCTAGAGTCGAGAATGTTATCTGCATGAGGGATTAAAATTATTTTATACATGTGAAACTATACAAATAAATTGCATTTCAAACATATTATGTAGAGCTGCTCTAAGGTATAATAAGGGTTTTTGTACATATTCGGGGAAAATTTAAATGTCATAGTTAGGAAAGGATATTAAAATATAATTATCCTATTCAAATAAAATATTTATGATGTCTCTATAAACTCACTGAACGGTGATGTCATTAAAATAACTATAAACATTTGTGATAGTGATTTTGGTAATATTTTGGTTTAATTTTTGTATTTATTTGTGTGGTTATACATAAGAACACCATATAACAACTCTCTAATATTTTTTTTGTTGGAAAATGCAGTGATGAAATAGTATGTTTTCCTTAAAATCAGAGACCGAAAACAAAACTCAACCTTTTGAAAAGTCTTTAAAATTTCGCTTGCCTGCCGAGATTTTTTTAAATGGTCACTTAATAGCCATTTAACTTAAAAAGAACTTTTTTCGGTTTCTATCAGTGAGAAACTTTTATTTTGATTTTTTTAGGTTTTGGTTAACCACTGACTTATAGCTGAGAGAAAAAAAAATCTCATTTGGAGATTTTTATTTTGTTTTGTTGATTAAAAAGCTCTGGCTTTTAAATTTTTAAAGAATTGTCCTTTATTTACTAGAAAAAAAAAGTTATTCTGGAAGTTAAATGATAAATCTCACCAAAAGACCTAAAAATTAATTTTTAAAAATAAATCTCAGACCGAGACCAAAATGAAATTTGGTGAACTAAATATCTCTCAGTGTGAAACCAATTGAAAATAATGGTCAACTGTTATTTTCGATATCTGCTTAAAACAAACTTGCAAGAAAAATTAAAGAAGAATAAAGAATTTTTCAAAGTCAAAGTCAGTCAAATCTGGATTTATAAATAACAGTTCTCAATAACATCGAACTAAGTATTAAGTTGTAAGGTATTGGAAATAAATTAATATGCTTAGCTCTTTTAATAAATGCTAACCAAGAAAAAGGTTTGTGATGAGTGTGATGCCAGTATCTATGGTCAGAATCTAAAATCTTTTATGAATGAACCTTTCAAATTGATATTGTTTGAAAAAGTCACAGTAGAGAAAAAGTCTTAATTCTTGTGTGAAAAAATTAAAATAAACTCAGAGATCTCAAAAAATTTTCAAAACACTCAGTTTTGATTCAAATCTCCAAAAAAGCCTAAAATTTTGCCATAAGCATATCAAATATAAACAAAAAACAAGCACCATATGGGATTTTCTGAAGAAAAACTTTAAATTTAAAACGAAAAATCACTTCACGGAATAGTTATCAATAGCATACTTAAGGCTTTTCTAATGAGGACGCGTCAATGTTCACCATTTGGAGCAGCCATGTTTTTTTGTTTGCCAAATAAAAATACAGTCACAGATTCACAATATTATGCCAAGTTACACGATTGAGCAAAATGTGCAAATGATAAAACATTGCTATAAAAATGGTTATTCTTTAGTGGCAATGATGAGCACCCATTTGATGGATTACATGTGATTACTCTTATGGTTCAGTCAACAATCAGCCAACACCCATACATCGTCAAAAAATAGCATGATCTGCTCAAAACATGAGGAGGTACAAGAACATCCATCAATTCGTTAAATGGAGACCACTACTGATTGATACTAAACAATTTCTTTCTTTGCCAACTGGATGGATATGGATGTGAATGACATATGGTTTTAATAGGATATAGCATGACACAGCTGATGATACAAAGGATATTCTCCATTAACAATAATTTCACTGCTCTTTACTCATGGAGGTGACGTGATTTGGCCAACAAGATCTGTCAATTTGACAACGTTACACTTTTTGAAGTGGTAGATCGTAGCAAATAAGTCCCAATCGACTGATGCTTTCATAGTCAACAAAAAAGTCAAAACCCACGCTTATTGGCAAACCCTTAGTTTTAAAATGAGGCTGCAGTTATTTGAGCCCGTATGACACAACATTTTTTATTCACTTTAATTCTCATTAAATCAATCAAATTGTCAGCATAGCAAAAAAGGTTAAGAAAGTGCTTTTAAGAAAGGGGCAGCATTTTTCTAAATTTGTTTGCACAATTACAATGTGTCCCAAAGGGGATAATACATCATAAACTAGTGTTCTGTACTTTGTACGATCCAGTGTAGGGAGACACTCGTTTTTCCCAAAAAAACAAAATCTCAATCGGACGAAATCTCCAAAAAAATGAAATCCAACTAGACAAAATCTCTATGGAAGGCCCCATTCACAAAATCCCGAATAAATATTTTTTTTTTCAAAATCTCCAAAAAGTTCTGCAAATAGCATAGATTATACACATTATGTCTTTGTTGAGTTTGGTGTAGATCTGTACGGCTTTAAGAATTTGTTTTTTTAAGAATAAGTAATTTTTATGTTTTGGATGAAATACCTACATTTTTGTTTTTTTGATGGTTTAAAATGTAAAGAGCCAATAACAACCTTAAACGGACCATTAAAGGTTCTATTTACCACTTAGGGTTGCAGTCATTTTCAGATAAGCCACAACCCAAATTTTAGGTTTTGGTACTTCCTGAAATGATAAATCATTTTTTTCAGTATGTGTTTCTGGGACTTGCTCCTTACACACTATCTTTTCAGTTTTTTGTTTTTATTAAACAATATAGGGCTAGAATCTCCAAGACATTTTTTATAAAGGACAACAAAATTTAACTTTACGAACCTTTATATTTATATTTATTATATTTATATTTATATTTATATTTATATTTATATTTATATTTATATTTATATTTATATTTATATTTATATTTATATTTATATTTATATTTATATTTATATTTATATTTATATTTATATTTATATTTATATTTATATTTATATTTATATTTATATTTATATTTATATTTATATTTATATTTATATTTATATTTATATTTATATTTATATTTATATTTATATTTATATTTATATTTATATTTATATTTATATTTATATTTATATTTATATTTATATTTATATTTATATTTATATTTATATTTATATTTATATTTATATTTATATTTATATTTATATTTATATTTATATTTATATTTATATTTATATTTATATTTATATTTATATTTATATTTATATTTATATTTATATTTATATTTATATTTATATTTATATTTATATTTATATTTATATTTATATTTATATTTATATTTATATTTATATTTATATTTATATTTATATTTATATTTATATTTATATTTATATTTATATTTATATTTATATTTATATTTATATTTATATTTATATTTATATTTATATTTATATTTATATTTATATTTATATTTATATTTATATTTATATTTATATTTATATTTATATTTATATTTATATTTATATTTATATTTATATTTATATTTATATTTATATTTATATTTATATTTATATTTATATTTATATTTATATTTATATTTATATTTATATTTATATTTATATTTATATTTATATTTATATTTATATTTATATTTATATTTATATTTATATTTATATTTATATTTATATTTATATTTATATTTATATTGGTGCGTGATCAGATGCAAATGAGTTGGAAACGAACTTCGAAAACGGTTATTCTTATGGAAAAAGTTATAAAACATTTATTTTGCATGAAATATGTTTCCGTTCGCGACATTTTTTTAAAAATCGTTTTGATATCGAGGGCATTTATTATATCAGTTTCTTAAAAACACCATGAGGTGAAGAGGCCAAATTAATTTCCAGCAGTTTTGTTTTGGAATCATGATTATTTTGTGTCTGGTGTGACTGGAGTTTATTTTTAATTTTTATTTTGTGTGATTCAGAGTTTTATGTGATATAAAATTCTTTAAGATCCTTAGTAATTTGATCTACAAAAGCATGTATAGCAGGTATATCTATGAAAGCTAATCGTTAACTTCATTTCTTTAGTGTTGTCGTCGTGGTTTAGTGTAGGTATATGAAAACATTGCTATTTTTATTATTTCTTTTTTAATTATTTGATGTTTTGTTTTGGGTTCTTCGAATATCCTTTCCCTCATTATCAAGCAAAAAAAAGAAAAACAAACGACAGATATTTTCAATTTAAAAGTTTGGTACTTCAAATATCCTGGTCCTTCTTCAATTTTCCACCTTTGTTTAAATTACTTTTTTTTTAGATTTTTCCTCAATTCTCAGAATGTTTCTACTTCAGCGAGAAGTGCTATTTTCCATTTTGTCAATCACCTTATCCCTAAAATAAAATACAAAACAACAACCAGCATATACAAAAAAAAAAAACATTCTCAAAGAAAACTGTTCTTTACACCTTTTAAGCCGTTGTTTTGGTTAGAACTTGATACAGGGTTACCACTGTGATTTTTTAAACTTTATTCCTTAAATTTTAAAGATTTTTTTCTTTTGGTTAGTTCAAACTTAATATATAGTAAGTGAAGGACTAAAAAGTTAACATGCAGATAAGTTCCAAAAAAAAAATGGTTCATGTATTGAGTTTTAACTATTATTTCAAACTGAAACAAAGGTGCTCTCCATATTTTTGTGCACAAACAATAGAAAGTTTAACCTATAAAATAATAAGTCTCGAATTCCAAGTATAATAACGGGTGATTTTTTAGCTGGTTTGGTTTTGGCAACACTGGTTTTGACAGCTGACGTGTGTTTAGTACCTTGTGTCACTGTCAAACAGCTTCAGTTTGGTTTGCAATTTAACCATGGATCGTCTTACAAATGAACAACGCTTGCAAATTATTGAATTTTACTATCAAAATTCGTGCTCGGTTCGAAATGTTCATCGCGCACTGCTTCCATTTTATGGTCGGCATTCTCGACCTTCTGAGCAGTCTATTCGGAAGATTGTGACCAAATTTCGCACCAAATTAACTTTGTTGGACATTAAACCACCAACACGTTTACGTACTGTGCGTAGTGAAGAAAATATTGCGGCCGTATCAGCTAGTGTGACAGAAGACCGCGAAATGTCGATTCGGCGCCGTTCCCAGCAGTTAGGCCTTTGTTACAGCACTACGTGGAAAATTTTGCGGAAGGATTTGGGCGTAAAGCCTTTTAAGATACAGCTGGTGCAAGAACTAAAGCCAGCCGACCTACCACAACGCCGAATTTTTGGTGAATGGGCTCTTGGAAAGCTGGCCGAGGATCCGCTTTTTTATCGAAAAATTGTGTTCAGCGATGAGGCTCATTTTTGGTTGAATGGGTACGTAAATAAGCATAATTGCCGCATTTGGAGTGAAGATCAGCCAGAAGCATTGCAACAGCTACCAATGCATCCCGAAAAAACCACTGTTTGGTGCGGTTTATGGGCCGGCGGCATTATTGGGCCATATTTCTTCAAAGATGATGCGAATCGCAGCGTTACTGTCAATGGTGAACGCTACCGAGCGATGATAACAAACTTTTTTTTGCCCGAAATGGAAGTTCTTGACTTGCATGATATGTGGTTTCAACAAGACGGTGCCACATGCCACACAGCACGCGAAACAATGGCGCAATTGCGAGGCGAGTTTGGTGAACAGTTAATTTCACGTTTCGGGCCGGTCAATTGGCCGCCTAGATCGTGCGATTTGACACCACTAGATTATTTTTTGTGGGGGTATGTCAGGGCTAAATGTCTATAGGGACAAGCCCGCTTCGATTGACGCACTGGAAGCCAACATCCATGCATTCATTCGTGAGATACCGGCCGATATGTGTGAAAGAGTATGCCAAAATTGGACTCAGCGGATGGGCTACTTGAGACGCAGCCGCGGTCAACATTTGCATGAAATTATCTTTAAACATTAAATTGCAAGGTTCAAACAATCGATTCAAATAAATATTTCATTCATTTTTTCGAATTTTTTGTGTTTTTTTTTTAAAGTTCTAAACCTCTTAAAAATCACCCGTTATTTTAGGCAAAAATACTTTCCTCAGCAACAAAATGGATTGAATTCAATTGGAATGGTTTTAAAAGGGAAGACTTTTAGCAACAACAAAAATGTAGGGTCTCAACCTGTTACAAATTTTGTTGATTTGCTTACTCCCAATTCCCTGTTTAGATTAGAAACTCCTGCAAACTTTGCATGTGAACGAAGAAATCGAATGGAATCTAGTTTGTATGGCAACACTGATTACAACTTACCAAATGAGAACCCAGTCCCAGTACCAAAAAAAAAGACAATATACAAAGAAATTGAGGAGCTGTTTCCTTTGCTTATTTTGTGTTTTATTTTAATTAATATTTTTTTTTCTACGTCGCTCGTCGTTCACACAAAAAAAGGGACGAAATTATGTAGAAAAGTAATCTTCCTTGGTGTCCCTGAAGTTCAGTGTTTTGTTGGGGACTTTACTCTTCTTCTTCCATTTTTTTTTTTTTGTTGATTTTCCTTCGGCCATTGTTTGTCCTGTCGATGATTATGGTGTAAATCTTTACCATCGGAACATGAAAGTAAATCCCTTAAAGGATTTTAATGAAATCTAGTTCTATTTTACTTTAGGTGCTTGGTTGTTTTTTTTTATTTTTTTGTTATCTTTTTGTCTCTGTATAGTTAGTTTGCGGTTCTAAAGAGTAGTTACTTTTCTTTTTGGCTTGTGTGCTGTGTACATACATAGGTAGGTATAATCATGAAAAAGTTTTAATTATCCTTCAACTGTCTTTTTTTGCATTCAACATTATTATGAATTAGTAGATTTGGTGGTCCAGCATATAAAAGTTTAGGATCAAGCTCAAATTGGAAAATAGATTCGAAGTAGAATTTATGTGAAAGCTATCATAGATATAACTATCAATGGCCTAGTTTTATGGGTTGTATTGTCAAGGACAGTAGTTCATATTCTTTGTTTTAAATAAACATAAAGGCGCATATTCATACACATTCCTTGAGCTTCTGCTTATGAGTAGTCCAATCAAAATAGACAATTGGCATAGCCAAAATTAGGATAAAACTAAAATTGGTATAAACCTTCCTTTTGGCATAACAAATCAATTGCAAAAAGTCCACGTCAATAAAGGTTTAATACAGCTGGCACTTCGTCTAACATGTGAGTTATTTTTAACCCATCTGTTTCGCCAAATCAAAGTAGCACCGGTTTGATAGAGAAATTCTTCATCGGATCTGCACTAATATGTCGTTCGTGAGATTAATATTTACTCTGAGGTAAATGAACTCCTTAACTTCTTCGAAGCTGTTGCTTCAACCAGTGACACGTTTTTTTTAGCTGGTTGACAGATCTGTCTTTTTTTGTTGATACAATGTATTTTGATCTTGCCCTCCGTAACTTGAAGACCAAAAAGTTTTGCCTGTTCTTCAATTGCTGTGAAAGATTGTTGGGAGCGGCTAATAGTGTTGATATCATCGGCATACCCTACATTAGATCTGTTTGAAATAGTGGTTTCCGCGTTAACGCTTAATACCCTGAACACAATTTTCTCAAGAACGAAATTGAAGAAATCACAATGATAGTGCAACTCCTTGCTGAAACCATGTTAATGTTTGGAATAGTCAATACATCCCATCCGAGCTTAGAGCCCCGCTGGTAAACCATCAGATCCAGCGGCCTTGTTGTTCTTAAGCTTCTTTTTAGCTATGTCTGCCTCTTCTATAGTGGTGTGTGCAGGGTCTTCATTGACTGGAGGTGGGCTCTCTTCTTGTCCTATTCCTCGCTCTAACTGATGCCCATTTTGCAGCTGCTGGAAATGCTGCTTCCATACATCAATTATTCTCTGTGTTTCGGTGACTAGATTCCCTGCGCTGTTTCAAAGAGCCTGCGTTCCAGTTTGGAAACCAGCAGCCAGTAGCTTGGCTATCTTATATACCTTTTCCAGGTGTTGTTTTGATCGTGAGACTTGTCGTTCTCCTTGAGCTGGGAGGCGGTGCACAGTGGGGCCAAACCTACGATTTAGAGAGAAAACGTCTCAGCGGTATCATCTCATATGTATTTGCACCAGCTAAATTGAATAGTATCATCCGTTTTATGATCAGAGTTAAGGGGAAATTTTTAACTTTTCATAATAGTGGGATATTTTGTATCAAGTATAGTCAGGTGGAAACTAAAAAGTAAATCACGATTTCTCAGAGAAGAAAAAGCTGATTGAAGAAGAATAAAAGAGTTTTCAAATTCCATTTCAAATTCTGTGAAAAAAAACAATCACGTCCTTATTGAACTAAATTGAGTTTTTATTCACTGATCCCAAAACTGGTAAAATCTGGTGATGAAATTTTAATGGGATCTTCATTACCACTAAACCTACCAGAAAGGAGCTGAAACATAACCCAGAAAGGTGGAGCTTTTTTGTATGGCTTCTCAAGTCCGGAAGTACACCCGATGTCCAAATTTTGTCTAGATTTTTCGGTGTAGTCGAAAAAATGGGGTAAATAATTTTCTCATCAGAAACCTTAAGGTATATATATTAACACAGTACATTCAAGGAAAAATTTTAAATAATTATCCGTAAGATAGAGGAATCATGGAAAACATCAGTTTTAAAGGCTCAAAATTTCAATGGTCCGTTTTAAACCCTTATTTCAGTCGAAAGCAATTTTTTTTACTATAAAATCATTATAACAGCTGGATTCCCCATGAAAAATACTGAAAAAAAACGTGTATCACAATGTCATATTAAACATTTTAAAATATGAGGTTTTTTTCCACCTCGGCCCCACTGTGCGGCGTACGCCCTCTTTTTTTTTTTGACTTCTCTTCTCTTCTCCTTGCTCGATACTCCTCTCTCGCAGCTCTTGTTTCTCGGTGATGGCCAGTATACGTTCGTGGTGGATTAGTATTGTCTCGAATCCGACAATATTGCTTGCTTAGGCAAATTTTTAAAAACAGATTTTGATATGGATATGTATACCAAAAGTGAATTTCAAACAAAAACGGTATTTTCATAAAATTAATATATTTTTTTTTATAGTTCATCATTCAAAAGTATATTTTTTATTTTAAGAAATGTATGTATGTTTGTGTCTTTTTTGAAAATTTTGTTTAAAAAAAATAATTTATTGCTGTTTATAACAAATTAAAAAAATAAGTTAAAAATAAAAAAGTAAATTTTAGGAACAATTTTTGATTCATGAAGTAAAATTATTTGTTTAATATTCTAAAAATTGTTTAAAAAACTTTTTAAACATTAAAAAAATCTTCGTTTTCAAAGTATTGAGTTTATAAAAAAAAAATGTAAGCTGTTTTTCTTATACATATATTTGTTGGAAAGTATTATTTAAGCTTTTGCTTAAATAAAGGCATGCAAATCCGTCTAATTCAGGTTGCATTTAAAAGACCAAAGGTCTTACAGGCATATAGTTAAAATTATTATAAAAAAAATCAATTATAACGTTTTCACGGAAATTGAAAATCAATTATGTTTCTATTGGAGATCGCGAACAAAAAATTTACCAGAAAGTAACTTTTACTTAAAGTTTATAAAATTTTGTTAAGAAAAATCTGTGGAGCAGATTTGTGTGTCAGCTAACGATATTTATTTAAAAAAATAAAAAAAAATTAAAGGTAACCACAACAAAAGTCAGGATAAAGTCAGAAACTTCAAATTCGCAGTATTTGCTGAGCTGATCAAACACAGGTGGCTCACCAAATTTCAACTTTTTAGCATTAGTAGTTCCCGAGATATAGGACTTCAAAAATCGCAAAAACCATAACTGACTGACTGACTCACTGACAGATCATCAAAATTATGGACCACTTCCCGAAATCGTAGAACCTTGAAATTTTGCACAATGGTTGTCCTTGTGGTCAAAATTATGGACCACTTCCCGAAATCGTAGAACCTTGAAATTTTGCACAATGGTAGTCCTTGTGGTGCAAAGGAAAAAATCGAAAATCTGCAATTTTATATTCAGGGGGCGTGGCATCCACCCACTTTCTTAAAATTTTTATTAATTATATGGAGCATTTCCGATTGTTGTAGAACGATGAAAATTCGTAGGTCGATAGGGCTTGAAGTTCTTGGAAAGAAAAAAATTGAAAAATTGGAATTTTCCATTCAGGGGGCGTGGCATCCACCCTTATTCTCAAAAATTCCTATAAATTATATGCTTTGAAAGAAAAAAATCGAAAAATTGGAAGTTTGTGATCAGGGGGCGTGGCATCCACCCACTTTCCCATAAATTCTTATAAACTATATGAAGCACTTCTGATTGTTGTAGAATGATGAAAATTGGTAGATCAGTAGGGCTTGAAGTACTTTGAAAGTTAAATATTGAAAATTTGGAATTTTTTATTCAGGCGGCATGCCATCCACCCACTTTATAAGAATTGCTTTTATTTATATGGAGCACTTTCGGTTGTCGTAGAATTATGAAACTTTGTAGAGCGGATGGACTTGATTTTCACCTAGCAAAATAAATCTTTGCAAATAGGAGTGAAATCACAACAAAAACATAGATGTTAAAAAAAGAGCCAAGTTCTTATATGTATAAGAAATCTATGCGTAAAACGTCAGCCAAAAAAAGTAATAAGATCCAAAATATATGCCAAGTTTTAAGTTCATGAAGTTTAATATCAAATATCTTAAGTAGAGTAATATCGAAACAATTCCAAATTATGACAGAAATTTGGTATTTAATGGTTACTGATTAAAATTTGGTGGTTTTCTCTTAAATACTTACTTAATCACATATTTAGAATGTATGAAAACTTGACCAGTTAACCCACCAAATTTTAATCAGTAATCATTAATTACCAAATTTCTGTCATGATTTGGAATTGTTTCGATATTACTCTACTTAAGATATTTGATATTAAACTTCATGAACTTAAAACTTGGCATATATTTTAGATCTTATTACTTTTTTTAGCTGACTTTTTACGCACAGATTTCTTGTACATATAAGAACTTGGCTTTTTTTCAACATTTATGTTTTTGTTGTGATTTCGTCTTCTTAAGAAGAAAAAAAAAACAACTTAAAAGTTCTTTTGGATGTTGTACTTTTAAAACAATTTCAAGTTGTAATATTCTTGGAATTCAACACAAAATTTTTTTAAATCGAATTAACCAGTAAATTAAAATGTCAAACATAAGAAAGTTCTATTGAAGCAACATTGAATTATTTTGTATTTTTTGTGTCAAATCGTATAGATTAAAGCCTATACCTACAGTTGTAATAGTAATAGCACATTATGCACGTATTTATAGACATTTTAGACTATTAAAATGTTGATGGCTTTTCGAATTTACATCTAAGACATATGAGAACACAAAAAGAAGAATAAAGTCCCATTCTTCAAGAAGTTTGTCAAAGCCCAGAGTAACGGGATTGTAATCAATTCTTTATTATTTTTTTTTTTTAATTTTAATGCTCAAAAAATCATTTTCCATTTCAAATTTAAATTAATCTTATCACAAAAAGCTTTCGCCAGTTTACCTCAGGAATAATGTAGGGTATTCAAACTTCATCATCATTAAATAATTGTATAAATATACAACTTCCAATTCCAATTCACTTCCGCAAACAAAAGAGAAAACCTTTAAAAATTACTTTAGATATTTATCTAAAATGAGGTTGAACTTAGTTTTGAACTCAGTTTATAACCATGACTCAGAAACAAAAATTTAAAAAAAAAACGCATAAAAAGCTACTCCTATAATAGCTGAACGAGGAAATTTATAGCACTCCCCAATACCAAATGAAACTTTATTTTTGAACACTTGGTGCCATTGTGTTTGCCACCTGTTTTTGTAAACATTTTGAATAAATTAATGTATTTCCCCCCAACACCCATCATCATCATCAGTCCAGCCACTATATACCTTAAACCAAAAAAGCAGACTTTATGACCAAGCAAAGCTTAACGACAGCCATAAACATTTCGACGATGACATTTTTATCAAATAAAAAATAAATAATAGAAATCGAATATCCAAACTCTAGCCAGGCCAGTGAGCCCTACTATTGGTTTGTGCCAGGGGAAGAAGGGCAAAGGATTCTCAGAATATTCCTGCAAAATAAATCTCCTGATGTTCGTTGGATGGTGGTTCTACATCCAACTCACCCACTCAAAAGGAGATTCAGGATAGTGGCTTGGTCCTGGAGGAAATCGATTACAAGTTGGGAAAAAAAAGATTGTTTCGTTTCTTTTGTGACAAGGAAACTTTATTTATTAGGAGATTGGAAGTTCCAAGAGGAAACTTTTTTGACGTCCCGGTACCATTGAGATGGTTCTGGCTTAGTTCATTACATTCGAGGGAAATAGGAATTGGGGGGAATTGAAGTCGATGAATTTGTTATATTTAACACATTTCCTATAATATGTTCTCTGTCTCTTTTCAGACCCGATGTGTACATTGTTACCGTCACTCAAGCACTCACCTGGATCACTGACCCCAAGGAAATAAACCGACTGAGCACTATCGACTCGTGGGACTGCCAAAAACGTGTACCAAATGCACCAAAGCCATGCTTAACCTCAAACTACTGCGGGCTCAGTTTTAAAAATCCCGAGAAAAATATCTCAGATACTCGCTACATGGAAACGTGCCGGGAGTGTCCAAATACCTATCCATGGCTGGGTGATGCCGAAGGTACTGGTATTGTCGGTCGGGATAACTACGTTTATACGGGAACTAGTCAAGGAGATGCCCAACCCGAGAGTACAGACTAGAGGAGTACTTTATTTTTAACACCTATAACCATCGATGAACGGTGCACGGTGGTGGTGGAGTCAGAAAATATTCTGTAGTTCATTTTTATAAAATTGTTTTCGAGACTATCTCTGTTTAATGATTCTAAATTTTTATTTTTAAATCCTTATCCACTCCTCTGAAACTCCTTTCCTCTGCTTTTGTTTTCTCTTCTTTTTTTTTTTTGTTCGTTATAATTTTGTTTGTCCAAATGTTTAGTTGTTAAGAGGAAAAATAATTTGTCATTAGATTTGTAATGTTTTGTGTAGTCTTATTTGTTTGTTTCTTTATACTTTTTACAATAAATAAATGAGATTATAGTTTTCAGGACTTGATTATTTATTTTTGCTTGTTTTCAGGGAAAAGACAAAGGAAAATTGGTGTTTCGTCCCGTATATTGTAACATATTCTGACCTACAAATCAAGGGAAAGGTCTCAATAAGAGTTATTTATATAAGTCTGTATCTCAAGCAGGGATTTTTTTATAGCTCAGTAACTGTAGCACTGCAATAACGGCTTATAACAGTTATTGGGCTACAACACCTTCCCGCATGAGATATTTCACTCACCATAAGAGATTTAGACATTTCCAATTATATAGGCCAGAAGGTGTTACAACACTTGGGATGCAACTTGGAGTTATAGTGCAGTACAACAATGGACTATTACACCTTCCCTGCACGGCATACAGACTAATGTTTATACAACAAACAAAAAGCACTCATTAAAGTCTTTCTAATGATAAATGTGTTACAACACTTCTCGGGATGTAACTTGTGCAGGGAAAGAGTTGCTGTACTGTACAACAGTTATTATGGGTATAACACTCTCCCTGCACGAGATACATAGATACTTATTCTAATGCAACAAAAAATAGCACTCATTCAGACTTTTTCAATAATAGGTAAAGGTCAGAAGGTGTTACAACACTGGGGACGTAACCTGTGCAGGAAAAGAGCTATACTGGGCAATAGCACTTTCTCTGTCCGAGATACAGACTTATGCCCTTGCAACAAAAACTAGCAATCATTGAGACCTTGCAATGATTAAGGTCAGAAAGTGTTACAATACTTTAGGTGCAATTTGCGCTAGAAAAGATTTGTGGCACAGTGCGACAGTTATTGGGCTACAACACTTTTCCTGCACGAGGCACAGACTTACTTTTATACAAAAAAAAATTATATTGGTTTGGTTTTTAACTTAGTTTCTTGAAAATAACTGCAAAATAACTAATAGAAATACCCAATAATGTTTTTTATTTCAAAGTGCAACTAGTAATAACCTCAAAATAAATCTGTGCATTTTTCGCATTAATTTTAATAGTTTCTGAAAATATTTGTTTTAGAGTGAGAAGAGCATTTTAGTTAAAAGATCTCAAATCGCCCCACAGATGACGTTGAACATCAAAATTTCTTAAAATTAGCTAAGAACTTAAAAGCTAACAATCCGATTGAGCCATCGTAATCGTAAACTTCTACTACCTATCACCACTATCACCGAATCCGTTCTGATTAAGCTGGCATATACGGAAGACATATCTCTAACACCTGTGCATACTTTTTCTGGAGAAAACGTCGACTCAGACCATTATTTTTGTTGCGGGAAGGTTTAGAGCTCAAATGTGAAATGAAAAGAAGAAATTCGACGTTGGTTGCCTTAGCATACCTGAAATCACCAGAGCCTACGGTGAGTATCTGAGTTCGAAGCTCTCCGCTGTGCATTCCCGTGCTTCAAACGCCAAGAACCAGTGGTCCCAGTATCATGATATTATCAAAGAGGCACCTGAAACCACAATAGGCTACTAACCACCCTAGAAATATAAACCGTGGTATGATGATGATGCGTTCAGTTGAGAAAGGTAACACGTGTGAATATTCTGCTGCGGAAAACAAGAGCACCGAGAGAGGAATATCAAGGAAGGAGAAGAGTGGAGAAGTAAACTCTGCGTAGAAAGAAAAAAAAATTCCAAGCAACTGGCTGCTGGCTTTAAAACGGGACCGCAGGCTTTTTGAAACCGCGCAGGTAACCTAGTCACCAAAGCACAAGGAATAGTAGATGTACTCAAGCAGCACTTGTTGCAGCTGCTTAAATGGCGAGAAATAGGACAAGAAGAGAACCCAACTTCAGTCAGTGAAGACCCCAGTACCTTCACCCTGAGACTTAGCTATGAGGAAGCTCAGGAACAATAAAGCCACCGGATCTAATTGTTAACCTGTGGAGCTCAAGCACTGAGGGGATGTAATAATAGAATATTAATAATAAGCTTCATATACGTCACATCTAAAAAAACGCGATCCAATGTTCTGCTAGAACTATCAAGGCGTATTCCTGATAAACGTCAACCACAAAATTCTATTCAACGAACTGTATGAGCGTTTTAAAACGTTCTGCAACACCATATTATCGGCATGTCCCAGTGTGGTTTCGGGTCAGACAAGTAACCTATAGACCAACTATTCACTCTTAGGCTTATCTTGAAATAGACTAACGAGATGTTTAGTAACTATCTATGCAACCCAGCCTAAAACTTGACAGTCAAAATGCTAAGGGGATGTTTCTTTAGGGCTGGCCACGATACCAGAAAAGTCTCGGTATCGTTTTGTATCGGTATCATTTGATATCGGTATCGGAAACCAAAACGATACCTAGACCAAACCACCTTCAAAACACTCAAAACGATACCGAGACCAAACCGAGGACATACCGATCCTTAAGTACCGAAATTTACCGAGACTCTTGGTGGTATCGTTTGGTATCGAAAGAAAAAAATTGATTTTTTGAATATAAGTACCTATTAATTAATAATTTTTGTTCTTGGTTTCTCGAAAACGGCTCTAACGATTTGCATGATACTCTCGAAGTTACTTATTTTTAGCTAGAGGAAAGCTAAGGAAACAATTTTAGTAAAATATACCCACTGCCACGCCTATTTTTAGTTGGTTTCTTGGGAACGGCTTATACGATTGGGATGGAATTTTCATAAATTTCGTAAACGGCTTGTAAGCGATTTGAAAAAAATGTTAGGTTCTTATTAACACTGAATGTGACCGAGACCGAGACCGATACCGAGACGAAACTTAGTCATACGATACCGAGACGAGACTTAGTAATACGAGACCAAGACCGATACCGAGACCATACCGACATTTTTCAATTTAGACGATACCGAGACGATACCAATAAAAGTCTCCTTTGGTTTGGCATCGTGGCCAGCCCTATGTTTCTTCTACCGAAGACTGAAATAGTTACGATTTTTGCCGTACCTTTCTAATTAATTAAATGTGCGAATATATACCTACAGTACCTACCCTACATACTCAGAAGTCACCTTAGTTTTCAAACAGTTATTAGGACTTCCAGCACTCAGTCTAATTTCAATTTCGAAGAGTTTTTCATGTCTTCCTTGTATTGTGTTCAAGGTATGTTGTATAACAGAAACAGGACCAACAAAAAAATGATGATCGATGATACCAAGAGCCAATGTAGAAACACTTTTCAACACATCATCCGTGGCCAAAGTTGAAATTGCATGTTACGACAACTTCATTGACTTGAACTGTTGTTAAGGATGTTCTTCTACGTTGTTCCACGTCCTAGAAAGTGGATTTCGGAATTCTATGAACCAGATAAGGATTGAAGTTGAATTAAAGGAAACATGGATACCATGATAATAGTTCGACAAGTTGAAACGACAAAATGTGGATGTGGATATATGGAAGATGATGATGCTGACGATGATGATGATGACAATGACGGCCATGATAATGTACTCAACAACCTATACTCCTTCTATACTACTTCTGATGCTATGTTCCTACTATCATCATAAAGGAACAACGGATATGAGAGAGATATAGGTAGATTTGATACAAACAAAACACAGGATGTGCAATGAATAAACATGGATCCATCCATCTTGCGTTGCTGAACATGGAATAGGTTTGGCATTTGTTCCACCTTAAGATTGGTGGCAAACGGAAACGAGGAGGAACATCATCATATATAGTCATCGTTGCGTCCTCGTCGTCGTTGTTGTTTAGAATAGAACACAGAATATTCCCTGAGCTGATGCCAGATGAATCACATGACACACAATGAACCAACTCAGCGACACAAATTAGGTCACGTATTTATGCACCGCTTCTCTTATATGTCATTGAGAGCAAATATAGATATGTATATTGGACTCCTTCTTGCTCCTTGTACCATAGATACATAATATCCTCATTGTGATGTTATTTGTGTACCTTTCTATCTTCCTCTTTTTGATTTCCATCATCGAATGGCGAATTGATTGTGTGACTAGCGATGCATAAGGTTTTGAGATGATGAGCAATGACGAAGAGAAGGTTTTGATAGCTAAATTGTATCTATGCACAAATCAATTAACAATTTGTATTGGTGATTAGTTTATTGTTGCATATACGTTATAAGTGATAGTTTCTCAAAAGGGTCAACTCACTTAGTCACAGTGGATAGCAATAGACAATCTACGCAACATGAGAATGAATAATGCCATCAGATAGGTGATGTATGAATAGTTAAATGTTTGCCATTAAATTGAAATTTTCAGGCTAAATTGCGCCTTATGCTGTCCGTGTAGAAATTGAGTAATATACAGGGCTCCCTATAGAAGTCATATTTGGTTGTAAATTTAGTGCAGGATTGAATAATGATGTTTTCGAAAATTTCAATGCAAAAACTAAATCATATTGCAGTTTTTGAATGAGTGTCAAGTTAGCAAAGCAACTTTGACGAATCGAAAAATGGTTAATGGATAATTTGCCGTTAATTAGTTAATTATTAAACCATAATCTATCAGGTATAAGAAGTTTTTACTGATTTTCGACTTGATATCAAGTTAGCAAAGCACCCAAAAAATCATAGAAAACATTGAACGACAAATTCGAAATTGTCACAACTAATTAACGACTAATTAACGGCAAATCATCCAATTAACCATTTTTCGATTCGTCAAAACTGCTTTGCTTACTTGACACTCATAGTTTTTGAGTAAGTTGACTCTGGGTTATTTACAAATATTTCAACCGTTAAGCTTAGATTATGCGGCCAACGTAAATGGTCAACCCATTGACGTCTTGACGTCATCAGAAACACCGTCAATATACTGTCAATGTAGACTGTGTCAACGCATAAATCGTTGACGATCACTCGGTCAATGTTGTTCCAAAATGCGTTGAAGTGTTATCTGTGTCAATGCAATTGGTACCCTCTGGAGTCAACGTATTGACACGTGAAATGTTGACGATTACACTACTTGAACATATCCAAACATTTGAACGTTCACGTGGAGTTGACAAGAGGAAAATTGATCAAAGGGCACGGTAGTGCCCAGCCAAGTTCGCGGCACTACACCCTTTTTACAGGAACAAACTCAGGTGATTTTCAACCCCCCTCTAACTTCAGTACCAATAGAGTCAGAAACTTCAAATTCGGAGTATTTGCTGAACTGATCAAACACAGGTGGCTCACCAAATTTCAACTCTTTAGCATTAGCAGTTCCCAAGATATAGGACTTCAAAAGTCGCAAAAACCGTAACTGACTGACTCACTGACTCACTGACTGACTGACTCACTGACAGATCATCAAAATTATGGAGCACTTCCCGACATCGTAGAAACTTGAAATTTCGCACAACGGTAAGACTTGTGGTACATACAAAGGAAAAAATCGAAAATCTGCAATTTTCTATTCAGGAGGCGTGGCATCCACCCACTTTCTTAAATATTCTATAAATTTTATGGAGCCTTTTCGATTGTTGTAGAACAATGAAAATTAATAAGTTGGTAGGGTTTGAGGTACTTAAAAAGAAAAAAAATTGAAAAATTGGAATTTTCCATACAGGGGGCGTGGCATCCACCCACATTCTTAAAAATTCTTATAAATTATATGGAGCACTTCCGATTGTTGTAGAACGATGAAAATTGGTAGGTCGGTAGGACTTGAAGTACTTTGAAAGGAAACAAATCGAAAATTTGGAATTGTCCATTCAGGGGGGGTGCCATCCACCCACTTTATCAGAATTGCTATTATTTGTATAGAGCACTTTTGGTTGTCGTAGAATTATGAAACTTTGTAGAGTGGTAGGGATTGACTTTCCCCTGGCAAAATAAATCTTTGCAAAAAGGAGTGAAATCACAACAAAAACATAAATGTTAAAAAAGGAGCCAAGTTCTTATGTGTACAAGAAACCTGTTCGTAAAAAGTCAGCCAAAAAAAGTAATAAGATCTAAAATATATGCCAAGTTATAAGTTCATGAAGTTTAATATCAAATATCTTAAGAAGAGTAATATCGAAACAATTCCAAATCATGACAGAAATTTAGTAATTAATGATTACTGATTAAAATTTGGTGGATTTACTTGGCAAGTTTTCTCTTATATACTTATTTAATCACAAATTTAAAATGTATGAAAACTTGACCAGTGAGCCCACCAAATTTTAATCTGTAATCATTAATTACCAAATTTCTGTCATGATTTGGAATTGTTTCGATATTACTCTACTTAAGATATTTGATATTAAACTCCATGAACTTAAAACTTGGCATGTATTTTAGATCTCATTACTTTTTTTGGCTGACTTTTTTCGAACAGGTTTCTTGTACACATAAGAACTTGTCTCCTTTTTTAACATTTATGTTTTTGTTGTGATTCATTTTTACGTTAACGATCACACAACATTGACTGTGGTGTTATCGAACAATACAATGTGGATGGATTGAAAAAACCGCTAAGAAGTTTTTTTACTGCTCATAAAAAACGTGATTTTAGGGCAACTGGGTACTATTTACATCAAAATACACTTTTTACGTCAAGATATACTTCATCCCCCATCTGTCAAGCCATTAACTGTCAAATTCCATTGAAGGATGGCTACGATGTCAATGGATTAAAAAACTACTAAAAATCAGAAATGTTTGAAGTTTTTTTATTGCTCCGGAAAAAAATGATTTTATGTCAATTTGGTGACATTTGGATCCAAACAAATATACCTTTGCCGTCAAAATATAGTTTGTCTTCTATCTATCAAGCCACCAACTGTCAAATTCCTTTGAGGGATGGCTACGATGCCGGGCCGTAGCGGAGCTACGGTAGGGCATTGTGGGGCAATGCCCTACCTTAAAATACCAATGCTCTTCCTTAAAAATACCATCAACCATCGGTACAATTTTCCTAATTTTCTTTAATTTACAAAAACGAAATGAATTTGAAGGAAGGTCATCTTATCGTCGCAAGTTGATATAAACGATGGATGTGTTCTTAAGAAAAATTTGAGATAAAAAAACTTTTTTCCAATCCCCCTATTGTGGGCGTTTTTAACTTAAATATAGTTTTTTGACTAATTTTATGAAAACAAAACGAATTACCCTAATAACAGGTTAAGAACCCAACATGATGCTAAATATTTGCCCTACCCAAAAAATTTCTTTTTTTTTTATTGTTTCCTTAAAAAAATATTAGAGAGGTACATAGAGTAAAATGTGTTGAAATGCCTTTTTAAAAAATAAGGTGATACAAAGTTTCTTACCACTCCCACCTTTGAGATGTGTATTGAAAAAAAGTAGAAGGTAACTATTAAAACTAAAAACATTTAAAAACATGGATATTTTACAGCCCCTTATAATCATTCTTAAGAAGGTGAATTGAAAATAGTACTAATGCAAGGATTTAGCTCCAAAAATAACATTCATATACTTAGTAGGTTTTCCCATAATTTAGGGCAAGGATTTGAAATCCTATAAAAAATGTCATTCAATTTTTTTATTTTGCGGTGTCTTATGACCAAAGGGGTGTTTTTGATGGTTCAGTGTAAAATATGTACAGTCGGGAAGGACAAGGGAACATTAATTTTTTCTTAGCTGAATTTGTATCTCACTTAAAAAAGGGACCGATCTAAAAAATTATGCTCATTTTTTGCTTCAAAATTACTGAAATTTCATTTATCTGGAATTTTATATTCAGAAACTAATTTTATAAAAAAAATGCTGATTCATCTATTACTTGATCAAACTGCACTGCCAAAAATCGAGTCGAGAAAATGATTTGTGTCCTGCCCTGAAACACAGTGCACCGTTATTTGGGTCTGTACGTCTGTGCGTTTATGCGTCCACTTTACATCGATCTAGACGCTAGAACTTTAAAGTGTTTATCAATTTGCTTCAAATTTGGTACAGAGCATTTTTATGTGGTTTCCTGGAGGAGAAATTAAAATTTTTGCTGCACCTCATTTTGAAAGAGATTTTGTTTAAAATTCGTACCTGTTGCAATTGTCTTATTTTCGGCTTATTTCTGTTATATATTTCTTTGATTATTGCTCGAACTATTTTGTTCTAGTTCACACTTGTTCTTTTTTAAAATATATATAAATTATAGGTATATTTACGATGATCACTGATTCACTGACTGACTCACTGACTGACTCTGTAACGCTGGAAAATATTTTGAATATAAAAAAGTTGTGGAAACGTTTCCAAATGCCAAACGCGTGTTGAGAATATAACGGTCGATGTCTTAAATGATAGGTGTTAAGTAGACGCACTTCCGGGTAAAATCTCAGTGTTGCCGCTTTTCGGAAAAATCAATTTTTGTATATCAAAGGGTGGGACGTCCATAGTTTTTTGGTAGTTTTTAATATTTTGAACATGCAAAAAGTTGCACAAAATACCAGTGTTGCCACTTTTCGAAAACATACTTTTTTTTGATGGCAAATGGTGGGACGTCCTCATGCCAAATGCGTCTTGAATGTCATAAGAGATAGGTGTTGAGTAGATGCACCCAAGTGTATAATGTCGGTGATGCCACTTTTTGGGACCATACTTTTTTTATGTCAAAGGGTTGGACCTCCACTTTTTGGTAGCTTCTACATGCCAAATACATGCTGGAAAAATAACAGTTGATGTCTTAAACGAAAAGTTTTGAGTATACACACATTCGGGTAAAATGTGTTGGGAAAATTAGGATTGATGCTTTAGAAAATAGGTGTTGAATGGACACACCTTTGGGTAAAATTTCAGTATGGCCAATTTTTGGGAACATACTTTTTCTGATACCCTCCACTTTTTTGGTATTTTTTTTTATTTTTAACATAAAAAAAGTTGCGGAAATGCCTCCAGATGCCAAACAATATTTAAGAAAAAGTTATGGTTCTAATACTTATTTCGATCATATTTGATGTTAAAGTGTTTTCTATATATTCATTAATTTTCAACGGGCCCCTCAGGGGCGTTACAACCAACTAGTACCAATATAATTCCATTTCGTAAATCTTTCAAACTATTTTTTTTTTTGTTAGGTATAAAACCTTTTGAAAAAAATAAGCTTGGTGGTTGGAAAAAAAATCGTGAAAGAAAAATTGTCCGTGGTATAAACGATTTTTGTTGTGCGTTGTCAATTAACAATTTGCAAAAAAAAAATCGCAATGAGACAGTTTTATGCAAAAGAAAATTTGGTCCCCAAAAGAATATCAGTGACGGTTAATAAAAATTTAATTTTGTTATTACTTTTTTTAAAACTTATCCCTTCACAATATTAATTGTTATTGTTATAAAAACTTGAAACTAAATACCTTCAATGCCTACCCACGCTAGAGCCTTGGACCACAAAAGCAATTTCGTGCGCGATCCAGTCATAAGTAATTTTTTTTTATTCTGCCCTGCTTGTTTCCATTGCTGCCCTACCTTAAATTTGATTCTAGCTACGGCCATGCTACGACGACGTTGATAGATTAAGAAACTTCTGAAAAGTCAAAAAAAAATTGAAGTTTCTTTACTGCTACGAAAAAAGTGATTTAAGGGCAATATACTTTTTCCGCAAAAATATAGTTTGTCTTCCATCTGTCAAGCTATCAACTGTCAAATTCTTTTGAAGGATGGCTTCTATGTCGGAAAAAATGCATATCTGTCCCTTCAAAACTGAGCCAGATCCTAACGTATACTAAAACTTGGCATATTAAGGACTTCACAGGGTCATTGAATAGTCTGTAACAAAGCTATTCATTGAACAACAATTTATTCATTGCGTCAATGAATTTATTTTTTTATTACATTGAAAATTCTCTGATCAAAACAATATGTGAAACTACATATATTCAGTATTTTTTTTAAACCAAAAATCCATTTTTTAATTTTGTTTTCAATTGAAGTAGTTTCCCTTAAAAGCTTTTGAAAAAAATATTTTCAAACTAAAATTAAGAAAAAATATGGCGTTTTCAATAATTTAATTTATAATAAAAATGAAATTACAATTTGTTGAAAAAAACAATTGTTTATTCTTATCCTTTCTTTTAAATAACTTAATATCACCTACATAGTACATATGTACATATGTATGTTATTCTCAGCACCATGACGAATCAAAACTATACTGATTGTAGCCCATATCTGTCACTGCACCATGACGAATCAAAACTATACTGATTGTAGCCCATATCTGTCAATATGGCTGCAGAGAATATAGGGTCCATCTTTGCCCATACAAAATGTTCTTCGAATTCTAGAAAGTTTCCCTATATAAACGCAATCATCCCTTTTATACGACACTATTTATTTTTATATTTTTTTTTTTGTTATTTGTGTCATTTTTGACAACTTCATTATTTGAAAGAGAAATATTCAATGAAATTCACACGTTCCTTTCCGTTAGTTTTGAAATGGTTGAAGCACAGTAAACAAATATCAAACAGCTAACAAACAAAAACATGACTGGGTCGCATGTACTTGTCCGTAGTTTCTGATAAAAAAATAATGTTTATGTGTAGGCTGGATTGAAATAAGAAATAAATCTTATAAGAGGGGTAAATAATATTTCCCCTGGTTTTTGCTGGGGAGCAAGGTTTCTAAAAATTTAATTACATTTTAAAAAAAAAAACTATTCAAGAACATTGATAACCTTTTTTTAACCGGAAATCTGATCTTTAATTTTTATGTTTTCTTTCATCATTTCAATTAGGTAATGGTTTTTCAAAAAATCATTTTCATATTCAAAACTAAAAATAAAATTTTTCAAACTGATTCTTAGCAAAATCCTACGTTAGGAATATTTTTGTTTTTTATTTTCAATGCTTTTATCAGTTTTTAGATAGACTCAATGGAGGCTCTGGACTTTTGGCACCTCATATGCGGGAAATTTGATAAAAAAATATCCCATCTAATTGGTCAGTAATTGGTTAGAAAAGGTCAACTGGTCGCAGAAATTGGTCAGCCCTAGATAACTTTTAATCAAGGCTTAAACTTTCTCAAGGTCGCAAATTTTTTTTTTTCTAGGTCATGAACGGTTCGTGACCTTGAAAAAAAAAATACTTTAACAAATCGTATAAAAGTATCTATAACTGACCAATTATTGAAACTAGCTGACCTTTTATACAGATCATAGGGCCTTTCAGGTGGTATTAAATTTTTTTAAATTTCCCATAAATGAGGTGCCAAAAATCGCTATGACCTTGAAATTTTTTAAAATTCATTAAAAAAATCTATACCTGACCAATTACTGAAACTAGCTGACCTTTTTTATAGATCAAGAGATCTTTCAGATGGTACACATTTTTTTGCAAATTTCCCTAAAATGAGGTGCCAAAAATCCTTTTGACCTTGAAATTTTTTCTAGATTCACTAAATATTCATAAAAAAAATCTATGGCTGACCAATTACTGAAAATAGCTGACCTTTTACAACCATGAAGAGGCCTTTCAAATTGCATACTTTTAAAAAAAATACCCAAATGAGGTGCCAAAAGTTTTTTTTTGCGACATTGAAACGAACTTCAATAAATCATAGAAAAATTCTATGCCTGACCAATTACTGAAAATAGTTGACCTTTTATCACGATCTAGAAATATTTCTGATGGTATAAAATTTTTGCAAATTTCCCTTAAATGAGGTGCCAAAAATCGAGCGTGACCTTGAGCGACCTTGAGAAAGTTTAAGCCTTGATTAAAAGTTATCTAGGGCTGACCAATTTCTGGGACCAGTTGACCTTTTGTGACCAATTACTGACCAATTATATGGGATATTTTTTTTCAAATTTCCCTCATATGAGGTGCCAAAGGTCCAGAGCCCTTTTTTCCTCCGACTTCCGTTAAGTTTCATATTTTGATTTTAATTATTACTTCGATTTGTTTTTACAAAAACGTAACAAACCCTTTAAATTCCTTTACATCGCTAGTATAGAAATGCATTTCGTGCAGAGCAATCCAGCCAACCACCTAACGTGTATTGAAATGTCAAAATGTATACAAAACGTAATGTTAGTAATGTGTACTGACTTGATGCATATCTTTACATGTCATAGGTTCAGATGAGCGAACGAGGACAAAATGTGGAAGGTGGATATGACACGATGAGTGCAAAATGGGAAAAGGTTGGCGTACCATGAAATGCAAAATTCAACATTATATGCATATCCGTTAGTGCGTGTGCGAGTTGTGTGAACAGGATTTTTATTCTATATTCAAAATATATCATCAAAAGATAACATAGAAGTATAGAGGAGAATATAGAGGTGACTGACGTTCATCCAGCATTATGTCAAATATTTACAAGGATTTCAATGTAAATGGTTATAAGAGAATTTGATAAACTTTTATCCAAGTGAAGGAAAATGCAGAGGTGTTGGAGAAAATTGATCATAAATATTTTTTGTAATTATAATTATACTATTTGTAAGCTTATCTTACAGTTTAGATTGTATGCATTTAGAGTTAGTCTCGTTGTCGGGATTCTCGTTATTTGGATTTCGGGGCTTTGTACCCTTCCCTCCTAAAATCATATGAAGCAAGAACTCCCGATAAATTGTAAAAACTTATAGTATTGACATGTTCAATGGTTAATAATTTATATAATAGAATATGAAGAAAATTTGAAAAGAAATTCTTCTGTTTAAGTGGAATGACTGAATATTTATAATTCGAAATGAGCTCACTTGAACTTTTAACTTGAATTGTTAATAATTTATTACCCTGAATTTTGCAGACGATTTGAGTATCATATTTTGGACTGTCACCAGTGGCGTAAGAATGGTTCGATTTTAAAAAATGAAATTGCATTCGGTTTGTCATGACAAAATCTCGAAACGTCTGTTTTTAATTTTTTTGTTATTTACTGTAATAAAAAAAGTATTAATAAAAAATTAAGGAAGTGCCGAGACAAAAAACCTTGAAAATTTTTGGACTGTCGTAAAAATGTATTGATTTCAAAACTTGAAACGGCAATCACTTTGTCACGATAAAATCTCGATTTTCGATTTTCAAGGTTTTTTCTCGGCACTTCCTACATTTTTCATCATTCCTTTTTACTGCGATAAATGAAATAAAACGCACGACTGGGTCGCACGTACTTGCTCTTATGTTCAAGACACTGCGGGATTAAGAAAATTGTATATAAAAACATGGATATTATGAGAGAAAAATGTAGACAAGCATGAAATACGACATTTGAATTGGCTAAAACAACTCTTTTGACAGTTTGAGGTGAAAAAAAAGAATGCTATCTTAATTCTTGATTCAATATGATTGTATGAGAAAAAAAATTTAAAATCGTTGGAGCGGTTTTTTAAAAAAATAATTTTTTGTATATAAAATTCTTAAAACATTTTTAAGAAGAAATGTTGGTATGCAAATCTTAAGTAAACATTTATTTATGTGTATATAAAAACAAAATTTGAAAAAAAAATTGTCAACCCATTTTTGAGATATCGAATTTTCAAAAAAAAATTTAACTTCTTTTAAAAATCCAAATACTTTATTTTGAAAATTTTGATATGCAATATTATTTAGTCTTATCTGAAATTTATACCTATATAAAAAATCTAAGTCGATAACGAGAAAATTCAAAATAAAAAAATACGTTCTATGACAGGTACTATTAATAGTTGCAAAGCGTAAAATTTAATAATTTTTGGTAGTAGATCGTACTAATTTTAGTATATGAAAAAGTTTAATCAAAATCGTAGGAGTCGTTTTTGAGAAACAAAGTATTTTCCTTGGCGGTTTTTTAACTTTTGTATGAAAGGTACCGTTATTTTTTCATAAATGTAAATTTTTTCTAAAATTGTTTTAGAGAGTACTAAAAATTCTAAAGTATCGAGTTTCAAAAAAAGCGATAGTGTCGTTTTCGAAATATTTGATTTTACAAACAAAAATTTGAAACATTTTTTAAAATCAAAAAAATACTTTTTCAAAAATTTTGGTACACAAAACTATTTATATTTTTTGGAAGCTTCTGTATAAAAAAATAATTAAAATCGGTCGTAATATTTTGAAGAAAATCAAAAATTAAAAAATGGTTCTTTGGGAGGTACCATTAATAACCATTTTTGAAAAATGGTTTTCCACCAAAAGGAAGCCTTTACTAAAATAAATTTACTGAATTTTTTTAAATAAGTTGTCGAGCCGTTTTTGAGAAAAAAGCGATTATGTAAAATTGCTAAAAAAAGTATATGGCAGGTACCGTTATTTTTGGTTCTAAGCAAAAAATGAAAAAAACGTGTGGGAATCACCCACTTTTTTGGTGTTCTCTATCATTGTAATATCATGTTTCATTGTTATCTCAATTTTTTTTTTTGCACGAATCCAAAACTTGCCTTATAGAAACTACCTATATCGCAAGTAAAAATATTTAAAAACAATGGTAGCAATTACAATGCCATGCTATATCTTTTTGTAAAACCAAAAATCACTTCTTTTATTTTTATTTGAAATAAAATTGTTTGAGTGAAAAATTATTTTTCAAGCTTTAAATCTTGAAATAAGAATAAAAAAAAAATATTAAGTTGTTTTTTTTTTCAAATTTTTCTGTTTTCTGTTTTTGACTCTAAATTAATAAGAGCATTGCATTTTGAAAACAAAAATAGCAAAAAATTGCGAAAAACCAAGTTTGAAATTTTTTTAAATATTTTTTTCTTCAAAAAGAGTTTGCTTGTGTTAAATGCGAAGGCCGGCATGCAACTAAAAACTGTCGCATGGGCAGAGAACAAAAAGCGAAATGTGTTAACTGTCAAGGAAATCATCCTGCAAGTTACAGAGGATGTCCAGTCGCCAAAAAATTCCAAGATACAAAAAGAAAAAACAAAACTGGGAGCAAGCTTAGAAACTCAACAAACACAAAATCAATAGTTGAAAGCAAAACAGTAACGGTAGAAAACAAAACTAAAAATCAACCGGCAAAAGCAATTGCACTAAGCAAAAGTGATGAAAATAAATCCTATTCCCAGATTGTAAAAAATGTGCGGAAAGACGAAGAAACATCTCTCAAAGAAATGCTTGAACTTATCCTTAAAAGGATTGACAAACAAGATTTAAACATAAAACAGCTAAGCGAAGAAGTCGCTCTTAAGAAACAATGATGGACAGAACACTTAAAATCGCAACATGGAATGCAAACGGTCTTTTACAACATGTATCAGACCTAAACATCTTTTTAGACATAGAGCATATAGACATTTGTTTGGTGTCCGAAACTCACCTCGCTATAGAACAAAGTCTTGATAATAAATTACCATACTATACGTGTTATCACGCTCCGCACCCAGCTGACAAAGCTAGGGGTGGATCAGCAATACTTATAAGAAAGTGCTTAACACACTATGAAGAATTACTAATGAAAATATGCAAGTAACAACAATTTGTATTGGTATAAAACAGAAAGAGTTTAAGATAGCAGCTATATACTGCCCTCCGAGGCGCTCTCCAACTGAAGAAGACTTTGCAGAACTTCTTAACTTGTTAGGACATAACTTCCTTGTTGGTAGCGACTTCAATGCTAAACACACCCACTGGGGATCTAGGCTCATAACCACAAAAGGTAAACGGCTATATCAAGCAGGCCGCAAATACAACTGCGAAGTTTATTCTTCTGGTTCGCCAACATATTGGCCATCTGATACTAACAAAATACCAGACCTTATAGACTTTTTCGTAGTTAAAGGTATTAAACGAAACCATATAAGTGTCGAAGGTAACTACGACTTATCGTCAGATCATACTCCAGTAATTTTAACACTGAGTGAAGCGAAAATAATAGAAAAAAGTAATCCTAAGCTCGTTAATGAAAGAACAAACTGGAACGAATTCAGAGATTATACTTGAAAGTTTTATAAACCTGAGATCCCCTATGCAAACAATTGAACAAATTGACCATGAAGTAGAACAATTTATTGCTGATGTGCAACAGGCTGCAGAAGAAAGTACTCCAGCTATTTCGAGCTCAAGAGAAAAAGAATTAAAATATCCTGTCGAAATAAAGGAGCTGATATTGGAAAAAAGAAGAGCTCGAAGAAAATGGCAAGTTACGAGATTTCCAGGTGATAAGGCAGTTTTTAACCGTCTTAACAACGAACTAAAGAAAAGAATCTGTGAGTTTAAAAACGAATCACTGAGTAGATTCCTAATAGTCTGACGGCGGATGCTTCTACAGAATACTCATTATGGAAAGCAGCTAAGCGCTTAAAAAGACCACAGACACAAAACCCGCCAATAAAATCTCAAAATGGTAAATGGGTCGGAAACCCGAAACAAAAGGCTGATCTCTTCGCTGAACATCTAGCGAATGTCTTTAAGCCATTCCCAGCAAACACAGCTACAGATCCCTTACAGTTTGTTGATAGAAACGACGAATGCGAAATACCTTTTGTCACGCTCAAAGAAGTAAGAAGCATGTGTCAACATAAGTTGTCTAACAAAAAATCACCAGGGTACGATCTCATAACTGCTCAGGTTTTGAAAGAAATGCCTTAAATAGCCTTCAAGAAACTCCAATTTATAATAAACGCATGTCTTAAACTCAGATATATGTGCCACATCACTAGAAAATTGCAGAAGTCATTGTTATACCTAAACAAGGTAAGCCACCAACAGAAGTAATATCTTACAGACCAATATTGCTTATACCAATCATGGCAAAAGTTTTTGAAAAACTGCTACTGAAAAGGCTTAGCAAAATAATAGAAGAAAGAAGACTAGTTCCGAGCCATCAGTTTAGATTTAGAAATAAACATTCCACGATAGACCAAGTGCATCGAATTACGGATGTTGTGGAAAAGGCACTTGAAGAAAAACAAGTATGCTCGGCTATATTCTTAGATATTGCTCAAGCCTTTGACAAGGTTTGGCACTTGGGACTTGAGTACAAACTGCATAGGGACCTTCCCAGGCAGTACTACGAAATACTGAAATCCTACGTTACGAACCGACTCTTTAGAGTACGGTACGACCAAAATTACTCGGAACTTAAGACAATTGAAGCCGGTGTACCACAAGGAAGTGTCCTAGGACCGACCCTGTATCTGTTATATACAAGGGATATTCCAGTGGACATCAACGCTATCATGGCCACCTTTGCTGATGATACTGCAATATTGGTGCCAGATAAATCCGTTACGAAGGCTACACAAAAATTGCAAAATGCAGTCGATAAAGTTAGTGATTGGACGCAAATAATAGCGCATCAAACTAAACGAAACAAAATTGACGCATATAAACTTTACAAATAAAAACATAAACAATGTTCCAATTTATATAAACAGTACAGCAGTACCTTACTCCAATACCACCAAATACCTTGGAATGACTTTGGATGCAAAGCTTAAATGGAAAGAGCACATCAAAAAGAAAAGAGAAGAACTAAACTTGAAGTACAGAAAAATGTACTGGTTACTAGGAAAGAACTCTGACCTATCTATCCAGAACAAACTAATGTTATATAAGCAAGTATTAAAACCCGTTTGGACATATGGCATCCAACTATGGGGCTGTACAAAGAAAACAAATGCTGAGCCCATCCAAAAATTCCAAAGCAAGGTCCTTCGTGGAATAATTGATGCCCCTTGGTATATAAGAAATAGCGATCTACATCGTGACCTACAAATTGAAATGGTTACAGAAGTGGTTAAAAAACACGCTGTAACACACAATCAGCGACTGCAAAGTCATACAAACTCTGAAATGGAGACCGTCCTAAATGTACAAAACAATGTTCGGAGATTAAGAAGAACCAAGCCTCATGAGCTGATGGTCTAAAAGCTATGGGAAAATGTTATAACTTTAAACTTCCCCCAATGCGATTTAAAAATTAAGAAATAAAAATCATTTGTCGATCTTTCATAGATTGGTCCTGATTCACCGGTGGTTTTAGTGCGGTAAGAGTCCCACACTACTTGGTACAGATTCTTACCGAGTGTCTTTTGAAGATTTCTCTCGGATAATAAAAAAAAAAAAAAAAAAATTGAGTTTGGAAATTAATTTTTCAAAAACTTTTCACTTTAATAATTTTATTTAAAATAAAAATAAAAGAAGAGATTTTTGGCCTTACAAGAAGATATAGCATGGCATTGTTAGTGTAACCATTGTTTATAAATATTTGTTTGACTGTTTTTCAATTTCTTAGAAAATTGCCCGTCCTGGCTAAACGGGGGGAATAAAACCCCCCCTTTCATACGATTTATTTCTTTATCAACCCATCCTACACGCTCTGGCTTTTGACGCATTTTAAACAAATCACCCTTTATAAACGAAATACCATATGTTTCGACACCCTCCACCCCGTATGATTAATGTAGTGGAGCCCGAATCGATGGGGAGCTTTTCCAAACCCTTTATATAAATACCTGTATATAATTTTTTGAACTGTTTTCTAATTTTCCACACAAGAAAAACTCACCTGGGGCTCAACCTCATATAGGTGGTGTAAAAGAGTACATTTTATACACAAACATAAAATCCGTAACTCTATCGATTGAGTTATCTCGAAAACGGTTACTCTTATGAAAAAAAGGTCTAGAACATTTTTTTAGGAAATTTTCTAAGCTACAACCTAGTCCTTGACATTTCTTCTGTAAAAGTTACCGCTTGGGAGATATTCCTTAAAAAACGTTTGGGGGGCCTTCATAATTAAATAAATTGGGTGGCGCAACAGCTCATGGAGAACCAGGGCCTAGTGACTTACAACTCACAACCATTCCTGTGTGCGTATTTGGTGGCAGGAATGGAGGGGACCTACAGTTTTTTGCCGAGTCCGAACGGCTAAATGAGATGCACTTTTTCATGACAAGTATACTCTTGGAGGATTTTTCAGTTCCTCGCAAGAGGCAGTACCTCGAATAAAACATTTCTGTTTTTAGGTGGCACGGCTGGGAATCGAACCCACACCTTCGGCATGACAGTCCTACGCACTAACCATCAAGCCACGAGGGGCCTTCAAGCCCCCCGTAAAATCGTTAGCGGCGCTCATATCTATGGGGACTTCTTACAGTTTGCTAAGAATGCCATTAGGAGGTTATATACCAAAATTCAGCTTTCCGCCATTTATTCCGTAATTTGGCTGATTTTAAGGCTTATGGCTGGACTTGGACTAATAACACATTTAGTAGGTATAAGAAGTTTTAACCTCTTTTCGAGCTATGTCAATTAATAAATAAAATTAGATGGCGCAACAGCTCGTGGAGAACCAGGGCCTAGTGACAAGTAAAAGTACCTTTAGTTTTTTCTTAATTTCTCAAAAACTAAGAGAGATTTTTACATTTGGTTTTCGGTAATGGACTAAAAATAAATGAGCGCAATGAATATTGAACACAAAAATAGCACTTAATTACGTAAATTTTTTAAAAATATCGACTTAAGAAAAAAAATTACAATTTTTTTAAACAAATTTTACTTTGAAATTTAATTTCTCAAAAATTATTCGCTTAAAGAACTTGATTTAAAAACCAAATGCAAGAATTGGGTATTAGCTTTCAAAAAAATTATAGCACATTATAAGATGTGTTTTCGTTGATTTTAAATTTTTTTTTGGCATTTTAAGTCAATTTTTCAGAAACTGCCCCCCCTGCCTCAGGGAGGGGAGATACAACTTTCCCCCCATACAATTTTTTTCTTAGAATATACCCAGGAACCCAACCCTAAAATACTTCCACTCAGGTGCGGGACACCCTGTATATCAAGTTAGCAAAGCACTCAAAAAACATTTAACGACTTATTCGAAATTGTCACATCTAATTAATGAATAATCAACGGCATATTATCCTCCTACTCATTTTTCGAATCGTCAAAGTTGCTTTGCTTACTTGACACTCATCTTATTCTTTGGAGTAGGAAATTTTGTTCTTGCATCTTAATCTTAACCGTTATTTTGTCAACTGACTGAACTATTGCATGCTTAATACCTACCTTTTTTTTTTAAAGAAACTGTAGCAAGCCAAGACAAAGTAAGACAAATTTGGGCTCCCAAAAGTAAAACAGTAAAGCAGAGTTCAAGATGTCGATGAGATGATATGTTTCTTATGGGAGTCTTATGGAACCTATACCTTATACCTACATATATTACCCTTATGTTTAATTTTGTTTTGTTAATTGAAAATCAATTCTTTTCATTATTTTTGTGTGTTCTTCTCGTTAAACTTAAACAACCAAGACGATGTACTGTACAGTGAGAGGGTGTTAAAACTTGCTTCAAATTTCTATTAATTGGTGGTAAGATGCTTCACTAAGTGAAGTTACACATATATTTTTTCTTCCCAAAATCACAAATTTTCTAATGTAACGTAGAAAATTTAAACAATGGCATCCCAACAAAAAATATTTCTAAATTAATGTTAAGGTGTTCAAATGAACAACCACAAATATACACAACGTAAAAACCCTCTTTAAAACTTCAATGCCAAATCCCACAAGAGGTCGGCAAAGTAGGTTGGTGGGTTTTCATCTAATGAAAAATCAATGGCATACACTAGCACAAATATGATGTGCGGGCATATTCCAAAGAGTTGTTATGATCATCAATGTTAACGTTCAGGCGTATTTGCCGAATTGTTGCCGTTTATAGTCCTATCTCGCTGAATTCTAGTCACGTAAAATTTTAACCCTCTTACAACACACTTACGGATACAAATATTTGTAACTCTTAACAACCCTCAAAATGGCTCTAAAGCTCGAATGTAAAATAAAAATATAAGAATTTTGTTTCTGATGCCAATCCTCATCCTCCTTCTTCTTTCGTTTGGTATATCGATGGATGATGTTAAAAAAAAATCGAACACCCTGAACTAAACCCCAACCCCAACCCCGTTAGCATTGTATAGAGATGACGTGATTGACCCAGTTGATGTGATGATTTCTCGAAATCCGTGTAATCACTTGTAATGCGCTATTTTGCCATTGCGATGTTCAAGAGGGAGTTTCTCTGTTCGGTGTTTTGTGATGGGTGGTTCGAGGCAAATTGAGGCTCTCTCTGGGACTGACATCAACAAAGGGGTAAAACCTTGTGAGAGATGAGAAATCGAATTTTCTCAAAATGGGTACATGAAATGTCAATGGCTGATATATAAATGTATAATACTATATCATCAATCGTTTACTATGCTGTCTGGATCTGTATGGTGAAGGATTCCAACATTTGAGCTTGATTTGTAAATTTTCGCACACTCAATGACACAATTTTTCACTTTGAATTGAAATTCAGTGTTTTCAAATTTGCATTATGTATGTATGTAGGACGAGGGTGGTGGTTTGCCGATGAACGAAAATATAAACTAGTTACATTTGCAAATTGTCAATTTCTAGGGAAACAATGACATTTCCTTTTAACTTAAAAAAAAAAAAAACACTTTGGAAAAATGATGAATAGGAATTTGACATGAATTGAATAGGAAATTAGTACAAGAGCAATTTGGAAATGAGATTTTATGAAGGGCGTTCAAGTGTTCTTGAATTATGAGTGCTGTGACGTCTTTATCTTAAGAACGCTGTATGGAGATATTTATTAATGACAAAAGGCATATACTGCACCTTCACCTTCAGCATTTTTTTTATAACTTTAAAGAATAACGGAGGCAAACTAAATCCGAAATCTAATCAAATATTGCATATCAATAATATGCACTGAAATAGGCTCTCCAATTGAGAGTAGGGACTTTCACAAGTAACTTTTTAAGAGTTCATTTTAGGGAAATACTTTTTGAGATCAACTCACTTTTGCTAACTCAATCCGCACTGGAGTGCACCGTTTTGATACAATAACTTCACCTGAATTGAAATGAATTAAGTGCCTTTCACACGAGTTGCGATCTGCAAAAATGCGAATAATTTCGAGCGCAAATATCAACAATTTCTTGGTTTAACTTTTCGACAGAGTGATGAATAAACGATCCTATCTATATTTTTAAAAAGAAAACACGGCCTAAAATTAAGTATTTCTATATTTTCTACGCGACTAACAAGATTCTGTCTGCGAACTGGCAAACACTTATTTACTCGCAATCCACAACATCAGGACACATTCCTCAAATCTGCGAATACAAAATTCACCCCAATTTGACCTAAAATTTTTTTTAGCACCCATTTAACTATATGGTTTATTTATTATGATAATTTGCATCAAATGTCAAAATTCGCGACCGTTCGCAATTCGCAGTTTGCAATTCGCAGCTCATATACCTATGCAACATTCCAGTCGGCCTCTGATCACCCATAACATAACATAAGGTTTCCAATTAAAGTTACCATCTATTCATGGAATCAGACATTATTTCTTGGATTAAATCAAACGGATGTAGGATATGGTAGTGGTATGGTGTCTGTACATATGTTTGCACGAACAATAGAAGATACTCACTCAGTTGTATCGCAATCTATCCAACTGTCTTATCCTCAAGCCACTATGTGCATCCTGAACTTGATTCAAAAGCCCGTAATGCACTTGTTAAAACGTATTAGGAGTTTGACGGAAAAAACGATGTAGAAGATAACGATGTTCCATGTAGATCCATTTCGTCGCGTTGAGGAAAGAGATCAAGTCTTTGATTTCAGCTCGAAAATTGTGTTAAAGTTTCCAAAAAAATACCTTCCAAAGTGATTGTTCTCTTCCTCTTATTCTGGTCATAGAGCATAGAAAATTTTGGGAGAGGAAATGAAAGATTGGTTCCTTCTTGTTTTTGCTGGTCCCAAGAAGTATGACAATGAGTATTGTGTGGAATACCCAAAATATAAATACAAAGCCATACCTAAGTCCTTGGTTTTTCAATTTTTTGGATATTTTGCTGCCACTATACTGCTCATACAGCTAATTGTTGTATCTTCTGTCCAATTTCACTACGCAAACAGGACTAAAAATCACCCTGAGAATTTTTCTCTCAAGCCAGCCTTAAGCCTTCTCATGTCAGGGCATACATCAGAACCAGAATGATAAGTAACTTAAGAGGGGACACTTTAATTGCTCCAGAGAGGGCTTTCGTATTCAATTGTCTTTTAAGCCCAACGAAAAAGCGATTAGCAGAAGTAGTTTTTCGTAGTTTTATCTAAACGCTGGTATCGTGAACTCAGTTTTATATGTATGTATGCCTTTAATGTATAAGTGTAGTCAAAATCTCTTACTACCTCAAAACTAAAACTGTTTTTCTAGAAAACCAATAATGGTATCTGAAAGTACTTACGTTCGCTTTCAAAATAACTTAACCTAGGATTTCTCGGGGAGTTACAATGATATCCAAATGATTTAAAGTGAATTTTGAAAGCAACGATATTTTTCATTTTATAACGAATTTATATTGAAAACCTGAGCTGATGACAAAAGACGCGGATGACGTATTTAAATTCAGCACCAAAAATACTTTTAGAATAACCTTTAATTCCCCGCGTTCAAAACCTAAACGTGTAAGCCTGTGTATTTAATTTGAATACTTATACTTACTTAACCCATTTCCGCCTACCGTTGCGAAAACGCAACGTGGTACGTGTGGACGTATAGAACTTTACTGATGATAAATTTGAATGAGCTGATTAGTGATTTTGAAAGTTAATTTAATTATCTAATCGACCTGTTTTTGGATTTTTTTCTAAAAATTTGTTTTCATGGTTTTTTTGCACCTACAAAATCGGAAATTTTTGATATTTTTAGGTAAAATTTTTGAACCACTCAAAAACATCTTCAAAATTATAATTTTTCAAAATAAAGTCAACGGCATGTAAAGAAGGGTTCAAATTATATTCTAAAATAAAGTTGACGCAATTTATATGAGTTGCCTGCTTGACAGGTGAGGTGAAAGCACTGCGTTGCGTTTTCGCAACGTTCGTCTAATGTAGTAGCATTTGAACCTAAAAACAATATTTGCACTTCGTTGCGTTTTCAAATCAGAATAAACGGTTTTTTCTCTGAATATTGTGAATATTGCACGAATTTTTGAAATAGTGTCAATTTTTGTTGCATCCTGTCAAACAAAAGGATGCGTATTCTAATTCTGAGAAAAGAAAAAAACAATTCATTCAGTGCTATATTGGAAAAACCCTTTTTACCATCCACGCAACCTTATTCTTAGAAGTAATTAGACAGTAACTCCTGCGTATAGGAAACCTCAAGGCACAGGTCATTTTTCTAATGAGCGTGGTCCCTATAAGAGAACTCTACTGTACTCAGGTACGGTACTGATGGGAGTGCAAGTGCATATTCCAATTCCCAGACAAAAATTAAACCAATTGATAAACGCGTGCTGTTTTGGAAAACCCCATCACGTATATAAGTTTTTTGCATTCGATTTATTTTTTACTTATAAGCTGTGAGTTGTGCGGTCAAGTTGTGTAGTTAAAAAATATATCTGTGTTAAAAAAAAGTGCAAAATTATGTATCGCAAAAAGTTTTTATCAGCTAGAGAACTCGAAGAGTTATTGATGAACCCGAATTCTGACGAAGAAGACGATTTTAATTTGAATTTAGATGCAGCAGTTGAAACAAATGTTATAATTTTGCCTCGAAAAATGTATGCTGTAAGCGATAATGAGGAGATTGATGATAATGTGCAGCTTTTGGAAGATAGAAACGTGTTCCCAAATGAATTAGCGGGTGAAATTGAGATTGAATGTACATTCGACGATTTGAATTCTCCAAAAAAATTCCACGAACCGGAAGTCAATGTTGTATCAAATGATTTGAGCAATCCATCAACATCCCAAAACATCGCTTCAACATCCAATAAATCATCAACATCTCTCCATTACGAGTTGCCAAAGTGGTCAAAAAGCCATTGAGTTGGTTTTTCAAAGACTCCAGTAGACGTATCAAGTGAAAAAATACGAAAAATTAATAAAAAAAATCGGTAAGTTTATAATATACTATTATTCAGAATATATCCTTACTTGAAAGAGTATAAGAGATGACCCTTTCTTTTCTTCTCTCAGGTAATTTGAATCCTCTGCAAATGTTGGAATTATTTCTTGATAATGACATAATTAATTTTATTGTTGAAAATACAAATGTGTATGCTAATGTGGACAAAAATAATCCCACGTTCAAAACTGATGGGAACGAAATTCGTAGTTTCATTGGAATATTGTATTTTTCTGGTATGCATACCGTGCCTCAGTTGCATTTGTATTGGTCTAATAGTCCAGTATTCCGATGCGATAAAGTAAAAGATGCAATGAGTCGAGATCGTTTCAAAATTATCAAATCGTATTTACATGTTTATAATAACAGTACAATCGATCCCAGCGAGAAGTTTGCGAAAGTTACAATGCTCAACGATATGCTCAATGAAAGATTTATGCAGTTTGGAGTATTCTCCCACCATTTTTCAATAGATGAACAAATGATACCCTACTACGTTTTGGATATAAGTATTGGAGCTTGTGCTCAAGTGGTAAAGCAATGTTGACGGATCCAAAACAAATGAAGAAAAAAAGTCGAGGTTCTATTGATTTTGCATTCGACAAGGAAAATGAAATTGCAGCTGTGCGTTGGAACGACAATTCCATTGTAACAGTTTTATCAAATCATTTGATGGACCAACCAATCAAACATGCAAAACGGTTTGATCGCAAAAAGAGGAAACACGTAAACATTCAAATGCCAAATGCAATTCGCGAAAACAACATAACGATGGGAGGAGTTGATTTGTTCGACAACGCTACAAGCAACTATCGTAAACGAATTCGAGGAAAGAAGTGGTACTGGCCACTTTTATCAAATGCACTCGATGCAGCATTGGTAAATGCATGGAAGTTACACCGTATTTGCAAAAAAAAAATGCTAAGGAAACAGCAATGACACAACTAGAATTTAGGACGTTTGATGAAGAGTCCTTGTTGTGATCGGAGTCAAATGTTCAACATGTGCAACGAAGGGAAGGAAACCCCAATGAAGTGGTTCGTTTCGATGACATCAAGCATAGAGGAAGTGTACCGATTATGGAATACCAAAATATAAACTCAATTTTAAACACAAAAAAAATTAATTTTTTTCGGTATTTTAAATAGATCTTGATAAAAATACTATAAACTTGCTTTTAAACAAAAGTAGAACTTTAGCAAATTATCAAAAAACTTTTTATAAATTAAAAGGTAAAAAAACACAAAATGAGCAAATTTCAAAAAGTGACCCTAATATGGACCACTAAGGATTTCCCCATAATATATGTGGTAATTTAATTTATGTGCAGAAAACATAAATAAAATTATCAATGAGATTCTGTGGCAGAGCAATAAAGAATGCAAGAGGTCAAAAGGTATTGAAAAATTTGAAACAATTTGTATGGGTAACATGAAAATTTTTTGCAGCTTTCTTGAAGCACATTTCTTTTGACTTGACGGCTGCTATGGCTTTCACCATATCCGCCTTGTCCCGGACGTTACGCTTTTTTTCTTTTGGTGTCATCTGATTAATTACAAGACAACCTACATATATACAAATTTAAACAAATATTTTAGGTGGTTCCCAATATGGAATACTATTCCATATTAGGAATACTATTCAATATTCAATATGAAATACTATTCCATATTAGGAACATACTGATATTCCATATTAGGAACATGGAGACTGACTTAACTATGTTAAAATTTACTTATTATTTAACTGAGTTCACCTAAATAATTTAAGTTATCCCAAAGGTTGAGCTTTTTCCTAATAATACGGGACAAAAAATATGTTTAAGCTTGAACCGATACAAAAATATAAGAAAAATAAGCTCTTAATAATTTGTTACGCACTTTACCAAAACACTACTTTTAATAACTGCTCATGTCTACAAAGTTCACCTTCCACAAGGATAATAACAACGAATATGCGCATGAAAAGAAAGCTTTACCTGAAATAAACAGGTAAAAATATTACGTAGTTTTCAAAATATAGCACTATTCCATATTAGGAGCGTATTCCATAATTGGTACACTTCCTCTACAGTCACCAAAACAGAAAAGCGTCTTCGATGTCACAAGTGCTCCAGCCAAACCGTTTTTTCCTGCAAGAAATGTAATATCCCGCTTCATCCAAAATGCTTCGACGCATACCACACAAAAACCCAGTCTTTATAAGCATATCTTGATATATAGTGTATACTTTCTTATAAACTTCTTAACTGTAACTTTTAGTTTATACCTATTTATTACATTTTTCATAAAATTCTCAAATAAATTTCATTCATGTTCCATCTTAAAAAAAAAATAATTTTGCGAAAACGCAACGTGAATTTTCCGGGAAACTATAAGCTTTTCCAAAATTTTTTTTTGGGATTTCCCTTAGTTAGACCAAAAATAGACAGTGTATGAAATTTCACGTTTCTAACTCAACTGGAACTGGTAGCCATCTTAAATGGGTTAAGGTGGCGCTACAGTCCTGGGTGGACCAGGGCCTCAACCAACAAGCTTCTTCCAGCCGGATATTTCTAAATGTTATGCTCAAGAAAATTAGTTTTAGGTAAAAGAAGAAATTTTTTGATTTTATCAAAAGTTAAAGCATGACATTTTTAGAAAATTGCCCCTTCTAGCTAAACGTGGGGAATATATCCCACCTCCCATACGATCTTTTTCTTATCTAAGCCCAAACTACATGCTCCATATTTTTGTTGCACATTATGCGAATCACTTTGCATAGGTTTATTTTAATGCCATTCTACTTAAGTGAGGATCCAATGAGTTTAAGCATCCATATCAAAGCAATGAGGGAACTTCCAAATATGTTTTTGCACAGAATATTTTTCATACATCAAAAACAAATATTGAATAGATGAAAAACTCTCTTGACGTGTTTTTGGTGTTCACAAAATCAAAAACATTGAACTACAGTGTTCTATAGAAGTAAACCCTTCTGCTCACTATATCAAATTCCCGACGTTATTGTATTGATTTTGTTTTTTGTTTAACTTTTTTTCCTAAGCAGCCACTGTATTGCATACAAAAATTGCATACACTATTTTAAATATAATTTTCTTCAAATATCATTGCACAATATACAAACAAACAAAACGAAAAAATAAGTATCATAACTGAATAAATAGCATTATTTCACAATTGCTGACTTCTCGTTTCGACACAATATTTACACTTTTCAACAAACTGCAAACATTATTGTTCGAATGTATACTATTCATTCTCATGAATAGCAAAATGCACGTATTTATTGAACAAGCCAGGCAGAAAAACAAAAGAGTCCTGATGTGATGCTGTTGTAGGTACCCTGTACGCCCTGTAAATAATATGAAGAGAGCCAGAGACTACAACATCCGGTTAGTGTAACAGAAGTTGCCAATGGCCACCTTCAACATCCTGCGAAACAAGAAAATAACAAATCAAAATAAAAAAAAATTATTCGAAACAGAAAATAAACTCAATGGCATTTTTTTGTTGTTGTTATATTTGAAACTTGAAATTGAACTTTGTTGAATAAATAACTGTAATAAATTTATTTATAAAAATTCATACACTTTAAGTCACTTGAATAGGATTATATTTTTTATTATTTTATTAATTTTCGTCATGTAAAATTAACACTATACAAAAACTTGACTTTTCAGAGAGTTTGAACTATGACAACAATGTTACGCAAATGACTTGACTTTTTATGTCGTTTGCTCTTAGATTACATGAAGATAACAATATCGAAATAAAAAAAGATGATTCTATGATAGGTAACTACACAAACGAACAAAAGCTACGGAATCATCTTCTGGCTTTATTAAAAGACTACAATTGCTCTGGATGCATTTGAGATGCATATAAGTTTATGGTATCGTTTAAAGTTTAAATCGTTAACCTTAAATCCAGGTTTAAACCATTGCAATCACTTCAGGAGTTTAGGAGGTGAGGAAAACTCATTGAAATTAAAACAGAGACTAGCTAGAAAATTAAACATTTGAATCAAAATCTAGTTCTATTTTGTGTTTCGCTCCTTAACTCTTATTTCAGTTTCTAAGGACCCTTTGTACAAACGTGGTTCAAATTTTAATCCGTTGTTTAAATTTTTTTACCGGCTTATTTTGGCGGAATTACTGAGGTTTAACAATGGTTCAAGGTTCAAGTATGTTATTATAGTAGCCAATTTAATGTCTGAATCATAGTTGAACCTCAGTCTATTCTCCAAAGTCGTTGAGTTAAAATTGCTGAACCACGAGTTAAATATTTTTACAACTGGCCCTAAACGATTTTTAATTAAATTGATGAGTTTCTTGACTGAATCTCGGGGATTCCTTCCTTGAAATGCCTGACCATCATATCATAACAGATCCTCCCCTGTAAGCCACGGTTTCGGCAAAATAGCATTGTGCAAATCGCTCGCCCGGTCATTTTAATGTATACTGTGTATCTAAGATTGGAAGTGATAGAAGCAGACATATTCGGGACTCATCCATGAACATAACTTGCTTCCATTGGTCAACTTCCCAACCGTAGTATGCGTGAGTAAATCGTAGCCAAGTTTTTCGGTGAATTAAAGTCAATTATTAAAGCCAGCTTCGTTGAGTCGTTTCCTTACCCATTTACTAACGAAGCTTCATCTTACCTATGTGAGCTTTTCTTGGCCATGAACGCCTTCAAATGACGATCTCGGTGATAAACCTGTACATCACGGACACCTAGTTCTTGGCCTTTGCACAAACTCTCTAGTTTCCCTGACAATTCTGTAGGTTTTTGATATGCAAGATTGGCTTATTGTTAAAAGGAGCTGATGCGCCACGCCCAACTAACAAAATTGCTTTGCATTTCAGACATTAAGGTGTTATTTGTTTCTATAGCGCTCCTATTACCCCTCTAACGGGAAGTAAATATTTTATTGGAGGATTACTGATTCCTTAAATATTTTCTGGTGCAAATTATATCAGCTTGATAGAAGCGATATATCAATGTTTCTTTAATCTATATATATTGCTCTTATGTAATGATGACGGAGTTTTCGCTTCTATAGTCATCGTGTAAAATTATTATACAATCTATATGCTAGTTTCTGTTACTTCGTTTAAATATTGCTTGTATTGGTATGCTTAAGTGCAGCCACAAACCATTTCTGCTATACTAGTGAAAACACAAACCACTTCTGGTACACCAAAGACTATACAGTGTGGAGAAAGTGCATAAGTTCTTTTTCATCGTAAATATATTTTTCCATGGCCGAGCGGTTAGCGTGCTGGACTTTTAGTGCGAGAGAACCATGGTTTGAGTCCCACTTAATCCTTGTAGCTTTATATAATAGCTTAAATAATATCTAATAAAATATCAGCAATTAAATAATATAAAATAAAAATATGAATAAATATAAATAAAAAATATAAATCAATTATGAACAATTTTTTTTTATTTTCCCACCTTCTTCTATAAGGCCTCTAAATTGAGTCCAGTAAGTGTTTTTCGGGGCAACCGAGTTTACTCCATAAAGGTCCAATAGGAGCTCGAAAAGTGCGCCTTTTTAACTCTATGGACTGTTATATAATGCTTATTTGATTGCAAGAAATTATTATAAGAAGCTTCTTTGGATGATTATAGGGGCAAAATTGTTAGTTGGGACTGCACCTTGGCTCATTCCATTAGCTAACCTTCGTCTTCGCTATTATCCTAATGTATACGATTTATCCAAATTTGGGGTATGAGTTTTGACGAATTCCAATAACTTTACGCAAAAATGCCTTTTTTAATTTTTCTATGCAAAAAACCTAAATCTTTGAATGTCCAGTTTAGAAAGAAAATTAATACTCCCATCGTTAAGGATGTAGATAGAGAGTAAAACAGTTAATAAAATTAATAAACTGTCATTTCTTCAAAGGCTCTATATCTTATTTAGGAAATGTATGGCTTCAATCAGATGGCTTTTAGTGTTTTTATTTGAATAAAGAGTTCACTAAATTACAAACATTTTTGCTTGTATCACAATTGGTCAGGTTGAGTAAGTATATTTTTATTTCTGTTCACCCATTTCAGCCTTCCGAAGGATTTATGGTGTTTGTTTAGCTGAGAAGAGTTCGAACGCACTATATTCCTCTTCTTCTTCTCTCTCTGTTTCTCTTCCTTCATCATTGCATTAACTCTGAACTGGACGACAGAGTTTGGAAAAACGGAATTAAGTTGTGAATTTTGAAAACGAGTTTCCTGCAAAGTGTATAGAAAACATGTTGAGGGACTACAATGGCATGTCCAATAATACCTTCCCTGGCTCTATATATGGATGCGACGTATACGTCAGCAAAGGACTATGCCATTATTGCAAGTATCTACTATGCCGAGCCATACTGCCCGAATGCATTTGAATGCAATTCGTGATTTGCATTTTATATAGATTTAGTGGGGATTTTATTATCCTGTCGTAGGATATCAATTGGAATACATTTACAACAAAAATACACACAAACACACACACACAATGCCAAGCAAAAAGGATTTGCATATAAAGTTTTGTCGAAGAAGAAGCATCTGAGTAACAAAAAAAAAACGAGTTTACACAAACAAACCAGGATATGGAGTATTGAATGTCCTGTGAGGGCTACTAACTATGGGTATCATCATATTGATACTATGATCACTGTTTGGAAAACATTCGTAAATCCTTACTCCTTAGATATACTTTGTTACCATACAGTTTATACATTACAAGCTATACACACACATTTTCGTCCTGTGAATAATACACATAGTTTTTCTTCTATTGGACTCCAAATGGAAACTAATAGCCTAATATATGCAGGATCTTTGTTCAGCTAGAATAAGAGATATATAAATATAGTTGAATGCAATAACTTTTTGGGATGACTTTGTGGTTTGTTTAAAATTGTAAATGCAGTCCAAATCGAAACATTGGCCCAAATTGTGGTGTTTTATTGGCAAACAAGCTAACGATGCGTTAAAAGTAACTTTTATTCTCGAAATTGTATTACAATCCAAGGATCTTTCTAATTTATAACTTTTATGGAAGTCGTAAACATTGACTAATAACTTTGCTAGATTGACTTTCTAATTAGTTTTTATTTACTCATATGTCGTATATCTTTTGAAATTACAATAGTACAAAAAGGATTTTTAGTTTTATTAGATTTTCGAAAAGTTTCGTCCAAAAACGTGATACTCGTATATAACTTAGCTTAAAAATTGTGAGAGAGGAAAAGTTTGGAATGATTTCTGAGTAATTACCAAAACAAATCCTTTAATTAAGTTCAAAGTTTTAAACTCAAAAGTCAAGTATGTCCAACTCGATCCTGCAAATTAAGAACTTGATTTGAGAAATATGTACCTATTATTACTAACTTGGGCTTTTTTCACTACTATCGGAACTCAGTCTTTATTCACTATCGATAATCATTATATAGTTTTAGAAGCCTTTGATCTCGGTTAGGTAAAACAAAGTTCCATTTTAATGCTTTTGTAGGAAATGGGCTCTATTTATCTAGCAAACTTTGCAATATGCAAAGTTCAACAAATAGAAGAAGTTTTTCAAGAAGCTGAAATGCAACTTTTGGCTACCGGATACGTACAAAAATCAGAGGAGTATGGAACGTTCGATCCCTGTGCAGCGAAGGTTGATACGAGCAGGTTGAGCGTGGCATGCTCCGCCTAAAAAATCAGTATCCTGGACATTAGCGAAACTAACTGGAGAGGAATAGCTGAATTCAGATCTGCTACTGGACAAACGAGCCGATATCATATAGTCTTCTCAATTCCCAAGTCGTATCAGAAAATTACGGTCTGAAACGCGTAATGGGGAAAAATGGCTTGGGGTAACGGAAAGAAAATGGTGACTTGCCTGTCGACTTTTGTAATGTGAATCGTCTTGTTCTAGGTGGGTATGTATTTAAGGATAAGACGTGCAACAAAACCACCTGGGTGGGGTTTAATAAAAGGTGTTTCTATGGAGGCTGGATCCGAAACTGTACCGAAGCGAACGAGAATTAGAGACTGTTGGATATCCCAAGAAACCTGAGACAAACTCGAACTTCGCAAATCGTTGAAAATGCAAATAAATGCCGAAGCAGATGTTTAACGAAAGGTTGAATTGCGAATTGAGTATCGCCTTGGCAGTCTATCGGTGTGTGAGACGTGACAGGAGGGTGAGGTTAGAGGACTCGCAGATAATGCGGAAAACGCTGCAAGAAGAGGAGATATCCGGGAATTGTATCAAATATCCAAAGACGTTATTGGGAAAAAAAGCAACACCAATCCATCCTGAATGAATGTGGGTGGCAAACCTTAGGTATCAATTGAGGATCAGCCAGGCAGATGGAAGGACAATTTTTGTGTCCTGCTAAATGACGACTCCCCTGACCAGAGTGCTGAAGTGCCCCACAGGTCCAATGGGGGTATTGACAGCGAATCCCTTGCAGTATCGGAAATTCATACATCAATAAATCTCCTCCAAAACAACAAGGTATAGCTGGACTTGGCGGAACACCAGCTGAATTCCTGAAAGCTGATCTCGTAACAGCAGCTTGTATTCTATATCCGTTGATACAAATCATTTGAGAAAATGAAAGCTATCCCAAGGACTGGAAGGATGGAGTGATTGTTAAGCTCCCACAAAAACGTGTTACCTTATGAATTGCAAAAATTGGCTTGGTATCACCGTTTTGTCCGTTTTGCCAAAACTAATGGCAACTATCATTCTCGAGCGGATAAAGGATAGGATCGAGTCTACCCTCAAGAGGCATCAAGCTGGCAGTGGTCAATCGTGTGTCGACCATACCAAAACTCTGCGTATCGTCCTTGAACAGTCGATGGAGTTTCAATCACCCCCTTACCTCATGTTTGTGGATATTGAGAAGGCCTTCGATCAAGTCAACCGAGAATGTATATAAAGATCGTTGCTTCGTAGAAGAATTCTCCCAAAAATGGTTGCCATTATTAAGGAGTCCTACAACAAAGTAAGGTGTTTCGTTTAACACAATAGGCAGCTATCTGACTCCTTCGTTGTGCAACAGGGTGTCAGACAAGGGGATGTTCTATCACCAATTCTCATCCTGCTGGCGATGGACGACGTATTGACGGCCGGTGTTGGTACAGCTGAGCGACAGGGCATTCAGTGGAGACCGTTCGAAAGGCTCAGTCATTTAGACTATGCCGATGACATATGTCTACTGACAAATAACATCAGTGGACTGAACGGGATAGTGCTCACAGGCTGCTATACACTGCAGTGTATTATTCTACAGGAGACGCCAGTGGAAGAAGTCGAACTATTTAACTACTTTGGCAGTATTATTTCTGCAAACGGCGGTACGGATCTGAACGTTAAAAGTAGAATAAATAAGGCACGTACTGCCTTCGGTACTCTGTCCCCAATTTTGAAATCCAGTCAAAATCACGCACTAAGTTGAGATTCTTCAAGAATCCAATGTCAAATCCGTGCTTTTATAAGCCTGGAAAGTCACGTCTACCATTTCGAAGAAATTGCTGTGAATCGCTGTCTTCGCCACATCCTAAAGATTCACTGGCCACAAATAATATCAAACAAGGAATTGTGGCGCAGGACAAGTCAAAAGCGGCTGGACATCGACATAAGAAAGCGTAAATGGCGATGGATTGGTTACACACTGAGGAAACCAAACGATGATATTGCAAAGCAGTCCTTTGAAAGGAATCCTCAGGGTGTACGGTGAATTGGAAAACCAAGAACAACATGGAAATCAACTTTTTAGCAGAAGTAGACTCCCAGAGAAAGACGTGGCCACAGTTACCTACCTTGCAGCAGACCGTGAGGGATGGAGACGTTTTGTAGATGCCCTATGCCCCAGCCGGGGTTACATGACACGATGATGACGATGACTTTTGAAGTCACTTAGCAACATTGCAATAAAATTATTGTGTGGAAATTACTATTGCGAGGTGTTTCACTAAAACTGCACGACTTTCAACTGCAATTTCTCAAGCCTTGAAATTTGTAATGGTAAGTATTTAACCAATTAAAAAGAGAATTTTGAATTTTTAGTCGGTTTTTGCTAAGTTGCAAAGTGAAATGTGTACATTATGTGTATATGATCATTTGAAAACCATTAAAACAGCTTCCGAGGAAATAATTTTTAGAATACCCTAGCTACAAAATAACTGTAATTTGTGAATACAGACAGACAAATTTGCGTTATATTTTATTGCCAATCATTTTTCAACTATACTCTTTGGCTATTTAGTGAATTAATTATTTAATGTTGCATTATAAAAAGAACAACACATAATCATTAAAGAAACATTTATTTGATTTCACCACAAACGCAACACAAAATCCTGCATGTATTTATTACGAGCGTGTCTTGTAGCACTTTCCCAAACCACTCATCGAACATGCAATGTCTGACTGTAATTATTCCTGCAAGACAAGGAATTGCATGCAATGTAAGCAGATGTCATTAATATCCTGCCAACAGAAGCCAAAGGTCACATTTATGATAATATAAACTGCCGAAACTTTGAGAATGCATCTATCTGGGCAGTCAGATGCACATCTAGAAATAATAACAATCGTTAACACCATCATGCACTTGCTCAAATATATGTACATATACCTACAAAATATACAAATAATTTTAGTTATGTACACTTGGGCGTATGTGGAACAATATTCGACCATTCTAGTATACCTACGTATTGTATCGCAGAGGCTGATGTTGATGGTGACACGTTAATGAAGATGCAGATGCTGCGTGTTGTGGATACTGATGATGTTGATAATGTTAACATTATTATTGCACCTGTACGTTGGCATATTTGCCACCCAGAATTTGTGAGTACTTCCAGCGCTAATTGATGATAATTCTATGAACACAATGAATGTTGCTGCCCTCTACCATAACCCATCTCGAAGACGATAATTTGTGTCCGTCATCGATAGACAAGTGTAGGTAGGCATCAAGCACTTGAGGCATAATATCATCGGACCAAAAGCTGAATCACTGCAGGGGCATTAACAACAAAATAACACACATCTGTCAGGGTGACAGGTGGCAAGGTGCAACTAGAACATTAACTTTAATGCTCACGGGCTAAATCGATATGACAACGACGCACAATGCAGCCGAAAATCTCAACACAAAGATTTAAGGATGAAAACGAGATGTACCTATGCATGCTTGAACAAATTTCCGAAAGCCATTATCGCAAGTCTTAAGGTTTCTTTTTAAATTTAGGTCGTTTTAAAGAAGTTACCTCGGTGAAATGTGAAAGAACTGAAAGCAAGATGCCAAAAGACCGAATAAAACTTTTATTTCACTGAAATGTGGTGGTAACTATTTCTATTTCTGGGATGCTGCCTCCTACAACACAAGTATATACCTACCTACTTCGCATTGCACTTTGAAGTCTTTTGCAACTCCGTGGCTAATTAATGCAGTCATTTTGGAAAGTCCAATTTAAGTGGTATCTAAGTGGTCTCCTGCTGCTATGTGCTTGCATTAGTCACGCCAGGGTTATAAGTTAGCCAATAAGTTTCCTTTTCTTACGATTGTACGAGTATAGTTTTGACTAGGTGAAGGTGCAATGAGGGATAAGCGATATTCTTTGAATTAAGCACTTAGACATTTGGAAGGATTAGCAATTGTGGCAGTGCGGTGAAATTGGAAAAGAAAATTTTGGAGAGTTCGTTAATAGTAGCTGCGTTTTTTTGTATGTCCATATGGAGTATGGCGAAAAAAACGACATCGGGACATTTCAACATTTGCCTTGGTCTGCCATTTTGTTCTGAACTATCTTACCAACAAACATTTGACATTTCTATACAAATTATCGATAACACAACGACAATGGTAGTCTGGCAATACCATTTTATCGGGACAAAAGTTAACTCCAGTTAATTATCTGGACTTAGCTAACTCTATATGGACATAGTTGTTGTTGTATTTAACATGTAAATTGTTTTGCTTTGTTGTCGTTTTTTTCATACAATTTTATCTGGACATGCAAAAAAACACAGCTAGTATGTATGGACAGTTTTTTCTGGGTAGGAAAAGTGTGTCAAGAAATTAGTGTGGTCTTTAGAACATATTTAAAATGTTTAAAATGATGACGAAAAACTAAGCTTCATTTCTATGTTATGTTTGTACATTATCAATAGAAATTTGTTTTCTTCAGTTTTCACAGAAAACTGATAATTTTGCTTAGGAGTCTTGTGTTAATTGTTTAACTGAATTGAATTGAATTGAATTGAATTGAATTGAATTGAATTGAATTGAATTGAATTGAATTGAATTGAATTGAATTGAATTGAATTGAATTGAATTGAATTGAATTGAATTGATTTGAATTGAATTGAATTGAATTTAATTGAAAATTGAATTGAATTGAATTGAATTGAATTGAATTGAATTGAATTGAATTGAATTGAATTGAATTGAATTGAATTGAATTGAATTGAATTGAATTGCATTAAATTGAATTGAATTGAATTGAATTGAATTCAATTGAATTGAATTGAATTGAATTGAATTGAATTGAATTGAATTGAATTGAATTGAATGGCCATTGAATGGTGGAGATGTCTGGTTTTTGACCTGGATGCTTCAATTGTGGCCATAGGTTGATCTCTCTGTAGTGAATCCCTAAGAAGATAGAGTTCCACGAAGTTTCCAAACATCACTTGCTTACCGGAGTGTTTTATGGTAATTTTGCCGCTTTCTATCTTTTAAGGCAAAAACAACAGAAAGTTTGACTTATGACAACAATTTCTCAAAATTGCAAGCTTAATATTTAATAGGCATTGAAATAAATCGATGTAAAAATTTACGTCAAATTTTACACGTGTTTAGGTTAGCAGACAAATGGCTAATGGTTCAAAACCTCAAAAGCGATATTTGATTCGGCTTACAAATTTACACAAATAACATGACTTTTTATGTCGTTGGCTCTCAGTCTCAAAACTTAATAGCCTTAGTGGTTATTTGAACGGCGTCATGGAATAAACTTGTGAAGCTTTGTGGCAAGCCAAACAATTTCTTGACCTTGAACGTTTCGCATCCTGTGTCAGCTTTGGTAGAAACAACCTCAGAAGAATAACGGATATCCTTATACTCCATGGCCATTATAAGCTAAGAAGATACTTCAGTATTCTTAGTCTTGTGAGCATTACCATTTGCTTTAGGATAAGCAATCTCAACAATACAATGTATATGCAAGAAGAACCTTCACCTATAGAAAAAGTAGCAAGTTAGTTTTAAATTCATTATGTTAAAATGTCAAAGTATTTCATGAAATTTAAAAAAATTTTAATAAAATTTAACACAAAATAAAATAATATTTTCTTAAGTCTTAAAAAAAAATAAAATCCTTTTGGTAATTTTTAATACTTGTCCTTATACAAAACGTATACTTCAATTACCATTTATATTTCTTTTATTTAATAAACCAAATAAAAATAATATTTTTCATTGACTGATGCAACTTTAATTATTGATATTAAAACAAAAATATTAACAACAGCCACACAAGTGAAACAGTCCTTCACAAAGGATGCTTTGTTTTACTCTGCTGCCATTAAAACACATTCACTCTGATTAAAATTCCATGATTTTGGTTAGCCAACAATGCAAACGTTTCCATCATTCATATCATTGTGCAAAGGATTCTGTGTGTCGTGTCCTGTTATCCATTTGTCATTGTGCTCGCTTATGCTTTCAATTAAAGATACCAAGTGAATCGCAGCGAATATTTTTTTATTTAAATAATATTAAAATCATATTCAACAGTTAGTTATGCAAATATTATTTTCGAAAAGTAGCTGTGGGAATTTTCATTGATTGTATGAATGTATAAATGTATGGATAGAATAAGGAACAGGTAGACACGCAAGGTTTGGTGAAGCGTATGGAGGCCTTTGTGGCAGATTTTAGATAGATAAAAAAGAAAATGGAAAGTTTGCTTGGATGCAACAACGCCGGAAGAGGTAAATGATGGGACGGTCAACAGCTTGTGATTTTCTTCCTCGAAAGAGCGACATGTCCTCCGATTTCGAGTCACATCAGGATGACATTCATATTCAATGCAAAATGGTTCGTCAATACCTACTGACGGTGATGGTGAGATGATGCAATGCAATTCGATTTAATTCGACACCAGACAAGCGTAAATACTTATCGAATATTGTACATAAATTGCGTTCTCATGGAAGAACGTGAATATAATTCAGTATCAGATCCGTATTCACTATATGGATTTTAATAAAGTGAAGTGCTTTCTTAGAATTATTAAAATAAGGGTTTTCAAAACTATTTTATTGAACCTATCTATGTACACTTGAAATTGAAAGTGATTTCATGGCAATTAGAGAGGATATTCCAAAAATTACCTAATTTGGCTAGATATTTCAACAGAGCAACATTTGAAAAAGTAGCGATAAAAGAGTGATAAGCAAAAAAACACGGTGGTGTTCCAACGCAACAAATATTGCTGAAATTTATTTCTCACCTGCCAGTTTTAAACTCTATTTTTGGATTCTATTAAATTATATATACTCTAGATTTGGGCGTATGAATGTATGCTTTAAACCTATATATTTACAATACAGTTGTACCTCGTGGCATGGTTATTTTGTTGACTGTCATGCCAAAAATCTGGGTTTGATTCCCAGCCGCTGCCACCTAAAAACAGAAATGTTTTCCCAAGATACTGTCCCTTGCGAGCAACTGATAAATCCTTCAAGAGTTTACGTGTCATGAATCAGTGGTTCTCATCTAGCCGTTCTCGGCAAAAATTTGTAGGTCCCATCCATTCCTGCCAATAATACGCACCTAGGAATGGTTGAGAATTGTAAGTCAATAGGCCCTGGTTCTCAAAGAGCGTCGCTTGAAGGTTAGTGCGTAGGACTGTCATGCCGAAGGTATGGGTTCGATTCCCAGCCATGCCACCTAAAAACAGAAATGTTTTATCCGAGGTACTGCCTCTTGCGAAGAACTGACAAATCCTCCAAGAGTATACTTGTCATGAAAAAGTGCTTCTCATTTAGCCGTTCGGACTCGGCAAAAAACTGCAGGTCCCCTCCATTCCTGCCAACAACTCGCACACAGGAATGGTTGAGAGTTGTAAGTCACTAGGCCCTGGTTCTCCACGAGCTGTTGCGCCACCCAATTTAATTTATTTATTTTTGATTGTTTAATTCTTTTTCAGTTCAGCCCTGAACCGCCCAGTGCCGCCGGACCCTCGAATATGCCTTGGTAAGGAATTCCATAAACGAATGGAGCTAACAAAGAACTGACGCTCAGATATTTAAGAAGTGAACCGCGGATGAATGAGTTGTTGAGACCTGTTGGAAGTACTAAAGCGTAATTTTTCAAACATGTAATTGGGTTGATGAGTTTCGATAACTTTAGAAAGCAAAACAAGAGTTCTATATGCAATCAAGTGGTCAAATGGCATTATTTAAAATTAATATGGAATGATTGGAAACTCGATCATATCGCCTTAAATTAAATACATAACGGGCAGTATTATTAAAAGCAAACATTAAGCCTTTTCCTGCTAGTAGCATCGCAGCTAACAAATATTTCACAGAGTGTAATTGTGTGACATCCAAAGCTTACGTAAACTCCCATAGACTTTCCCAATAATTATATTAATATGGTCATTCCATGAAAGTGTCCTTTAAACTTTTATAAAGCTGTATGTCATTAGCATACATTTGGAGAGAAGATAACACAATTGAGGGAAGTTCGTTCACATACATCGTGAAAAGAATAGGACACAGAATTGAGCCTTGGGGACTCTTCTGCTATTCTAAAGAAACTCTGATGAATGATGTCCTGTTGAAACAGCTTGTTTCCGAAAGCTTAGATAAGATGCCATTAGAGTTACAGCAGAATTAGAAAAACCGAACATAGTCGAAAGTTTATTACCTACATTTTCAACTGTATCAATATCAAAGGCTTTCGAGAAATTGAGAAGAACTAAAAATGTAACTTTGTCTTCATCCATTGATTCTCTCTCTGATGTTATCTAACCACTTTTGTTGTTGTCGTAATACAGCTGTGGTGTTTTCGAAGCCCCGATTGCTGTGGAGACAGTACACAATTTGAACTTATATGTAAATTTATTTGCTTCTGTAAAACTCTCTCGAAAATTTTTGATAAAAATGGTAGAATAGAAACTGATCTATAATCGCTGCTATTTGTTTTTTTAAAAGGCAGTACTTTAGCGATTTTCCACTGCAAAGGGAATACGATACAAGTTATTATGTGATTAAAAACATGCACTTATGACGGAAGTATAACTGGAAGAATAATTTTTACGAACTTGGGATGAACTTCATCGAAGCCATTAGCATTTTATTTTATGGACAGTTAACATGAAACTATTTCGAAATTATCTACTCACGTAAAATTAAAGGTGGAAAGAGTCGAAATATTTTTACTTAAACCATGCGCTACATTCAGAGAGTAGGAAAAAGTAAAGTAGTAAAGTTTTTGTTAAGTAAATTAATGTCCAGGTTTTTATCGGGAATAGAATTTTGTTTGCCAATTCCAATCCAATTGAATTAAATTTTTCCAGAGCTTTCATCCTCTCAATGTAGGGTTCTCCTACTGTTATAAAATATTCTTTTAGCCAGTTTAATTTTATACACAACTCGATTTCCCAAGCTATGGAACAGTTGCAAATGTAAATCTAACCTGTAGCGTTTCCATACACTGTAGGCTTGATTGCGTTGTTTAATAGGTTGTCGAATTTCTGGTGTAAACCATGGACATTGTCTGTACTTGATAATTTTCGCATTTACTGGCACATGTGCATTAAAAAGGGAACATATATTCTTATTAATAAAATCTATTTGATCACGAGGAGATGACATATAGAGTACACGGTCCCATTTGACATTGAGAGCATCTTGTTCCAGTAGACTATATTGGATTGCTTGAAAATCCCTGCATTAAAATTTTGAGACCGGACTGCTTACAGAGAAGTTGTATGTCAAGAAGAGAAAAGGTCATGCTTAGAAAACCCTTGTGCTGCCAGTTGATCGTAAAAAAGTGTATCATTGTAATTTCTGACAAAGAAAACATCTAACAGAGTACTTGAGTCGTTCGTAAAGTTATTGGGTCTGAGAAAGCTTACAGGATACAGATTCAAAGCTCTCAAACTATTGATAATATCACTTTCTAACAAAAGATTACTATTTAAGTCGCCACCTTTAATGATATTAGGATAAGATATAGAAATTGAATGCAAAAGTCACGAAAACTGCAATTCATAATTCATTTTACAAGAAATTTAATTATCTTCCTTTTATATGCGACAATGCATATACCTATAGCAGCTGGTAAAAAAGTTATCAGCAAATAAGTAAAAAAAAAACAAAAAAAACGATTTTTCACAGTTTTTTGCAATGAGTTCGAGTTATATGCAAAAAACCAAAGAGGGTGCTTTTACACTCCCCCCCCCCCCCCTCTTCAAAATGCACCCTCTAACTTAATAGTAATCTGCGGTTTTCTCATCTTTAATGACCCCTTTGAAGAATTGTTACCATTAAAATCCCATGAACGTCTTAGTTTTATATGACATAATCAATAGCCTATAAAGACAGCTTTTAGTTTTGTATGCATTGAATTCCACATGATTATTATGATTATTATAATAATAATGCTGTTTAAATCTGATTTTAATTAAGTCAACATATTCAATCGTTGCTGCAACACGTTTGAAGAACAAGGTGGTTAATCAATAAAGGAGTTTGAAAAACTATGGGTGTTTGTTTCAGCATAGTGTCGGAGACAATATGGAGCCTTGGATCATACACAGCATTTATTTTGTGAATTTCAGACTTGAAACCAAAACAACTTGGGTTGAATGGTTAGAAAGGTTGTCTAGCGAAGACCAAATTCGTTGATACTTAAAGCATATATTATGCATTTTCAATAAAAGAGCTTGATGTGCAAAACTCTATCAAATGAAATAAATAAAAGATATTAATTTGAATAACTTAAAAACACTTATTTTATTTATTTATTTACTTAAATGCATTTCGGAAGCAATGCTTCCATCGTCAGTAAGTTTTATATACATAATAATACAAACAAAATTTTTGATTGATATTAAATACAAATAACTCAATACAAACAAAACAAACTACACAAACAAATTTATAGTGAATTAAGGATCTATTATACAATTTTTTGAAAATTGGATCTTTTATTGGTCCATCGTCATTATTCATTAAATTATTTTTATTTTTAACAATGTAAAGAGATTCATATGCATCTAATTCAAAAGGATTATTAACATTTCGAATTAATTTCAAATTTTGTAAGCTAAAATTATGGTTATTATCCAGCATGTGTTGTGCTACACTCGACTTCTCAGGTTCATTGTATTTTACATGGGCAAAATGTTCTTTGAATCTTTTCAAAATTGGTCTTCTTGTCTGTCCTAGATATTCCTTTCTACAATCGTTGCATCCAATAGAGTATATTCCTGATTGTTGATTTTTTTCAATTTTGTCCTTTGAGCCACTAATCAGATTTTTAAGTTTTATCTCACTACACTGGCTTATTTTTATATTTTGTCTACTAAAAATTGGTCTTAATTTTGATGTTATTTCTGGATAAAAATTGAATTTTGACCATTTCTTTTGTTCATCTTGTTCATTTCTGATTAAATCTAAAGTTGTATAATTTCTTAAGCTTTGTTTTATTCTATGTGCAATCGTCATATCATCTATTAATTGTTCTGTATAACCATTTATCTTAGCTATTTCTTTGATCTTTCGTATTTCAATGTATTCTCTTTCTTTCGTCATCGGGATATTCAGAGCTCTAAAAATCATTGAATGGAAGGCTGATATTTTGTGTTCAAATGAATGAATGTTTGTATTTAATATCAATCAAAAATTTTGTTTGTATTATTATGTATGTATATAAAACTTACTGACGATGGATGGATTGCTTCCGAAATGCATTTAAGTAAATAAATAAATAAAATAAGTGTTTTTAAGTTATTCAAATTAATATCTTTTATTTATTTCATGAAAAAACACGTTGAAAATCTCCAACATCAAATCAATTTAATATGGCTAACGTGCAAGAGGAGATAAGGAAGGCAAAGAACAGATATCTGAAGCTTAGAACTAAGATTAAATATATACAAGCTGATATATTTTTTCTTCGGAGATGTAAAAAAAATCAAATTTTTCCTAAATTTATCCAGCTGTGGGGTCCAACAAACTCAGAAAACAATAAAATTGTTCAAAAAGCTATTTGTGCGGGACAAAAAATGTGGCTTAATCTTGAAATTAAAGAAAAATATTCGAAGCTGTCTATAATAGAAAGAGAAACATATTCCTTGTATTTGTATTTAAGTAGCAAATTGAACCACGAAAGCGAAACTGAAATGCAAATTATAGATCAATCAAGTGATTGGAGCATTTTTATAAATCATGTTCAGGATACCGTTGAAATAAAATTTGGTAAGAAAAAAGAGGGTTTAATTAATAAATTTAATATTTTAACAGGAAGAACAGAAAATACCCAACAAAAGAAGATTTTTAAAGAAGTAGAACCAGTGCAGGACTTTGTAAAAAATTTATCAAATATTCAATTTTCATCAAGTGAATTAGAATTATTAAATCGAGGATTAGATTTCGCACTACAACCTTCAAAAGAACAAGCAATAACAAGTGCTTTAGTTTATATTGAAACAACTCTAAAGTACTTCAGTGATGAAGATGAAAAAGCTAGAGTTAGATGTGAAGCTGTTGAAAAAATAAATAGTGCGAATTTACCGAATATATCTGCTAAAATGAAAGAATTCAGAAAAGCAGCCAAAAGTCTAAAAGAAAAGAAAACTTCAGTTATTTTCAGTAAAGCAGACAAAAGCAATAATATTGTCATACTTGATAAAAGAGAATACACTGAAATAAATGAAGAATTCATTGCAAATGGACCATACGAAGAAGTATTTTTTAACCCTTTACCAGGAATGATAAGACGAACTAAAGCAGCCATTAAAAAAGCAGCAGATATTTTCATTAATGAAAATTTATCAAGAAAACTAAACGTTTCAAATCCAGTACTACCGCGTATGTATTCTCAACTTAAGCTACATACATAAACCTGGGAAACAAATTAGACCAATTACATCAACAACAGGATCAATACTTACAAAACTTGAATGTTGGTTATTAGATAGATTCAATAATCTACCAAATAAATTCGAAACAAAAGCTATAAAGAATAGCATCGAATTTGCAGAAAAAGTAAAAGAATTAAAAATAACCAGTAATGAAATTCAAGTCTCATTCGATGTAGTATCACTATATCCAAATGTCCCTATTGATGAAACTTTAAAATTTCTTAAAGAATGGTTAGAAACAAATTCTTTAAGACAGGAAGAAATCAATGAATTAACTAACCTTACAAAATTATGTATGAATGAAAACTGGTTTCAGTTCAATCAAAAATTCTATCGACAAAAGTTTGGTTGCAGTATGGGTTCACATTTGAGTCCATTTTTGGCAAATTTATTCATGTCAAATTTAGAAACGAAAATGAAAAATGTAAGAAATTTTCCAAGAATTTGGTTCAGATACATAGATGATGTACCTATGGGCCATAGTCAAAAAACAAGAACTTCGAAGTCTAATAAACTTACTAAATAAAACAGAATATCCAACAATCAAATTTACTTACGAAGAAGAAATAAACGGAAGATTAAATTATTTAGATTTGACTATAATTAGAAAAGGTGAAAATTTCGAGTTTGATATTTATCGAAAACATTCAAATACTCTAAGATATATAACATCGGACTCTTTTCATTTATTTGAACACAAAATATCAGCCTTCCATTCAATGATTTTTAGAGCTCTGAATATCCCGATGACGAAGTACCTCGTGGCTTGATGGTTAGTGCGTAGGACTGTCATGCCGAAGGTGTGGGTTGGATTCCCAGCCGTGCCACCTAAAAACAGAAATGTTTTATTCGAGGTACTGCCTCTTGCGAGGAGCTGACAAATCCTCCAAGAGTATACTTGTCATGAAAAGTGCTTCTCATTTAGCCGTTCGGACTCGGCAAAAAATTGTAGGTCCCCTCCATTCCTGCCAACAAACACGCACACAGGAATGGTTGTGAGTTTTTCACTAGGCCCTGGTTCTCCATGAGCTGTTGCGCTACCCAATTTATTTATTTATCATCCCGATGTCGAAAGAAAGAGAATACATTGAAATACGAAAGATCAAAGAAATAGCTAAGATAAATGGTTATACAAAACAATTAATAGATGATATGACGATTGCACATAGAATAAAACAAAGCTTAAGAAATTATACAACTTTAGATTTAATCAGAAATGAACAAGATGAACAAAAGAAATGGTCAAAATTCAATTTTTATCCAGAAATAACATCAAAATTAAGACCAATTTTTAGTAGACAAAATATAAAAATAAGCCAGTGTAGTGAGATAAAACTTAAAAATCTGATTAGTGGCTCAAAGGACAAAATTGAAAAAAATCAACAATCAGGAATATACTCTATTGGATGCAACGATTGTAGAAAGGAATATCTAGGACAGACAAGAAGACCAATTTTGAAAAGATTTAAAGAACATTTTGCCCATGTAAAATACAATGAACCTGAGAAGTCGAGTGTAGCACAACACATGCTGGATAATAACCATAATTTTAGCTTACAAAATTTGAAATTAACTCGAAATGTTAATAATCCTTTTGAATTAGATGCATATGAATCTCTTTACATTGTTAAAAATAGAAATAATTTAATGAATAATGACGATGGACCAATAAAAGATCCAATTTTCAAAAAATTTTATAATAGATCCTAAATTCACTATAAATTTGTTTGTGAATTTGTTTTGTTTGTATTGAGTTATTTGTATTTAATATCAATCAAAAATTTTGTTTGTATTATTATTTATGTATATAAAACTTACTGACGATGGAAGCATTGCTTCCGAAATGCATTTAAGTAAATAAATAAATTAAATAAGTGTTTTTAAGTTATTCAAATTAATATCTTTTTTTTATTTCATGAAAAAACACGTTGAAAATCTCCAACATCAAATCAATTTTCTATCAAATGCTTTAAAAAATATCAAACGCAACAATTTTGCTTTCTCTGAATTGATACAATGATAATGATTGCAAGGGCGTACGCAAGGGGGGCAGCTCTATCATATATGATTATTTGTGATATTTCATAAGCTGGCGATTGATCAGCGTTTCCCTGACTTTGGAAAGAATGGATGTCAGAGCAATTTTTTGGTAATTAGAAGGAAGATGTATCGCCTTATTTTAAGGGTTGGCTGCAGAAATGCTTTTTTCGATCCAATTAAGATTGAGACAAGATGCTTGCGAATATTTATAAAAATATTGATGCATTTATTGAAGAAAAAAATAGCTAAGTTTTCTTAAATGGTTTTAAACCAGAACACCGTTTTGTCAGCAATTTTTAATTGACTTTTGTGTTTGAAATGTCCATAAAAGGCAAATATCCTTGAAAAGTGAAAGGATATAAATTAATCGGAAAAAATATTTATATTGAATCTATTAAGGATTTTGGTTTCACTGCAAGCTCACTATAGATGCTAACGATGCTTCGTTATTTGAAAGCCACCTGGTTTTCAGTCGACACAACATGCAGATTGATGAGTGCGTTGTCTGCTCAAGCGTGAGATTGAAATCTTACACCACAATATGCCTTCGAGATATAATTGATTGCAGTTATATGCCTAGCGGTGTTGCAAATACCACTAGAATCGATAGACATATTCAGTACAGATTGTATGACGTTGCCTTAGTGCCTTTGTAAATATGTTAGTGTCAGAGATGTTAATCGCTTTTATGTCAAGCATGAAGTTTAATTATCCTCTTACTTAGTCGAATTTAAACAAACTGTCGTACTTGTTCAAGTACATACCTAAATGAGGCTGTGAGTGCAAAAGTGGTGTAACCCACTTTTTTTTATCATATTTTTCTTTTTCAATCGATCTTAAATACTAATTAAACTGAGATTCAAGAAGTGTACATCACATTTTTGGAAAGCTAAGATATTTTAGAAATCAAAATTTAGCCTTTGATTTGATGATTTTTGATGCATAAATGTAAAATTACGATACAAAAATATCAAAAATGCCAAAAAATGGGTTACACCACTTTTGCACTCACGGCCTCAAATATACATGCATATTATGTTCGTTCAGCTAAATATCATTTTGTTAAAGAGCCATCTTGAAGCAGAGTGCATTTATCGAACACCTGATGTCATGTGTCGTTTTCTTTTAATGATAATTTATCCAAACTAATGCCGCTAGGATGCATGCCTCAAATAAACATTTAGATTATATGTATTTATAACTAGTTCACCCAACTTCCTAAAATTCAAAACCAAGTGCACATCGAGAACCAAGAAAGAAACTCTGGTTGATGTGCCATCGGCCAAATTCGTATTCAAACCGCGTTCAATTTGATTTCATTGATGGAAAAGAGTTTCCGGTCTGCTCCGAGTTTGACGCTTGCCTGGCATTTAACAATATTCATTTCGTATTCTATTTTGCTTAGAGGAATAGGGTCAATCTCAATACGCATTCATCAGGCAATATACCTATACATATACATACATACGTATATACTATACATAGTACATAGTTTGAAATATGAACAATATTGAGATAGGGTTTTTGTCATTATATTTTGGAAATTGAATCTGTTCAGCCAGATTGAAATTGAAAGCGTATAATAGAGAATATGTACATAAATTCGAAAATTTGTATTTTGAATTCTTAAGCGATGTAGAAATTATGTTAATGAATTTATTCTGCTTAACCAGATTGAATATTATGCTGGAAATTGTTTATTATAATGAAACAAGAATAAATTATAAGCATTCAATTCTATTTTGAGTTATCGGAATCAAACACTTTGGTATGATTGGTTTTGGGAGAAATAAATAATTAACTATTATAATATACCTTCATAATGTAAAGGAACATACCTACATCATATTTGATTTCGGTTTTGTTAACTTAAAAAAATAACGAGTTTATTAAATATTCAAACAATTCCAAGCAAATTTTAAACCTTAATTGCATCTATTAATCTGTTGAAATTTTAGCTACCCATTTATTTGTTCCAAATATTGAAATATTAATTCTTTCTAGGTGTTTTCTAGGAACAAACAATTTTGTGTTTTGTTAATGCCAAAAACGCATTTCTTGTCTTTTGAAGCTTTTTTTCCGGGCCAACGGTATAGGTAACACGTTAAAAATTGATTTTCTGAAATACGTTATATGTACAGTACACAAGGGTGGTCGATATATGAATTTTTTCGAGTTTATATGTTCGGATAGGCCTTAATCAGCTCCAAATGAAGAAAAAAAAACCTCCAGCTTTTTTCAGAATTTTATTTTCATCCTCTTTTATAGTATCTGTAGGGGTAAATTTAATTGCCTATGTAGAATCTGCCAAAAAAATCAGGGCATGTACAGTACATATATGTACCTATAACCTTTAGGTTATAATGCACACTTTTTGCACAAATTGAAGCGTGCTTGAACTCTCGACCTCTATGCCCTCTATCCAAAAATATAGTCTCTGGGAAGCAGGAGTGAAATCTGTTAAACATCATCTAAAGCGAACGGTACGAGATGAGAGGTTAACTTTTGAGGAGCTCTCCACACTTCTTCCACAAATTGAAGCATGCTTGAACTCTTGACCTCTATGCCCCTCTATCCGAAACTCCAACTCCAACAGTTATTCGTCGACTCCTTTTGACGAAAGTGGAGCGGAGAATACTTTTCACGCCTGCAACAAAGACCTAAATGGACTAGGAAAGAAGCTGAACCCAAAATCGGAGGTCTAGTCCTGGGGCCTATAACACAAAGCTACAAGTACTTGTAATACAAGTCAAACCTTACAAATGTACAGCCCCGGATCTACGATTTTTCCGAACCGGGGCAAAACTTGATTTTGGCGCCCTTGCCGTTTCAGATAAAAATGAAAAAAAAAACCCATCTGCTTGGTTGGATTTCTTGTCACTGGGAGAATAAATAAATAAATAAAAATAAATTGGGTGGCGCAACAGCTCATGGAGAACCAGGGCCTAGTGACTTCAAATCACAACCATTCCTGTGTGCGTGTTTGTTGGCAGGAATGGAGGGGACCTACAGTTTTTTGCCGAGTCCGAACGGCTAAATGAGAAGCACTTTTTCATGACAAGTATACTCTTGGAGGATTTGTCAGTTCCTCGCAAGAGGCAGTACCTCGAATAAATAATTTCTGTTTTTAGGTGGCACGGCTGGGAATCGAATCCACACCTTCGGCATGACAGTCCTACGCACTAACCATCAAGCCACGAGGGAGAATAAAACTTTTTAATTGATGTGCAGCCCATACCTTTTCAGCAACTTATTACTTAGAAAATTAACAATGCCTAAACAAAGACAATACACAACCAAGGTTCGTAGAACGATAAAATATGATTCGTTCTCTCGTGAACAATTCAAAAGAATTTTGTTTTTGATTCGATCACGAATCTTTTTTTTGATTCCTAATAAAATTCGTTTTCATTCGAATCAAATCTGCAAGGATCTGTTAAATATGGTTCGTTCCCGATTTTATCATGGGAGAACTATTGAAGATCCATTCCCTGAACCAAGGAAAGAAAAATGTAAATTTACGACAGGACACAATTTCAAAAAGCCAAAGTTAAGCAAGGTAAAGTATCGAAGTACAAAGTTCCGAAAAAAGTTTTTAAATCCTAAGGACCTCGTTGTTCCTTGAGCGATTTCAATGAAATTGACAGAGGTGATAGCTGAGACAGGGTTGCAGCAGAAAAAAATATTTTCAAAATATGATGTTTCTAAAATATGTCAATATTTTGCAACTTCGTTTTTTCTTGAGAGATTGCAATGAAATTTTCTCAGGTGATAGCTGATACAGAATTGAAACGGAAAAAAATATTTCACAACAGGATCTTTTAAAAAATGTTAAAATATAATAACTTCGTTGTTCCTTGAACGATTTCAATGAAATTGACACACACAATTTCAAACCTTAATAGAACGAGAGCTAAGCAATGCCAAAACAGAAGTAATTTTAGATTGGCTGGTTCTTCGATACGCGTGAGAGCAGTCTCTGGCTGGTGGAAAATTTTGTGTTATCCGCCATTTGGAAAAACGGTGTTGAAAAAGGTAAATCCAATTTTCTCGGAGAGCAACATGTTTTATTTGATTTTGTAAGTTAAAATATCTTTTCAATTTTTTGTTTCCAAAAATTATCGACATCATGAAAAATTGCTGTCGAAAATTGTAAAAATGGTTTTCAGCGTTTATCTCACTTTTTGTTCATCGGAACGAGAAAATTTTTTACTAAACAGTTTTTTTAGAGCACCCGATTTCCTACATTTGTGGGTATTTAGATTTTTTGTGAATTAAAAAGATCTAAAATACCGTGTAATAAAGCTGTCAGCATCCAGCAAATAATTCTTTAGGCAAGACTAGGATTTATGTGACGCTGTTGAGACACAGTTGAAATGTTTTATTATTGAAGAAAGAGTATCTATCTCCTTCAGCTTAGGGGGGAGGGAATGTTTTGTAAAAATACACTTACCTACATACAATGCAAAAGACTATTGTTAAAAAACATCAGAAAAACTTTTAATAATGCATTATAGCTCGTTTCTTATTTCAATTTTTAGTTTTAACTTATTTTAAATGGAGAAATAATAATAGAAAAACTGCTAAATTTGATATTCCATTGCCGCACCTCAATTCATTTTATTTCATTAAGCGTCATTTCATTTCATTTCATTTCAGTCACATAGATTTGGCGCCCTTGTAAGCTGCCGCCCGGGGCACAGGCCCCGGTTTGCCCCCCCATAGATCCGGGGCTGCAAATGTAATGAATTTCTGTAACACAAAGCTACAAGTCGGCTGGCTCTTTTACTAGTGTAATGAACATTCATTACAAGTGGGAAATTGTGCAATTTCCCTCTTTCTGTAACACAAAGCTACAAGTGTAAAGAAAAACTAAATCTTACTTGTAGAATAATCGATGAAATCTTACAGGTGATTCAAGACTTGTAGGATGCAGAAGATGCATTTTAAAATGCTAAAATACAATCTTTTCAATTGCAATAATTTTTGTTCATCATGATTATTGCTTTTTTTAACCGAAAAAAAGTTCCAATCGTCAATATATCAATGCAGATGTTCACAAACGATCCCAATTTAAGAAAGTGTAAGTTGCTTTAATAGTCTCCTTCATCATTCATGTACAATTGAAACATGTAATTATTGAATATGCCTTCTTCAAATAAAATGCACGATTGGATCATTATTTTAATTGTATAAGCAGCCTGATAATAATAGAGCTTTAAAACAAGTACGCCAATTGATTACTTGAAAAAATGTGATTATAAGCAAGACAAAATTAAAATCGTTGGAGCCGTTTTCTTAAAAATATTTTTTAATATATAAAATGTTTGTAACATATAAAAAATATGGTTTGCCAATTTTGAGTATATATTTATATACACATAAAACTGAAAAATCTAAATAATTCATCATCCCGTTTTTGAAATATTGAATTTTCAAAAAAAAAATTGAATCTTTTATCAAAATCCAAAACTTATTTGTTCCAAAATGTTGATATGCAGTTTTATTTATATTCTAAGAAAGCTTTTGTGCAAGAAGTTTTATTGAAATCGGATGAGCGGTTAATGAGAAAACCAAAAATCAAAAAAACCGTTATATGGCAAATACCGTTAATAAATGTTTTTGGTAATTTTTTTTCTTACCAGAGAGTACACCATATCTACAATAATACACTGATTTGTTTTTATCAAAATCGTTAAAGCCTTTTTATGAGATAAATTAGCTTTTCCTTAACGGTTGTATGGCAAGTATCATCATTTTTAATGCTAAAAAAAATTTTGATTTCCCGTCTGGAGAGTTACGAAAAAACCTTGAGTTCAAAATTTGAAGAAAATCGCATCATTGGCTTAGGCTGTAGATCCAGATATAAACAGACAGAATTGTGCCACCCACTTTTTTCGTGTTCTCTATAATCGTAATGTTATCTTTGATTGTTATCTCCAGTGGCGGATCCAGGGGGGAGGTCATGGGGGTCATGACCCCCCCCAAAGCTCCAGAGAAAAGAAGAAATTCGAGAAATAATTGTTTACAAAAATTACTGGTAGCCCTGGACGCGCACCCTCTTAGATAATATGTATAGGGTGTCCACCAGTCATGGTTTTCATATGCGGTGATTATAGTCTTAGAGCCAGTGGTTGGCAGGTTTACAGTATTTCTGTACGATAAGTGGAGCCATTCTATTAGACTTCCTGAGCATGGAATGGGCATTCCATCGGGGTAACAAAAGTCAAAAAAATCGACCTCAAAACGTGATAGCAGTATGTCCACCCCTTTGATATGTTAGACTTTAAAGTTGTTTCTATTCAAAAATAGTAAAGGCAGGCGTAGGGTGTAGTACATCTTGGAGTTAAACCTTCAGGTCTTTTATATTTTAATAAAAAATTGTAAATATAACCAAAAAAAAATATTTTTCAGACACCAGTTGCAGTACCTGAATTTTTAACGGACGTACTTGATCGTACTAATTTTAGTATATAGAAGAAGTTTAATCAAAATCGTAGGAGTCGTTTTTGCGAAAAAAAAATATTTTCGGTGCGGTTTTTTAACTTTTTGTATGGAAGGTGCCGTTATTTTTTCTTAAATGTAAATTTTTTTCTAAAAATATTTTTTAGAGTACTAAGAAACTCTTATGTATCGAGCTTCAAAAAAATCGATCATGTCGTTTTCGAAATATTTGATTTTCCAAAAAAAATTTTGAAACATTTTTTAAAAATCAAAAAAATATTTTTTCAAAAATTTTGGTACACAAAACTATTTACATATATTTTTTGAAAGCTTCCGTATAAAAAAAATAATTGAAATCGGTCGTACCGTTTTGAAGAAAATCAAAAATTAAAAAAATGGTTCTTCGGGAGGTTCCATTAATAACCATTTTGGAAAAATGGTTTTCCACCCAAAGGATGCCTTTACTAAAATAAATTTATTGAATTATTTTTAAGAAAAGTTGTCGAGCCATTTTTGAGAAAAATACGATTATGTATATTAACCAAAAAAAAATTGTATGGCAGGTACCCTTATTTTTGGTTCTTAAAAAAAAAAAAAAAAAACGTGTGGGCAGAATCACCAAAAACCACTTTGTACCAAGTTTGAAGAAAATCGATTAGGCTGTAGACGAACAGACAGACAGACAGAATTGTGCCACCCACTTTTTTGGTGTTCTCATCACCATCGAAATATCATGTTTAATTGTTAGCTCAACATTTTTTTTGCACGAATCCAAAACTTGCTTTATAGTACATATATCGCAAGTAAAAAACCACAATTTTCACTGAAGGAATATGTCTGTCTCTTTGTCTCTTTAATACTTAATTTTAATTTATTAAAAAAAGTCATGTGCTGATACTTGGTGCAGTATACCCAGATTTGTAACGGAGTTTTTAAAAAAATGTCTATACAAAACCACTGTATTTTAAAGCAGACAGCTTTTTTTGTACTTAAGAAATATGTCTGCTTCTCTGATATATAAATTTGTATGCTCTTTTTCATTAGAAAACAATTCTGACAGAAGCCTGGTGCAGTACCTGGATTTATAATGGAATATTGAAAAAAAGGCTTTGAAAACTCCATACAAGCTCCGATATATTTCAAAAACAAACACAAAAGTTTTAACAAAAGAAAATACCCTCCTCTTTGCATTGACAACAGTTTTTTTCTTTTCGGCATGGATTTCACCACATATTTGCAATTATTTCTAGCTTTTTGTTTCAAATTGACACTTGAATTATTCCTTTTTTTAGTTACTGTCAACTTTTTTTTTTAAATTGCAAAGTTTGCTTCCAATCTTATATGTTCATCATACTTCATAATCTTGTTGATAAATAAGTTTTCCAGCAGCAAGAAATCTGTGCACTATTACTCTAAGCAGGAGTCCGATACAGTCTTAGGGCCTAGTTCCGTAGTGAGCGGCAGAGCGGCAAAGATCTCTGATCATGCCTTCAACTGTTTTGAAATTTAAAATTGGACTTTTTCTAATCACCAGATATGTAGAAAATTCAAGGCTATATATTTCAAGAGGTTTCAGTTCAAATAAGGTATGAGGTTTCAATCTCATGACCCCCCCCAAGCTGAATTCCTGGATCCGCGCCTGGTTATCTCAGTTTTTTTTTACGAATACAAAACTTGCCCTATAGTACCTATATCACAAGTAAAAATGTACAGTGTTTCCCGCTTTTTGTGTAATTTTTAGATCAAATAACCGAAATACGTATTTTATTTACATGTTTTTATTTTGATGGCATCAGTTTTTTAAGATCACATTATCTAAATCAATTAAGCGAGGTTCAATTCACCGGGGAATACTTTATAGCATGTCTACACGCAGGGCCAAATTTTTATGAATTGTGATATAGGACTTTACCTTTTTAGTGCGGAATTAAACACGAATTTTGAATTTATAACATCTTAATTTCAAATATCCGAGCACTAGAAGCAAAGCTATAATTTTTTGAAATAGAAGAAGAATAAAATCGACGATTTTTGTTTTATTACAATTAATTTTGTATACCTATTTTTTAACCTATAGGTTGAAAGTAAACAAGAAAAAAAATTCTATGGGAGAGGGGTAATCTTTCTCCCCACTTGGACAGAAACGACAATTTTATTAAAATTAAAATACTTAAAATGGAAAATAATATAGGTATGTTTGTATTTAAAAACAACGGCAATACTAACAGCGTTGTTTTTAAGCTCTTTGAAAAGCCAGAAATCTTATTTTATGATTTATTTTCAAAAAAAGTTCTTTTCATAATTAGTTTTGACAAAAATTGTTTTCAAACTTAAAATTTTGAAATTGAAAAGTGTATTTGAATTTTCTCAAAAACTAGAAGACATAAATCACCATAATGGTTTAGCATTCGAGTAACAATTTACTAGAGCGTTATTAAAAACATTAAGCCGAATAAATACAGTAGATAGAGGAAATTCCCATAAAAACACTGTTACTTTCCATTTTTAACTCATTGCAATGGCTGCAAACTTGGCAGCACTTTTTATTTTTGGATCCAAAATGATCTGTCAAACCAATATGAAGGCAATCGTTATTTTTTCAACCTTTTTTATCACCTTGGAACATTATTCGTCTTTGTTTGTGAAATAAAATCTAAAAAGTGAAATTTAAAGGCGGAAATTCGTATAAAAACAGTCTAATTTTTTTTAAATTGACAGAGGTAGGAAATCATTTTTTGTGCCTTTAAAATTCTTTAAGCAGAATTTTGTACAGAATCTCATCATGCCGCTTGGAAGAATTTTAAGGGCGGAAGAAAGGTAAAAAATCACTGCATACAAAGATTGTGGCCTTTCTGATCGTGAAAATGCTAGAAAAATAGGGAGATCCAATAAAGTTATTCATAACTTTTTAAGGTTAGGTGAAAGTTTTGGAAAAATTGCCAATCACGCGCAAATAAAAAGCTTACAACACGTCAAGTTGGAATGATATTGCGTGAAAGCATTAGAAACAAATTCACAAATTCATTAAAAATTGTTGATGGTTGCGATCTTAATTCATCCTTCGTCTTTTTTGGTCACTAGTAGTGGCAATGAAACAAAGTTACATTGATTTATTATTCCCAACGTTTCGACAGGGGTTGCTGTCCTCTATAGGGGATCTTTATTAAACATTGTAAAACAACAAAAGTAAGAAGATGTATGCACTAATAAAATATTTAAAACAACAAAAAATAAGTGTGAAGCTGAATGACTTATGTACATTACCTAGTCCAGCCATAAATATATAATAAACTATTTGTTGCACATTCTTTATGTTTACCGTTATTTAACCTGTTACATTTATGCTTCATTGCCGCGTAAAAGTTTTTTGTTTCCAGTCATTAATAAATCAAATCATGGAGTGGGGTGACATCGAAAATCGTTTAGTTGTAATTGGGCTTTTCAAGTGTAATATGGAAAAAGGTGATATCTTTCGAATCTTGCAGCCGCTCGGAATCACGCGTTGTTTTGTTTATCGTACGGTAAAATTATTCCAGGATACTGGTGGAGTAATTGACCGCAAAAGACCAGGCCTTCCACGCACTGTGAGGACTCCGCGAGCCATCAAAGCCGTGAAGGCTGGAATCAGAAGAAAACCATTAAGAAAACAGAAAATCTTGTCGCGAGAAATGAGTATCTCTCAGAAATCCATGTCTCGCATCATTAAAGAAGACCTGTGCCTACGTTCTGTAACTCTCGCATCGAGAAATTTCTCGCATGGAACACGTGAATCAAAACAAATATGACGTGAATTGGCAATAAAATTGTTTTCTCACATTCGCCTGGTTCTGTAACTAGATTTTCTCGACTTGAAACTTTTCGGAATAAAATTTCTGTGAGAGCCTGGAAAAATATGAGTAAATCCGTGAGAGCCTGGAAAAATGTGAGTTAAACTGTTTCTGTAAGAAAAAAGTCGAGATAATTTCCTTATTTACCTGCTAAAATTACTCGACAAGTAAAACGCATGTGAGAAGAAAATTAAAGCGATTAAAAGTAGAGAAATGATAAATATTTTGTATTTGTTATTTGTATTATTTCAAAACAAAAACAAAAGAACACTCTCCCTTTGGATTTAGCAAAGAGAGTAGTTTGGAAATGTAAATGTTAGCGTTAAATACAAAATAGAAATACCTACCTACTTATCAATAATTTTTTCTTTAGTTCAACTTAAGTGAGGTGCGCTTGAGAACTCTCCTCACTTCAGAAGCAAAATTGAATGAAAGTAGATACATAACAGACCCTAAATAGGGGCGATCATATATATAATTCACTTAAGTGAAATTAGTAAATTTGTCCATTTTGTGCTTCAGTATTGTCAGCTTCACTTAAGTGAGGTTTACCTAAGATTTTTCATTTTCACTTAAGTTCACTTAAGTAAGGTGCACTCGAGAGCCCTCATAACTTCTGAAGCAAGAGTAAATTCACCTAGACTAAAAGTAATAAACCGTTATTATGGGCAGATTCACTTAAGTGAAATTAATAATCTTTCTTTTTTTGTGCTCAGTGTCTTCAGTTTCAATTAAGTGTGATATACGTTTACTTCAGATTCTTCAGTTTCATTTAAGTGAGGTATGCTTTTGAAAGCTTAAAAAATTGAAACTAGACCAAAAGTATCGAATCAAAATTATGGGAACGTCATTATATAGATTATATTTGCATAATTGAATGGTTATATATACATATACATGCATAGATATATATATTGATATTTTTCAATAAATGCATTAATAACCCTCAAAAAAAAAAAAAAAAAACAATTTTAATATCAATACGTAAACACTTTTCTATATTTCCGTTTTAAACTGACTTAATGGCAATTTGTTTTCATATTTTTTTATTTGAAAGGTATAGCCAATCGCTCGCGCAGAATCTAGTTTTAATATTTATATGTTGCCGTTAAGACATTAATAGAGTCAGGTCGAATTTCGACTGCCTGGCGATACTAGCTTACATAAATGAGTATTTACTTATTGCATTAAGGCGGCAGACCTACATAAGACATTTGATAAAAATACAAATATTTTTAAATATTTGAATTTTAACTGCCAATAACATAGTTTCCGGTAGATATTCCAATGGAAAGACAAATCAAAAGAGATGTTTCTCACATTGAGATACAGACACAGTTTATTTTTCCAAGTCGAGAAACGTTGGGATTTTGTGTTCCATGTTTTCTCGATGCGAGAAGTTCTCGCCTAAGTTACAGAACGTAGGCACTGGGACTCAGTGCCTACAAAAGACACACTGGACACTTGCTTACAGTTGCATTGAAGCAGAAACGTAAACAAAAATCAAAAGCTCTACTCAGACGGTATGCGAACCACTCAAGAGTGGCTCAAAAAAATTGTATCGGACTTCATATCACCGGAAGATTGGCCAGCTGGAAGTCCAGACCTTAATCCTTTGGACTACAAGCTGTAGCCCGTTTAAGAGGGAATAGCCTGCTCTACTCGACACCCAAATATTGAGTCGTTAAAGCGATCCCTTGTTCGTGCAGTAAACAATTTTCCAATGGATGAGGTGCGTGCTGCGATCGACGATTGGCCGGGGCGTCTCAGGTCGTGCAGTAAGGCAAATGGCGGCCATTTTGAGTAATGTCTTCTATAAAATGTAGCTAATGAAATCCCTAATAAATAATACAAAAAAGTTTTTAAAAATATCAGCGCATTATAATTTTGCATTCATTTTTCGTTGTATCAGTATTTATGACTAGACTTTAGGTAAATCAAAATATAATTTACAAAACTCAATTAATTAACTTAAGAAACAAAAAAAAAAAAACAAAACATTACAAAATTTTGTTTAAGTTAAATTAAAGCACTTCTGTTGCCGAAATTGAGTCGAATGATTTGTCATCTGCCGTTTTTTGAGGAAGCGAGAGAGCAGTACACCGCTAACATATTTTGAGTGTCCTGTTTTCTATTCATAGCCTTTCGATTATTCAAAATATGTATAGGGTTTCCAAGGTGTAGCGTTTTGAAGCATGTCTTTCCGTTTGTAGAATTTTTACACCATCAAAGTCGGGTTTGTGGCCTTTCTCAATGTGTAGCCAGTGCTGTTTTAACAGAGTTATCGCAGTTTAAATCAGATTTGTGATTGGCCATTCTCTGTTTCAAAAATTGTTTTAGTTCCTACATAACAAAGATCACATGACTCATCCTAATTACCCAAACAGTTAATTTTATAAATCACATCCGTACATTTTTCTTTCTCCGGTTTGACCTTGAGGTGAGTAAAGAGAGGTGCAAGGGTGTTGTGTGATTTATAAGCCATTTGGATGTTGTCTGTTTTGCTCGAAATGATTTCCTTAAAGTTTTCTGCAAGCTTAGGAACATAGACGATACTTTTGTACAAAAATTTGTCAACACTAGCTTTTATCGTTATGAGATCTATGTTTTTGTCGGAGAATTAGAACTCTAATAAGTAAGATTTCCCGGATAACCATTGTCTATGAGAATTTGAGTGACGATTTTTTGATTTGCGGAGTGAAATTCTGTATCACTCAATCCGAAGACTTTGTGTATGAGATTTGAAGCTGTGTTGACAATAATGTGCTAAGGTTGATTAGACCGAAAATTAACAAGTCTTCCAGATGCTGGTGGTTGTTGTGGCGATGGATTAAATTATATTTTGATTTATAAAATGTAAGTCATTCAGCTTCACACTTATTTTTTGTTGTTTTAAATATTTTATTTGTGCATACATCTTCTAACTTTTGTTGTTTTACAATGTTTAATAAAGATCCCCTGAAGAGGACAGCAACCCCCGTCGAAACGTTGGGAATAAATCAATGTAACTTTGTTTCATCGCCATTACTAGTGACCAAAAAAATCCGAAGGATGAATTAAGATCGCATCCATCAACAATTATTGTTAATTAAATTCAATTTGGTCAAAACAATCATCAAATTCACAAATTAAGGCCAAACTTGACTTGCCTGTTTCAACCCGACGCGTTAGACAAATTTTAAAAGCCAACTCCAACCTTGTTTACAAAAAAATATCCAAGAAGCCACCTTAAGATGCAGGCCATAAGTCAGCAAGGGTGCATTTTTCTGAAAGTCACATAAGCTGGACCGAAGAGTGGAGAGAAGTTGTGTTTAGTGATGAAAAAAAAAAATCACAACAAAAACATAAATGTTAAAAAAGGAGCCAAATTCTTATGTGTACAAGAAACCTGTGCGTAAAAATTCAGCCAAAAAAAGGATTGAGGTCTAAAATATATGCCAAGTTTTAAGTTCATGAAGTTTAATATCAAATATCTTAAGTAGAGTAATATCGAAACAATTCCAAATCATGACAGAAATTTGGTAATTAATGATTACTGATTAAAATTTGGTGGGTTCTTCCAATTTTCATTGTTCTACAACAATCGAAAAGGCTCCATATAATTTATAGAATATTTAAGAAACTGGGTGGATGCCACGCCCCCTGAATAGAAAATTGCAGATTTTCGATTTTTTCCCTTGTATGTACCACAAGGCCTACCGTTGTGCGAAATTTCAAGTTTCTACGATGTCGGGAAGTGCTCCATAATTTTGATGATCTGTCAGTTAGTCAGTCAGTCAGTGAGTCAGTGAGTCAGTCAGTTACGGTTTTTGCGATTTTTGAAGTCCTATATCTTGGAAACTACTAATGCTAAAGAGTTGAAATTTGGTGAGCCACCTGTGTTTGATCAGTTCAGCAAATACTCCGAATTTGAAGTTTCTGACTTTATTGGTACTGAAGTTAGAGGGGGGTTGAAAATCGCCAGAGTTTGTTCCTGTAAAAAGGGTGTAGTGCCGCGAACTTGGCTGGGCACTACCGGTGCCCTTTGATCAATTTGGATGGTCCAGAAGGATTTCAGTCATATTGTCATGCCAAACGTCTTCAAACAGAGATGTGAGAATGAGTCGAAACTTCATTGGCGACTGCGTAATGGTTTGGGCAGCTTTTGTGTAAATGGAAACACGGAAATTGCACTTGTGCCTTGAAGGATGAACTCAGAAAGTTATGCTGAGTTGTTAGAAGAAGTTATGGTTGAGAGAGCTGAAGAGTTATGCGGAACTGACTTCATATTCCAGCAGGATGAGAGACTGGTTTGAGGAGAAACAAATAACATTGCTCAATTGGCCGTCCCGAAGTCCCGATTTAAATCCCATAGAAAATCTTAGGGGAATACTAGCGTACATAAACCATTATTGAACCTCAGTTAATCCGCCAAAATTGGAGAGTTAAAATTGCTGAGCCACGTTTGTACACCTTAGCCCTAACATGGCGGCTCCACCGGGCATGAGCCATGATTTGACTATGAACATGTCTTGAAAAAAATCAATGGAGCCTCAAAAATCCATGTCTGAGCAGTGACATATCCATACAAACCAGACTGCTGATTGGATTGTGGCTTGGATGTTGGGCATCGCAAATGTCTAGTGGAGCCAGCATGTAACACCCCGACTCCACAGGGCATACCAGATGCCCAACATCACAAACACAATCCAATCAGCTGATTTTTTCTCGCTGGGCAAATCATGTCATGTCGTTTCATTTCCCTCTGACCACTACTTCTATCTTTTGCAATAATACACGCCTTTTACACCCGACAACAGTAAATAGACTCTTTTAATATCCAGCTACCTCGAGATACAACGAAAACCAGAAAAAAACTCACAGCCACGTGAAAAGTCAAATCTCATGGCCAAGCTTTGAACAGCATACATGTCGTGTTCAAAAGTTGGTTTTCTTCGACATATCGTCGACAAGACATGGATTTTTCTGGCTCCATTAGATTTTTATTAGACATGTTCATGAGCCTGTTTAGATTGGGAAAATTTAATCCGGACTCGTGAGTCTCATCGTGTCTATACATTATAAAATTTGAGGCGCCTCAAAACACATAGAAACAACAACAACTTCAATGTTTTGTGCATTGAAACAACAACAAATGAGACTCATGAGTCAGATGTTTATGTTTTCTTCATGCCTCACGACATCCCTGACCCCCACTTCTCTTGTCCAGAAACCGCCGTGAGGCCGGTCTCAGCCTTCCCAATCTAAATAGCGTCCAAAGTCTTGGCATCGTTCATGGGAGGTGGAGCCAGCATGTAAAGGGCCAGGTGTACAAATACTTACTCGTGGTTCAGCAATTTTAACTCAACTTCGGAGAATGGACTGAGGTTCAACGATGGTTCAGACATTAAATTGGAACATACTTGAACATAGAAGTATCGTTGAACCTCAGTAATTCCGCCGAAAACAGACAATACAAATTGTTGAACAACGGATCAAAATTTGAACCTTGTTTGTACAGCTGGACCTGAGTTAAACAACTTTTTGACAAAAGTGAAAAAAGTTTATGAATATTTTTCTTTAGTTGGCTACTATAAATACGACTGAATACCTTTCGTTTTTCACATTTCAAAAGAAGAACTTGCATTACATTTTTGATGACGAGTCAAAACGCCATGAATCTTCATTGTGGACTCTGCTTAAAAGTTATGTATTAGCCTATGCACAAACCATTCCTTTTACGTAACGTTACACTCACGTTGCGTTTGAGCACAGAAAAGTAGCTTAGTTCTGACATTTTGTTTTGCTCAATGTGAAAGACACGTCAGTTATCTATCAGATTGACATTTATTTGTTAAAATTTTTTCCTTGTTTTGTAATTAATTTTATTTTATTTTGTCTTGAAAAACGAATATAAATAGAAAATAAACTAAAACAAAAGACATCACCATTAAAAATGGTGTACATTGGAAGAGGTAAGTGAATGCACTTAACGAAACACGCAATCCAAAAAATGACTATTTTCTTATCCAGATGGTCAGGTGCTGGAGCGTAGACCTTGGTCTATTGAACGATTCTTTGGCATCTTCATCAGTTTTTTCGGCTTTGTTATGGCATTGTAAATTCTAAAGATTTGGTATCTATTAAATTTCCAGTTATGTACTAATGTTATCTTCTTAGCTTCCGAACGTTATTAGCTCCATTACTAGATGCCCAAAATAATGGCCAACGCAATTGGGGTAGTGGTGGTGGAGGAGGTGGCGGTGGAGGAGGAGGAGGTGGCCCAGGACGTGGAAATGGACCGAGACCAAATCGTAGAATAGGAAGGATTATGACTATTCCTGATTGTAATGTCCCCGGAGGTGGATGATCTCGGTAACGTGTCCAAGACGATCATATTGTGCTTCTTTCTAGTCGCACTTCTTGGACACAGTTAACCGCTTGTTGTGGGGTATTTTAGCATATATTGCTCGCATGATGAAATGTTCTTAAATCCATCATTGGAAGGAATATTTCGGAATATTACATCCCACCCAAGAAGGTTTTAGCTTAAGGTTAAGTTTCTTTTTTCTTTGGCTCTGTTCTTTATTTTTCTCACTACCTAACGGTCAAGGTCTTTTTAGTTTTTGATGTGCAATAGTTCGAACTTTGTACGGTTTAAGTGTACAAATTAAATGAAATAAAGCAATGAATTATATTTTTGTTTATAAATTAAATATTGATTTCCATATTTCCAATTAAAACAAAAAAACTATTGAACAAGAAAGAATATTGGGATGCACCGATATTAAAAGCTTTGGAATTATTTATTTATTTCTGTACTTACCCAGTAGTTTGTTGTCCTAAAAGAAAGTGAATGAAGAATGTCTATCTAGCGCTATAAACTATTACAGTTAACTACTGTGTTACTATTTATTCATTTTCGTTCATTTGTTGTACCGTCTGTAACGTTTTAAAAATAATGTTAATGTTACTTTTAAAGTTTAAACATAATTGCAGTAAGATTCAATTAAGAGTCATAAGAATTCCCCACGTAAGTCTGTGCTTAAATTAAAAAAAAAAATACCTATGTACATAAAATTCTTCTTCACCTTTGATAGGAAAAACCTCGGTAAGGCGCCAGTTATAGCTATCATTGAAACTCATCATTGAAAACTTTAATGATTGATTTTGAGATGTTTAGAAATCAAAATCATTTATTATTATGATGGACGATTAAAGCTCGAGACTTAATTAATATTTCTAGTCAAAAAAAATTTCAAATAGGCCCAACTTTCCACCAAAATTGACTTAATTTTTCAATGATCATTGGTAAGGTAGTTTAATCATTGAAATAAGAAAAGTCTTTTTATGTAGAAAGTTGGGCCTATTTAAAAATTTTGTTTGGGTAGAAATATTAATTAAGTCATAAGCTTTATTTTTCCATCAAAATAATAAATGATTTTACTTCCTAAACGTCTCAAAATCAATCATGAAAATTTTCAATGATGAGTTCCAATGATAGCTATAACTGGCACCTAAGAAACATCCAGTCAGTTACGAATTACTGTACAGCATTCACCTTATGAAAAGAGAATACTTCTAGACCAGGTCCACTCTGTGTTTCTTATCAAAAGTGAAGAAACATTACCGTAAATGCTTAACAAAACATCAATTATGATGGCCTGAACGTTACCCAAATCCGTTTTCAGATATGCTTGGATAAATTCGTTAGGTGCCTAAGGCACCTATTATGACTTGCCTAAGGTGCCGGCACCTATTATGACTTGCATTCGCTGAGTCGAACGTTCGAATGTAACTATGTGGCATCAGCCTTGCGACTCGCCTAAATAAAATTCGCATTAAAAGCCTAAAACTTCGAAATGTAAATGTCACTTAATACCTTTAGCAAACGTGTACCTCTATTGTCGAAGTCGAACTGTATTTCTTGGTGATTTTAAAAATACCGCAGTATTTATTTTTTAAATGTCGAGTTGAGTCGAACGTTTGATTCGGCGTAATAGGATAATAGCACAGATAAATATATAAATTTGGTGGCACAACAGCTCGTGGAGAACCAGGGCCTAGTGACTTCCAACTCTCAACCATTCCTGTTGGCAGGAATGGAGGGGACCTACAGTCTTTTGCCGAGTCCAAACGGCTAAATGAGAGGATTTGTCAGTTCCTCGCAAGAGGCAGTACCTCGAATAAAACATTTCTGCTTTTAGGTGGCACGGCTGGGAATCGAACCCACATCTTCGGCATGACAGTCCTACGTACTAACCATCATGCCACGAGGTACTACTAGCACAGATACTAGAGTTACAAAGATATCGCATCCAGTACAAATAAAAATTACCATTTTTTCAATATTTTGTGATTGCAAGCTCTTTTGTTTCGTCCTCAAAAATTGAATCGGTTGATCAAACCGTCTATGTATGTAAATCTACCTTTTTTAACATCATATGTGGTCCATAACTCACACAATATTGATATAACTGGGATGTAGCTCTACGTCCCACGATAAAAAGTAGTCATTTTTACTTGCTTTGCGTGCGATATCTATGTAACTATAGTATCTGTGATAATAGCCCTGTTTTTTAGTGCATTTTTATCTTCGTTTAGAAAAAAGTAGCATGTTAAATACAACAACAATACCCAATTATACCAGTTTGTTGTTGTGATTAACATGGAACTTTTTGCTAAGCGAATATAAAAATGCACTAAAAAACAGGGCTAATAGGTTATAACAGGGGTCGGCAATTAATTTCAAGTTCGGGCGAGATGATGAAAAATTTTTCATACGAGGGTCCAGAAAAGATAACATAGAAATTTGTGGGCAGAAATTTAAACCTTTATTTATAAAAATAAAATTAACTTATCAAATTATTCAATATTTTCCTTTTGACGAAATGCAGTAACCCTCTGAATGAAGTCACATTTTAACTCACAATTAAGATTAAGAGAAAATTTGCCCCAACTCAGAATTAAAGGCATTTAAGTATGAATGAATTAAAGAATAAGTTTATGAAAAACATACTTATTAACATAATATTTTGATTTTGTCATGAGGTCATCAGAGGCCTGGAATAAGTCTTGCCTATGGGGTTTTGCTTTTAAAAGTCAATATTGCTTCTATAAATATTTTAACCCTCCTCTAATGTCAAATACTCGCATGCAAATGGACATTTGTTAAGATACTTCAAATACATGGCTTTTCTGGAGCCAAAACGGCTTTAAAACTGCTACTAGTGGTGGTTTATTGCTCCTTAAAAGATAGTAAAAGTTTTATTGCTGGAACCGCTCTAGCCCACCCAGATAACGTAAGAAAATGTTCGGTCCACTCACTAAGGAATTTTATTTGTTTTAACTTGATTTTAAAATTTCACGTAAAAACTCGAGATTGAGATGTACAGTAAATAGTATCACGTAAGCTGAGAAATTTTTATATTTGAAAATACAATATATTGCATACATAGTATACAATGGCTTGAAAAGCTAAGGAATGGCCACCTAATTTTTTCAAGAAAAAAAAAATGCACAGGTACATTTTGAGCTATATGAAGTTTTTTTGAATTAATAATAATAATAATCGGTCCAGATTTATATCCTTCGCGGTCCAGATGTGGACCACGGTCCGCCAATTGCCGATCCCTGGGTTATAATATACATGCTTACACTGGTTGGAGTCATTATTCTGAATATGAATATATGCCAAAATTGGGTATATAGACAAAAAATAGTGAGCAATTGAATAACTGCTAACTGTGCAATAGTCTTTCCCGAGATGCTTCTATTTGTTTTTGTTTTGTATTTAAACTGCACAAAAATCTCTAATGGAACAACTAATTTAAGGTGTATTGCCTAAATTGTCGATTTCTACACATTTTTATTTTTTATTTGAACAACAACTAAACTAGGTAACATTAAATTAAACTAGCTATGCTAAACGCACGAAATTTTTGGGCCTGAACTTCAGAAAAAATTGTGTAACCGGCGCAAATTATTACGTGACTACTGTTAGTTTGTATTGCAAAATGGGCATTCTTGGAATTAAATTTAATAATTTAATTTCGGTTTGCAGTTACTTTGTAGAACACATTTCTGGAGGTACATATATGTGATTTTTTTAAATTTGTAAGTGCAATATGAATGGATAATTTTTGTTTGCATGATATTGTTTCTATAATGGTGTCGCTAAATCTCAATACAAAAGTTGCTAGCATAGTAACTTTTTTCATACCTACAGTGATAGAAATAAGTTGCACACTTAAAAAAAAAAAATAAGATGCTGGGTGTGACCCACATTAATTAATAGAACTATTTATTAAGAGAACTTAATAGTCCAAGAGCCAGAGCAAACAAAGTAGGTTTCATCAAAGAAAACTCACTAACTTGTTTGTTTTTTAATAAACTGATAAATCACTTGAAAATGAGAAAAACGCATTTCATAATTAATTGCGGGAAAGCCACAATCCCCACCAGAAAAAGTTGTAGGCTTAAGTTTAGACCGTTGAAAATTGATGTTTGAATAAAAAAATTTAAGAATCGGTTGGGGTTGGGCAAACATAAATCCAATTCAAAGAAAGAGGCCCTAAAATCATAAAAACCGTTATAACTTCTGAACTAAGCGAAAATGAAAAAATTATCTCTTAGGTTTTCGTCTTAAAATAACGTCAGGCACCCATGGCTTTTTTCTATGCAGCACGTAGACTGTGAGGCACCCAGATGTAGGTATAACTATTATGATATTAGTAAAAAAATTACTCCTCTAGAGGTACATACCTATGTATAATTTTTGAGAACATGAAGAGTAAAGTTAATTTATTTTATTTTCTTATTTCTATTAATAAAATGACTAAATGAAATAAAAAAATGGCAAGAGAAAAAGTTGCACGTTTTTCAACGGACTCAAACATCATCCTGGATTCAGCAACTTTTGTAATGGCCACCCTATTCACCGGACTCAAACATCAATGAAAATTTGTTAGCCTGGCTACCCTGGATGTGTGGATATCGTTGTTATCTTGTCGCAAAATTCAAGGTACAGGTTCAAAAATGTCTATCATCATTGAATATGCCCATTCTAACTGATATTTGAAACTATTTCCGTTTGTTATTGTAGTTATAAACTCCAATTTAATTGTTCCATAATAAGTGATAGCGCTCCGACCCATAACACTTGGTGTCCGACTGGTGAATTCGGGGCATAAATAGTGCGGAATTTTTGCTATTCTGTAGAATGAACCACTTTTCTCTAATGTTTTTGCTTTGCTTCTGCGCCATTTCATTTTGTATCATTGTTTTAATATCCACTAAATATTTGCTTGCAGCCGTACCACTTCCATTCCGCATGCAATTTCATGGCCTGAAAGTCCCAGTTCCTTGAAATAATCTATTATTCCCATTTCCGATACCGTCAAAGTGTTTCCTAAGTGCATTTGTGGGTACGTAAAATTTAAAATAAATCATACTTTCCACCCTTTTTCAAATATTTTAAACTTATGTATTTGCTAAAAAAATGCACGATTTTAGATTTTACAAATCTATATTTGCTATGTACCTCAATCAAGGAGCTCAACCTATGGCTCTATTGAAGAATGTATACCTACTCACAGGCACATACATTTCCAGGAAAAATATTTCTCACAGGTATTATTATCGAGAAAAAACGATTGCGAAAACAGAGGCCTCAAACAAGTGACCCGCAGTGTATTTCAACTCGCATGAAGCATGGAAACTACGCTTTCCACTTTGTTGATTTGTGACCAAATTTGGGGTCTGGAGCTTTGGCACCTCATATGAGGGAAATTTGATAAAAAAATGCCATCTAATTGGTCAGAAAAGGTCAACTGGTCCCAGAAATTGGTCAGCCCTAGACACCTAGATTTTTGGCACCTCATTTAAGGGGAATTTGCCAAAAATGTCTTCCATCCGAAAGATTTCTAGATCGTGGTAAAAGGTCAACTATTTTCAGTAATTGGTCAGCCATAGATTTAATTCTATGAATTTTTGAAGTTCGTTTCAAGGTCACAAAAAAAAACTTTTGGCACCTCATTTGGGTCATTTAAAAAAAAAGTATGCAATTTAAAAGGCCTCTTTACGATTGTAAAAGGTCAGCTAGTGTCAGTAATTGGTCAGTCATAGTTTTGTGTAATGAATATTTAAATTATTGTTAAATGTCACGTGAGATTTTTGGCTCCTCATTAATGGGAAATTTGCAAAAAAATAATACCACCTGAAAGGCCCTAAGATCTATATAAAAGGTCAGGGCCCAGATCACGTAACACAATTCGATTGAACGATCGTCGTTTCGACTATTTATCTCTCTATATTTTCCTGTAGATGTGAATAGAGACAGAAACAATCGAAACGACGATCGTTCAATCGAATCGTGTTACGTGATATGGGCCCAGGTAGTTTCAGTAATTGGTCACCTATAGATTCTTTCTTACGATTTTTTAAAGTATTTTTTTCAAGGTTACGCAATCGTTCATGACCATAAAAAAATCGTAAATAAGAATCTATAGCTGACCAAATACTGAAACTAGCTGACCTTTTATAAAGTTCTCAGGGCCCTTCTGATGGTATTACATTTTTGCAAATTTCCCATAAATGAGGTGCCAAAAATGACCTTGAAAGTTTTAAAAATTCATTAAAAAAATCTAGGTGGTTTTCCGGTTAAAAAAGTTTAAACAGAAAACGCTAAAAAATTGCAAAATTTCAAAATATTAAAAAATTATAAAAAAGTCATAAAATAAGTTTAGGAATGGGAATGAAATTGATTTTCAGATTTAGTACTTCGATGGCTCCATTTAGCAAGAGAAATTAAAAAGAATGTAAGGTATAAGTACAAATTATCATCGCCAAAAATTCAAAGTAGGTATCACCTTTCTTGGTTATGCCGAGTTGTCTTCACCTATCGCCAGTGTTGGATGGGGAACTATACAATTTGGAGGAATTAGCTTCAAAAGACCTGGGGCCTGTACCACAAAGCAACAAGTGTGCTTTAACAAGCAAATTTTAACAATTAACAATATTTTCTGTACCACAAAAACATAAGTTAACAATCATCTTAACAATATATAATAAGTGAAAAAATTGATGAATTCTTGTGTTCTGTACCACAAAACGACAATTGTTAAGAATGAATCAGATGCGTTTACCTCTAAGCAACCGAACTAACTTTCTAACAAGTAGTTTCTAAATATGCAGATGCAGAGTTAACAAGATAGTTAATTTCTGTACCACAAAACTTTTCGCTTTAATAGTTAACAAGTAAAATTTCCCTTAAAACTTGTTAACTGCGTTATTAAGGAAAAAAAGGGTTGAAGTATTATATTCTAGTTGCTTTTTTGCGCAAAGTAACGATATTTAACAAATTTGAAATTAAAAAGGTGATACGTATTTTTAAATTAACGTTAGATTAAATTACAGTTTAAAAACGTCTGTTTTAATCTTATTTTCCCAGTCAGACTATATTTACATTCTGCATTAAAACATTAAAAAAAATCCTTTTTTTTTCAAAAGCAATGCTTAATGCTGAGCATGCACAAATAATAATTAACTCACTAACAAGTATTCTCATAGCAAAGTAAGCAAGTAATGTGAGTTCTGTTTACAATGAAATAGGATTTTGGTGCTTTTTCTGATAAATTAACAAAATGTTACAAAATTGAAAAGTTAAGAGGTATTTTTGAATTGGCGCAAAGTTTGAATGTGTTCGCAAAGAAAAAAGATTGGACATAATACCAAATATTTTGTTGGCAAAATTGCAGGAAGTAGGGGAGGTACCTACGTACAAAATGACATATACGGACAAAATGACATACCCAGCCATTTCATTAAATCAGCTCCACTTAAAGCACCCAATTCAATTTTATTAGTAGACCAGTGCCGAGATTCAGCTAATTCGAAGCCGCAGGGAGTGAGTGAGATGAGTCACTTTTCGTCGAAAAGCGATTCAGTTAGCAAAAGGGAGTGAGTGAGCGAGTGAAATGAAATGTCAGATTACTCGCCAGATATATCCGCAGTGACTTGGTGTATGTGTTGGTAAATTTCTAGTTTTGGATAAGTATATGTGCTTTTCTCAAGAATTCCTATTCATGGATAGGAAACGAAATAAAAAACAACAACGTAGATAAAAACAACTACCCTTTTATTGATTCTTTAATTTTATTTTATTTTCATGTGCACATATATATATTAAATAAATTTATATTCTATTCACTTTCAACACTTTTAAACTTTTTATTTCTCAAGGGTGAAACTCACATTAAACTTTAATTATGACAAAAAAAAATAATTGAAACAAAATATACTCCAAACTCCATTATTAAAGATTCCAATGTTTACATTGTTGTATTTGTTGTTTCATTTTGTTTTGCGTAACGAGTGTGACAAGGAGGTAGAATTTAATTCTTTTATATTTATTCTTTGTCTCATGTTCGAAACTAAATTCGAACTTACTCATTTCACTTCAATAGCTGAATCACTTTTGCGAGTGAAGTGAGATGAGTCGGCGAGTAAGGCGAGTCATCTCATCTCACTCGCTGAAATAGCTGAATCTCGGCACAGGAAAAATAGCACAAATCGTATGGGGAACCTTGAACAAATTAATTCATGAAATATTAAAATTGGAATCGACGCAGAATTGCAACCTCTATAACATATCCAAAGTCCCACAAAATCCCCTTATTGGCTTTTTGTGTAGGTGCATTTTAAGAGGTGCAGACGTGGAGAACTTGGAGGTCTATCAAACTAAAATATTTGTTTTGGTACAACATAACCATATGATACATAATTTAAAGGTAGTTTTTAACGCTGAATCTAATGAAACCAAATTCAAAATGATACAACCACCCAAAAAAAAAGTTATAGTCCTTTTTACGTAATGATGATTTTTTTTCAGGTACAACAGGTAAAATATTATCGAAAACCCTTTGAAAATAAAGATATGTTAATGAAATTTGGAGTGAATGAGTGTAAGAGTTTTTTCGCGTGTGTTATGGTAAACATTCTTCACTTGCCCATCCCCCTTAAAAAAACACCCTTTCACCATGGATGTTTTTGGGGACTGTCTTGATTCTTAGTTCGTATGACAAATGGAACATTCACTCCAAATTTCATTAACATACCTTTATTTTCAAAGGGTTTTCGATAATATTTTACCTGTTGTACCTGAAAAAAAGTCATCATTACGTAAAAAGGACTATAACTTTTGTTTTGGGTGGTTGTATCAATTTGAATTTGGTTTCATTAGACTCAGCGTTAAAAACTACCTTTAAATTATGTATCATATGGTTATGTTGTACCAAAACAAATATTTTAGTTTGATAGACCTCCAAGTTCTCCACGTCTGCACCTCTTCAAATGCATCTACACAAAAAGCCAATCCGGGGATTTTGGGGGACTTTGGATATGTTATAGAGGTTGCAATTCTGCGTCGATTCCAATTTTAATATTTCATGAATTAATTTTTTCAACCTCGGAACCCATTTTTCCTGGCCTATAGTTGATTTGGATGATTTTTGAAATCCTATAAAAATAATGATTTATTTGTCGGCCGTGTCTCGTCACAAAAAATAAAAAAACTTTACAAATAAAATAATATTTTTTTTTGACTTGACTATTTTTCGTATTTTGGTAGTTTTATACCTATTTACTAGATATTATTAATTTAATTTATTGTTTATGACAAAATTCGTAAAATAGTCTTATCACCATATCATTCGAGTTATCTGCAATTTATTGATAAAATTTTGTCATATTATAGGGGCAAAATGACATACCCTAACTATGGACAAAACGACAAACCTTTATTGAGAACAATATTTAAATTTTAGTAGTAAAAATTTCTTGGAGTTACAAAAGGTCAACATATCGTCAATCTTGGAGCATTGAATCGATAAAAAAAAGCAATTAAATAATGTGCAACCATTGGGCTCGTGAATCTTGTGCTTACGTGTCAAAAAACACAAAACAATTCATTTACGAACTATGTATCTTTTATGAGCCCAATGGCAAAATTTGAGGACAAAAGTGCCAAAAAACAAATTATAACTAATAAATTTATAAATCTTAGGCAAATTGTATCTTTCTAGAATCTAGAACTATGGAACTAGAAAATATTTATATCCTATGTCATTTTGTCCATATGAAGTGTGTCATTTTGTCCATACTATATGAACGAAAAGAATTTTTGTGTAGTTCTGAAAAAGTATTTTTTTTATTTTATTTGTTTGTTTTTTTAAACTTTAAAATTATTGTTAAATGTTTGCCAAGAATAAAAAAAGAATAAATATATTTTTCATTACGATATATTGTCTAAACAATTATTTTGATTCAAAAACGTCATTTTGGACGTACTTCCCCTACACTTTTCAGGCCAAAGTTGTATACACAGTTACACGTGAAAGCTTAGATTCACTTAATTTTTCATATAAAACTCTAAAAAATAATTTAGAAAACATAAAACTGCATATTTATGCTTCATATAAAGTTAAAAAAGCATTTGTTATGAGCTAACAGTTTTGAATTCATCAGTAAATATTTAGAATAATAATTTAGAAAACATAAAACTGCATATTTATGCTTCATATAAAGTTAAAAAAGCATTTGTTATGAGCTAACAATTTTGAATTCATCAGTAAATTTTTTTTAACAATCTAATCATTTTTAACAATTGTCGTTTTGTGGTACAGAACCTGAGAATTCCAAAATTTCCCACTTGCTCTCGACTGTGTTGATTATTGTTAAGAAGATTGATAACTTTTATTTGGTGGTACAGAAAACATTGTGAATTGTTAAAATTTGCTTCTTTAATTTATACTTGTTGTTTTGTGGTACAGAATTCTCGTGTATTTTCTTCAAGTTATTTAACAATCTTTAAAGGAAATTAACGCATAAATCTTTGTGGTACAGAAATTTATTTTCTTGTTAAATTTGTATGTTAAGAATTTACTTGTTAGAAAGTTAGATTGTTGTTTTGTGGTACAGGCCCCTGATATTTTTAGTTTTTTTTTAATGCTCCGGAAAAAATGATTTTATGTCAATTAGTTACCATTTGATCGATAACAATTTTTCAACAGAAAGAAACCGGCTGAACAATTACAAGCTTGGGTGTGTTTGTAAGAATGATATAGTCACTGTTCCAATTGATAAGCAACGAAACCTGTATTGGGATTGATATAGCCATGTGGCTTCCCAGCGGGAAATATCGTCCTCAATGAAATTTATTGCTGAAATAATCAATGAATTCACTTGCCAAATCATAAGAGAAACGACATGCAATGATTTAGTAGGTGAAGAGTAATGCAAAGTTTCCTCAGTTCGTAGCTTTGATTCCACTTTCTGCTTTGTGTTTATGAAACGACCCTTTATTTCGGTGAATTTAAAAGGGAAAAGTATGTGATGAAAAAGTTGTGGAAAAGTAATGTACAAGATCATCAGTTCATTGTTTGAATCCACTCATCTGCTTTGTAAAGTGTTCATGGCGAGAACAAAAAAAAACAAATGTGAGTGAAACTCATGGTGAATTGTAATCGATGATTCCAACGATGAATAGTAATGCACAAAGTAGTTTATAATTTTTTGGCAACTATAAATTCTCATTTTGTTGGATACAGTTCACAGTGACTTTCTTTAAAAAAGTCCATGTAACACGAACTGAAGTCAATAGAAATTGCGTTTGCCGTAACGCCAAATATTTTTGATTTGAAATGGAAACAACATTTTGGTTTGTTTTCATTTTAAAATAAAGGGTGCATTACCGATGGGATTTAGTAAACAATAAAAATGGGAGGATTTTATTGATGACAAAGAAACTACCACTAACCTGGTGATTTCATAACTGAATTTTCATTCGATTTTTCATCGAAATTATTGAACTGATGAATAAGCTAAATACCCGTATGTAGTGAATTCACAGATTAAGCAATCACCATGTTTTTCATCACCTGGGTCGGTGAATAAACAACTTCTATTGAAGTAGTGAATTCGTTAGTGAATTTTCATCGGAAAAGTGGCATGTGCTTCCCGCCAATGACACGCCCATGTTAAATTCATCAAAGGAATAAGCTGAAAAGTGGCAGGTACAGCTTCCATTCCTCAAGGAAAAAGCAGGTTTTTCCTCAATGAATTTTTTAATTTTTCCCGCTGGGTTCAGTGGCGCTGTGTGTAGTAGTAGTAGTAGGCAGGACTATACTGCCGTCGTTGTGGTATTCATTCATTAGTCCTCCTTTTTAAAAAATTGCTAGTTAAATAGTTGCTGAAGCCCAAAATACATAGCTAAAGAATCATTTGCGCTGAAAACTTCGATTCCGATTTTTTTTTAAACAAATTTGGTTGTTGTTGCACTGACCTGACTGTTTGCCCACCTAAGAACAAATTCCTTCCTACGCTAATGGTTAAACCTATTTGCTATTTGATTAACTCTATTTCTGAATGCTATTATTGGGTTCACAATTTAAATTATAGATGATCGTTGACTCAAGTTCTATTAAATAACACCCTGTAAAATAAATTAAATACCTAAATAAAATACCAAACAAATTCAGAGAAAAAATACGTTTTGCATGAAGTCATATCCGGATCCGGAATAGGTCTTGACATGGATTTTTGTTCATTCATCCTATTTAAATGGTTAGTACTCCATTCGTATTGCATTCTTTCTTTTGTCATTGCATTAAGTTATGGCGTCTTGTGGATACAAATACAAGAATGCGAGCATTTTGACCTCAATATTATGGTTTGGTTGGTCCACATACTTGTGTGGTGACTTCAACTACACAATATGTGAAATAGACTTTTTAAATTTAATACTCGTTTCAAATATTACGCAATGCTCATGACTTTATACGTATGCAATGTACCTTAACATACGTACATTTATGTTAGGTATTAGGCACTTAAGTACACTATATAGTTATAATTATTTTTATAAAAGAACATTGGAAAAATGGACCACAAGTATTTTATTTATTCTTATTTAGGTAAGATAGTACTAACAAAATTTTAACGTCTCTTATCTTGGCGGACACTTTGTGGCCGGAGTTAATCATCATTTTCTAATGCTAATTTGTTGTCCAAACCAAACAATTGTAGCACGAGCACTTTTCTAGTTATTCAATTTTCCGCTAAAATAAGTCTGAATTTAGCGGTAAAAATCTAAAGTACACTAGTCAATGAAATAAAAGGAACACATTTTGTTTCAATTTTTGTTAGCGTTTTTTGAAGAGCTGTATCTTTGTGATGAGTGGTCGTATTGAGTTGAAATAAAAAGCATTTTACAAATAATTTTTATGTTTTTTGTTTCGATATTTGTTTGCAAACAAATTTGTTTGAAGTACCGTTATTGCGTTATTGCAAAAAATGAGACGCGAGACAACAAAACAATTTTTTTTTTTATTTTTTTTGAAGGTCCTCATTTCTATGGATAAATTTTTTTGAGTCAATTAAATGTCATGATCAGATACCTTGTTTGTTTAGCTTCAATTCAGTTTTTTTGTTGTTGTCGTACGATTTTTTTTGACATGGTTTATCTGACTTTGAATGAAAAAAGATGCTTTTAGCCTTGATTACCAATATCTCAGCAAATAATGACGTTATACAAAATTCAAAGACAGTTTTGGAAATTTGAGAAAGCGTTTTACGAGATTTTTTTAAGATTTTGTAGAAATTATTTTTTGTTTACCCTTCACCGTTAGTTTAAAAAAAGTACTTAAAACCGACGTTTTGTGGTCTTTTCGTAAATCTTTTTTTTTCTTTGCAAATATTGATTGCATGGCTTACGTTGGTATGCATATTTATAGACTTTTAAATCATCAATATTCTTGTAAATTTTCAAATTGATTCATCGAACTGTTTTTCCTCACCAAGACTTCAAAGTCTTACAAACCAGGTAAAAGAAACAAATTGTGTTGTTCCTAAACAATGCGTAGTCGTCATCAAAATGACAAGTAAACCGCAATTCCAGTGGATTTTTTTCACAGTTTTGCATTAGTTAGATACTTTTTTGCCCTCTAAAAGTACTTGAGAGTGCTAGGACGCCATATGGCCCTAGGCTCAATGATAGGAAAATCCCTATGCACACCTCCGCGTAGAGGGCGGGTAACGCTAACGTGCAGGGGGACCGAATGGATGCCGGGATAAGCAGACAACCCAGCTATGCTGGTCAGGGCACAAACTTATCCTCGGGATGGTTAAAAGCCCCCTTAAGGCGGATGAACTGCAGGTGGCGGTCAACGGCATGATAGTCTGGTGGCGGAGGAGCTTTTTTTTGGTAAAAGGCCAACGGCAGCAGCAGGTAGCGTCTGTAACCCATATTGGGCGGCTACAAAAGGCGTCTGTTTTCCCATAGTGGGCGGCCTCGAGCAGTTATGTGTTTGACCATACAAAAGGCGGGTGTGCCTGTCAAATCTGAGCTTATGTATGTTATTAATCATATCTCGGTGGAAGGATATATGCAAATACATGAATTATGACAACAAATGGAAATGAGTCCCCAAGAGGTAATCTTTTTATAGAAAATCCTTCTGCAGCTTCGGCTGCAGTAAACCGCACATCGGATTTGGGGGTGCGGCATCCTTCATGTACGAGCGTCAATCAAGACGCCATAATAATAAATGAATCGTTGACAAATAGAAGAAGTCTTTCAAGAAGCGCAAATGTTCCTTTTGGCTACCGCATACGTACGAAAATCGGAGCATGGAACGTTCGATCCTTGTACAGCGATGGTAGATACGAGCAGGTTGAGCGTGAAATGCTTCGCCTAAAGATCAGTATCCTGGGCATAAGCGAAACTAAGTGGAGAGGAAGAGCTGAATACAGATCAGACACTGGACAGACGAGAATGCTGTATTCCGGCGAAGATGAAAGAGAGGGTGGCCAAAGACTGCATGGTGTCGGAATTATGTTGAACGAAGAAGCGAGGCGTAGTTTGATCTCATGGGCGCCCATTTCTGCGAGATTAATGACAGCAAGGTTTCGTTCAAAAATTCGTAACGTCACAATTATTCAGTGCTACGCCCCCACAAATGAAGCGACCGAGGAAGACAAAACCGCGTTCTACACTCATCTTAACTCGGTTTATAGTAGTGTTCCGAGAGCCGACATCATAGTCGTTATGGGAGACCTTAATGCCCAAGTCGGTTCAGACAATTACGGACTGGAACGCGTGATGGGAAGAAATGGCGTGGGGTCACGGAATGAAAATGGTGACTTGCTTGTCGACTTTTGTAACGCGAATCGTCTTGTGATAGGTGGGACTGTATTTAAGCATAAGACGTGCAACAAAATAACCTGGGTGCATCCGGATGGTCAAACCGAAAACCAAATTGATCATATCATGATTCAGCAGCGATGGAGGATGTCTATGTGTGATGTCCGGAGTATAAGAAATGCCGATGTGGGAAGCGACCACCATTTGGTTCTGATGAGTCTCAAACTACGAACCGCTGCCGTACAAAAACCAGCGCAGGATGCAGCAAGGAGCACAAAATTCATTACTAATGCTTTAAATGACCCCAACATATGTCGAAACTATGTCACCATCCTTAACGACAGAGCCTCGTCATTAAATGGAATCCAGAATTCAACAATTGATGAGATGTGGGGTGAAATTAAAAGTGTTTTTATGGAGGCTGGATCCGAAACTGTACCCAAGCGAACGAGACGTAGAGACTCTTGGATATCCCAAGACACCTGGGATAAGATCGAACTTCGCAAATCGTTGAAAATCCAAATAAATGAAGCCGATGTTCAACGAAAGGCTGACTTGCGAAGAGAGTACCGCATTGCACATAAGATGGTCTACCGCTGTGTGAGACGTGACAAGAGGGTGAAGTTGGATGGACTCGCAGATAATGCGGAAAGCGCTGCCAGAAGAGGAGATATCCGGGAATTGTACCAAATAGCCAAAGATGTTATCGGGAAAAAAAGCAACACCAATCATCCTGTAATGGATGTGGATGGCACACTTTTGGTATCAATTGAGGATCAGCTTCGTAGATGGAAGGACCATTTTTGTGCCCTGCTAAATGAGGATTCAGTTGAGCAGAGTGCTGAAGTGCCCCAACTAAACGAGATGCGCAGGTCCTATAGGGGTATTGACATCGAACCCCCGTCAGAATCGGAAATTCGTACATCAATAAATCTCCTCAAAAACAACAAGGCAGCTGGACTGGACGGAATACCAGCTGAATTCCTGAAAGCCGATCCCGTAGCTGCGGCTAGTATTTTACATCCGCTGATAAAAAACATTTGGGAAAACGAAAGCTATCCCAGGGACTGGAAGGATGGTGTGATTGTTAAGTTGCCAAAGAAAGGTGACTTAAAGAATTGCAACAATTGGCGTGGTATCACCGTTTTGTCCGTTTTCCCCAAAACTAATGGCAACAATCATACTCGAGCGAATAAAGGATAGAATCGAGTCTACACTCAAGAGGCATCAAGCTGGCTTCCGCAGTGGTTGATCGTGTGTCGACCATATCAACACCCTGCGTATCGTCCTCGAGCAGTCGATGGAATATCAATCACCGCTTTACCTCATGTTCGTGGATTTTGAAAAGGCCTTTGATCGAGTTTACCGAGAATGTATATGGAGATCGTTGCTTGGTAGAGGAATTCCACCAAAAATTGTTGCCATTATTAAAGAGTCCTACAACAACGCGAGGTGTTTTGTTTTGCACAATGGGCAGCTATCCGACTCCTTCGTAGTGCAACAGGGTGTGAGACAAGGGGATGTTCTATCGCCAATTCTCTTCCTGCTGGCGATGGACGACGTTTTGACGGCCAGTGTTGGTACAGCTGAGCGACAGGGCATTCAATGGAGACCGTTCGAAAGGCTCAGTCATTTAGACTATGCCGATGACATATGTCTACTGGCAAATAACATCAGTGGGCTGAACGGGATGTGCCAAACACTGCAAGTGAAGGGAGAGTCGAGTGGTCTAAGAATAAACAGCAAAAAGACAAAAATAATGCTCACAGGCCGCTCCACACAGCAGCGTATTATTCTACAGGAGACGCCAGTTGAAGTAGTCGAACAGTTCAACTACCTTGGCAGTATTGTCTCTGCAAACGGTGGTACGGATCTGGACGTTAAAAGTAGAATAAATAAAGCTCGTGCTGCCTTCGGTACTCTGTCCCCAATCTGGAAATCAAGTCAAATCTCCTTACGCACTAAGTTGAGATTCTTCGAATCCAATGTCAAATCCGTGCTGTTATATGCTTGTGAAACCTGGAAAGTCACGTCTATCATTTCGAAGAAATTGCAGGCTTTTGTGAATCGCTGTCTTCGCCACATCCTAAAGATTCGATGGCCACAAATAATATCAAATGAGGAATTGTGGCGCAGGACAAGTCAAGAGCGGCTGGACGTCGACATAAGAAAGCGTAAATGGCGTTGGATTGGTCACACACTGAGGAAACCAAACGATGAAATTGCAAAGCAGTCCTTTGAATGGAATCCTCAGGGTGCACGGCGGGTTGGAAGACCAAGAACAACATGGAAATCAACTGTCTTAGCGGAAGCAGAATCCCAGAGAAAGACGTGGCCACAGCTTAAGTACCTTGCAGCAGACCGTGAAGGATGGAGACGTTTTGTTGACGCCCCATGCCCCAGCCGGGGTTACAGGACACGATGATGATGAGATACTTTTTTGAATTGAAATGAAATAAAAAAAATTTCAAACAAAAAAACTTGATTTTTTTTCAAGAAATGTATTTTTGATTCCGCCACAAAGTGTCCGCCAAGATAGGGGACGTTAATTTTTAGGAAGTTGGGAGAAAGAAAAAAATATCGTTATGGTAAATTAAAACAGTGCAATAAGCACTTAAATCAAATTTCAAAATTAACAACTTTAGAATAAAACATTTCAAAATCTAAAGGGTGTTTTTTAAGACGGTAGGTTTTCAATCAATTTAGACTAAAGTGCCTTTCATATGAGCTGCGAATAGCGAACTGCGAATTGCGAATGGTCGTGAGATTTGACATTTCTTTCACATGAGTGGTCGCCAACAGACGCGAATAGTCATACAAAATAAATTAGTAAAATGGGTGCTAAAAAAAATTTGAGGTTAAATTCGAGCGAATTTTTCATTCGTAGATTTGTGGAATGGGTCCTGATGTTGTGGGTTGCGAATAAGTGTTTGGCAGTTCGCAGAAAATATCTCGGTAGTTGAGTAGAATATATAAAAATGCTAAATTTAAGAATTTAAACTAATTTTTGTTCGTGTTTTCTTTTTAAAATTGTAGATTGGGTCGTTTATTCACTTTTTTGATTAGTTAAAACACTTATTTGTTGATACTTGCGCTTGGAATTGCCTAAACAAATTTATTCGCATTCGCATTTCGCAGCTCATGTGAAAGGCACTTTACTCCTGAACAACGTTTGCAAATCGTGCAAATTTATACCCAAAATAATGGTTCGGTACGCGCGCTGCCATGAAAAATGAAGCCGGCCATAGTGTAACAGTCAATGGGGAACGCTATAGAGCCATGATTAATGACTTTTTCGTGCCTGAATTGGAGGTTGTTGATGTTGACAATCTTCGGTTCAAACAAGTGGCGCCACATGCCATACAGTCAACGAAACAATAAACAACGCGTTATTGCTGACATATGGCCCCAATTGCTGCAAAAAGTGGTCGAAAATTGGGCCTCTCGGCTTGAATTTATTCGGGCCAGCCGCGGCGGCCACTTGCCCGATATTATTTTTAAAACATAATGGCAAACTTTATAATAAAGCTAAATTCTTGGCCATAACATTAAATTATATGCGTTTTATTTCTTCTTGAAAACCACACATCTAAAAAAACACCCTTTACATTTTACATGCGTGCGATCCAGTCAAGAAATTAATTTTTTTATGCGTGAAAATAATCGCCCCGATTGCCGAATCCGAGGAATGAGCTGCGGAAAGAGTCAGACTCAATTTTGTCATTTCGCTCATAATAAAAATGTCAGAATTGAGTCTGATTCCCACCGCAGCTCATTCATCGGATTTTGTTATCGGGGTGAATATTTATAAACATTTTCCCTCAACAATAACTCATTTCACTTATACCAGACAGTATCCTTATGTATAGGTATATTATAAGCTCCAATAAAAAAGCTAACATCTGGATTTTACCTATATGGCAAATAAATCAATATTGTACCTTCAGTTAAGGCAATTCTTGTAAATACCCATGTGACCTATTTTTTTTTGTCACAGATAAAAGAACCTAAACCCAAACAACAGAAATCGAAATCATCAAAAAGACCAGACACGAAGAACAAGAACAAGAAAAAAGAATCAATAAAATGGGGCATGAATGCTTGATTCCTAATGATTTGATATGGGATGGGTAATATTTATCGAATGTAAAAGACCAAATTGTATTCTCTTGGAAACTTTATGCGTAGTTTGCTTTTATTTACTGAGAAGGGTAGATTTTTTTTTTCAACAATACCTTTAAAGGTATAAAGCTTTGTATCTAATGTATTTTTATTCCTTCACTATTGATTGTGACGTTCGACATAGTATGAATTTATCATTTAGGCTTGAAGTCTGAAAGAAACAAAGGGTTGGAATCGGAGCTCGGAGGGTTAGTTGGGTATAAAACCATTCCGATTATACAAAATGCCAGACATGTCAATGATTATTATTTAAATGCAAGAAAAAGTTAGCCATTTTTTTTTTCGAACGTAGACAAATTAGAAACAGTGCATTATTGTTTCTTTGAATTTTTTGTTGCAGGAGCATAAAGATATTGGGGAATTTTCATAGATGTTGTTTAAGCTGTTGCTAGCCAAACCTGGAGATTATCCATTTAAAACTTTGCAACAGCTAATACAATGTTTATGATATGATAAGTTTGTTTTTCGTCGATCAACCATACAACGTAAGTAATACATACTATCAGCTTAACTTTTCAAAAACGTCTGCTTCTAACCTTATGAGTTGGAGTGTACATACTTTAATATTATAAATCTTAACAATTTAAGGGTACTTGAACTAAAACAGCATTTCAGTTTTCTTATTTTATTTTCAGATGAAGATTTCATTGTGAAGCAATAGTTGGTAATTATGTATATCAATCCTCAACCCCATGTTCAACCACCACTGCGTTAATTTGAGCGAACCAACCCCCACCACCGTCTACAATAACCTAATAATTACAATAAGTACACAAGTTTTGGTCATAAATATTTAACACCACGTTCCGCATCAGCAAAACTAGGTCAAAGCCAGAGACCTTCGCCTTTAATGTTAGACGAGGAGAAGGACATCATTGACAATCTGGTTGTAATTTATTCCAGAATAGATATCTTTTTTTATTAACCGCGAAAGTAAACAGTATAGACAATAGACAAGACATGGGTCATTTTATTTTATACTCCTTTGTTACAACTGTCGGTTTGAATAAACAATAAACAGCATCCTTTCAAACTGATGTGATAAGGGATGTCATTTTTGAATAGAAGACCCAAAAGATAGATGAAGATTTTTGGAAAACGACGACGCGACGCGTTGGCGGGCGTTCTGAAAAATAACAAATGGTTCGTATCTTGGGGTTTTATTTCAAGTTTTTATGGAAAACCCTTCAATGTTCCAATTAGGTAGATAAATATAGCTATAATTAAACAGATTACAAAAAACAAAAGGTTACGAATTCTTTATTGGAGAGATTTTTGTTCAACAAACATCAGTTAATTATAGATATTCTGTCTGGGTTTTATGAAAAATTAAAAGTCTCCAGGATAAACAATTGTGTTTTTTTTTTTTTACTTGCGATACATAGGTAGGTACTACATATAGGGTAAAAGCAGGTGAGATGGCATACCTTTTTTGTTTTCTCAATGTCTCCCGCACTAAAGCACTTTTTTAATATGAAATATACATATATTCGTTCCTATATTATTTACATAATATTAATTTTTCAAACTTGTATGAATGTTATTCTTATTTTTTATTTGAAAAATTACAAAGTATTAAGTAAACCATCTCCCCCTATAGGGTGGGGGAGAAACTTTCAAACAAAGCAAAGCATAACGAAGTTACAATTAAAAAAAAAAATCGTTATGCAGGTGGGATGGTATACGGCCACAGTACATCAAAGCAAAAAACTGTGATGTGGAATAAGCCATCTCACCCTAAAAAAACTGTGCCATCTATCCCAATTTGCCATACTTACTTATTTTAACGCATACAAAAAAACGGATGGCAGTTTTACAAAACTATCATAGACAGGTCGTAGACAATACTTTTTTATATCTATTGATGTATAGTAGACATCCAAGCATTAACCAACATACATAGATACAGAACCGATAAAAAAAATTCAAAAAAAATTTTCAAAAAAAAATCCTACCTGATTTTGGTGTCATATTTTTTTCTTTTTTTGCATGTTAGATGAATCGGCGAGTACTTCGATTTTAAATGCGAAAGCACATATTTAAAAGGTTTAAAAGTTTCGATTCGATAGGAAATGTACGAGATATCACCAAATGTACCATCTCACCCGCTTTTACCCTATGGCAAGTTATGCATTCCTAAAAAAATGAACTCGAGATTTTGATCAGACTTGTTATAACGATGATAGAGAAGATGAAAAAAGTTGGTTCCATAATTCTGTCTGTCTGTCCGTTGAGCTATAGCCTAAATGTTTGATCGATTTTCTTCAAACTTGGTGCATAGCGTTTTTTGGTCATTCCCCCACACTTTATTATCAATTTAGCATAATCTTATATCTTTCAAAAACGGCACCCATAACTTTTCTTGAAAAAAATCAATATGTACATATATTACTTTTAGTAAGAGCGTGTGGGAAACCATTTTTCGAAAAATGGTTATTAGTAGTAGAGGTATTTTTTTTTCCGATTTTCTTCAAAACGGTACGATTAATATCAATATTTTTGTATACAGAAGCTTCTAGAAAATATAAATAAAAGGTGTTTTTTTTAGAGGTAGGTATAGGAACTGTGAAATCGAAATGGAATAAAACAAAGATGATTTTTTTAAATTGACATGAAATTTACTTTATTCGCAAGATAATCTTCTGTCATTATATGTAATTTAAATATGATATCTGGCATACGACTGCCACGGCTGACTCGGACGTTTGTGGCCGTATATCGGCAATAACGCGGCGAATGTTGTCCTCCAAGTGGTCAATCGTTTCGGGTTTATCGGCGTAGACTAGTGACCTCACATATCCCTACAGAAAATAGTCAAGCAGCGTTAAATCTCACGATCTTGGAGTTCAATTCACGGTCCGTAACGTGAAACTATGCGGTTACTAAACGTTTCCTTCAGTAAATCAATTGTGGCACAAGCTGTATGCAGGGCCGGATTTAGAGGTGTGGAGGCCCTGAGGCAAGAAAGAAGTGGAGGCCCCATCATTTTCCAAATAAAATGAACAATTTTTTTCAGTCGAGCGTTTGAATATTTTATTCGAAGAAAATTTTCATTTCTCAGTGAACCAATTAGGCCCCAGTTATAGCTATCATTGAAAATCATCATTGAATTTTTTGTTCTTCGATGGTGTTTTGGAAAAAAAAAATCATTTACTATTTTGATAGAAGATAGGAGGTCAAGACTTAGTTAATATTTCTAGCCAAACAAAAATTCAAATAAGCCCATCCTTCCAAATAAACAGACTTTGAATATTTCAATGATCATTGATAAGGTACTTCAATGCTTGAAATAATAAAACTCATTTTATTTATTATGGCATTTTGTGCTGGCCACAAAATGATTTTTTTTTCTTGAAATAATAATTAAGGCAGGAGCTTTATTTTGGCATCCAAATAATAACTGATTTCACCTTTTAATAGTCTCAAAATCAATCCTTAAACATTTCAATGATGAGTATAGTATAGCGCCTTATTGCACTGTCACCTCGAAAGGCTAATCCGCGTTCAGCAATAAATTTGATAGTACTTGCGATATATCTGAGGATTTTTTGTGCCTCTTGCATCTTGATCGATGTGTCCTGTGACTTTTCCTTGTCGCATTAAACTCATTACTGATTCCAAATCAGTCTGAAAATCATATTCTTAAAGACGATGTGATGCATGCCTTCTCACTGAATTTGGTGTTGAGTGGACATTAACTAACATGCTTAACAATATATTTTCCCCGTAGTTGAAGTAAAGCAAAGCCAGAATTGACGGTCTCTTGATTTTTATTGTGGCTCGTACATTTCTGAAGAAAGTTAAACTTTCTCGCGACTGATCTTGATGAACTGCAAGGATATTTCATCGCAATTTAGAAGTTCGGTCGAACCTTTTTCAATTCAATATTCCATTTTGTCATTTCCTACGCTGTCAGGCCGAAGACCAATGTCATTTTTGAGACCACAAAATTCTGCTAGCTCTTGATTCTGATAATCAGTCTTAGAAAAAAGACTTAACAAAAGATGCACCGGAAAAAGCCCATAGTCAATAAGAAAACAGTCGTGGAGTTGAGCAAGAGGAAATATTAGCAGAAACACAAAAAAGGTTATGGAGGTTAAGAACAGTGCAAATGGAAAATAAGAAGATCAGAGAAGCTGCAAGTTATGTATTCAAATCTGCCCAGTAACGCGTGCATGCACTCAAAAAATAAGAGATATAAGTAGGAGTCAATTAAAGAAAATTATTTAAAATTTGAATTAACGAGAGTTATTAGTTATTACCGTTTGATCTTAATGTGCCAGACCCATAAGTAATTGAAAACATTCAAGCAGAACTAAACAAACGCATTATAATTATTTATTAATCATAACCTCAGCGTTACCCTTTTTTATGTTCTTGTTCTTAAGAGTGTTCCGAACTGAACAAAACCAGTCATTTGCTAACTTTTTTTTTGCGTATATAACACCGGTTTTTTTTCATTTTCATCAGATACTTTGTTTTATAAAACTTTTTATTTTTACTAATTGGTCACTAGTAGGCGTGTTATTGTTAAAAAAATAACATTTTGTAAAAGTAACGGATTTTAACTTCCAAATTTCCATAAATTTTCTGTCAAAAAGTGCCTTTTAAGAATTAAAAATTTCAATATCAGATGATACAATTATGATTACATAATTAATGAAATTTGTGGAAAATAAATTCAATTTATATCCACTGCAAAAAAATTTGTCAAAAAAATACCGTTAGGTATGAAAAATTGACTGTCAAAAATGCGTTTTTTCAAAATTTACAAGCATTTTTATTTTGTATTATTAAATTTTGTATTAGGTACAAAATTAAAAATTTTCTCCAATAGTGGCATAATAAAAATATGGAATTCTATGTTACTAAACATTCAGCCTTATTATGAGTTTCACGTGAACAACATTCCACCCGGAAAAATTGATAAGTATTTAATTTTTCGCCTATTGTGAGTTTCACCCGAAAAATTAAAATTCCCCTTTTTTGTGAGTACTCATTTCGGGCGAAATGTATCGTAATTAAAATCTTGAATGATCACCTATTTTTTGAAGGTGAACAAAAGATAAAAAGGTTGTGCTGGTGCCCTCTGCGGAAGTTTTTTGTTTATTTTAGGCCAAGAGAAGTTCGGGCGAAACTCATAATAGCTTTAAAAATTTCGGAGGAACAAAAATCTTTCGGGTGAAATATTTTCCGGCCGAAGCCCATAAAAAGGCTGATTGTTTTGCAAAAAATGCTATAGTGTAAGCTACATTTATTTTGAAAAACAGCCATTTTTGCCATTTTCCTCGTTTTCTTAGAGGCTTTTACCAAAAACGAGAGCACAAAATTAAAAATGTTTTCCAATGATGTCCTAGAAAACAAGTTTATCCGTACATAAACACCTTAATTGCTTTGATCGGACAAGTACACGCTTCACAATCCTTTTCATGAAATCACCATTTCAGTCCGGAACACTCTTAAGACTTTCATAGTGCATTTGGTTCAATTTTGTTTGTGGTATTTACAACAAATTTGTCAAAGTCCATTGTGGAGGCCCCTGTTTTGTGGAGGCCCAAGGCTGTAGCCCCGGCTGCCCTCCCCTGAATCTGGCACTGGCTGTGTGACATGTTGCGCCATCTTGTTGAAACCACAGCTCCTGCACATCATGGTTGTTCAATTTATGAACGAAAAAGTCAGTAATCATGGCTCTATTATAGCAGCCACCATTGGTAACGTTCTGCCCATCAGCATCGTTTTTAAGGAAGTACTGACCAATTATTCCACCAACCCATAAAGCACTCCCAACAGTCACTTTTTGTGGATGTAACGGTGTCTCATCATACACTTGAGGATTATCATCAATCCCAAAACAGCAGTTTTTTTATCGACATATCTATACAACCAAAATTGAGCTTCATCGCTAAACAAAATTCGCTTATGAAAATTGAAAAACAGAACCATGATTATTAAAAATAAATTTGGATAATTTGGAAGCGTTGTTCAAGCGTCATTCTATTCCTGTTGAAATGCCAAACCAAACTAAAAATAAATCACTTGTCAGATGACAAAATGACCACCAGTTAAAATAGTGTTGCCTACTTAAATTGTTAGTTAAACCTCTAATTAAAAAACACCCTTTACCTACATGGTAGGTATTATGCACCAAAATTAAAAAAATAAAAATTTTGGATTTTTAAAAAAATGTTTAAAAATGTGTTTTTTTTTTTGAAAATAAAATATTTCGATAACACCGTGATCGATTTTTTCGAAACTCAATACTTAAGATTTTTTTTAATAGCCTCTAAAATAGTTTAAAAAAATTACATTTATGAAAAAATAACGGTACCTTCCATACAAAAACGCCTCCTAAGATTTTGATTAAACTTTTTCCGTATACGTAAATTAGAACGGTCAACTATCAAAAATTATAAAATTTTACACTTAGCAACTTTTAGTAGTACCTACCTCTCATAGAATGTATTTTTTATATTTTTTATTTTCCTATTATCAGCTGAGCGGACTTAGAATAATTTTTTATATACAAATTTCAAATTCATAAGTTTAAATAATATTTCATATCAATTTTTTAGGTACATTGTTCGTGAAGCATTGGCGTAGGCCTTATCTTCGGCATCATGAGCCCAAATAAAATATAATGCACGACTGGGTCGCTCTTATAGTTCAAAAGATGCTTAAAGTTTTGGAGATTTTATATTACAAAAAATTGCCAGAAATTACACAGCCTTACAAATATCGGTTAACTTTTCGACACGTGAAAGTAAGAGTCGTTCTATAAGGGTAATTTTGTACGCTGAATTCAAATCTCGAAAACCAGTGCTGATAGCAAAAAATGGATAACGGATTTGAGTTCATCACGAAAAATTATCCTTAGATCAACTCTTACTTAGTCGTGTCGAAAACCTTGTAAACCTGTGTTATTATCAAAAAATATTACGAAGCATGAAGCTCGTTTTTTCAATTATGAAAACAATTCGTAAAATACCTTTAGAACACCAATCGATTATTTACTTAGTAAGTTTTAAAAAGTTAGAATGTTTTCTATTTTATCCTTCAATTTTTTTTCCAACCAAAAAACCTTAAGTTAAAAATTCGATACAAAATCGCTTCAGTGGCTTATGCTGTAGGTTGAGGTACATATACAGAATTTTGTACTAAAGCTTTCTCTGTAAATATAAATTTCGACCAGAAATTTCTGATAGATTAAAAGTCCTTTTTAGTTAGAAAAATTTCTGTACCTTATAATGGCTTGGAACCTTATAACAGAAATGTTTTATCCGAGGTATTGCATCTTGCGAGGAACTGACAAATCCTCCAAGAGCATCACATGTAATGAAAAAGTACTTCTCATTTTGCCGTTCGGACTCGGCAAAAAACTGTAGGTCCCCTCCATTCCTGGCAACAACACGCACACAGGAATAGTTGAGAGTTGTAATTCACTAGGCGAGCTGTTGCGCCACCCATTTTATTTATTTATTTAATGGTTTGGAATACCCAGATATCACTTTTGGTGTGATTACACTTATAATAGGAAAATCATCATTTTTATAAATATAAAATATAATTTCCTTTTATTATTTTCCCATAGCCACCCTCATTTTGCAAATTATTGCTTACCATTTTTTAGCTTCTACCATATCTTTCCTACGATATCCCCATGTTTTAGAAATAATGCACTGTACGCTTTGAATTACCCTTTTTCTTCCTTAATCCAGGGCTTTCCACAACCAGTTTTAAAAACAAATTGTTAAAAACAATTACAACTACAGATTGGAAAACAAAAAAGGACGATTAGCTTAATCAGTTTGACGTGAACTTAAATCATTGGCAGTGAACCTATTCAAGTGACGCAAAAAAATCGAATAATTTTTTTAGTCAGTATGATCAAAGTAGCATATCAAAATAACAGTGCATTTTCCAAGTTTGTTTTATATCACAAACTGAGCGTTCACAAATGGCCCTCCAATATATGTAAAGCGTAGGGTGGTATGTCCCATACATATTAAGGCAGAAGAAGAGAAATGTGTGGCAAAATGATTGAACCTATTCAAATGGCTGGCAGTGTATTTATGTACAAGTATGTACACAATAAATCTATTCGACTTTAAATCCATCCTGAAAAATAAGGCCGCGATAATATAGGTAAATAATATTATAGAAAAGTCTTAAATCAAGTTACATTTCATCTCAAAATCTAATGAATTTTGTAAATTGTCATCATACCCATTACCCGGACACCAAGTCAACCCTAATTTTACATTATAATACATACATGTGTTCATAAATATGCATTGATATACTAAATGAAAAACTAATTACCTAACTCTGTTTTGAAATTATGGTAGAAATATTATTGGTATGCTATGACAATCTTGTTAGCAGAATGTCATGAATAAGTGACATTTTGTCTGCGTGCAGTGCAAAAAAGGATATATTAGTCGTATACATAATTGTGCAACGGTGCACCAAATAAGAATAATTGGACTGACACCAATTATTATGATACGTCAGTCAAAATTTTTACATCAATAAAACCTACATTATGTATGTACATGTACATATATGTACTTTCATAAATATTGAACATTATATTCATAAAACATTATGAATATGTAGATAAATAGTATGCTAAAATTCAAGGCATTTTAAGAACTGTAAGGTTTGAATTAAATTTAAAAGATATAAATCGATAAAATGATTCTATTCAGTAACATGCCATTATCAATTTAGATGCAATAATCAGGACTTTGTTGTATTTTCAAAGTTCTACAAGAAATATAGTCCAAATAAAATGAATTTTGAATAGAAATTTAAATAGATAAAAAATGAAATAATATTACATATTTACTGAAGATAAAATTTTTAGGAGCACGAAAATTACCATACGAAGGGCTGCGGGGAAAAGCGATCATAGTAACATTTTTCCTAGATGACCTAGCTAGTTATTTTTATTTCGTGACAAATTTGTTCAATAAGTTTTTTCACCGCACATTTTACAAACAGAGATTATATATATTATATCTTCCTACTGAAACATTATCTTATAATTAATAAAGTTTATACATTTTGTATGATAAATAAACATTTGAAGGAAAACAAAAAAAACCTCTAATTTAAGTTCAAAAAAAATAAAAATATGAATGAGGAAAGCTTATAAATTTTTTATCATTTTGTATACATTTATATATTTTTTTTAAATATTTGTAAGTACATCTACAAATATACTTGTTTTTTATTAAAAACCGAATCTTATAACTAAAAAAAAATTACTAGATGCTTGTGTATTGCATAAATTATGTGGCACACAAGTTGAGTATATATGTACATATGTATGAATATAAATGAAAAATAAATAAATAAATAAATAAATGGACAAATAAATAAATAAACCATTAAATAAATAAAGAATTAATAAATAAATAATAATTAAATACATATTGAGAAATAAATAAACAAATAAAATAAATAAAATAATAAATAAGTAAATAAACAATTAAATAAATAAACAGTTAAATAAATAAAGAAACAAATAAATAAATACTTAAAATAAACATAAAGAACATAAAGAACCAAAATAAATAAACCACCAAAAATGGTGTAGGTTAAATACAAATTTCATTTATGAGGCGATTCTCAGCAAACTTAAAACTAATTAAAAACCGCTCAGTAATTTTTTGAATTCTGTCGTAAATCAATTCAACACCCGCTTTTCTATGAAGATCATTTGTTGAATAATGCCATGGAGGGTTCAACATCACTTTTTATATTTTATTTTGAGATATTTGCAATTTCTCGAGATGGCATTTCGCGCAACTTCTCCACACAGGACATCCATACAAAAGTATTGACTGAAAGATTACTTTATGCAATATAATTTTATTTTCGTTGGATAGCTGGGACTTCCGGTGCATAGGCGGATATAACATTTTTGTTGCAATGCTTATTTTTTCAAAGTTTTGCTAGTATTCACTAGATTCACATTCCGATAAGTTTGGAAAATCTGACGTGTAAATATTGTACAAGATTGACCCAAGAACAGAGCCTTGGGGGACACCATTATCAAAACAAATCAAATTGGAAACCCCAACATGTACTTTAAAACATCGATCAGACAGAAAACTTTTGGACAATTTTGCACAAATGAGACGGAAAATTGAAAAGCAAAAATTTGAAAATCATTCCATCATGCCAAGCAGAATCGAATATTTTTTCAATGTCCAGTATTAACATTCCACTTGACTTATCTTGTTAAAGATTTCTTTTTACAAAGTTGCAAATTCTTTTTACTTGTTGAGAAGTATTATGAGATCGCCTAAAGCCATCAAACTGTTGGTCGAGCAGAATATAATTTTCGGAGAGAATTTTTAAGATTTTTCTTTCAGGTCTTTTTCTAGTATTTTGCTAACACTGCTTAAAAGGCTAATTGGTCTGTAACTTCCAGGATTTTCTAACGGCTTACCAGGTTTGCGTATTGGTATAACTTTCGCTTCTTTCCCAGAATTTGGAAAGTATTGAAGTTTTAGACAAGCATTGATTATAAAAGTATAAATAAATAAAATACCTAATGTCGGTAAATTTTTAAGATATGTATTTTTAGACTTATCAAGGCCACCTGATTTTCTGACCTTTAGAGTACTTACAATATTTTGTATTTCATTTTCTTCTTAATAGGTGTAATAAAAGAAGAATTCTGAAAAAAGTTGTTTTCATAATTTTCAATTTTCTCAAAAACTAAAGGTCCTAAAACCATCTGGTTTCCAGCATTCGACGTAAGGCTAATATACCAACATTAAATAATAAAAGACAATTTGCTACTTTATAGTGTAAAATAAAATATGAAAATTCAAGTAACAAAATTTTTCAATTTTTTACTTGCGATATAGGAACTATAAGGCAAGTTTTGGATTCGTACAAAAAAAAAATTGAGATAACAATCAAACATGATATTACGATGATAGAGAACACCAAAATCGATCGATTTTCTTCAAACTTGGTACAAAGTGGTTTTTGGTGAATCTGCCGACATGTTTTTTTCATTTTTTTTTATTAGAACCAAAAATAACGGTACCTGCCATACAATTTTTTTTTATCAATTTTACATAATCGCTTTTTTCTCAAAAACGGCTCGACAACTTTTCTTAAAAAAAAATTCAATAAATTTATTTTAGTAAAAGCTTCCTTAGGGTGGAAACCCATTTTTCAAAAATGGTTATTAATGGTACCTCCCAAGGAACCATTTTTTTAATTTTCGATTTTATTCAAAATGGTACAACCGATTTCAATTATTTTTTTTAAACAGAAGCTTTCAAAAAATATACATAAATAGTTTTTTTTGAAAAAATATTTTTTGGATTTTTAAAAAAATGTTTCAACATTTTTTTTGTAAAATCAAATATTTCGAAAACGACGTTATCGATATTTTTGAAACTCGATACTTAAGAGTTTTTCAGTACTCTCTAAAATATTTTTTGAAAAATTTAACATTATTTATGAAAAAATAACGGTACCTTTCATACAAAAGTTATAAAACCGCAAAGGAAAATATTTTTGTTCTCAAAAACGACTCCTTTGATTTTGATTAAACTTTTTTATACACTAAAATTAGTACGATCTACTACCAAAAATTATAAAATTTTACACTTAGCAACTATTAATAGTACCTGTCATAGAACGTATTTTTTTATTTTGAATTTTCTCGTTGTCGGCTGAACGGATTTAGATGAATTTTTTTTATATACAAATTTCAGATAAGATTAAATAATATTGCATATCAAAATTTTCAAAAAAAAGTTTTTGGATTTTTAAAAAAAGTTTCAAATTTTTTTTTTGAAAATTCGATATCTCAAAAACAGGTTGACAAATTTTGTTGTTATATGCACATAAATACATACTCTAGATTTGCATACTAAAATTTGTTCTTAAAAATGTTGTAAGAATTTTATATATAAAAGCTCCAACGATTTTAAATTTTTTTCCCATATAATTATATTCAATCAAGAATTAAGATGGCATTCTTTTTTTCCACCTCAAACTGTCAAAAGAATTGTTTTAGCCAATTTAAATGTCGTATTTCATGCTTCTCTACATTTTTCTCTCATAATTTCCATGTTTTTATATACAATTTCCTCAAACCCGCAGCGTCTTGAACATAAGAGCAAGTACGTGCGACCCAGTCGTACATTTTTTTTTTTAATTTTGAGTTTCCAAACGAATTTTTAAAAAATTATTAACTTGGTTTCCTATTTAATAAAAGAAAAAAAAACAAAGCTAGTTTTGATGAAATGTAGTAGATTGTGAAATTCTGCGTCGACTTCATCTTTAAATTTTATTAATAAAAACTTTTTTCTAAATTTTCTTGGCTTTTAAAATTTTCTTTGACAAAACGGCTTTTTTCCACCCCCCTCGTGCAAGGGGAGGGATGGGAGAAAATCAATAATGTGGTACTATGGTTTCAAGGGTGTTGAATCCAACGGGAGTTCATCATCGTCCAACCCTTGGTTTCCGATTTATAAGCTACATTTCGAGATTTAAATTAATAAGTGGCAACCCTTCTCTTGTCCTTCTGACAGTGATGCCACCCTGGCAACACTTTTCAAAAGTAAAGTGAAGACATGAAATATTAGTGTACCTACTTAAGGTCAACCCATCAGGTCGAAATGAAAGGCACGCCCTCTTATCGTGCATCGTGCACTAACGCCCTTACTATTTAAGTATGCTTTTTAGTTTTAGGTAATATCTTCTTAACGGTTGCTATTGTGGGTAAAATGGACTGTTAATTTGTAGAACATGTGAATGTCAACAATTTTTGTGTACACATTTTATTCTGCATACAACTTATTGTTCAAAAGTTATTGTATTGGTGAACGTTGGTAATCAAACGGAATCGCTGCCAAGTGCCAAGTGTTTACCATGTTGTTTGCAATAATAAATTACTTTGAGCAAAATTATAATTAGTGAAGTTGATTTGGTAATTTAAAAAAATTAGATTAATTGCCACCAGTAAAGGCTACCCCTTTGACTGGCAAACCATTTTCAAACAATTTTTATTAATAGTAGGTAGGTACCTGTCAAAGAACCATTTTTTTGTCGAACGAACAAAAATATAAATTGTATTGTGTTATTGTATACAAGAATTTTCATAATAGACGCATCTGCTAAGTCTAAGGGAGCAATAAAAACTATTTTGATTACAAAAATATTGAAGATTTTAAAAAGCATTAGTTGGAAGAAGGAAACAAATCATAGTTTTATTCCCTTCTTCTAACTGGTGATTCAATTTCACTCTCCATATATTCATATTCGATCAATCATATTTTTTTAACCTCAAACTATTTAAAGAGTTGTTTACCGAATTTAAATATCGACTTCATGCTTTTTTGCCTCTTGGACATAGGAGCATACATACGTGAAACCCAGTCGTGCACTTATTTTTATCACATTGCAGCTTCACAGATCGAGAATCGAAACCTTGGAAAAGTAGATATAACAGAAAGTTTTTACTTTCGAAAAGAATGTTCCAATGTGATTTCCTCAAAAATAAAATTTCCGTTTTATTCTCTGAATAAATATGTAATTCCAAAACAAACCTCAGCCAATTTAAATTTAAATTTAAATTAATCTTAAAAAAAACAAACAACAAAACATACCTAGACATGAAGGATACAAACCAAGAACATTCTCAATTTACTCTTCCTGAGTTTAAATCAATATTTAAAACAAGCTTCTTTGCCAACGGACTATTTGGCATTCGGCCTGCTCCTCATTCTTAGACACAATTTATTGCAAAAAATAAAACGAAGCACATTTTACAATGTTGACTGTTGTATGTATTTTTCTTTAGTTGGTACGTGCCACTGCTACATCTTGTTAATACTTGTCTCAGATACAAAAAACTAGGTCAATTGTTCGTTGATGCTCAAATCAACTTGAAAGATAAATCAATAAACGAAATGGGGATGGTGGCGACAGATTGAAAAACAATTTTAAATTATTGTTCTCCTCAATTTTATATTGACGAGAGTTTAAGTGCTAAATTAGAGGTGTTGCCATTTATTGCCAAGCCTCCATTGTAAGGACATAAAAAGTGAATAATTTCCCTCCCTTGTCAATGGCAGCTTTATGATGCTTATGATGGATATCAACATCGTGTTTTATGTCGTTTCACTTATTCTGATTCATAAATTATTATTTATTTGGAAGTTTAACGGCGATGGTAGGTATGTAGGTACATAGATACTTAATGATATTTATAAAAAGAACACTTAACAAGGAGAATATTGTAAATGGGGCACATAAAATATGCCTTTTTATTATTCAATTTAAAGTGATTCAAAATTTAATCAGAAATTATTGATAAACGGCACAAAATTTATTTTAATAGAGCTTAACACAATTGGCTTCTACGAACGTGCTGCTAAGCGCCCTTATAATTATTAACCTTGACGGGAAAAAGTGTTCTACTTAAACATAATCAAATCCAGGGGAGGGAGAACACCCCTGCTCAATCCTAGTTTGACTACACTTCAATTTAATTTATGTTTCTAAATTAAATTGTGATCAAATCTATACTGTGGTTATAAGGTTGGTGTAAAATAAATCAATCATTCATGTTAGTGATGGCCTTAATGGTTATTTTTGAGTAACTGTTATAACAGTTACCGTTATTTTGTAGTAACAGTTATTCTTAGAAGTTATTCAGTAACTGTTATTTTGAATTAAAGAGCCCATGGATAGCTTACCTTTTTTAAGTTGGTTAGATCAAGACAAATGAAATTCTATTTTTTCAGTAATTAAAATTTAATCCATGTTTAAAAATACTTATCATGTGCCATAATATAGTTTGTCACATATTTTTAAAGCCATGAACTGTCAAAGTCCATCGAAAGATGTTTATGATGTTGACGGATTAAAAAACCTCTAAAATATCGAATTTTTTTATTTTTGCTCCGGAAAAGGTCGATTTCAAGGCTTTTGACTGATAATATGTACAACAAAATACTCAACATATGCCGTAATATAGTTTGTTACGTATCTATCAAGCCATGAACTGTCAAATTCCATCGCAGAATGGCTACGATGTTGACGGATTAAAAAACCTCTAAAAAAAATCCGAAATTTTTGAGATTTTATTTTGTGCTCCGGGAAAGGGAGATTTCAGGGCTTTCGACTTATATGCCCAACGAAATACTCATCATTTGCCATAGTTTAGTTTGCTACCTATCTGTCAAGCCATGAACTGTCAAATTCCATTGCAGGATGGCTACGATGTTGACGAATTAAAAAACCTCTAAAAAATTCGAAATTTTTGAGATTTTATTTTGTACTCCGGAAAAGGGAGATTTAAGGGTTTTCGACTGATATGCCCAACGAAATACTCATCATTTGCCATAGTTTAGTTTGCTACCTATCTGTCAAGCCATGAACTGTCAAATTCCATCGCAGGATGGCTACGATGTTGACGGATTAAAAAACCTCTAAAAAATCCGAAATTTTTGAGATTTTATTTTGTGCTCCGGAAAAGGGCGATTTCAGGGCTTTCGACTGATATGCCCAACGAAATACTGATCATTTGCCATAGTTTAGTTTGTAACCTATCTGTCAAGCCATGAACTGTCAAATTTCATCGCGGGATGGCTACGATGTTGATGGATTAAAAAACCTCTAAAAAATTAAAATTTTCTTAGATTTTCCTTTTTTACTCCGGAATGAGGTGATTTCAGAATTTTTGGGATAAGTTTTGAACAAAATACTCTAAACACGTCAACAAGTTTATTCGATATCAGAGTTTCTAGTTATCCTTCGAAGTTATTGAAATAACCATTTAGAAATAACTCTTAAGGCTTAAAGGTTACTCGATTTTCGATATCCAAAATACTTATTACCCTTAGTAGTTATTAAAATAACCATTAAGAAATAACTCTTAAGGCTTAAGGGTTATTCGATATCAAAAATACTTATTACCCTTAGTAGTTATTAAAATAACCATTAAGAAATAACCATTAAGCCTTAAGAGTTATTTCTTAATGGTTATTTTAATAACTACTAAGGGTAATAAGTATTTTTGATATCGAATAACCCTTAAGCCTTAAGAGTTATTTCTTAATGGTTATTTTAATAACTACTAAGGGTAATAAGTATTTTGGATATCGAAAATCGAGTAACCTTTAAGCCTTAAGAGTTATTTCTAAATGGCTATTTCAATAACTTCGAAGGATAACTAGTAACTTTGATATTGAATAAACTTGTTGACGTGTTTAGAGTATTTTGTTCAAAACTTATCCCAAAAATTCTGAAATCACCTCATTCCGGAGCAAAAAAGGAAAATCTAAACAAATTTTAATTTTTTAGAGGTTTTTTAATCCGTCAACATCGTAGCCATCCTGCGATGGAATTTGATAGTTCATGGCTTGACAGATAGGTAGCAAACTAAACTATGGCAAATGATGAGTATTTCGTTGGGCATATCAGTCGAAAGCCCTGAAATCTCCCTTTTCCGGAGCACAAAATAAAATCTCAAAAATGTCGGATTTCTTAGAGGTTTTTTAATTCGTCAACATCGTAGCCATCCTGCGTTGGATTTTTTCAGTTCATGGCTTTACAGATAGGTAGCAAACTAAACTATGGCAAATGATGAGTATTTTGTTGGGCATATCAGTCGAAAGCCCTGAAATCTCCCTTTTCCGGAGCACAAAATAAAATCTCAAAAATTTCGGATTTTTTAGAGGTTTTTTAATTCGTCAACATCGTAGCCATCCTGCGATGGAATTTGACAGTTCATGGCTTGACAGATAGGTAGCAAACTTAACTATGGCAAATGATGAGTATTTCGTTGGGCATCACAGTCGAAAGCCCTGAAATCGCCCTTTTCCGGAGCACAAAATAAAATCTCAAAAATTTCGGATTTTTTAGAGGTTTTTGTAATCCGTGAACATCGTAGCCATCCTTCGATGGAATTTGACAGTTCATGGCTTGATAGATGCGCAACAAATTATATCTTGGCACATGTACAGTATTTTGTTGCTTTTGTCGAAAGCCTTGAAATCGCCGTTTTCCGGAGCACAAAATAAAATCTCAAAAGTTTAGGATTTTTTAGAGGATTTTTAATCCATTAGCCATCCTTCAAAGGGATTTGACAGCTTATGGCTTCACAGATGGGTAAGAAACTAATATTTTGGGCATATATAGTATTTTGTAGCTTAATCTTTACAAAAGCCCTGAAATTTGCATTTTCTAGAGCAAACAAAAATTTTAAAAAATAATGTATTTTTCAATCCATCGATATACATAATTAAAAATATGGGATGGAAAACATCATGTCATTAATATCTAGTGTTTCGTTATAAATTTCACCCGAAAGAGCTTAAACGGCTATATATGTAAATCTATTAGCAGAAAATAAAATCTCAATGATTAAAATTTCAATCAATGAACATTTATTGTATAGTATAGCTATCCCTTAGCTTTTAGCGATGGACATACAGAACAGTTAACATAATTATGAGAGCAAACTTTGTTCCGTACGTCGAATTACGCCCAGATTTGCTTTTAACAAAAGATTTTAGTGACGTGGTCTGATAGCTACTGGTAACTGGTAATTTTGATATCGAGTAACTGGTTATAACAGTTACCAACGAATAACTAGTTGCTGGTAACAGTTATCGATATATCGTCCATCACTAATTCATGTACCTACGGTCAAACATTTACGTATATTACGACGAACTTGTATGAGGATTATTGCAATTACATTCAAAACAACAAACATAAGATACATAAATGTCTGGTTGTGCTCATTAAAGTATGCAATTCTTTTTTTTATCTATCCTACTTTTGTTGCATTGTCTTGCATTCTAACCATAGTGAACAAAACAATGTGTTTTCTTCTCATTTGAATACCAAATGTTATGAATAAAAAAACAAACAAGATTTATTTTTATTTTCATTTTTTTGGATAGAAAAAACATGCATCCTTCATGAGGTCCCTAATAAAATAATATACATGTACGTAACGTACATACCTAGGTACTATTAGGTTCGGATATAGTGGGTGTAGTTTGTTTGGGAATAAGAAATATTTGATATACATTGGGGTCATGGTTACTTCATTAATATTATGTGGTTTCATAACCACGAACAATAATCTGATGCTGAATATTTGTATTATTTTTTTTCAACAGAATCCTTCAACCCTAACAACATAGAAGTTTCAAAAATGAAAGTCAGAAGTCAGTCTCTATGTTGCCGATAGAAGTTATCTTGTGAGATTTAAAATAAGTTGAACAAGTTGATGGTTGAAGTGTTCTTGTGAAATTCACTTTTAAATTAAATATTAAAGCTTGTTATTTCATCGAAATACAGTTCAAAACTTATTTAAATCTCAAAATCTTCATAAAGGGATTGTCAAAAAAAAATTATTTATTGTTTCTTTAAAATAGAAAAATAAAATTGAAAACTGTTCTTCAACGAATTTTAACATACATACATACATACATACACTCCTCGTCAACTGAATACGCCCAAACATTTTTGAATATATTTTATCCATTTTTTCCAAACAGTGATGGTTATTATGCCATCTATTGATGGTAAAAATTTTCGTAACATATAAATAACAGAATTTCAAAGTTTTATCCAAAAACAACCGTGAGTTTTTCCTTCAACCACTTCCAAAGTGTGACTTATGCAAAGTAGAAGTTTTTTTTTGAGTCAACTGAATAGGTACAAAAATTAAAATTGGTATTGGAATGGAATGAAACAAGTTTTTGTTTAAGTTTAGTAGTGGGTACTTCCACCTTTATTTTTAATTACTTCGTAAATTCGATCCGGCATGGAATCGTATAGCTTTTTAATGTAATTTAACGAAATTTCGCTCCACGCTAATTTGATTGCAGAAATTAAGGTTTCTTTGTCTTCGAACTGACGACCACCCTCATAAACTTTGCGTACTAACCATCCCCAGACATTTTCTATGATGTTTAGATCAGGTGAGTAAGGCGGCCATTGAAGCAACTGCACTTGTTGCTCCTCTATCCATGTTTTTATTATGCGCGCTGAGTGAATAGGCGCATTATCATGTTGGTAGGTCCAGTTTATGGGTCCAAAGATGTTAGAAAATTTAGGAAAATTTCTTTCCAAAATTACTTTATACCCAGCTGCTGTCATTTTTGATGTTACAACCTCGAGCTCAACTGTTCCATAATAACTGACTGCTCCCCATATCATGACACCTCCTTCACGACTATGATGGCGCTTTAAAAATCTTTTTTCTTTTCTTAAGTCGTGAAAATAGAAGTTGAACCCATCAGGGCCATCCAAATTAAACTTTTTTTCATCTGAAAAAAAACCACGTGATACCATTCTTTTTTCCAACTCATGTGAAGTCTTGAAAAATCTAATCGCAACATTTTCCGTCTCTCGTCAAGTGGTGGTTTTTTCTTAAGTTTCATTCGTTTAAGATGGCTTGAGTTGTTGATTACTCTTAATACTGTTGAGCAACTTGCGTTTACGCCGACTTTTTGTTTTATTTTTGCCACAGAATCAGAAGAATTTGATGCATATCTTAAAATTCTTCGTCTCTCAGCTGCTGTTGTTGCTGTTTTCTTACCTCCCTTCATGTTTTTGCCGTATGCATCTTTATTTTTCAAGTAAGAATAAACTACATTAAAACTTCGGCCAACTTTATCAGCTTTTGCACGTCCAGTTAGGCCTTGGTCTCTAAGTAAATCGATTTTAGCTTTTTCAACACTGTTAAGACACGTAGATCTACCCATTTTTCTTAAAATTTGAAATCAAGAATTAAATTTTACTGAAAACACTAAAATCGTTAATTTAAACTGTCAAGCACTCCAAAAAACTTATAAACAACGAAGAAAATGGCGTTGTACCTATACAGTTGACTAAAAAAAAAAACTCCTACTTTGCATATAAAACACTTTGCAAGTGGTTGAAGAAAAACTCACGGTTGTTTTTGGATAAATCTTTCGGAATTATCTGCTTAACATCTTAAGGGAATAGTTAGCATCAACAGATGGCATAATAACCATCACTGTTTGGAAAAAATGTTTGTGCGTATTCAGTTGACGAGGAGTGTATGTATGTATGAGCAGCCTTATCACAAATTCCATCGTAGTTGGAAAATTGTAATGAGTTCCGAATAAAAACTATCACAAACTCATCGTAGTGGAAAATGTCATTCTATAAAATTTGCCATAGTGAACATGAGGGATTTGGTGGTAGTTTTTTCGGAATTCGTAAAAGTTCCCTTTTATGATGGAGTTCATGATAGGGATGAATATTTTTCTTAATTTATAAAGATGGTACCTATCTTAAGCAAATAAATCAAAGAACACGGTAGTGCCCAGCCAAGTTCGCGGCACTACAACCTTTTTACGACAACAAACTTAGGCCCAACCCCGCTCTAACTTCAGTTTCAATAAAGTTAGAAACTTCAAATTCGCAGTATTTGATGAACTGATCAAACACAGGTGGCTTACCAAATTTCAACTCTAAAGCATTAGTAATTCCCGAGATATAGGACTTCAAAAATCGCAACTGACTCACTCACTGACTCACTGAGAGATCATCAAAATTGTGGAGCACTTCCCAACACCGTATAGAAACTTGAAATTTCGCACAACGCCTTGTGGTGCAAACAAAGAAAAAAATCGTCATTCTGCAATTCTCTATTCAGGATGCGTGGCATCCCACCTTCTAAAAAATTCTTATGGAGCACTTGCGATTGTTGTAGATTGATGAAAATTGGTAGATCGGTGGGACTTGAAGTACTTTTAAAAATAAAAATTGAAAATTTGGAATTTTGCCTTCAGGGGGCCTAGCATTCACCCACTTTCTCAAAAATTCTAACAAACTGTATGGAGCACTTCCGATTATTGTAGAAAGATGAAAATTGGTAGAAAGGTATGACTTGAAGAGCATACAAAGCGAAAAATTAAAAATTGTTATTTTCCATTCAATCACTTTCTCACAATTGCTATAATTTATATGTAGCACTTTCGGTTGTTGTAGAATATGAATTCTTGTAGAGCTGAAGGGGCTTTCAGCTGGTAAAATAAAATCTTTGCAAAAAGGAGTGAAATCACAACAAAAACATAATTGTTAAAAAAGTGCCAAGTTCTTATATGTACAAGAAACCTATGCGTAACAATTCAACCAATAAAGTAATGAGATCTTAAATAAAGGTATGAGCTGTGAAAGGTCTTCGAACAGTTTTAAAGAATTTCAAAGTGTTTTAAGGAATTTTTTCAAAATAGAATTCAGAATTTTGAAAATAAAGCTTTCACGCCCGTTAACTACCCGCATCTTCTTTTTGCTCAGTCCTCTTTGTTGAAATTTTGGGTTTAAGCCCTCCACCATTTGCATGGTTTCACGGTTAATAGTTCTGGGGTATTTTTTAATACAGCCTTTGAATTACAGCCGTATTCAATACAGACAATATTGCTATCTTGTATTCCGTAAAAATTACAGAAGTTTTCTTCTAATAACTTTGTATTACATTCTAATAGATTAGTATTAAAATTGTTATTTGTAGGTAATACCAAAAAGATTAAAAAGTAATCCAATGAAATAAAATATAATCTTTGGTATTAAAATTTAATAACTTAGGTGTACGCGTACATTTTTAACACAAAAAGTATTGAAATTTAATACAAATTGTATTAAAAAGATCGGAAATAATGTATTTTTAATACAAAATGTATTAAAATTTAATACAAACTGTTTTAAAATATTGGGGACAAATTGTATTATAATAGCTAGATGCGTATACTTTCAATACAAGAATATTCAAATCTAGTACAATTTGTTTTACAACAGGAAGCCATTACAAGCAAGCATCAGCCATATTTAAATATGAATATGAAGCATATCGATACCTTCCCGTAAGAATGTATTAAGCGACATTTTCAAAATTTTAAATTAAAATTTTAATAAACCTATTGCTTAAATAATCAAGCAATTGTGTATATTTTTGTAATAAATAGATTTTTAAAGGGATTTTGAGTTGAAAATCCTGTGTCGTGGATCCCCTCTATATCCGGTATCCGTACTAACTGAGGCATGTTCGGATGAAATTCCGATTTGCTGAGAGCAATTTTTCTTTCGCTCGAATTATTTGATACTAAGGTGCCAGTTATAGCTATCATTGAAACTCATCGTTGAAATTTTTAATGATTGATTTTGAGACGTTTAGAAAGCAAAATCATTTATTATTTTGATAGACGATTAAAGCTCAAGACTTAATTAATATTTCTAGTCAAAAAAATTTCAAATAGGCCCAACTTTTCACATAATGTGCCCAAGCAGGGGGACATCATGCCCTCCCATACATACCTCACTGTTTATACAACGAAATGCTGGATGCTAGCACTGATATGATTTACACTACTTGCCTTGATGTTTTACATAACTACAGTGCTGGCACCCAGCATTACGGCGAACAAACAGTGAGTGAGCAACCCCCTTGCTTGGGCACACTATAAGATTTGTGATTGGTGCGAAGTTTGGTGTATGTAAAGTTTCCTTTCCATTTGAAGAATCTGGGTTATTGCACTGCACCGTGTCAACGAAATTTAAAGTTCCATCAATCAAGAATCTTCTTTCTCAGGTTTGAAGCAAAGAGCATTAATCAGCTCCTACTTTTGCTGTTTGACAACAATGAAAGCTATATGTTATAAGAAAATACCTAGTAAGAACGAATAGAAAAATTAAGTGAAATTGACTCTCCACTCTCCAAGTGAAGATCTTTCTCACTAAAAGGTACAATAAATTCCCTTTTCTGGTGAGAATTAACTTCACTTTGAAAAGTGGGGCAGGTTCTTACTAAAGGCGGAATTAATTCCCGTGTGGAGCAGATGCCCGTGGAATTATTTCATGAATCGTTCATGACCTTGAAAAAAAAAACTTACTAAAAATCGATCAATAACTGAAACTAGCTGACCTTTTATATGCATAGATCTTAGGGCCTTACAGGTGGTATAACACATTTTTGTAATTTTCCCATAAATGAGGTGCCAAAAATCGCTATGACCTTGAAAATTTTAAAAATTCATTAAGAAAAAATCTATACCTGACCAATTACTGAAACTAGCTGACTTTTTATATAAATCTAGAGATCTTTCAGATGGTACACAGTTTCTTGCAAATTTCCCTAAAATGAGGTGCCAAAAATCGTTTTGAGCTTGAATTCATTAAATATTCATTAAAAAAAAATCTATGACTGACCAATTACTGAAAATAGCTGACCTTTTCAACCGTGAAGAGGCCTGTCAAATTGCATACTTTTTTAACGACTCAAATGAGGTGCCAAAAATTGTTTTTTGTAGCCTTGAAACGAACTTCAAAAATTCATAGAAAAAAATCTATGGCTGACCAATTACTAAAAAATAGTTGACCTTTTATCACGATCTAGAAATCTTTCGGATAGTATACAGTTTTTGCAAATTTCCCATAAATGAGGTGCCAAAAATCTCGCGTGACCTTGATTGAGAAAGTTTAAGCCTTTATTACAAGTTATCTAGGGCTGACCAATTTCTGGGACCACTTGACCTTTTCTGACCAATTAGATGGCATCTTTTTTTTTATTTTTTTTCCCTCATATGAGGTGCCAAAGGTCCAGAGCCCCCATCTATCTTTATATCAAAATTTATCATATTTGATTCAGCGGCTTAGGCAAGAAAGCGTAACCAACAAAACAAACTCAATTTCGCATTTATAATATTACTAGGATTTAGATGTGAGTTACTAGATCCCAAGCAAATGTATAAACCTGGATTAATTTTTTGTGATTTGCAGCTCATTTTTCTTGATCTGATCCAAAAGAATTCATTCCGTGAGGTTTTTCAGGTACAACCCTGTTTTTTTTTTCATTTGTCATGTATTTTTTTCAACCTATTTCTTACTTTTAGGATTTTTTTTAGAAAACTATCTACTCCTCTCTGGAGAAATATTAAACTTCCTTAGATATCCTATCCCCTCCTCCTGATTGTATGTGTTTTCGTTGATTTTTATTATTTGTTTCCATTTCGAGTCAATTTTATAGAAATTGACACCCTAGATAGGATTTCACCCCCCCCCCCCCCCCCCCCAATTCAATTTTTTTCTTAACGATCCTAGATATCATCCAAAAAGGAACAGCTAAAAGCACCGCCGCCGCACAGTGGGATGAGAAGTCATTCTAGTGCGCCAAAAGTGGTATAAAAAATGGTCTCTAAAATGCGTAATTTTTTCAGGGAATGTTGTTAATACCTGGGCGTGAAAAAATCGAGAGACAATTTTTGTAAAACGTCATGCACTTTTTTTTTATTCCTCGTTTCTTAGAAGGTTATGAATAATCTTAATTATGAAGTCAAATTACTGCTTTTTTTAAATGTCGATATTGATCCTATTTAAGGATGGATATCTGCTAGATTTTTTTTTCTTGTTTACCAATAGTGTCATTATTATAAACAATCAATTCCAATAAAATTAATTCACAGGTTGTTTGTTATTTAAATCATTTTATTTAAACAATTTTTATATCATTTTTTTTTTGTATAGTCTGCCAAAAATCCGGAACGTCATGGAACCTCTTACCTATACTTCCATTAGCTAGTCCCATATGTATACTTACACTCCTATACAAATCGCTACCAACTACCACCAACTAACAATTTTATTTAACTTTTAATGAGAGATAACGTTAGCCACGAAAGTCAAACTGCTCTCCCTGGTGACTCAAGGTCGGTAATATATTCCGTTATAATAAGTCGTCACGAGTGTTTTCTGCGTTTTTTGGGTTGTTTAATTTGATAAACACTCAAATTTGCTTAAAAATAATACATATTAATCAAATAATTAAATTTTATCTACCGGATTATCGATTATTAAAAAAAACTAAGAATCATTTCTCAAATAATCCTGCATTAAGGGACACCCTTTTTTCTAACACTGATAGAATTTTCTTTTTGCCACTTTCTTGTACCTAATTTTTGACACCACCCTGGAAAAATATTAAAAACGGCTGCAACGACCTCAAAACTATAAAAGCTTATCAAAATTAGGTCTTTATTCCATATAATTACCCCAAGAATACTTTTGGCGCGCTAGAATCGCTTCTCATCCCACTGTGCGCCGGATGGAAAATTACAATCGGTTTTGATTTTAAACATTTTGGGTTGCTCCTTAGCACCCAAAATCCCATTAGTCCTTTGAAATATAAATTGTAAAATGTTTAATTTTCTACAAAAAAAGTTTAAGCTAATTGTATGAAACTAAAGGTTTTCAAGATTATCTTGTAAGCCTTTTTCCACCCCTTTTTTCAAAATGGCTGCCAAATGTGGAGACTTTCAACCCAGAAAATCGAGTTTTTTACTTACTAACCACCCTACACATGACATATTATAAAAACAAATTGTCCTTCCCAAAAAGCAGGGTCAATTTAACCTTTCAATGGATTATGATAGGTATCATATGATACCAATACCTAAGGTCAGTGCTAAACTAAACTTGGTGTTTCCTTGTTTGGCGCTCTTAGACCTGTGATAATGGAGTAATGATTTTTTGCAAAATGACAATTATTATGGCTAGTATGGTCACTGGTCAAGTCATGATAATTGAGCTGGCCATTTGGTATAAGTCCAGATACAAAAAAAATTTCACTTTAAATAGGCAACGAAAAAAAAAACAAATGATTTTCTGCAATATTTGAGCTAATGTTTCCCTTTTCGAAAATAATAATAATTTGTGATGGAAATTATTCATGATTGTTCATTGATAAAACATTCCTTCAATACGCATTCAATGGTAACTGGATCAAATATTTTCATCACCAATGCATTTCACAAATATTACTTTCCCAATGTTTTGCATTTACGTACATATGTACATTATGTACCAAAATATTTTCATAATTCCATGCACACACACTAACACACACAATTATTATTTATGAATACCTTAAAACACAATAGAAACATTGTTAATCCTTGAATCATGGCGCGTTTGCATAAAACAGGATAGCAAGGCAAAGCATGTCCACAATGAGAATGAAATGTGTTGCCAAACATGCCATTACATTTATTACTTACTGCAGTGATGGTATGCTTTTTGGGTTTTTGGCAGGACAAATGAAATTTTACCCTGACTGTAATGTGGCTTAGAATGGAACTCTTTTGTGGCAAATCAGCAGGATTATAGCACAATAAAATAAATGTTGAGCACTGTGCGTAATGAAAACATAAATTCATTTAGGCCGGGTGGGGTCAAGTTCACGATGTGATATTATGGTACAAAAGTTCTATTTAATATCCTGACACGCTTCCAAAAATATAACTACATATATTCATATTTAGGCTGAATATTTTTATGGTGAATGATGTTCATATGTTCATCCGATTGTAAGAATTTATTTTATTATGAACAAAATTTTGGCTCCAGTGTTGTTAGCACCTATATGTACATACGTACATAGATACCTAATATGTTAAATATTCGCAAAATAAAATATATCATCAGTAGGTGATGAAAAATTCAACTAGTCTTAGAAATCAGTCAGCCATAGAAAATTGTTAATAAGTGGTTAAAGTTTTTCAAAGTCACGAGTGGGTTTTGGCAGCTCATTTTTGAGATACATACATATTTCTTTATTTCAAGCAATTTCACTAATATTAAGTGAGCCTTATTCTCTAGTTATTCTAAACACCTTACATATATACTTACATACATTTATGTACATAATAAGGCATTTTTTTTTTTTTTTTTATTCAATTTTTATTTTTCCAATTTCTTAAAACTTTCTTAAAGCTAGACAAAAATTCATAAAAACTAGCCTACTTATCAATATCTTACAACTAACTTACTGGCCCCATTCGGGCGCTCTAAGTTAAACTAATAACTTAATGCTAATGCCTTTTGGCCTAAGAACTATCTTAAAACTAGAATTCATATTGGTTTTATTTTTCACCAAGAAGAATTGAAAAAAACTTGGTATCTTTATCTTTATTTTGTTGGTTTTATATAAAACTTACAAACTAAATAAAACTAAAATAAAACTAAAATAAAACTAATTAAAACTACTATAAACTACTTACAAACTAGAACAGCCACAGCAAGCATTTTCGGGTTTTTGTATTCTTTTTTGTGTTTTTATTGGTTTTATAATTTTTTTTTTTTTTTTTGGTGCCACCCTGACTGTCCCTGCTTAAAACTAAATACCTAAACCTATGTAAGTCGGCCATAGCATAGAAAAATGCAGTCAACTTTTAAATATCAGAAGGAACATCGTGTTCAGGTTTCAAACACCAGAACTGGTTCTCCTGCTTTACCCTATCTCTTCGGTCCCGATCGGACACAGTCCTACTGAACCGAAGGTGCTCAGCTCCGTCTTGTGCGAGGACGTCTCGACTGTAAAGGAGCCGCACATAATATGGCATATACATATGTATAGCACCAGTATATCAGAATCAAAAATGTTAATTTTAAAAACGATGCAAACATTTATTAAAGTAGAATATTTTTCCATATAACCCTTTTTGACCGAAAATATTCCAAACTTATTTTTAGAGTCGTCTTTAATTCCCTGATGAAGTTTGGATCCTTATTTTGTTTTGGAAAGAGCTTGTAAATGAGATTTCGATAACAAATAATGCCCTTTTTTCAAAGTTTGATTATTATCGTATAAAAGTAATACGACTGTTCCTGTTGATACCCAGGGGAGTGACTATTTCATATTTACACTCCTCGTCAACTGAATACGCACAAACATTTTTGAATATATTTTATCCATTTTTTCCAAACAGTGATGGTTATTATGCCATCTGTTGATGGTAAAAATTTTCGTAACATATAAATAACAGAATTTCAAAGTTTTATCCAAAAACAACCGTGAGTTTTTCCTTCAACCACTTCCAAAGTGTAACTTATGCAAAGTAGAAGTTTTTTTTTGAGTCAACTGAATAGGTACAAAAATTAAAATTGGTATTGGAATGGAATGAAACAAGTTTTTGTTTAAGTTTAGTAGTGGGTACTTCCACCTTTATTTTTAATTACTTCGTAAATTCGATCCGGCATGGAATCGTATAGCTTTTTAATGTAATTTAACGAAATTTCGCTCCACGCTAATTTGATTGCAGAAATTAAGGTTTCTTTGTCTTCGAACTGACGACCACCCTCATAAACTTTGCGTACTAACCATCCCCAGACATGTTCTATGATGTTTAGATCAGGTGAGTACGGCGGCCATTGAAGAAACTGCACTTGTTGCTCCTCTATCCATGTTTTTATTATGCGCGCTGAGTGAATAGTCGCATTATCATGTTGGTAGGTCCAGTTTATGGGTCCAAAGATGTTAGAAAATTTAGGAAAAATTCTTTCCAAAATTACTTTATACCCAGCTGCTGTCATTCTTGATGTTACAACCTCGAGCTCAACTGTTCCATAATAACTGACTGCTCCCCATATCATGACACCTCCTTCACGACTATGATGGCGCTTTAAAAATCTTTTTTCTTTTCTTAAGTCGTGAAAATAGAAGTTGAACCCATCAGGGCCATCGAAATTAAACTTTTTTTCATCTGAAAAAACCACGTGATACCATTCTTTTTTCCAACTCATGTGAAGTCTTGAAAAATCTAATCGCAACATTTTCCGTCTCTTATCAAGAGGTGGTTTTTTCTTAAGTTTCATTCGTTTAAGATGGCTTGAGTTGTTGATTACTCTTAATACTGTTGAGCAACTTGCGTTTACGCCGACTTTTTGTTTTATTTTTGCCACAGAATCAGAAGAATTTGATGCATATCTTAAAATTCTTCGTCTCTCAGCTGCTGTTGTTGCTGTTTTCTTACCTCCCTTCATGTTTTTGCCGTATGCATCTTTATTTTTCAAGTAAGAATAAACTACATTAAAACTTCGGCCAACTTTATCAGCTATTGCACGTCCAGTTAGGCTTTGGTCTCTAAGTAAATCGATTTTAGCTTTTTCAACACTGTTAAGACACGTAGATCTACCCATTTTTCTTAAAATTTGAAATCAAGAATTAAATTTTACTGAAAACACTAAAATCGTTAATTTAAACTGTCAAGCACTCCAAAAAACTTATAAGCAACGAAGAAAATGGCGTTGTACCTATTCAGTTGACTAAAAAAAAAACTCCTACTTTGCATATAAAACACTTTGCAAGTGGTTGAAGAAAAACTCACGGTTGTTTTTGGATAATTCTTTCGGAATTATCTGCTTAACATCTTAAGGGAATAGTTAGCATCAACAGATGGCATAATAACCATCACTGTTTGGAAAAAATGGATAAAGTATATTAAAAAATGTTTGTGCGTATTCAGTTGACGAGGAGTGTATGTTCTGTTGCTAATTTGTAAACCTCAGAGGGTATAGTGGATATAACTTATTTCATCAGAAAGTTTCCGGTTCGATACAATTTTCTTTTGGAGTTTATGATGTAATAAATTCTTGTAAAATGACCAAAATATGTTGGACCATAATGTGAATGGTGGTTTGGGAGGACGGAACCTATCCCAAGAAATAAAAGGATGGTGTTATTGATAGGCCATCGAAAAAAGATGGGTAGGCATATAAGTGATACTACTCACCGTTTTGTGTATATTCCAGAAAATAATGGCAACTACAGCATTCTCGAGATCGAGAGAATAAAGTCCAGTAGCGATTCAAGAGACACCATGCATGTTGATTAAGCATTAATTTCACTAACACCTTTCGATTAGTGCAATCGTCGTCGGAGGTTCCAATAACTGCCTTACCTCATTTACGTAGATTTTGAAAGAGAATTTGATCAGGTTAATCGTAAATGTATCTGGAGTCGTCAGACTGTAGGAAACTTATTCCATCGAACTGAGTCAAAGTGTGAGACAAGAATAGATGTTCTGTCACCAATCCTATTTTTAAGACCAATTGACGATGTGATGAGAGCGAGCCATTTGTTGTTTTTTTATCGTATTTTGTTTTGACATTGACAGCTTCAAAAATTGACAGAAACTCACTATTATATTTGTCTGTTACGAAATTGATCGATTTAGGCTAGGACCACACTTGCGATTTGAATCGCGCGACTATTCAGTCGCCAGCAATAGAATACATAAATTTAAATGAGAATGAACGCACATGCTACCGAGAAATCGCGACGGTTAAAAGTCGAAAATTTGTTCCATTTTTCGGGCGATGCGATTATCGAAATTTAAAATGAAACAAACGGAATTAGATGGCTGTGCTCACACTTGCGATTGAAAATAGAGCCACTAAACAATCTTAGTCGCAACTAGAAAAAATTATGCACGCACTTGTGATTTTCAATTGTAAAATTATTTAGCCGCAAGAAATGAGACACATGGTTTTAAATGTGAATGCACACGTACGCGACTTTAATCGCGCGATTTTTTAGTCACAAGAAATAGAACATAAAGCTTTTAATATGAATGCACGCACATGCGTCTATTTAATTTCGCGACAGAACAAATGCTCAAAAAATAGATCTGGTTCCATTTTTTAATCGCTGCGATTTTAAAGTCGCATATGTGTGCATTCACATTTAAAACCATGTGTCTCATTTCTTGCGGCTAAATAATCGTACGTTTGAAAATCGCAAGTGCGTGTATAATTTTTTCTAGTTGCGACTACGATTTTTTAGTCGCGCTATTTTAAATTGCAAGTGCGAGCACAACCATCTAAGTCCGTTTGTTTCTTTTTAACTTTCGACAATCGCATCGCCAGAAAAATGGAACAAATTTTCGACTTTTAATCGTCGCGATTTCCAGGTCGCATGTGCGTTCATTCTTATTAAAATTCATGTGTTCTATTTCTAGCGACTAAACAGTCGCGCGATTGAAATCGCAAGTGTGGTCCTAGCCTTACTCTTAAACAACATTCAAATTCAAAAATATTGCAAAATTCCGTTGGAAAGCAATCGCTATACTGCAGGTAACAAGACCCAAAAAAGATGACGATGAAAGAAACGTAAACGCTACCGACGCATGATGAAAACAAGCTTGTCATTGCACATTAAGCTAACTTTTACTTGCAATATATAAGTTATTCATGGCAAGTTATGCATTCGTAAAAAATTGAGCTCGAGATTTTGATCAAACTTGTCATTACGATGGTAGGGAAGACGAAGAAAGTGGGTCTCACAATTTTGTTTGTCTATCTGTTCGGAAACAGCCTAAACGGCTGGATCAATTATCTCCAAACTTGGTACATAGTGGTATTTGGTGATTCTGCCTAGATGTTTTTTAAATATTTTTTTTTTGTTAGCAATTTTACAAAATTGCATTTTTCTCAAAAACGGCTCCACAACTTAAAAAAAAAATTCAGTAAATTTCTTATAACCTGAGGCCACATGAGCCAGTACAGGCTGTATCCAGTCGCAATACATTAAATTTTTTTAACTAACACATAAAAAACAACTGGCTCGTACTTAAAAACAAGGCTAATAACAATACGGAACTATGCCGAATTGATGTTTCATTTAACATGCTAACTTCTTAAGCGAAGATAAAAATGCACTTAATATATACTACTGAAATAAATCAACCAAGATTTTGTCACCAAAATTTCCAAGAAAATATGGGATGGATTTAAAAAAAAATGTTCCAAATCTTTTTTTTTGAAAATCAAATATTTCGAAAACGATAAGATCCATTTTTTTGAATCCCGATATTTAAGAGTTCTTTAATATTTTCTACAATATTTTAAGAAAAAATTTTATTTACTTTACTTACTTAAGGTGCGGCGATACAGTCCGAAGTGAACCAGGGCCTCAACCAGCAAGCTTCTTCCAGCCAGTATCGCACGCCAATTTGGTTTGAGGTCCTCTTCCATTTGCATGCGCTACATTCTGCGCTGTCCACCTCTACTGCGCTGTCCCACGGGGTTGGATTCAAAGACTTTCCGAGCCAGAGCATTGGTGTCCATTCGCTCTGGGTGACCCAGCCATCTCAGTCGTTGGCTTTTCACTTTTGTGGCTAGGTCGGTGTCGCTATACAGCCCATACAGTTCGTTGTTATATATCCTTCTCTATTCCTCATCTATGCAGACGGGACCAAAAATCACCCGGAGAATTTTTCTCTAAAAACAGCCTAATGCGCTCTCATCCACCGTTAACAGTGTTCATACCTCTGCACCATACCGTGATGATAAGCGTCTTATACAGGGATAGTTTAGTTGCTCGAGAGAGGGCTTTGCTTCTCAATTGCCTTCTAAGCCCAAGTAAACAGCGATTGGCAAGAGTAATTCTTTGTGTGATCTCAGCACTGGTATCGTTCGCTGAATTTAAAACGGATCCTAGGTAGACAAAGTCTCTGACCACCTCAAAATTATAGCTGTCTATAGTGACGTTCTGTTCAAGACGTCGCGACGTGTCGGTGTTGGATGTCCATTCTTGTTGACAGCATATATTTCGTTTTGATTTCATTCACCGTTAAACCCATCTTCTTGGCTTCCTCTCACAAAAGCACCACTGACATCACGCTTTGTTCGTCCGATTATATGTCAATGTCGTCAGCGCAAGCGAGTAATTGGACGGACTTTTGGAACACTGTGCCTCTAGTGTTGACGTGAGAGTTTTGCACTATTCTTTCAAGAACGATGTTGAAGAAGTCGCATGACAGTGCGTCGTTGCCTTGCCTAGAACATTTTTTGACATCAAAGGTGTTGGTGAGGTCTTTGTCGACCATGATGGAGCAGCGTGCATTCTCCACCGTCATCCTGCACAAACGGACGAGTTTGGCAGGGATACCGAAACTAGACATTGCTCTATATAGCTAGTCTCTATAGATGCTGTCATACGCGGCCTTGAAATCGATGAAAAGGTGGTGGGTATCGATTTGAAACTCCCGGATTTTCTCCAAGATCTGCGGTAGTATGAATATTTGGTCGATGGTGGACTTCCCTGGCCTAAAGCCACACTGATATGGACGATGGACCTATCAGGTTGTTGACGAATGGCTTCAGGCGTTCACAAAGTACGGCAGAGAAGATCTTGTAGGCGATATTAAGAAGACTGATGCCTCTGTATGTGTTCCTCTCTCCTCTTCTGCTCGTATAGTGCTCGCGAGCAGCTCTGGTCCTTCTATGCAGCGCCACTTTGTATGCCTGTTGTTTGGCTGCATGTACTTGCCGGCATTCTTCGTCGATCCAGGGGTTTCACTGTGGTGGTCGTGTGAGGCCCAGCACGTCAGAGGCGGCATCTCTCTTGGCTTCCTGGTAGTTCTTCCACTGGTTCTCGATACTTGCAGTTGGTTGCATAGGACTATTTAAGAGGGTGCGAGAGACTCGATTTGAAAAGAACCTGGCAATTTCTTGCGACTGTAGCCGTTCGACGTCGAACTTCCTCATAGTATTTCCTTGTTTTGGCTTTGGTCTGGATATCCGTAGCATTACCTTGGCTAAATAGAGGTAGTGGTGCGAGTCAACGTTGGCTCCTCGGAACGTTCGGACATCTTTGATACTGGAGAAGTGCCTTGCGTCGATCGCAATGTGGTCAATGTGGTTGGTGGTTGTTTGACCAAGAATTCACCATGTCCCCTTATGTATATCGAGATGCGGGAACACCGTCCACAACTACCACAACGTTTCGCCCCGCAGCAAAGTCGATTAACTTGAGTCCGTTATCGGAGGTTGTGTTGTGCAGGCTGTATCTTCCGATTGTGCCACCAAAGACGTCTTCTGTTCCTAGTTTGGCATTAAAATCACCCAAGATAATTTTAATGTCATAGCTAGGGCATTGCTCATATGTCTAGTCCAGGAGCTTGTAGAACTCGTCCTTGGTGTCGTCATCTTTCTCCTCTGTGGGGGCATGCTCGCATATGAGGCTGATGTTGGCGAATTGTCGTGATGCAATCGTTCACAAAGTTGAAACTCAAGACTTCTTGCCCAAGCCTGCCTCTAACAATAAATCCACATCCAAAAAGACGCTGCCCTTGTGGTCGGTAACAGTCACCGTAGTAGATATCGCAGTCTTTCAGTTTTCTTTTGCCCGGCCTATCCCATCGCACTTCCTGGATGGCGGTGATGTCTGCTTTGTAGCAGTCTAGGGCCTCCGCTAAATGTTCGGTTCCACGTGGTCTATAGAGAGTCAGAACATTCCACGTGCAGACCCGAAGTTCGTTGTCTTTATTTCGTTTGCTAGGTTCGTCAACAGTAAATCCGTCCGTATGCGTGGCTTGTTGTTGCTTCGGATCTAAAATAGCTTTACGTGGCCGGGAGTTACCCCGACGGTACGACTTCCAACCTGAAGGACCAGACCCTTACAATATAACTCCAACCGCGGGAAGCTGGATTAACCGCTCCTTATAGGCCTGAGCTCCGAATATGTCGTAGTAGCCCGTATAAGGTGTTCACTAAGTAGTTCAGCGTAACTGGAACTGTAGACGCCACCGTTGATTCCATCTTGAGAATTCTTCCGCTGCCACCTGGATGAAGGACAAGTGCCTTGCTGGGAACACTCCTACCCCCTCTCTAGTTTACTGTCGCCAAAAACCGCCCATAGGGATTGGAACCCCATCGTCAGTTAAAGGTACTAGGCACCCGATGTTCACCACTTGGAGGTGAGAGTAGGAGTTGATAGACAGAGGTTCACTTCAAAAAAAAAAGCTTGTGGACGCTTGTGTCCTCTTGAATGCACCGTGTCTACAATTATTTTAATAGCTGCCCGCTATGCTTTCGGAACATTTGCTGGCCAAAAATAATAAATAAGAATAGTGGAATAGTAACAATAATTTTTGAAAAAATATACACAATCCAACCATTATAACTAGACATTGATACAATTCACTATAGGAAAACAGACATAATTGGTTTCACTTATGGCAAAATTCCTACCAAATTATTTTTGACTCACATAATCATTGCTGTGTAATTTATTCCATTCCTCTCATCATCCTGAGGGTAAGTGTCCAATCACCCATGATAACTTATTTAACTTTTCTTAATGAAATTAAGTTTTTCCCAACCCATTTCATTAGAATTTTTCTTGAAGGTCTATTGATAGGATGGATTAACTTCTTCACACACGTATTTTTACTCAATGCTTTTGCCGGCTGTTGTTCTTCGCTTATTTCTTTTGTTTCCTGGAAAATTGTACTCCTCCGGATTATTCTTTTCTTTTTTTTTTTTTTTGCAAGAGAGATGAAAGTTTGGGATCAACTTTGGTAAAAGTAGGTCACGAGGTAAAATCGTTACTTAAGGGTAATTTTCTCTTTTGTTTTGATTCGTTTAACTTTTATGTATAGGGCAAAGATTGTAAGCCAAATGTGAACTTCTTATTCTTCTTCGAAATCCAAATAGGTATTAGATGAGTCATGAGTAGGTGGTATTTTTCGATGAATTTTTGCTCACGTTATAATACAAAGTTAGCTTTTTTTAAAAAGTTGTAGATGATAATAGTGAGCTATAAGATTAAAAATACAGCCCTAAACTTGAATGTTTATTTTACACAAAACCGAGAAAAAGCTGCTTGTCCTATAAAGTAAGTTAAAATAGCTCTTTCTTATAAAAAAAAACAGTTTTTTGATAAAAATAAAGATTCGAGGAGAGCTATTAGGAAATTGAAATTGGGATGAAATAATGGAGATTACGCTATGCCTCTGCATGGGGTAACTTTTACATATTTCCAATATGGATATGGAATGGATGGGATGAGTTTCGAAAATATCCTCCACAATATGTTACATCAATTGATTTTTGTGTGTTATCCTTTGTCCATCAAACGTATAAGAGATGTTCCTGAAATAAAAAAAGAAATATCTACAAAGGAATTTTGATTGAAGTTTATAAATATGGGAATTTGCTGTGAAAACTACATTGCATATTAAAAACCAAAAAATAAAAAGTTTTCAAGGGAGTTATACAAATTAAAACGACAGGCATAAACATTATTCAAATATAAACCAGATGTGTATGACAACAAAAATGCAAGTTTACGAAGTTCTATCGATGCTATGCATCATTTTCATCTATAATATGAAGTATTTTTCATAGACATTTATTTATTTTAGTCATGTTTTTATTCAAAAGCGTTATCAAAGTCCTTGCGCAAAGAAGTTCATTTTAAATGTTTTCCAATCATTTCTTTTGTTATTCCAACGAAAAAGGCAAACATTAAAAAATGTCAATATTACTATTCAATTTTATAAGCAAACACACCCAGATCCTGCTGGGCTGGATGTAGAATAACAAAAAAAAGAACTATTTTCCATGGAAAATGGTAATTCTTAGAGCATAAATACATAATATGTGTCTTTGATGTTTGCATTGAGGATATTGTTCACAGAATTCCTGATGATGTTAAAATTTATTCTCGAGAAAGACTTCTTAACATGAATAAAAATGATATTCATAGAAAAGTTCAACACATAAAGGTACCTATACATAATACAACCTACATCATTTGGATAAGAATATTATGTTTGATTTGATTCTTTAGGTAGGTGGTTATTGAAAAAAAGAATAACATTATCCATAATTTATTCATCTTGTGCCTTTGGAAGGCTTTCTTTTATTTAAAAATGTTGTGAAGCTCTTGTTTCGGTGAGTTTGCAAAATAAAGTCTTATTTGTTTTTTTTTCTTTTTTGTTCTCTAGTTACTTCCGCAGAATAATAAAAGGCAAATCCTACAGGCAAGTCGAGGACCTCTAACATCTATATTCTGGCGTTGTGAGGGCACACAAGTCATGAGATCTTGTCAGGTTTCTTGTGATTTGATAATATTTTCGGTATATTCTGTGACAATCCTCACATGATACCTCATAAAACACAAAAAGCTCACCACAAGTTGAATGCCTTATCGTGATTAGGTACGTTTAGGTTGTAGGATATTCATGATTTCTTATAAAACTATTGTGAATGCCCCTCAATTTGGTTTTGCTTGTATGTGTGTTTGAAACATTACTAAGGCAATGGGTAGAATAAAATGAATAAAAAAACTTAATTTTTGTTTCAGATATAAATAAGATCATTGAGACAAAAAAATAATTTTGACCGGTTTTTTTCATGCAAATGATCTTATATGCGACGACGCACGGAAATATTATTTTAATCACTTCCACTAACCTTGTTAAATCCACGTAAATAATCTTAAGTTTAAATTAATCTTGGTAAAGACTATCTTTGAGGGGGAAACCATTTTTCAACAACATTTTACTAGAATGGTACCTCCCAAAGAACCATTTTTACTTGCGATAGTTTTTGGTTGGTGCAAACAAAAAATTGAGAAAACAATCAAACATAAGATGACGATGATAAAGAACACCAAAAACGTGGGTGGTACAATTCGGTCTGTATGTTCGTCTACAGCAGAGGTTCCCAAACTTTTTTTCTCGTAGACCACTTTCAAAAATTAACCTGGTTTCGACAGACCCCCTGCTGCAACATTCTTACCATATTCGAAAACTCGTCAAGAAATGTGAAGATTAAATCTATAGATGGAAATCTAAGTCGCAGCTGAGTTCCAACCCTAAATTCAGGCGGCACATTGCAAGTCTCAACAGGCGTTGCACTGAATATCGAATATCGTCAGCTTTCTGATGTCAAAGCTGTTATGTATTCTCAATAACTGTCTATTACAGTACTCATACTACTCTTATACATTTGTACATACAGAGTACACTCTTTAAATCACTCAAATTAAATGTAAACGATTGTTAGTAAAGTTAGTCATTTAAGAACCATCAAACAATAAAGACACTATTAAAACATAATAAAAGCCTCGTAAGTCTGTTTTGAAAAATAGCTTAGAAGCCATAAAATACTAAATTAAAAGGTAATAAAATGGAATTCTAAGATCGTAAAACGTTTTTAAACTGGTTGATAGCACCAAACGGTACCATAACATATAGTTACCAGATATTGATATTTGAATTTTGTGATTTGTAACAGTCGCTAATTTTCTTAAAATAAACTTCTCAAAAATAGTAAGGGAGGTTTTAAAACAAGGTTAATAAACAGGCAATCTGATCTAGAACAAAAAATAACGGTACCTGCCATACAATTTTGTTCAGCAATTTTACATATTCCTATTTTTCTCCAAAACAGCTACACAACTTTTCTTTGAAAAAATTCTATAAATTCGTTTTTAGTAAAGGCTTCCTTTAGGTTGGAAACCATTTAAATAAAATGGTTATTAATGGTACCTCCCAAAGAACCAGTTTTTTTAGTAGTCTCTAAAATATTTTTAGAAAAAAATTTACATTTATGAAAAATAACGGTTCCTACCTTCAACAACTCCTACGACTTTGATTAAACTTTTTCCATATACTAAGATTAGTACGATCTACTACCAAAAATTATTACATTTTTCACTTAGCAACTATTAATTGTACCTGTCATAGAATATTTTTGTAATTATTAATTTTTGTATAAACAAATTTCAGATAACATTGAATAACATTGCATTGCATACAGTGGCGTAGCGTGAGTTGCTGCCGCCCGGGGCGGTGAAAAATGTTGCCGCCCCCTCCCCCCCACAAATTTGTAAATATTCAAATACAAACAAATTTGAACTACATAATCAAACAAATTCTTCTAAATTTTTCGGCAAAGCTTATGGTATTGTTCATTGATTTCCACTTCTTTCAAACTCTGTCAACACGCTTATGTCAACGTGTAATAGCGGGAATAACAGAGTTGTAGATCTTACGATTCTCTACAAAAAAGCTTAAGATGATACTTTTTTTCTAAAACTGTCTCATTTTCCGAATGAATATTGTATCAGTAAATTAATTAATGCTTTATTTTTAAGTTTTTGGTACAAGGAAAATTTTGTTTATGGAAAAAATATCTCAAACAATTTCTCATCGTCGAACTCGAGATTTTGATTCATAGGGAAGACATAAAAGTGGGTCTCACAAAAGGTGTGTTCTTTTCCTTGTCCGAATGGGCTTGGGGAAAACACGACTTCGGAGCTTAGCGACGCCATAACAGAAACAAAATTTGAGTTTCCATACAAACTATCGATAACAAGTATATAATTTATGCCGGTAACACAGTTTTATCTGGGCATAAGTTAAGCTATAATTGAAACTCATCATTGAAAATTTTAATGATTGATTTTGAGATGTTAAGGAAGTAAAATCGTTTATTATTTTGATGGACAGATAAAGTTAAAGACTTAATTAATATTTCTACCCAAAGAAATAATTCAAATAGGCCCAACCTTCCACATAAAAAGATTTTTCTTATTTCAATGATTGAACTACCTTACCAATGATCATTGAAAAATTAAAAGTCTTTTTTGTGGAAAGTTGGCCCTATTTGAAAATTTTTTTTGACTAGAAATATTAATTAGGTCTTGAGCCTCATCTGTCCATCAAAAAATTAAATGATTTTTCTTTTTAAACATCTCAAAATCAGTCATTAAAATTTTCAATGACGAGTTTCAATGATAGCTATAAGGTGCCAGTTATAGCTATCATTGAAACTCATCATTGGAAATTTTAATGACAGATTTTGAGAGGCTTAGAAAGCAAAATCATTTATTTTTTTGATGGAATAATAAGGCTCAAGACCTAATTAATATTTCTAGTAAAAAAAATTTCAAATAGGCCAAACTTTTCACAAAAAATGACTTTTAATTGGTTAATGATCATTGGTAAGGTAGTTCAATCATTGCAATAAAAAAAGTCTTTTTATGTGGAAAGTTGGGCCTATTCGAATAATTTTTTTGGCTAGAAATATTAATAAAGTCTTTACCTTTATTTGCCCATCAAAATAATAAATTATTTTACTTCCTAAACCTCTCAAAATCAATCATTAAAATTGTCAATGATGTGTTTCAATGATAAGGCACCAGTTAGGCGCCAGTTATAGCTATCATTGAAACTCATCATTGAAAACTTTAATGATTGATTTTGAGATGTTTAGAAAGCAAAATCATTTATTATTTTGATGGACAATCAAAGCTCAAAACTTAATTAATATTTCTAGTAAAAAAAATTTTTCAAATAGGCCAAACTTTCCACAAAAATTGATTTTTGATTTTTCAATGATCATTGGTAAGGTAGTTCAATCATTGAAATAATAAAAGTCTTTTTATGTGGAAATTTGGGCCTATTTGAACAATTTTTTTGGCTAGAAATATTAATTAAGCCTTAAGCTTTATATTTCCATTAAAATTATAACTGATTTTACTTCCTAAACGTCTCAAAATCAATCATTAAAGTTTTCAATGATGAGTTTCAATGATAGCTATAACTGGCAACTTAAGCCCCGAAAACTCTCTGGGCTTTGCTAAGCCCGATCGCGGTTGGTTTTTGTTGCATTCAACATGTAAATTGCTTAGCCCCGACGTCGTTTTTTTCGTCCAAGTCCATTCGGGCAGGGAAAAAACACAAATAATAATTCTGTCTTTGTGTTTGTTACTTCGGCAACAGCCTAAGCAGCAGGAAGGATTTTCCTTACACTTGGTATATAGTGGTTTTTGGTCACTCCCCTCATATATTTGTTCACTTTTTTTTAACCAAAAGCACGGACCTGCCATCTGCCATACAATTTTTTTTGAAATTTTGCCAAATTTTATTTTTCTCAAAAACAGCTCAACAACATTGATTTTTGGTTTTCTGGAAAACTGTGTGACTGATTTTAATTATTCGTTTTTGCAAGTTTGTTTCCTAAAAAGATAAAAAAAAGCCCTTAGAACCAAAGCTTTCGAAAAAGTATTTTTTGGATTTTCAAAGTAAATTTCAAATTTTTAAATATCTCTGACTAATATTGCGAATTAAAATTTGCAAAAAAAAAAGTCTTTTTTTTAAGTTTAATTTTTATCTTTATATACATTTTTTTTTCTCCAAAAACTCGTCAATTCAGATGGCATTTTTTTTTTGTCAACAAAACACTTTTCTCCCATAAATTCCATGTTTTTATTCACAATTTTTAAAACCGTTCGTACGTGCGACCCGATTGTGGACTTTATTATATTTGGAATGGTATGATAACACATAAAATTATCAATAAGAAAGTTTACTAGTCGCTATAACCCTGTATGAATAAGTAATAATTTTCAGTTTCCGAAATTTCAGAAAAATCAGCAAAAGAAATTACTTTCTTCAACATTACCTATTTATTTTTTTTATTGAAAGGTTATTCTGTTGACGACAAAACTTTTGGTTTCAGGTCCACCCGCCCCGGACAGAACTTTTTAGGGACACCAAAATTTAATAATAATGCGAACTTCAGGGCACTTTCAGTAATCAGCACGGTAGTTTCGGGTATTAGTATTCAATGCGAAGCCTTTCTGATCACGCAACGCTGATTCCCACCTGGGTTGCAAAATCAGTAATTCGCATGAATACATTGGCTGGGGGCGGCAAAATTTTACAGTTAATACCTATTAGTTATAAAATTTTTCCTCTCCGTATATAGTGCAGCAAATTTTGCCGCCCCCCATAAAGTGCCGCCCGGGGCGGACCGCCCCCTCCGCCCCCCCTACGCTACGCCACTGATTGCATACCAAAATTAAAAAAAAAAAGTTTTTGAATTTTTAAGAAAAGTTTCATTTTTTTCAAAATTCTATATCTCAAAAACGGGTTGGCAGTTTATTTTTATTTTGTTTTTATCTGCTAATTAATATATACTTTAGATTAGATTTGAATTCCAAAATTTATCGTTAAAAATGTTTTAAGAATTGTATGTATAGGTACCTAGGAAAATTTTCAAAAAAATACTTTTCAGATTTTTAAATAATGTTTCAACTTCTTTTTTTTCAATCAAAAACATATGTACATATTTCGAAAAACGATATGAATGATATTTTTGAAACTCGGTAAGAGTTTTTTTTAATACTTTTGAGAACATTTTAAGAAAACGTTTATTTTTATGAAAAAATAACGGTACACTCAGAGAAAAACGTCAGGTAAATAATTAACCTGGGCCTTGTTGAATTCACGAGGTGCACAATCCCATACAAAGTTACTGACATTTCAGAAATTTACCTGATTTTAGTAACCTTTTATTCAGTGCAAAATCAACCTGGTGGACTTTCTTGCCATATTCAGGTTGATTTAAGAAGATGACCTGTAATTTTAACACTAATTTCTTGTAAATAAGAAATTTTAACAAGAATATAGTGTCAATTTTAATCAAGGTCGTGTTTTTCTAACACTGTATGATATGAATTTCTGTTTTACTACATATCAGGTTGAACTAACATTTAATGTGTTTTTTCTTATCTGTTGTATTTTACCTGACTTCATGTTAAAAAAGCACTCTGCCAGTTCATTCCAGCGTGACACAAATGCTGAAACGCACACACACTGACAATTTAAGTAAAACTATTTGAATTTAACCTGGTCTCCTGTTAAAGAAGCAATCTGCCAGTTCATTTAAACGTGACATTAGCGTTGAAACGCACACACACAGGCCATTCAAATAAAATTATTTGAATCTTACCTGGCCTCCTGTTAAAGTAGCACTCTGACAGTTCATTTACACGTGACACTAGTGCTAAAACACACACACAAGCCATGCAATGAGTTTCAACTAAGGTATTGATATTTGGCACCAGTTTTTTGTGTAGTGAATTGGCCCAGTGGATTAGTGCTATCTCCGTGTGTGAAAGGTTCCCAGTTCAAAACTGAAGTAAGTATCACAAATAATTTTTAAATTAAAATAAATAAATAATAAATTTCTATATGTACTTTCAGAATAATGCTTACGAGTTGAGCGATAGACAGCGCAAGAGACGGCTCTTAGACGTATAAATTCATGAATTATGGCGGATTTACTCGATTGGAAAACTGCCAGTATAATGACTAAAGCAAAACAAAAAAAATGGACAAATGAACTCTTTTTGTCATTAAAGTGGCAGCGTTCCAGTCGTGTAAATCCGGCATTAGATACAGGGTTGATATAACATTGAAACCTGTTAAATTAACTATAGGTTTTCAGGTTAAACTAACCAGATTTTCATGTTAAAATTACAGGGCATTGAATATTTTGTCAGGTTAAATTAACTATATTTGCAGGTAAAATTTACAGGATTACAGTGTTAAATTTTCAAATCAGGTATCAGGTTAAACAGTTAACCTGATCTACCGAGTTGAAAAATAACAACCTGAAAATCAGGTATGATTGGCCAGAAATTGGTTGATAATACCTGCTTTTTTCTCTGAGTGTATCTTCCATACATTATATTAAAAAACCGTTAAGGAAATAATTTTTTTTTAAAAGGGCACCCACAATTTTGATAAAACTTTTGTGTTCCTTTAATTAAGTTAGTGCATCAACAATTCAAAATCAAATATTTTGAAAATGACATGATCGATTTTTTTGAAACTCGATATTTAAGAGGTTTTTGGTACTCTCTACTAAGATATTTTTAGAGAAATTTTTACATTTATGAAAAAATAATAGTACCTTCGATACCAAAGTTAAAAAACCGTACAGGAATATATTTTTTAGCTTAAAAACGACTCCTACGATTTTGATTAATTTTTTTAATATATTAAAATTAGTACGATCTACTACCAAAAATTATAAAATTTTACACTTATTTTCTCGTTATTGGCTAAACGGATTTAGGTGAATTTTCTTATAAACCAATTTCAGATAAGATTAAATAATATTGCATATCAAAATTTTCAAAAAAAGTTTTTGAATTTTTAAAAAATTTAATTTTTTTTTTTTTTTGAAAATTCGATATCTCAAAAACGGGTTGACAATTTGTTTTCAAATTTTGTTTTTATATATACATAAATATATACCTACTTCAGATTTGCATACCAAACTTTGTTCTTAAAAATATGTTTTAAGAATTTTATATATAAAAAATTATATTTTTAAAAAACCGCTCGAACGAATTTAATTTTTTTTCCCATACAATTATTTTCAATCAAGAATTAAGATGGCATTATTTTTTTCACCTCAAACTGTCAAAAGAGTTGTTTTAGCCAATTTAAATGTCGTATTTTATGCTTCTCTATATTTTTCTATATTCTCTCCATCGACTTATTTTTGGAATAGTAGATATTCTTCTTTTAATTCAAAATAAGCTGGTAGTTTTACAATGGATATCGTTATTGGGTATGAGCTTTTAAAAATAAATGAAAATTAAAAAAAGTAAGTAGGTAGTGGTTACGAAGTAGTGACTTTTTAATATTTGTTCAAGACGCCCATTGGGTTCAGTAACCTGCGCATTTGCCCCAGTTGCACGTATAGCTTGTCCGGGCCTGCGTTCCAACCTCAGTCACCCCTTATCACATAAATACCTTCAAAAAGCGGCTTTTCTTCTTGCAGCAATGGCCAAAGTACATATGAGGCAGTGAAAGCCATAGTGGCCTATCTGCAGTTTTATTGAAGATGAGTTTATTACAAAAATTGAATTTGTATATTATTTTCAACAATATTTCTGCATTTAAATTTTTGAATTGAAAGATTCATGCCATACTTATAGGACTTTTTGTATTTAAAGGCCAACCACAAAAAAAATTAAAAGCTTGAGTGCAAGAGTAGCCTATCTGATCATTTATAATGGTATTTTGAAGGATCATTAATACAAAATCAAAAACCATAAATTTGTTAATCAATTAATCATACTGCAAATAAAAAAATATAAATTATGTTCTTTTATTTAAAAACTATAATTTTTAGAAATTTTTAAACTACAAGTGTTCAAAAATCATCTATTCCTTATTTTTGCTCTACTGAAAATAATGAAATATGCAGTACTGCATCATAAAAGAATTCATCTTCAATCGCACAGGCCACATCATTTCCAGAATGGCTGTAATGTCAGCTTTTAGTCTACTCATTGTCTCAACTATTTGTTCATCTATACGAACTTAGTCTGTTAAAAGTCCCTTCCTTACTGCCTATGTGCAGATCTAAAATTCGTTTGCCAAGATTGGGTTATCTATAAATTCGAGGCTTTCCATGACTTTATATTGAATTCAATTTCAATTTTATTATTCTTATATTAGGACAGGCGGCCGGATATATCCTGATGACAGTAATCTACCACTGCTAATGGGATATAAAAGCCACCATTGTTGTTAGACCCACAACTATATATTTTTTTAGCATCCAGTGCCTACGTTCTGTAAATCCCGCTTCTAAAAAATTGGTCGAGACACGAAGCAAATGGAAACAAAATATTTGTCAATGTTTCTCGACAGATTTTTATCGATGTGAGAGTTACAGAATGTCGGCACTGGTTCAGTCCAAAAAATCCAAATTCAACATACTTCAAATGACATATATTACTCAGGACAATTCTATACCACTATAAGAGCACTTTTTGTGACTCAGTTGGGTATATTTAAACCTTATGCCTTTTGAACCACCTCATCGTATGTAAAATTTACTATAACGATTTATTTTCTGAAATTTCGTAAACAAAAAATGCATTCGTTGTCGATAAGAATGGTAAGGTATAGGTGAACAAGAAAATTAAGTTAAAATGTGTCCATTCCTTTATCCTTGAACATCATGAGGAAATTGAGTTTGAAAACAAAAATACTATTAATCACAACACCACACAGTACAGTGAAGTTTAGTATTGAAATTCCATCAATAAAGTTTTAGCAATTTATCAGAAATTATCCAACTGAAAGTTTTTAAATCCTTTTGAATGATGGCTTGGTGGTTTTTAATGGCTAAATAATAAAGAATCATCAATTTTGGGAATGATATTGACAAATTGCTTTCTTTTTGTTTTCTGTTGACAAATTTGGAGGATAAAGTGTTTGAGTCGATTGATATCGAAATGTTAAGTGACATCTTCTGAAGCTTAATTGATTTATAGAAAACACAATAAATACGGTATATTCTTGGCAATATGCTTATAATGAACATTATACAGACGCAGATACAACATGAATGATAAATGAGTTCTTGTTCTATTCGTTTAACTTAATTCTGTGTGAAGTAGCAAAAACTGCATTGGATAAAATAATTTTTCTTGAAATCAAAATCAAAAATATAATTTTCTTCAAGCTTAGCTACAACCTAAAATTTTTGAGTGATTTATCTTCGTAGAGGGGCAACTCAGTTTTGAATCAACTTTTAAAATAAGGGTACCTGCTAAAGTAATTAAAAAGCCTGCTCAGCTCAAGAAACCCTCATTTATTTTGAGTTTGTAATAAATCAAATTTAAACAAAAAATTAAGAATTACTGTGGCGTATGAGCAACCTTTTCATTTGGCATCAGATATAATGAGGTTATTGTTACCCAACACATAGTTACACCACACAGAGAACGGGAAATAATAAAACACCCCTTCCATACAATTTTTTTCTCAACCTAACACCGACCCCTTGCGTTTCGTAGCAACTTAAGCAAGCCACCCTGTATAGTAATGAAAAATAGCATATTAAATAAAGCCCTGACAAACGTCTGTGAAGTTAGCAGGGCAACTTTCACCCACGCAATTGGGACCTTGACAGGAATTTGCAGTTTTTTTGCATTTTTTTTTCATTTCTATTCCCGATTTTGCAGTTCGCCAAATAACGGTGTAATTTTGTGACCTGCTAACTTCACAGTGAAGTTAGCAGGTCAAATGGCGTATCTCAGGAACCAAGCGTGCTAGGAACTTGTAGTAAGGCTCCAAATTTGCAGTTTTTTTGCATTTCAACGATAGGCTGGGTCAGAATTTTGAAGTCCTTTTTTTGAAAAAAATTTCATACTGACCTGTTAACTTCACAGTGAAGTTAGCAGGTCACATGGTGTATCTCAGGAACCAAGCATGCTAGGAACTTGCAATAAGGCTCCAAAATTTGCAGTTTTTTTGCATTTCAACGATAGGCTATGTTCAAAATTTGAAGTCCTCAATTTAAAAATTTCCCAAATTTGACTTCAATATGAAGCAAGTAGGTCACATCGTGTATCTCACGAACCAAGCAAGCTAGGAACTTGCAGTAAGGCTCCAAATTTGCAGTTTTTTTGCATTTCAAGAATAGGCTAGGTCAGAATTTTGAAGTCCTTTTTTTGAAAAAAAATTCATACTGACCTGCTAACTTCACAGTGAAGTTGTTGAGGACTTCAAATTTTGAACATAGCCTATCGTTGAAATGCAAAAAACTGCAAATTTGGAGCCTTATTGCAAGTTCCTAGCATGCTTGGTTCCTGAGATACACCATGTGACCTGCTAACTTCACTGTGAAGTTAGCAGGTCACTAAATTACACCCTTATTTGGCGAACTGCAAAATCGGGAATAGAAATGCAAACAAAAAAATGCAAAAAAACTGCAAATTCCTGTCAAGGTCCCAATTGCGTGGGTGAAAGTTGCCCTGCTAACTTCACAGACGTCCCTGACAACGATGTTAAGTGATTAATAAACAATTTTTATATATGAGGCCATGAGAGCCATAGTGGCCTAACTGCAATTTTATCGAAATTGAGTTTATTACGAAAATTGAATTTGTATTGAACAATATTCTTGCATTCAAATTTTTTGAATTGACGGCTACATGCCATAGTTATAGGACTTTTTGCACTCAGAGGTCAACCACAAAAAAAGCCTCATATTAGAGTATTATTTATTTTTCCAATGAAGCTGATTTATACCCATTCACGATGAATTAGTTTTTATTGACCACCCTTATATACATACATACAACATACATATGTATACATTTAATTTTGCAAGTTAATTATAGAAAATAAAATAAAAATAAAAAATATCTTTAAGCTTTAAAAAGAAAACTTAAATTTATATTGAAAAAAATACTTGCATCCTTAAATGTAGAGGTATCTACATTTATACTGCATGCTCTCAAATTAAAGTCATTCTTTCATTGTGTTCTTGTTATCCTTCTGTGACACTTTGTGTAAATTGCATCTTTCCGATTACACTCAATGCACGATGCACGTCGTAATTACATCTTTGCACGTTTAATGTGTTCAATGTGTGAGCGCAACAATAAGTGGTAAGGATAATTGCATAAAGCCATGTGACAATGTGACACGTTTGTTCTTACTTTATTTTCCATTTTTATGTATAGTGAAACTGAAACGAAAGCCATTTCTTCTAAAACTTGACAAGGACACTTAAATTTAATTTATTTTATAATTTTTTTTGTATCCAAACATGAAAGGTTATTATTTCTCAATAAAAAATATTCAAAGTTACTACTCGTATGAGATATGGTAAAAGACCAGGGCATATAGATCAAAAATATTCTAATTTTGGTAAAGCTTCAGTTTTTGACGGAAATTATGTATTTGGAAGATATGACAAAAATATGAAAAATATCATCAATCAGCTAAAAAAAAAAAAAGTTGTTGAATCTTCTCAGAATTGCAGTTTTCTCTTGGAGTTGTCACAAGATTGAATAAAAGGTTTTAATACAACGCAATAAGATTTTGACATTAGGCAACCAAACGATATTTTCTTAACACTTCAGATTGTATGCTGTAGTGAGCTTAGATGAAGTAGTAATTTAAACGAAGTTATATCAAAAAACTTTGTAAACACTGAAAGCATTGAAGACCTCGCAAATCAGTTTGCAAAAACAATCTCTTTAGAAGAAGCCAACAATGTACATGAATGTAACCACAAAACCTTTCAAGGTCTTTCAAACATAACACAACTCTCAATATATATTGAGGAAGCTACTAAAAGAGAGATAGAAAATTTCCTTAGTGCAATGAATGAACATAAATCACCAGGAATCGATGGATTCAGGCCGCATTCCACATTCGTGTTTTTCGGCTGAAAAAAGAATCTCTGTACGTCCGAAATTGGGCTCAAGACTAAACTGATGCGCATTCCTGGAAGTGCGAGTATTGCGGTGGAATTGTTTTAGGAGAGGAATGCAGCTGGCTATTTAACTAGAACACTATTTATAAAAATAGCGATAGAATAAGGAGATACATGAAACATTACGACGGTGTTCAAGAGATGCGAATGTTTCTGTTATATTGCAGTCACCTATCATTTTAAGAGCTCTTTTTTGGATTCTATCTAAAAGGCTTAAATGAATTATTGGAGCACCTGCACCTGCCCAAATATGAGAATTATATTCAAGCTTTGGACGAATGAAGGCTTTGTAGATTAAAGCCAGATCAGAAGGGGAGGCAAATTTCTTGCATCTTCGAAGAAAACCTAAACACTTCGCAGCGTTTTTGGCGACATTGAATATGTGCTCATTCCACAGGAGGTGATCTGAGATACACATACCCAGAACTGAAAGCTGTTCAGTTTTTTCGATGCAGGTACCACTCATGGATAGCGGCATTGGGGGTGGGTTCTGCTTTAGAGACAGCAAACAGCATTGTGTTTTTGAAGCATTCAATTCTACACGGTTTTTTATTCCCCACTGAACAATGATGTAAAGATCAGAATTTAATGAGCTAATCATACGCTGCCGTTCAAGTTCCACATCCGAAGGACAAGGATGTGAATCAAGAAATGAATATGAAAAGCTGAGGATGCTGTCGTCAGCAAAACAATTTAATGGATTAGAAGTTTCAGACAAGAGATCATTAATGAAAATGCGAAAGAGAGTCGGAGACAAAACAGAGCCCTGGGGCACACCAGCATTTATTTTGTGAATATCAGACTTAAAACCATCCAATACAACTTGTATTGAACGGTCCGAAAGATAATTTCTAATCCATCGAAGGAGAGATTCATCAATACCAAATGCACGCATTTTCGATAAGAGAGCTTGTTGCCAAACTCTATCAACCGCTTTTGAAATATCAAGTGCAACAATCTACGTCCAAAAAGTTAGCTCACCAACATTGGCATAAATAATTAAAAATTTTATTAGAATTTTATGCTCTTTTTGTGTTGTTTTCGCGATTTTTGTGCTGCAATATATTTTTTTGTATGCAATGTTGTGTCACCTTAAATTTAAGCTGGCACAACTTTTTCAATTATTAACCGATTTTAATAAGAGTGGTGTCATAATTTTGTGCTCTTTGTGTGTTATTTATCTGCATTTAAAAAAAAATGATTCTAAGGTTTATTTTTCTTTTTATGCAATTCTGTGTCACCTTGAATTAAAGGTAGCATAACTTTCTCAATTACTAACTAATTTCAATTAAACCGGTTTCATTATTTTGTGCTCTTTGTGTGTTATATATCTGCATTTAAAAAAAATTGATTAAAATATTTAATTTTTTTTGTATGCAATGTTGTACCACCAGTACGCCCGTAAGACGATTTTTCCAATGACAAACTTTTTTGTTGTTGTAATACATTGACTTTCCCCAAAAAAAAAAAAAATCGCACTGAAAAAATCGGGTCGTGTAAATGCCGGCTTCTTTCTTTAAAATTAACAGCCCTATTCTGGCAAACCTCACTGATACCTCACAAGTCACAACAACCTCACAAGGTGAGGTTAATTTGATTTTGTGAGGTTTTTGTATTATGGCAGCAACCTCACACCTTGTGATCCTCACAAAAACTATCGAAACTGTGATCTCCTTCGGAGGAGGTCACAAATAAAAATTAACACTTGTGATTTCGAATATTACGACATTTACATGTTTGTTTGTGTTTTTCTTAATTGCTTCCTCCTTAAAATAAATAAATGAATGAATGAAAAATTATCATTCTTGCATGCGCTTAGCTAATTTATTAAAAAAATCAAACAAATCATGTTTCTTTTGACGTAATAAATATATAGGTGCGTTCAACATAAATCCAGAACATTTTGAAAGTTCACTCATCTATCTTTCTATGACAGTCAGCCAATCAGAGCCCAATAAAACTAAAAATCATGAAAATCTGACATGTTTGAACGTGCCCATTCACCGTGGTGAGTTTCTCGTGAGGTTTCTTGTGAGGATTTTCCCAGAATACCGAAAATGTAATCGAATCACAACAAACCTCACAAGGAAAACCTCACAAGGAAAACCTCACAAGAGCTTGTGACCTGTGAGCCCTCACAACGCCAGAATAGGGCTATAAAGGTAAGACCGCACTCGACGGAACTGCACTTCAGCGGAACAGAACTTCAAAATATTTTTTTCGACAACGAAACTGAACGAAAATTCAGTCCGCGGCATAGTTGGTCAGATTATCAAGTTTGCTGCATGGTGCTGCGCCTGTCCCGTGAAGTTCAGTTGTCGCTTAGTCGGCATTTACATAACCCGATTTTTCCAGTACGATTTTTCCCAAAATCGTGTGAAATGTTTACATGAAACGATATGAAACGATTTTCCAGTCCGATTTCTATTCCTGTCCTCTTCATACTTTATTACTGTCTCTTTCATTTTGCATTCAGAGGTAGATGTGATATTAGGACCAGCGTTGCCTATTGCATTTTTTTTTTCGTAAAACACATTTACTGTCAATCAAATACTTTTTGGTTTTACGAAAAAAAAAATTTAATTCAACAAAATTAAACCCGCAAATAATTTCATCATCATTGTTGTTGTTTTTTCTCCTGAAACCCAACCTTTAAGTGCCTTGCATATGAGCTGTGTAGCAAACTATGTATGTATTTTCAATCACTTATATGTATTATTAATTTCTTCTTCGAAAATACAAATACAAATTTGGAATTGCATATCTACTGCGAAAAAAAAATAAATCTAGTTACTGCATTTTCTTTTTGGATCAGCTTCGGAAAATTCTCCGATTAGTGGCAACGCTGAACACACAAGACTCTGGGAAAAGTATAAAAGAGAACGCAAACATACTGGAAAAATCGTGTGAGTTTGCCAGGAACGGACGATTTGGTCCTTACCCCTCACTTTCTACTCCCTTCATCTATGAACAAAAGATCGTTTGAGGAAAAATCGGGTGGTGTAAATGGGCACTTAGTGCGATATAATTTCATACAAAAAATATTTACAAGTTCTGTTCCGCTGAAGTGCAGTTCCGTCGAGTGCGGTTTTGCCTTTACATATTTGGAAAGAAAAAAGTCGGGATTTACACGACCTGATTTTTCCAGTGCGATTTTTGTTTTTTGTTGGGGAAAGTCAATGTATTACAACAACAACAACAAAAAAGTTTGTCATTGGAAAAATCGTCTTACGGGCGTACTGGTGGTACAACATTGCATACAAAAAAAATTAAATATTTTAATCAATTTTTTTTAGCAGATAAATAACACACAAAGAGCACAAAATTATGACACCACTCTTATTAAAATCGGTTAATAATTGAAAAAGTTGTGCCAGCTTAAATTTAAGGTGACACAACATTGCATACAAAAAAATATATTGCAGCACAAAAATCGCGAAAACAACACAAAAATAGCACAAAAAGAGCATAAAATTCTAATAAAATTTTTAATTATTTATGCCAATGTTGGTGAGCTAACTTTTTGGACGTCAACAATCTTACTTTCTCCAAAGCGATGTAAAGATTTGTTCCACTGCTCGGTGAGATATACCATCAGATCACCAGTGGACCTATTGCTACGGAAGCCGTACTGCCGGTCATTAAGAAGCTTTTGTTCTTCAAGATATTTCTTTAGCTGATAATAAATTAATCAGCGTTTCCATGACCTTGGAAAGAAGAGAACGTAAGTGCAATTGGTCGATAGTTGGAGGGAGACGAAGATTCACCTTTTTTAGGGACTGGCTGGACAAATGCTGTTTTCCATCCACTCGGAAAGAGACCAGTAGAGTAGGACAGATGGAAAAGCTTACGCAGTTGCTTTGCCAGCGTTGAAGAACACCTCTTCAGAACAATTATAGAGATACTATCCGGGTCAGCGGATTTGTGTACATCAAGATCTTTTAGAACTCTAGCTACTGTACGAGTGCGAAAGAAGATTTGTCCCATAAAATCATTACCGCTTTCAAGTACAGGTGGAGTCATGACACCATAACGAGATTAAAAAGGACAAATTATTCTTGGTGTAACATTGCCTCAAATATGCGTACAAAAGAAGGTTTGTTTGGCCTGAGCCTATGTTACACTATATCCTTCGGTACAGTGAACTAGTTAATCAAATTAAAACATAAATTGGTAATAATGGAAAAACGTTGCATATTTACAATTTCTTTTATATTCTCCTTTTTAACTCCTATTTAACTAGTAGGCCATACAAAGATTATGACACCGAAATTGTTCTTAAAAAAAAACAAATTCTGTGATGAAGGTAAACATCATCTTTAACCCTCTAACTTAAAACATCACTGATGCACAATTAAGTAAAAACCTGTAATTAAAATTGAGTACTATCTCACTCTAACTGAAAAGTTTCCCAATGCTCTCAAATAATTTCAATCCCATTCCCAATCCAAATCGGGTAGGTATTAAAAAAAAAAGCTGAACAAAATTCCTATAGCCTTATGGCCCTTATGTTATCCTTCGGTTATAAAAATTCAACAATTTAAAAAAAAAATCTATCAAGTCTTCATTTCACTCAGAAGTTACAGTAAAATACATACTACACAAAGGATTATATCGGGAAAACATTTTTCTACCATTTTTCAGTTTTTTTTTGTTGGTTGTGTGGCAAAACCGTATAAAAAGTTTGATAACTTTTCTACATGTATTCCTTCTTTTATTTTTTTTTTGCTACACCCATGTTATGCCATTCAATGGCGTATGAATAGAAATTTAATTTTCTGATATTGATTTATGGTGATTCTGTGCTTCTGAGATTTATCTATTCTAATTCCAAATGGTGCCGCACGTATATAGATGATTTATTAGCGCCAGTTTGCGTTTTTTTTTTTTTTAAATGCTTGTGGATAGGTTTTTTTTGTTTGAATTTGGATTGGATTTGATTTGAATTTAAAATAAATTACCTTAAACGGTGTTAGGGAACATTTAAAATTATTTAATTTTGTGCTTTACAAATTTTTAAGGGAAATTCAATGATTTTCAAATAAATTTAAACGTCAGTTTCACTCAATGGTTTGCATAAATGCTTCGGCTGAAACTCGATGCTCAATGAAAAATATTCAACAACAACGCATTATCTGATATCCTTGAAGAGATTATTTTGGTATGAGTGATTCATTATATTTAAAACATCTCTATCAGTGATGGTCATTCACTTCACAAAAGTGCAACCCAACCTTCCTAGACTATCTGTTTTCTTCAGAAACTATCGTACAAGCTCTTCCATGTAATGTAATTATAGTCATTTATAAAATTACATTCCCTAGAGTATGTCCTTTTCAGAAGAAAATAATTGGTTTATATAAGTCTCCGAGAAAACGAATCGATTAATCGTGCGTTGACCCTTGCAAAAATAATAATCTAACCACACATGAATATTTGCTGATGTCTTGTGGCTGTGTTTAATTTAGGAAATGTCCTTACCAAACATTTGATTTCGAGTATCGAAATGTTTTTGTAATCTAAATATATTTTTAGGACATTTTTTCTCGTGCACCTTTTTGGACCATAAAATTGGCTCTTCTCAAAGTTGCTTTTCTAACATCATATTTTCTTTTTGTATGTATTTTGTTATTATTGTTGAATTTTTAATTTGATCCTTGTTTGATTTAAGAAGACTTCCATTATTTTTTTTATTTTTTTTTTATAATAAAAGAGGTGATTTCCCTTTATACATTTTACAATCCTTAATATATGTTTTTATATATTAAATCTATGAAGATGAATTGATCGTTAATAAATAGAACTTATTGCCCACCCTCTTGTCTATTAGATTACTGATATACCCTACTCTACCGTATTGTGAAGCTGATGTTGATGTATAACTCGGGCAAAAATATCCACTTCTATGTGACTAATGTACAATATAGAGATGGAGAAGCATTTTGATTTGTCAACTTGATGTCAGTAACAGAATTGGTGATGATGGTGCTTAATATGTACTTGACGTTTTTATCATTATCCCCATGTTGACCCAATTTGTTCAGACCATTTATAAATATTGTCCTGAAGCTTAACAAATAGCAGTTTCATTTATTAAGAGAAAAAAGAATAAAAATAAATATAATGGTAATGCTACACATCATCCAGCCATCTATTTGAAAATAAAGTTCCTGTTTCTGAGTGGGTACTCAATACAAAATCTATTTGTTTTAAGTAAACTTAGTACCTACACAAACATGATCTGATGATTTTAAAGTTTGCGTGGCTTAATAATTTGTCGGCCAACTCTAGTTGTCTTTTCCGGTAAATAATATGAATTTAAAGGAAAAAATAATTCAAGGCTTTTGAATGTCAAGCAACAACAAAAGATTTAATTAAATCAAAGGCTAGTGGATAAAACATCCCTAGAACTAAAGATATTAAAGTATGAAGGTACCCTCTGTTTTTTTGTTTTTAAATTCACTTTGAGTTAAAAAAAATTGTGTTAAAATATCTCATCATTTCCATAAAAAAAGGCAACATCTTTAAAAACACCCAAATTCAATCTTTTTTAATCAAATATTCATCAATTTTTTATAAAATTGGATTAAGAAATAATATTGAGGATGCTAAAAAAAAGCATTTGCTGAAGAATCATCAATCAAAATGCGTAGCCAGTTTTATATTGTACGTGTTTCAATTTAAATTTAATGCTTAAATAAGGATTTTTATGCGTATGCCATTTGTATATAGCAGTGATTCAGAGAAATGTGACAGACAAATATTTGTCGTTAAAGGCACTTGTGTTGGAAAATGCAAAAAAGTCATATTATTCATCAAAATCTTTTCTCCTATAATTCTCGTTTTTTATTTAAAACATTTTGGCAATATTTCTTGTCTTAAATTATAAATGAAATATACGAGATTTAACCATTTTTATATGAGGTAATGTTTACACTGCACAATGTTCATAATGATGTACATACGTATGTAAACTATTTCTTTTGCAGCGCAGGTTAAAGTTGGATTACTTTTACTCTCCTAACATTCAAAAAATTGATTTGCTATTTCAATCATACCAAATGCCGACAATCTGGCTCGAATGAAAGGGACACATGTCTATTTTCTTTTTCTTAACTGCTCTTGAACATTATAAAAAAAGGAATACTAGACATTCACTTCGAAACAATTTCGACAAAGCTGAATTTTGGTGGAGAGCTTTGTTCTGAAGTCTTTGGCACTTTCTAAAAAGTTCCCAAAATTTGGGCCGGGTGGATGATGATCCCGTTTCTGCAGGTTTTTCTCAAAATATGTTGATCTTACAAAAAAAAAGGGTTTTTAACTTTTAGTCTAAGAGCCAACGACATAAAAGTCAAGTAAGTAAGTGTTGAACCATACCTGCCTGCCTACCTAAACACGTATCGAAAAATTGTAAAATTTGAGGTACATTTCTTACATGGATTTATTTCAATGCCTATTGGTCAGAGGAAAGGGACAAACAACAGGGAGTTTGCCCTATGACAACGATTGTTCAAAATTGAAAGCTCAATATTTCTTGTATGCACGCTTTTTCTGCAATGGGCGCTCACAGCTTCAAACCATACAAGTCTGCAAGAGCCAACTGCATAATACCAGCCAAACTCCAAATGAATTCTGATTTAATTCTGCCAATTCTGGAGAATATTCTGACGAGTTGCTTAAGCCTGGGGTGGAATCGACTAAGCTGATAGTCGTTTTGACGATAGCTATCTCTATCATAACTATATGGAAATATAGAGAGAGCAATGGTCAAAACGACAATCATTTATTTTAGCGATCGTTTTGGTTTTACGCCATGCGGGCCCTCGTCCACATTCCCCTGTTATGGAGAGAAGTTATAGTTAAGTTTTTACCTAAGGCTGGCAAACGGTCCCAAGTAAGCCCGAATGATCTAAGACCTAAAATTAGTCTACCATCATTCCTTCTTAAAATCTTTGAATGAATGATCGATATCCACCTTTGAACAATCAAAGACACGGACTTTTGTCTATTGCTCAACACGCTTATTGCAAAGGGAAATCATTAGAAATTGCGTTCCAAACTCTAGTTCGAACAATCGAATACTCCTTCCATCATGGTCACTTTCTTGGATATAGAGGGCGCTTTTAACAATGTCAACACAAATCTGCAATTGCATCTCCACTGAAATCTCTGAAGGTAGATGGTTTGGGATAGCATCTTACTGTATTAAAAGAACTCTTACAACACGCTTTAAACAAACTTTCCAACTGGGTTGATTGGTGGTTTAGTCTGGGTGTCAACCCTCATAAAACAGAATTTTTTTATTCTCAAGCAAATATAAAATCTCTCATATCGATCCTCCTACTAATAAAGGCACTCCACTAACATTCACTGACCAAGCAAAAAATTTGGTCTTATTTTGGGTAAAAAGTTAAGCTGGAAATCCAATTTACATGAAAGAGTCAAAAAGGCCACAGTGGCACTTTCCTCATGTAAAAATCCGTTGGGAGTAAATGGGGCCTTCAACCTCGTATCACTTACTGGCTATACACTTTTATGATTAGAGCGATCCTCACTTACGGAGTGACAGTATGGTGGGCTGCTCTAGATAAGGCCGTAAATTGCCAAGTCCAACGCTCTTCTTGTTTGTGCATAAGTAGAGCACTTCGTACTACACCTCCCGCCACTCTAGGCGTTCTGCTATATCAGATGATCCTGGATATTTTTAGCAAACAGGTGGCTGCAAATACAGCTATACCCATACAAGCTTCCTCCCAATGCACAGTACACATATCTAAGATATTGTTTTGCGCAGGTTGTCAGAAATGAGAACTGTCAGAAGAAATTCAAGATGGCAGCCTTACCTGACTCCGTCCGCTGTACTACAACAACAAAAAAGAAAAAAAACACAAAACGATAACTAAAATAACACTTTAAACCAGGAAGGAATGTTGTTTGCATAACATACAACAAGTTTTGACGTTTAACGAGTGGGGGGGGGGGGGGAGTGGAGTGGGGTCACGGGATTCACCATTTTCCACTGATTTTGATGCATGCGTAGAACTGAACAAAAATGAAAACGCTAGTGATATTACCTTTAATATTTGTACTGTGCTCACACACAATGGACCAACAATAATATTGGCAATTCCATCATTCTGAATTCATTCGGATCACTAGTCACATTGACTACACCATCCCAAAACCACAATTCGGTTCAAACTTTCAAGACACCATTATTTTCTAGAACCTTCTGGGAGGATATGGCTTTCTTGGATTCTGAATCGATCCATATCTACACAGACGGATCGAAAACTGATGAAAGGGTGGGTCGTGGGTGGACTCAGCAGAACTAAAATTAAGTCTCTCATTCCATCTTCCTAACCATTGTAGCGTGTTGCAGGAGGAACTTATGGCGATCAAAAGCCTTATCTTGGCTGAAAGAAAACGTGATATCAACTATCAGCCTCTTCTTGGATAGTCAAGCTGCCATCAAATCTCTTAAATTGGTCTCTACTAACTCTATAACAGCCCTAAATTGCCGTTCATCTCTGCTGGATATGGCGCAGCAGTTTAACATAGCATTAGAGAGAACAAACCTTAGGTGGAACAATATCACCACTTGTTTGGCAACAAAACAAATCTGCCCTGTAATGGACTCTAAGGACCAGTTTTTCAGTGCGAGATCATCCTAGTCTCAGGGTTAAATCGGAGTTTACTCCAAAAACATGTTTTTCAGTCAATTGAAATCGAAAGTTAACTCCGAGTTAACTCGTCTAATTTGGTGAGTTAACTTTGGCACCAGATTGAGGTTCTTTTTAGTTGTGGCGCCATCTCGATTTTGATATTGAAAGTTATTGCCAGTGCAATTTGTTGTGGTGCCATCTCTATTCCTATGCGTAAAAGACGTAGAAGGGTGATATCCATAGTGTCGCACATCGTTGGCCTCAGAATTTTGACAGCTGAAAGATAAAGTTAATCCTCAACTGAAAAACTGTTTCTGAGTTAACTCAGGGTTAATTTATTTTCAGGATTAGCTAACACTGATTTAACTCAGAGTAAAGCCTGAACTGAAAAACTAGCCCTAAGTGTTTGATATCTCTAAGGAAGATTGCACATTAGCTCTATGATTGGTGTTATAACCGGACTGTCTTTAAGGCAAGCACGCAACTCGTCATGGCGTATTTTCTAACGATTTTTGCCGAAGCTGTATGGATGAGGAAGATATAGAATAGAATCGATTCCTTCACCTTCAGCACGTGTCCTGTTTCATCTCATAGATGAAGACTTCACCTTGGTGATTTTTATTTCTGTCTGTTACGCTTCATAAGAAGCTCCAAATGGTTCACCGATTAAGGAAAAGGGTTTCCTAGATTCATATGTCTTCACGACTTTAAATAACACAAGCTTACAATTACAAGGTTGTTGACAGGACTAGGTAAGAGTTTAAAAGTATTTTTTCGTGCTGAATTCAAATCCGTTATCCATTTTTCGGTATCAGTTCTGGTTTTTGAGATATTACCGTTAGAAAATAAAAAAAAACGCCATTTTTGGGGCTATGTATTTATGCTAATTGTTTCTTTATTTTTTTTACTGTACAGATTTCTGAAAGTACTCATCTTAATCTTTAAAATTCAGCTTTTATGGTTTCAATAATTCTTTTACTTTTTGGGAGAGTTAGTTAAATCTCGAATACCAGAGCTGATAGCGAAAAACGGATTTGAGTTCAGCGCGAAAAATTTCCTTTTGAATAACTCTTACTTTCACAGTTTCACATAATGTCAAAAAGTTAGCCGATATTTGTAAACCTGTCTTATAAAGTAGATACTAAATTTTTGTAAAATCAATGGGCCTTACCAATAATCAAATTTAGCAACGAGTTAAATATTTCAGTGAAATGAACAATAATGTTATGGTTATGATCCCAAATAATGAACCGTACATGGGATGCTAATTTTTTTGGAGTTCATACCACATATGGTTTATTGTCTAGAGCCCAATTAAATATTAAGGTCATACCATGTACGGTTTATTACTTAGAGTCCATTTCATTATGGTCTATTTCTATGAAATATTTAAGTCGTCACTAAAGTTGATTATTGGTAGGGCGCAATGATAATTATCAATGCTCAGAAATATAACTGAAAAACGAAAAATGTTACCTCATTCATTTGACCCGGGCTGTATGTATTATTGTTCTTAGATTAAATGGGTATAATATTTGATTTATTTTCTATTGTCACAATTTTGTTTACCTTTATAGATAGTTTAACACTGGGTATGAGTTCTCGAAATCGAAAGCCTTTCAAGTTTTTATTTGAAACGATAAAATTACAAATTCAAATTCTAGATAAATAAAATAAAGGTTGAAAACCCTTAATATGGTTATTCTACTATCTCTACAAAATAAGATACAAAAAAATAGAAGCCATTTATTTATCAATTTAACCAGGAATTTGTATCGTTTTATGTGTGAAACCAAAGTTGATTAATGACTTGACAAAACAAAATTTCGGTTGTCAATATTCAGAGGTCAACAAACCTTTTAAAAGACTGTTATTCTACCTCTTTTTTTTTATTGAATCCTGTAAATATTGTCGTCATGGTTTGCAAATATTTTTTCTTTTACAAGCTCGATTTGTATAGGCATGAGAAATTAGAATAGGATGAGTATTTTTTGTATTGTATAAATACATACAGTAAAATAAACAATGCTTGGTGATGGAACAAAATTTTAAGAGCAATGGTAATAGTCGGAAGTGTAAATTAAACCATTGTCATAAGCCCACAAAAAGAAGCACTGCCTTTTCTAATTGTTAAAATGGGAAAAAGAAACTCTTAGGAGCGTTTCCCATTTATGAAAACTAAATTGAAAAAAAGTAACAATCCATAGGAATTGTCTAATCTGGAAAGCTATATTAGATTCCGATTCAACTTAGTGAAATATTTCTTATTAGTCCAAGGAAAAAGGAATTGACAAATCCTCCAAGAGTATCTGTTGTCATGCATAAGTACTTCTCATCTGGCCGTTCGGACTCAGCAAAAAATTGTAGGTCCCCTCCATTGCTGCTTACGGTTTGCTCGAACGTTTGCTCCAAAGTGAGAACCATTATTCCAAATAAGAAACTGTTAAGGCAAACAATATAGATAATCAAAAGATCTATAACTTTTACTATAGTGTTTTTTTGAGCTAAAAAAAAAAAAAATATGGCAATTAGAAAAAAAAATTTCTTGTTAATGGGCTGTAACTTTTAAACAAGAGTTTTTAGCGAAAAAAGTTCTTTAACATATTTTGTAGAAAATTTAATTTTCTAAAAGTTTGAAGGATGATATTTTTTCCTAAGATCAAAAATGCGCAAGTTATAAGCAAACATCAAAATGAAAATACAAAACAAAATGGCGGCCAAATGACTATAGGTACAGTTGTGAAAACTGTGGTTTTAGACTTGTGAGCCAATATCCTATTGAAAAGTGAAGTCAAACCTGACCTCGGATTTAGTTCCCAGTGAAAGTTTAACTTGACCGTACTAATTTAATGTTTTCCTTCAAGGTATTTTATTTAATCATCTTTAAACCCCGCGAGCTAATTTTTTAACATAAGATAAATTTAACCATATAATAAAAGAAACAAAACACATCTCCAAAAATTTCACATTCTCTTGGACAGAAGCAACCGGAAGTCAACCATAATAATTTACAAAATTACTTTCGAAAATATAGTGACCTACATTTAACTATTTTCAGTCGCATCTCGAATATAATATGTATAACGTCATGGTTTAGTGACCTTTGTCCTGTGGGTATGTTTTGGCATTGTTTCCCTTTTTTGTGTTTTAATTTTTTGTCTGTTTTCACAAACAACCCATCATCGTAAAAAAAATGTTGGCACTGCTTGCTCGGTACTTGGCAGTCTCTATTTAACTTTTTTTTTGCCAAAAGCATTTCGGAATTTATTTGAGTGTATGATTTCTTTATTTTTATATCCCACTTAAGCTTTGTTTGAAGATTCTTTTTTGTTGTTGTTGTTGTCATTGTTATATTACGTATCCGGGTGTGGATGGTAATGCAAAATTATGCTAAAGTGGCATTTTACGATTGCAAATGGGCTTAAATTGTCTTTTTAAGTTTGTCTATAATAAAAATTTACTGTTTTAACATAATATATTTAGGGACTTTTCTCGAAGGGACTCGTAGTATATGAAATAAAATTCAAAATACAGACCTAATTCTATTGCATGCTGTTTAGACTTTTTAAACCACACCCCAGTTTGTCATTGAGTTACAAAATATAAAACTTTGGATACCTACAAGCAGATGGCTGTATGAGTTTGAAAAGTCATACCTTTTCCCAATTGAATTTGGATAGGTGGGTTTAATTGCGAACAAAAGTTTATAATGGTTAACATCAATAGAAAATGTTTTCAATTTTACTACCTATGTTGTATCCACCTACCTATTTCAAGTTATACAATTTTTTTTTTGAATAAAAAGTTAGTTAAAAGTTCACTTAAAACTATCATTGGTTTTATTTGAATACGGTATTTGACTAGAGTTTGATAGTGAAAAAAAAAATACAAGAAGCATCAAAAAGTTAACATTGAGGTTGTAGAGAAGTCAAAAAAGTATAGTTTTTGGATACCACGTGTGTGTATTCATTCATTGTCCCTACATCCTTAATGAATTGATGGTTTCGAATCGATGCAAACATTATGTAGGTATGTATATGGAGTATTTATATGAGTATCTCTACCTGGTGGATAAATTAAAATTTTTATTTTGGCTTGGTTAAAACGGATACGGATACAGTTACAGCTATCATTGAAGCTCATCGTGGAAAATTTTGTTCCTCAATTTTGAGGCATTTTGAAAGCAAAATCATTTTTTATTTTGATGAAGAAATTAAACTCAAGTTATTATTAATATTTAAAGCAAAAAAAATAAATCAAAAAAAGCCCAACTTTCCACATAGAAAGACTATACAAATTTCAGTTACGCACCCCAAGTTGTTTGGGGTTGTTCTCCACTTGTATGCGTCACCTAAGGTGGGGTCTTCCTCTGCTGCGCAGACCATCAGCGGTAGATTCGAAGACTCGTTGGGCTGATACGTCAGTGTCAATACGCTTTTCGTGTCATAGCATAGCCATCACAGTCTCTTATTTACAAATTTTTGACCAGGTTGACGTGTCGCTGTAAGGCCTTAAAGCTTGTGGTTAAATCGTCTTCTCCATACTCTATCGATACAGACTGCACCGAAGATCACCCGAAGATTTTTCCTTTCAAAGCACCCAAGCAGATTCTCATTCGTTTTTCACAGCGTCCATGCTTCTGCCCCATATAGCAGGACCGGGATGATAAGGGTCTTATATAAGGTCTCCTTGGTTCTTTGAGAGAGGGCTTTACTACTCAAATACCTTCTTACTCCAAAGAAACAGCGGTTGACAATAGTAATTCTTCGTTTGATTTCGGCACTGATATAATTTTGCGATGTAATAGTAGATCGCAGGTAACATATAATGGTTGGTGCGTTGGACTGTCATGCCTGAGGTCTGGGTTCGATTCCCAGCCCAGTTTTTTCCGAGGTACTGCCTCTTTCGAGAAACGGACAGATTCTCCAAGAGTATACTTGTCGTGAATAAGTGCTTCTCATCTAGCCGTTCGGACTCGGCAAAAAACTGTAGGTCCCCTCGATTCCAGCCAACAACATGTACACAGGAATGGTTGAAAGTTTTAAGTCACTAGGTCCTGGTTCCCCGCTAGCTGTTGCGCCACCAAATTTATTTTATATTTACAGCTGTGGCCCGGGTAGACGAAGTCCTTGACGACTTCGAAGTTGTACCTATCCATCGTGACGTTTTGCCCGAGTGAACGATGTTGAGATTCCTTTCTCGATTATAGCGCATACTTCGACTTGTCCTCATTAACAGAGCTGTGAGATTTCTCAATCGTCATCCAGCACAAGCGGACGAGTTTGGCAGGGATGCCGAGATGTGATATGGCTCTGTATACACATGTGACTTTGTGTATCGATTTGAAACTCCTGGGTTTTTGCCAAAATCTGTCGGAGTGTGCAAATTTGGTCGACGGTTGATTTACCGGGCCTAAAACCAGTGGCGTAGCGAGCAGTTTGGGGGCCCCGTATTAAACAACTCACTTCCTCTTTTGATAAAACGGTCTTTTCCTTACCTCTTCCACCCAAAACTTTATTTTATAATTGGGAGATGAACCTGAATACGATTTCTACAAAAAATGTTGTCATTCGATAAATGAAGTTTTGATAAGTTTTTCAATGATTGGTCAAGAAGCACGGCCGTAGCCAGGCCTACGCTAGGGTGAGCTCAGCTCACCCAAAAATATGCTAAGCTCACCCAAAAAAATTTCAGAGATATTTTAAGATTTTCCAAGTTTTCATTTTGAGCCAAAATATTTGTTGAAATAAAATTTAAAATTTATGGAAAAATACCAATCTTCCCGTGAACGTGTACGATTTTATTCTCGATTCTGAAATCAGATCCAAAAGCATTTTTTTTTCTTTTCAGGACAAAAACCGTCATTGTTAAATTAAATTGCTAAATTTTGTAAAATTTTATTTTATTTTAAAAAAATGTCGCTGTTTTTACTAAATCAACTTTAAATACTGAAATTCCACAATAAAGATTCCAAAAACTGGGGATTTTGACGTTTGTGAATGAAAGAAAGAGCAGCTATATTTTTATTTGTCAACTAATTCTATTGAGTTTTTTCAGAAATGCTTTAAAGCTCTTTTCAGTACCAGCACAACGCAATCACCATATGAAAATTTCTACCTTTTACCATGAAATACACAGAGGTACTTGTTATAGGTACCTTATAGCTACATACCTATTGTTTTAGTTAAAAAGTTTTTTTGGTAGACATCATTATGATTTTATTAAAAAAATGTCAGCTCACCCACAACAACCCTCAGCTCACCCATACGTTTGATCCTGGCTACGGCCGTGTCAAGAAGGTAAAGTAAAACGGGATCTCCATCGAAGTTCAGTTTTATAAGAATTATTTCCTAACTATACCATTTTTCGTCTAATTCTCCTGGGCCCTGACCACTAAATTCTATGTTTTTTGACACCTAGGGTGTGGTTTGTTTTTGTTTCTATTGATTTGTAAAGAAAATGTTTTTTCTCGCTTATTTCAAAATTGAGAATCCTTTGGTCTTTTTTGACAATGAAAAGTTTCTTACATACGTCAAGTACTCTGAATCTTGGGGCCCCTATATGTCTGGGGCCCCGTACCATTGATACGGCTGATACCGCTACTGCCTTAAACCACACTGATAAGGGCCGATCAGATCATTGTGTCAGTTTCAAGCGATCACACAGTACAGATGAAAAGATTTTGTATGCGACGTTGAGGAAACTTATACCTCTGTAGTTGGCACAGGTCAGAGCATCTCCTATCTTGTGGATGGGGCACACTATACCGAGGTTCCATTCATCGGGCATATTTTCCGTTCGACCAAATTTTGGAGATAAGTTGGTGTATACTTACTTCCTACCAAGTCATCTCCCCCTGCTTAGAATACATAGTTCGGTTGGCAGGTCATCCGCACCAGCAGCCTTGTGCGCTTTAAGCTTTGCTATCGGTAACCGCAATTCATTCAGGTTGGGTTGACGTTAATGTTTAATCATCATCGTCCAAGTTGAATGAAGTGTTCTGTTTTACAGCGGAATTTTGGCCATCTTCACCGTTTAGCAGTCTAGAAAAGTGTTGTTTCCAGATCCTTAGCACGGATTGTCAAAAAGTATGTGTCGGAACCTTACTTAGACAATGTGAAAAAAGCCCTTTAAAATTTTTAAGACAAAAAAAAAAAAAACTTTATTTAAAAAAGACTGATTTTATCAGTATTTTTGTAATAAAGGGTATTTTTTAGACGTGTGGTTTTCAAGAAGAAATAGAACACATATTATTTAATGTTATGGGGAAGAATCGAGCTCTATTATAAAGATAAGAGTTTGCCATTATGTTTTAAAAATGATTTCGGGAAAGTGGCCGCCGCGGCTGGCTCGAGTAAATTCCAGCCGAGAGGCCCAACTTTCGACAGCGAATTTTCGACAACCAATTTTCGGCGCGATGGCGGTTGGATTCATTCGGGTCTTCTTCGATACTCTGCTCCACAGCAGCAATAGCGTTTTCGGTGCGTACTGTACAGCGTCTCTGAGGATGCTAGATAAACACTAGAGTAGAAGTGGTGTGAAACCGAACCATGGTTGCTCGAGTTACCGACTCTGTTGGGCGATTATGGCAAACCAAACTGACCATAAATCAAGTGACAGCTGTCAAAAAGACAAACTCCGAAAAAGGTATTGCCAGATTGCAAACCACATGTCTAAAAAAAAACACCCTTTATAAGGATTTTTGTATGAAATCTCTAAAAAACCAAGCTAGTTCAACTTTATACCTTCTACAAGATCAAGAACATGGCCGAATTCCTTAACGCATATCTTGCGCAAAATATGCTAAGCTAAATGTTCCCAAATGCAAACATATAACAATCCCTGCTAAGCAAACTGTCCCAAAATGCACGAGATTCTTTTTTCTTGTGCAAATGCAAAGGTATTTGTGTAAATGTTAAAATTATTTTGCGCAATTCACTTGCATTTGCTTTTTCTGTGTTTTTAATCTGCTTTGCATGTGTTTTATGCCTTGCAAATCTTGCGTTTAGGAACTTGGCCCATGTAATCAAGTCGTGCATTTTATTTTTGTTTGAGACCAGAGCAAAACCAGACCAGACCGATTCCGATACCAGGCCCGAGACAGAGACCTAGACGATATTTTGTTAATAGAGACCATTCGAGACTGAGTTATACGAGACCGAGATAGATGCGATACTGAATTTTTAGATTTTGACGATACCGACCAAGAAGATACTTATGTACAAAAGTATCTTTTGGTTTGGCTGGCGACGTGGCCAGCCCTAGCCTCTAAACATTATTCATAGCAGAAATGTGACGATGAAAAGAGCCTTTTAAGTATGTTTAGAGGTTGAATAGTAAAAGTTATCTTCTTGGTACCTAATTTGACACAAGGGTATTGTTACTAAAATGGATTGAAAAATGTTTTATGAATATGGATTTACGCAACGTTGAATAAAGCCTTAATTAGGGCTTATAAACATGCGTAACTTATCGTTTCAACGGTTGAGAGGTGTTTTAGAAAATTCTTATGAACACGGCATCTCATTGTCGAAGTCAGTGCACTTATAATGATTTGATTTTATGGAATAGAACTTTATCTTAAGATGACTTCTGATCATCATTTGGAACCACAAATATTATGGGTGATTTGTTGTTTTTTCGAGGTGATGCGATTAGCTTGGAGACTTGTTATTTTCAAGTTATGAAATTCCAAATACCGAGCATGTGTTTCTTTCCATACCAACCATGTGAAAACACGAAACATTACTATAAATTTTAAATGTTCAAATACATCAGACAGAAGTCTTTTTTCACTTTTGAAACCATTCCATTGATTGGAACAAATAACAATTTCTGACAATTTTGAGAATAGAATTTCGCTTCTCGACTTTAAGTTAGAATGTATACTTGAATATAAAAATCCCTAACCTTATACTCTAATGCTAAATTTTCTTAAATGACAACTACTATTCTTTGACAGTTATACGACTAAGTCGTTGCATTTTATTAATTTTACAAACTATCCAAGTGCAAAATAAAATGAATGCAAATGTACAATTTCCTACTGTTTTATTTTAAACCAAAACCATCTTCGTTCACTCACTTGAAACGACCTTGATAAGAGAACAAAACAGGTGAAGCTTCTCTGAAACCAAATGATGTGTCAGCCACCTTAATTTATTCTCCTCGGGAGGTTAGCAAAAGAATGTTGATAGTGACCTTGTATTAAACGCGTCGTTTCAAACAAGTTCCTTTCTGCTTCTTTAATTTTTCCTTGCTGTTTTTTTTCGATAATAAAAATGCAACTGAGTCTCAAGGACACTCTTTTTAGACAGAGTGCTGACGTGCTTATAAAGAGAACAACTGTTAAAAATTCTGTTCGAAGCTATATGTAAATCGGACTTAACGAATGTTAAAAAAACGGTCATGCGCCATAGTTATTCAGCAAAATCTGTTTACTCCACTTTACAGCTCATAGCAGATTTGACTTTTCTCTTAACTATTATGATAAGAGTAAAGACTTTTAGATGAGTTTCTTAAAAAAAAGACAAGCTGTTATGGATTTATTAGAGTAAGTTAGGGTAATGTGGTATATGCGGGTAATGTGGTATAGGCGGTTATTTCAAAAACGAAGCATGCTTCGACAACGGTTCTTGATTCTGCAGACGGTGATTATGATAAAAGAAGTAATGCGTATTTAAAAAAATCTAAAATCGTCCATTAATTCGCCCAAATTGTTGAAATCCGTAATTGTGTGCAGCTGAGTTTTTTTGGGTGGAACAAAAAGTGTTTGAGAGCTTTGAAAAATTGCGTTCCAAACCAATTTGTCAATGCATCCGAAGAATATATTAATCATTAACGTTACTTAATTGTTTGTTTTGCTTAAAAAGTTTTATTTTAAATTTTTTTTTATTTTTGGTAAAAATATAGAGTTTCGGCTAATGTGGTATACTAGCAGTGGGCTAATGTGGTATAGTATTTCTAATGAGGTATAGTATACCACATTACCCAACCTTAAAGTTTATACCTGCGTCAACTGACTTTTGTGCTTTTGCTATGAAGTTTTTTTTTAAATGCTCAAAAAGGTGAAATTGGTAAATGGGACCCGAAAGATATGCAGAGACCCACTTGTACTATGATGATCGATGAAATTTGCCTTCAAGACATTCGGAGGACCACTTGGTATGGTATACCACATTAGACAGCAAGGTGTACCACATTACCCACTACTTTTCAAAAGTGACGATTTCGAGGTCTTATTATTACTGTGCCAATATCTTTGAAAGTTACTGTTAGAATCCGACAAAAACCGTTAACGTTGTAGCTTATATGTTCGAGCTAAAATTTACCAAATTTGGGAGCATTCGTGTCACTACTTTTTATGTTAAGTCAAAAATACAAACATGTATACCACATTACCCTAACTTCCTCTACATTGATGATAATGTATTCAGTTGTTGAATTTCTAGGAATCTTGTATTCTATAGATATAGACTGTGAAGGAAGCATCTCAATTTTTGTTTTGTTTTAAGTTATTCAGAAATGTTAACAATTTTTATTAATTGTCTAGGAATTCTTAAGGACTCTAGTCCTTAAACTTGTAAATTGTTCCAGAAATGATGTTTACTTCAAAGAACACATAACTAAATCTAATTAAAGAAATTTTAATAGGTACCCCTCCTTTTACGTTTTAATATGTAAATAATATAAACTTAATTTTTAATAGTTTCATGGTCCATAGGATCCCTACTTTCAGCTCAAAGGGTCGAAAATACGAGTATGCCCTTTTTTTTTGTTGACAAAATAGAAAAGTTTGAATTTGTTTTTAAGGGCAGTAGTTAAAAGCATTAAGACTGCTTACACAAAAAAATTGATGGATGTTTGGTTAATCATTTGGGAGTACAACCATGGGGTTAAAACAAATCTTAAAAGTAAATGTAAGTCATAAATTTCCCCGAAAATGAAAAGAACGGCAAGTAAAACAAGATCCTAGGGGATAAATGTTTTCACACTAAATTTTTAAACTTCTTAAAAAAAAAGAGAATACTCTTGTTTGAAAGATTAATTAATTAATTAATTAATTCCTTGAGTAGGGTTTTCGTGTAGGGAGTAAGATTTTGTGTGAAAGTTTGTGAAATCTACCATTTTTCTTTGAAAAATCTTGGAAATTTCTAAATTATGTAAAATCAGAGTATATTGCGGCAGAAATTCTTTGAAAAGTGTTAAACATAGAAAAACCTACAATGACATAGATTTTTGAATGTTTGAAGAAAATGCGTGTAATTAGAAAATTGGGATAAGGGTTGAAATGAGACATTGGTTCTAAATTCATAATAAATCATTATGGGAAGGGGAGTAAATAGAAGGAAGAAGCTGGGTAAAGCTTGGTGTTGCTAAAAAAGAAACCACTGTACTTAAAAACTAAAAATGTTTCCAAAGTTAGGTTGAAGGATAAACTGATGGACAAGGACATATATCTAGTAGTACGAGTAAACGGCATAAGTATATCTGTTAAGGAATAGATAAAATGGGGTGAGCAGCGGACACATTTTGATGGTTTCAAAATATAACAAAAATGTTTCTATTATCGATATATCCAGTGACGTGCGGCACTCGAACTAACTGGGTAGACAGTTATAAATTTAATTCATTATTTTACTTTTTATCCAGTCAAACATAAAAACTGTTAACGAGGTCCAAAATACAGCGTATTTCTATTTGAAATCAAACCTTGAGACTTAACACAGGACTTCACAAACGTGCATTAAAAACATGGCTACCAATAACGAACTCTTTTAAGCAAAAATAAATAGGTACATATTTAATACAAGAATACAAATTACAAAAAATTGTACACAGATAGGGATATTTATCAAACGCTTGTATTTTTTTGAAACAAACGTTGAAGGGCCACCATAAGAAGTCCACATGAATTTTAAAAACGTCTTGTTGAAAACCTATTAAGTCTTCAAAACTGTCCTTGAATTTAATGTGTCATCCTCATCCGTATTATTTTTTGTTGAGATAATGGTGATCAAGGACAAAAGTATGCATATGTTTGATTAATAGTTTTGTTTTTTTGAAATTGGTGTATCTCAAAGAAACAAAACTTGCAGACCTTGATTAAAGCTAAATAAAAAATGCATTGATTTATAAAAAAAAAATCTAAGAAACCCATAAAACAAAGAAAATAATGGAACATTTGATTCTCGTACCATTGCTTAAGTACCTTGCAGCAGACCGTGAAGGATGGAGACGTTTTGTTGACGCCCTATGCCCCAGCCGGGGTTACAGGACACGATGACCATTTCTTACAATTTCGCAATAAGGCAATAACGGTACCTTAAAATAAATATGTAGGTATTTTTAAAACAAGTTCAAAACAAGAAGAAACATACAGTTTCAAAATGCTCCTTGTTTCGACTCAATACGATAACTAATCGCAGAGATACAGCTCTTCAAAACACACACGGACAAAATTATTATTCCCTTAATTTTGTTTTTCGTCAGTAGTGTACTTCTGCGAAAGAGTCCAGCCTTCCTACCTATTGCATTTTCTACGGTTGACCAACTGGCCACTGGATGGTTGGTGAACGAACGATAACAAAAAAAAAATAATTCCAAAGATAAATGAAACAAATAAAAAATAATCCTCCTCTTTAATCAACTCCAAAAATAAAAAAATGAAGAAGTTGTTCTCCTCACTTAACAGTCAACGAAAAAATTTCGAATTTACTTCAAAGTTCAAAGCAAAATAAGCAATTAGACAGATTCGAATCTGTCTACTTGCTCCACATAGAAATTATACCTGAGCAGCATAACCCGCTGATTTTATTTTCATATAATTTAGGTAGAACGAAAAGACTCTGTCTTCGTTTTCAGGCGGGGTTTCCCGAAGCACGTAGCAGATGCAGAGTGCAGCGGCATAGCGAAGCTAAAGTGTGTGTATTGTGTTTGAGTATTGAGATTTTGTGCTTTGTGGTTGATGGAAGAGGTCAAATTATTTAATGATATTAAAGTAGGTTTGGAAAATGTGAGTGTGTGAATTGAATAGTAAGGGATGAATGTTATGATTTATGTTTGGCAAATTATAGCTGTTGCCAATTATTTGAGATAGTTTATGGATTTAGGGACATAATGAAATGAATGTAAACACAGTTTTCTTGGTTGTAACGAGTAGGTTTCTTTTTTTTCTCTTTACGGTAGGGTAGACACTGTCTAAAACGTCTTATTGACGCACCGTCACTGGATATATCACCTATTAGTTTAAGGCTCTTTATTATGGATTCTATCTCTTACATGTTAGTATGTCATAGAAGCACCATTCCAGATATAAGAATAATTGAAGTTTTGGATGTACGCTTACGCCTTATATTAGGCACTACCAGGGTGACCGAGCTCCGCTTCTGGCAAAACGTTTTTAAGGTTTTCTTTACGTATTTGTATTAATATTTGAAATAAGCCGATGGTTTGTAAATTGAGATGATAGGCTATTTCTTCTCTCAGCAAGGCGGTAGTGTTTCTCCTCGAATCATTGTACCCTACCCCAAGATAGTTACTCCCATAGAAAAAGTTGCAAATATTTTTTTTTTTCAAATTCTGAACATATGTTTAAAAATTAATTTTTTTTAAATAAATATAAATAAATGAAATTTCAACTTAGCTCTCACATTAGTACTTCAGTTATTGTCAAGAAAGTGACTCTGTCACTCTGAGAAAGAATGGCGCTCTGTGCATGAATCATATTAATATATTTTTTATATTTTGTTCTTGTTTTATTCTCTTTACTTATTTTTGTTATTATTTTTAAAAGTTTATTATTATTTAATCAAAATAATGTCTATCAAGAGGGTTGGAATCTTGGTTTATTCAATTTATTTCATCTTGGTCACTCATAACCACCATAACATAAATTTATAATTTTATACTTCCATTTTCTAATGCCCTCTCTGCCCCCTGCTACGAATTGAATGAATTTAGCTTAAACCGCATTCCATTTATACGCGTTCGAGCAAACTCTTCAAATTTCATCCAAATCTTTTTATTTTTTTTTAACTATTTCCAGGAAATCAAGAAATAATAAAATTGAGTGGCCAGTGGGTGGATTTTTACTGAAAGCATTTATTTTTTACATTTTTCATGACAATATAGGTGCAGGTATGTAGGTATCTTCATTGAAAATATTATCCAAATCAGTTGAGTCATTTCCAAGAAACTGAACAAATATGTAGAGAATTTTTTTACAAACAACCAATACAAAAATAAAAATTTTGTATTATTTTCGATTTTGATTTTTACAAGAAATAGCTATGCAAATGGAATCAAAATCCATAAACCATTTCTGAAAAAGCAATTATAAATAAAAATGGGTTGGCAGGTTTTTTTAGCCAAAGCCATTTTTTATTTTCTGTCTTTCTAAACAACTCTCAAAATATTATCCCAATAATCTGAGTCAGAACGTATAGAAATAGAGTTGCATAATATGGCTGTTTTTGTCAGAACAACCAACAAATAAAAAGATGGCATGAATTTTCATCCAAATCGTTAGAGGCATTTTCGTGAAACCGCTTTCTAAATATTTTTCCCATATAAGAACAAATTAAGAAAATGCAATTTTGAGATATCAAGTTATAAAAAAGGCGTGACAGTGAACTGAATTTAATAAAAGAAACTTTCCAATTTTAAAACTAAAACCTTAGAAAAGTGGGCGTGGCTGTAGAAGAATTTTATTAAAATCATGTTCTTAATTATTTGCTGGCTCATACAAAGTAACTCTGAAAATTTAAAGCCCGGCGTCTTTTGAATTTGTTTTATTGACAAACGTTCACGTTTAATGTGTTGTGTAGATTTTTTCAGTCAAGAAAGTGACTGTCATCCTGTGAAATAATGGCACTCTGTGCATGAATCATTTTTTTATATTTTGTTCTTTATTCTCTTTACTTATTTTTTATATATTTTTTTTTTCATCTTGGCGCATTAAAAAATACCCTTAAAACATGTGTCATATGCTTATATTATTCCAAGATAAATATTTAAGTTTGTTAATCTTTCATATCCCGCCTCCCCAGCAATTTGAAAGTGGTTTTTTAACAAAACCAAAGTAGGTTTCAATTAACTCTGTACGTAATGTAGTAGATTGTGAAATTCTGCGTCGACACCATCTTTAAGTTTTATTAACAAAAATATTTTTCAAACTTTTCTTGGCTTTTCAAATTTTGTTTCCAAAACTACATTTTTTCACCCCCTTCGTGCAAGGGGAAGGGTGGGAGAAAAACAATAATTTGGTCCTATGTTTTCAAGGGTGCTGAATCCAACGAGAGTTCTCGGGCCATCGTTCGACCCTTGGTTTTCGATTTATAAGCAACATTTCGGAATTGTGGCAACCCTACTCCTGTCCTTCTGACAGTGTTGCCACCTTGGCAACACTTCTTAAAAGTAAAGTTAGGACATGAACTATTAGTGTACTAAAGCTCAACCCGTCAGGTCGAAATGAGAGGTATGCCCTCATATCGTGCACTAACGTCCCTACTATATTGAATAGACCGAAAAATGAGGGGTATAAAGGAACAATTACGTGCAAGGGTTTTCATTATTGAATATGTTTGTTTGGCCCATGAGCATGCTTCAAACCAAAAATGCTACTAAATTCACCCATGCGTTTCTGAGAGAATGGTCACACTGGCGACTTTTCAATTTTTTTGGTGTAACTTGAAAACTAAGCCGAATTTGACAATTTTACATATAATACTTTTTGTTCAAATTTAAATTTTCTATTGGAATGGATATAGACCAGGAAAAATATCACAAATCGTATGGGGAACCTTGAACAAATTAATTCATGAAATATTAAAATTGGAATCGAAGCAGAATTGCAACCTCTATAACATATCCATAAAGTCCCACAAAATCCCCTTATTGGCTTTTTGTGTAGATGCATTTGAAGAGGTGCAGACGTGGAGAACTTGGAGGTCTATCGAACTAAAATATTTGTTTTGGTACAACCTAACTATTCAAATTCAAAATGATACAATCACCCAAAAAAAAGTTATAGTCCTTTTTACGTAATGATAACTTTTTTTCAGGTACAACAGGTAAAATATTATCGAAAACCCTTTGAAAATAAAGGTATGTTAATGAAATTTGGAGTGAATGTTGCATTTGTCATACGAACTAAGAATCAAGACAGTCCCCAAAAATATCCACGGTGAAAGAGTGTTTTTTTAAGGGGGATGGGCAAGTGTAGAATGTTTACCATAACACCCACGGAAAAACTCTTACACCCATGAAACTCGACAAAAGTATTGAATTTGTCATGGCCTAATAGTTCAAAAAATTTCACAAAACAATTTAAGTAGGAAAAGTTAACAAAAAAACAACCTAAAAAAATCAAGGATATCAAAATTTTTTAATAAATTGTGCATAACTTTTTTTGAAGCAAAGATAGGGTCAAGACATGCAGAAACAAATTAAAGTAAAAACTCAAGCCTTTAATATAGCATGTTCAAAAATTAATATTTTTTCATAATTGACAGAGATATTCCCATTCATACCTCATCATTTCTTATAATTTTTCGCAGTTTTGGCCCGAAAGTCCCTTTTTCGGTACAATTTGACAAATTTCACTTTCGCAAAAATGTTTGAAATCAAAATTTTGATAAAATATGATATTACAACTATAGAGAATTTTTAAAAAGAGTGTAAGTTCGCAATTTCGTTTTTCGGCTGTTTTTAAATGCTTTCAGACCTACAGACCGGACGGCTGGTCTGATTAACACATGATTTGCTACTAGGTGCTAGGAACGTTAAATTTGTCATAAAGTACCAAAAAATAGGTTTTCGGGCAAAAACTGCAAACAACGATAAGAAATGGTAGAGTTTGAATGGCTATATCTCTGTCAATTTTCATATAATATGGCTTTTTTAGCATGTCATATTAAGGCGTTAAGTTTACTTTGTTCATGCATGTCTTGAACATATCTTTGCTCCGAAAAAAGTTATGCGCAATTTAGAAGAAAATTAAAAAATCTTTGATTTTTCGATTTTTTTTTAGGTTGGTTTTTGTTTACTTTTCCTGCGTAACTTTTTTTAAGAAATTTTGCAAATCATCAATTTCGATAGAAAATTTAATTTTGAATAAAAAGTTTTAAGTATAAAATTGTCAAATTTGGCTTAGTTTTCGACTTATACCAAAAATAATGAAAAGAGGCCAGTGTGACCATTCTATAAAAATAAAACCCTTGCAAGTAATTGTTCCTTTTTAAAAGATCTATTCAATAGGCTATTATTCATCTCTGAGAAATCATGAATTAAATGCTAGCATTTGTCTTAAACTACCCAATTTGAAAACATGACCAATTCATAAATTTCAAATGAGGATTTCATCCACAATGCGTTTATAAATGTTACAACCCATACCATAAACCAATATTTATTTTCAAGTCCAAAATCGCTGCAGCCCAAAAATTGGCCCAATCTCATTTACAAAATTCTATATTTCTTGTACTTCTTGTTTTTTTTTTCTGAAGCGAAATCTTTAAATTATGTAATTATTCAATTGGGCTTAGGTATATTATCTTAAGAATTTTGTATTTGTGATAAATAGCCCAATCTCACAAACTTTCCCTATACCTTAAATAAATAAAATAAATTGGGTGGCGCAACAGCTCGTGGAGAACCAGGGCCTAGTGACTTACAACTCTCAACCATTCCTGTGTGCGTGTTATGTTGGCAGGAATGGCGGGGACCGAACGGCTTGATGAGAAGCGCACTTATTCATGGCAAGTATATTCTTGGAGGATTTGTCAGTTCCTCGTGAGAGGCAGTACCTCGGATAAAACATTTTTAGTTGGCACGGCAGGGAATCGAACCCTCACCTTCGGCATGTCAGTCCAACGCACTAACCATTATGCCACGAGGTACTTCCCTGTCCCATACTAGGTTATTAATTACCATGTACCTTATGATTATATTTACAAATTAAAAATCAATACCTTAGCTACAACTATTAATAACTACAAATACAATAAGATCAAATCTAAATTAAACGCAATATGATACATTTCTACATCTATAATAATTAATTTTGCATCAATACGACATACAAGTGAGGTTTCATCTGTTGAGCATGTTTAATTGCATGCTTTTACTACGCCTCATCAGACACACTAATTTTGTTTATACAAATAATATATTCCAAATTCAGGTTTGGTCGCTTCGGTTTCTTTGTATCGAGGCAAAGTCTAGTTGGTTTAGGAATTTTTAATTAAAATTTCGCTCTATTTATACGATGACAGGATATTGAGGTAAACTGGCAGGCAGTGATTGTTTGACATGTCACAGATTGTATGCAAGAGATGAGGGTGGAAACCAATAGAGCTAGTGATGTGGAAAAAAGGTTTTTCATGTGAATTGAACCCAAATAGAAGACAGCAAGAGCACAAAAAAAACACATTTTACTAAAATTTAGAATTGTATATCCTTTTTGTTCATTGACCTATTTAGATCGTTGATTAAACAAAATTTTCTGCTTTCCTTACACAATTACGTGACTTTCGTCATGTTTAAAAACTGACCAATAAACACTTTGAATTGTTTGATCTTTTCAGTTGGACTATACATATATAAGTTGATGGATGGAAAATGGCTCAGAAACCATCAGCAATGAAACTCGCATCATCTTTGGACATCATTAAGACTTTAATATAAATACTACTATTCAACAAAGAAGTCCCCCTAATGTCAGCATATTCTCCCATAACAATGTTATTCCATGAGCGAAATCACCCTATTTCTTCCATATCATGGTTGAGAGCTTCGTATTACTTCCCAACTTTTCTAAACTTAGATAGGATATTATCGTGACGCGACAAATGATATTACCCATGACCGACAATATTTTGACCTACATATGAATATGCTAAGTCCTGATGGTGTTTTACTTCGGTTTGCTGTGGTGTTGTTGTTGCCTGAAAGTTCCATTCTCTATACATAAGTGCGATAACACTAGAAGTATCCCATCCCGGATGTAAGGATGTTATTTCAGTAGTTTGCAGATGTATATTTTGTTATGTAAATGTTATGTGTTATGATTTTGTAAAGGGGATATCCTTAAGGATAGGGAAGGAAGAGATATAAGGTTTCTGAAATATTTCTATGGATTTTTTTTTTTTAGAGAGAAGCTTAAAGTTAATATTAAAATGATGAGATATGTGTGTGACAAAAAATTTAAGTTTGATGATGTAAAATACGATCTTGACATGAATTCAAAATTTATAGATTTTAAAATATCATCATAAATTTATGCATGTTATAGTGTTGATATAAAAAAAACCAAGTAGATCAAGAAACAAGATTTTGATAACCCATAGTGATACTTTAAAATAGCAATAAATTTCAAGCACTTACTGACCAAGAAACCATCTTTAAGTCAACTGCGGGAAAGGGAATAATTTCCGTATACAAACATCAGATTAAATTATTATTATAATTTTTTTTTGTATATTTTATTTAAACAGAACTATAATTTTATTGTGAGTGTTTCGTGTGAATTGCAATTTTCCAAATGCACTTAAGTAACCACATTGTGGTTGTAATATCATTTTAATACACGCAAAGTGTAAATGGAGCAATGAAATAGCAAGGATTATTGTTGATAGTCGTGTAACACGTTCCTTTAATTGAATTTTATTTCGCTTTATAACTGAATTGAATGGCTGGCTATTCAGAACTTTTCTATCGAACGTGACAAGGTTATTTATTTCATCACCACATACAAGCACACATGATGTGAAATTTTAAAGATTTTAACTTTTATTTTTATTAATAATGTGGTATATTGTTGTGCATACAGGGGGTCCCGGACCTGAGTGGAAGTATTTTAGGGTGTGGTTCCTGAGGTTATTCTAAGAAAAATTGTAGGGGAGTGGGGGAAATTGTATCTCCCCTCCCTGAGAGGCAAGGGGGGGGGGGGGCAGTTGCTGAAACAGTTGACTTCATATGCAAAAACAAAACATTAAAAATCAACGAAAACACATCTGATACACAAGGGAACAAATTTTAACCTTTTTTATACAACAGAAAAAAATTGACTTGTTTCGGATTATATTAACCCTACATAACTAGAAACTGAAAGTCAATTTATTGTAACAGGTCTAGATTTTAAGATATAGCGATTATTAAAAAAATGAGAGAACAGAAAAAACATTTATTAAAAAATTAAAAAAATATATGTAGTACATATAGGTACCTATATATAAATGTAATATAATAGTTTTAAATATAATATAACAGTTTTGACAAAATTGCCCAAATTTAAGTAGTCCACGATCAGAAGAGTATTTTGAGCAGACAAACTGGTCTAATTTGGTCAATGACTTTTCTTTTGCCTTTTGTGCGGCGATGAATCTTCCTTTTTTAGGAACCAGCAAAAATCTGCCATCATAGCTGTATCCCAACGTCCCTGGTATCTTATTTCAATTGTCTTGACATCTTGATGGAACCTCTCACCTTGTTCATCACTCACCGCACCAAGATTGTCAGGAAAAAAATCTAAATGGGAGTGTAGAAAATGAATTTTGAGAGACATTCTACATCCAAGGTTTTGGTACGATTGAAGCAGGTTATTTACTATAAGTTCATAGTTATCTGATTTTGTACTGCCTAAAAATCCCTTTATGATAGCTACAAAACATTTCCAGGCTTGCAGTTCCTTTTGACTTAATTTTTGGGTAAACAATTCGTCTTTAACCAATTTTCTTATTTGCGGACCTATGAAAACTCCTTCATTTAACTTTGCATCACTAAGTTGAGGGAACACTGTCCTCAAATATGTGAATCCTTCACCTTCTTTGTCCATTGCTTTAATGAAATTTTTTATTAATCCCAATTTAATATGTAAGGGAGGTAAGATTACTTTTTGGGGATCAACTAAAGGCTGATACTTAATGTTATTGCTTCCTGGTTGATACGTAGTTCTTGCTGGCCAATCCTTCTTAATATAATGTTCTTTCGTTGCTCGGCTGTCCCACAAGCACAAGAAACAACAATATTTTGTGAAGCCACCCTGTAATCCGAGGAGTATAGCAATGATCTTGAGGTCACCACAAATTGCCCAATTGTATTTTTCTTAATTGATTAACTTCAAAATCAAGTCCATGGTATCGTATGTTTCCTTCATAACTACAGAATGAGCTATGGGAATAGATGGCTTTTTGTTACCATTATGCAAAAGGACTGCTTTTAAGCTGTATTTCGATGAATCGATAAATAGCCTCCATTCGGATGGATCGTGGCTCACATCAAGCTCGTTCATAAGACCTTCAACATCGTGACATACACATAAAGATCCTTCCATTTTAAAATATGCTTTAAAAGGCTCATTGCGCCTTCTAAATGAAGACACTGTAACACCCCGTGCCAAAAGATTCCATTCTTGTAGCCTGGAGCCCATTAATTCGGCTTTTTCTTTTGATAAGCCTAAGTCCTTAGCCAAATCATTAAGTTCATACTGGTTAATGAGGTGAGGAGTCTCTAAAAGTGCATACGCTGAATCTTCATCACTCGTCTGCTTTGACAGATTTTCTGAAGTAAGTGTTTCATTAGGGTCAAGCATCGAAAATGATGAAGTGGATGGTGCACTAGGCACAGGATAGTTTTCTCCATGGGGGATAGGTCGGGATGCAGATGACAAATTTGGATATTTTATTTTATGTTTATCCTTCTTTGAGTATCCGGAGACACTTACAATGCAAAAATAGCAATCATCTATATGATTGGAAGGCTCTCGCCACAACATAGGAACTGCGAACGGCATTTTATTTTGTTTACCTTGCATCCACTTTAAAAGTCCCATGTAACAGGAAATACAGCACATATGAGGTGTCCACGCCTTTTCCAGATCTCCAATTCTAAATCCAAAATAAGAGAGGTATGCTGTTTTTATTTTTTCTGTAAGTTTTCTTAGGTTGGTCACTACGTAGCTTCCGCACACGTAACAAAATTTACTGGGTGAATTTTTACAACAGTTTCTTTTAACACTGGCCATTTTCTTATGCACAAAACGTATTTTTAACTCACTTTATATAAAATTACAAAAAAAACTTGTTGATTAGTCAAAATTTTATATAATCTTTTGAGAGGAAGTGAGTACAGTAGGCTAATCAAAGCAAAATACGTAACTGTAAATAAAATCCATACTAGACCTGTCACAACATTTTGATGACTTGATGTGTTAAAGGTAAGAGTAGGACAATAATAATACATCATTACTTTTCTTGTTGTCTGACCCTTGTTCCCTTGTGTAATATGCTATAGTTTTGAAAGCTAATACTCCATTCTTGCATTTGATTTTCAAATCAAGTTGTTTAAGCAAATAGTTTTTGAGAAATTAAATTTCAAAGTCAAAATAAAAAAAAAAAATTGTGATTTTTTTTTCTTAAGTCGATATTTTTCAAAATTTTACGTAATTAAGTGCATTTTTTGTGTTTAATATTTAATGCCCTCATTAGTTTTTAGTCCATTACTGAAAACTAAATGGAAAAATCTTCCTTAGTTTTTGAGAAATTAAGAAAAAACAAAAGGTACTTTTACCAATAAAGCCCGAAAAAGGGTTAAATTATCGATAATTCATGAATAAATTCATTTTTCGGGCTTTATTGGTAAAAGTACCTTTTCTTTTTTCTTAATTTCTCAAAAACTAAGAAAGATTTTCCATTTGGTTTGAGTAATGCACTTAAAAATAATGAAGGTATTGAATATTGAACACAAAAAATATAGACTTAAGAAAAAAAATTCAATTTTTTTTTTTTTTTTAATTTTGACTTTGAAATTCAATTTTTTTGCATTTGAAGTCAACTGTTTCAGAAACTGCCCCCCTGCCTCAGGGAGGGGAGATACAACTTTTCCCCCATATAATTTTTTTCTTAGAATAACACCCTAAAATACTTCCACTCAGGTCCAGGACACCCTGTATATAGCCCTAAAAGACGTTGTGCTGACCGAGAAGCAGCACAAATGGTATAAAAGTTGATTTAATTTAGGGTAATTGCGGGAGAGTTGCCGCGGTTTTTCAAAAATCATTATAAAAATTTTATAGAAGTTAAATAGACATTATTTTTTAAACAAAAATGATAATGGATTTATATTCTACCATGAAAAAATACTTCACCAAAAAAAACAACAGTTTTCATAAGAAAATTACAAAAAATAAAAAGGATTAACTGTGCCATCTCTCCCTGCATGTGTGGGAGAGATGCCACATAGTATAAATGCATTTAATTTTAATTTTTAATTTAATGCGGAACATGTTGTCTGCGTTCCTCACCATGTCCACAGTGTGTACAGAGGGTTGAATCGGGTTTTTTGAAGCGTGTACAATTTTCATGGAGCCATTTGATAAATTTTTACACTGAACCTTATCTTTTCGTTTTTTCGTAGAAAAATAATTTTCCCAACATCCGGCACGATCATTAGGATCCTCAGCCGACTCAATCTTCGTTTGTATTTGTTTTTCTTCCTCTGTTTGTCTTACGGATATATTTTCGTAGCATAATGAAGCTTTATATTATTTCCAAAGCAGAAAAATTAACACAAATCAAAATGCGGCATCTTCTCCAAAAAAAAATGCGGCATCTATACCTAAAGTGAGGGAGAGATGCCACACTACCTGGCGACATAAAAAAAAGAGCAACAAAAAAAAAAATCACACCAACCACTTCTCATAACACTATTAAACCCTACAAAATACTTACACTTGAAAAAAACACTCTAAAACTTGTTTCCGCATAGACAAATTGCAACCGGCTGAAAAATTTCACTAGTCAGAAGGAGAGCCTAAAACAAAACAAAGAGGAAAAACTCCCGTTACATATTCGAAGTAACCAATTTTTTTTGCCTGCGTTTTTATTTGAGTATCTAACGATCAAAAAACAAAAACAAAATTTTTGCGTGGACAGTTAGATATATGAATTTGGTTGAGTGCGGCATCTATCCCGACGCGGCATCTCTCCCGCAATTACCCTATTTTATTATCAAATATTAAATCATGTGATATTTGTAGGTTAGTGCATAGCATACATACAAACAAGATTTTAATATCATTGGATATGAAAACGCAGGGTGCTATGCTAAGTGCCAAATCAAATAGGAAGAGGAAGGATCTGAAAAGAAAATACATACAGATATATATACCAAAGAGACTCGCTTTTTATATTACCCAGAATCGTTATGCCAGGATTGATCATTAGGTGGTAGTATTATTGCACTTGATATTTGAAAACCATTTGAGAAAATTTTCTTACAAGCTCTCTTATCGAAAATGTGTGCATTTGGTATCTATAAATTTCTTAAATGTTGGATTAGAAACAGTGTGCCTCAAGGTTCCCTTTTGTTTCCCATTCTCTTTCTAAGCGTTATTAAATACTTCCAAAGTTCCTCTACTGCCATTTAATTGTTCAGGAAATGAAGATATGAAAATTATTGAGTACAAGCATCGACAGCGGATTTTGAGATTGGATGTATAACCAAAATCTGAGTATTAGGATTTATTCATCATCATATCGAGTATGAAAGTCTGACAGGTGGTTTTTCTCAACGATTGGTGGGAATGAGGGGTTAAAAAAAGACTGTTCTTATTTCACTCTATCGGTTATCACCTAAAAATACTTTGAACAAAATTTTAGATAAATCAATACACCGATACTGGCTAAGTTCAATATTAGATGGAGGTATACAATTATTGCTCAGACCGAAATATATGGCATGACGAATATAATTTTTATGAGGTGGAATGACATTATTTCCACGGACAACGTCCATGTACCTGCATTTAGCCAAGCCGGAATGTTTATTAAAAAATGAGCTGAAATGCAAAAAATTTGATAGTTTTTTTTATTTTAATTATTAAAGGAGTTAAGAAAAGCCTAGAAACCAGCTTTCGACTTCCTGGAACTTTTGCGTCAGCCGCCGCACAGTTGAACGAAAAGCTGAAAAAGTTGACATCGTCGAACAACTTTTGTACTAAATAATGAATTTGCATGATTTTTTCAACACTTTGTTTTGTGTACTAACATGATAAAAAATTATAAAGCAAAGTTATATTTTGTTTCATTTTTTACTTGCGATATATGTATGTATATATAGGTAGCAAATGACATGTTATGCATTTGTAAAAAAAAATTGAGCTCGAGATTTTGATCAAACTTATTATTACGATGATAGAGAAGACGAAAAAGTTGATCTCACAATTCTGTCTGTCCATTGAGCTATAGCCTAAGTGGCCTGATCGATTTTATTCAAACTTGGTATAACATTTTGGATTATTTCCACCACACGTTTTTTCAATTTTGATTTTAGAACCAAAAATGAGGGTACCTGCCATAAATTTTTTTGTAGCAACTTCGTAATGGTAATTTCTCAAAAACGGCTCCACAATTTAAAAGAATTCAATAAATTACTCTGTGTTAAGGCAACTTTTAGGTGGAACCCATTTTGTCAAAAAATGATTATTAATGGTACCTCCTAAGTACCATTTTTTCTGGTTTCTAAAATGTTTTTATACAGAAGCTTTCGCAAAATAAAAATTTGGGTTTTGAAATAATGTTTAAATTTTTTTGAAAATTGATATAAAGAGTTTTGTTCATACTTTCTAAAATATTTTTATATTTATGGAAAAATAACGGTACCTACCATCCATACAACAAACCTGTTGGGAAAATGTTTTTTTTCTCAAAAACGGTTTCTACGATTTTGATAAAACTTTTTCCGTATGCTTAAACAAGTGCAATCAACTACTTAAAATTATAAAAATTTGTACTTAGCATTTATTGGTAGTAAGTACCTCTAATAGAATTTTTCTTTTAATTTGAATTTTATCATTATCAGCTCAACGGATTTAGATTAATATTTTATATACGACTTTGAAATAAGTTCAATAATACTAAATATTAACATTTTCAAACAAGAAAATTTTTTAATTTTTGAGTTTTTAAAAAAGTTTCAAATAATTTTTTTGAAAATTCGATAACGGGTTGACAATTTCTTTTGAAGTTTTCTTTTTACATGCCCATAAATATACATTTACTTAAGATTTGCTTACCAAGATGTTTTAATATTATTATTATTATTATTTATTATTTTTCTTTTTTAAATAAATTTAGAATAGTTATGAATATACATTTAGAAGAAGGTATATTCATAGTTTCTAAAAAATTAATTTTTGAACCACAATTTATTTTTGTTTCCCAAATTTTAAAGCTGTGGGTTTTATTTCCTTTTTCTTGTGGGTTTTAATTCCATTTAAATTATGAATGGAAAGAAGATCCATTCAACAAAATAGTTATAGGTATAGGTATAGGATAAATTTAAAGTGCCTCTAAATCCAGATTCTTTAAATGCAAAAGAAACCTCGCACCAACCCTAAGGATTTGGGGTCATACTTTAAGTGTGGGATTAAATGCCAAATCCAAAAAGCAATAACATCCGTGCGTTCTTATTTCTTTTCTTTCGTGGGTCTTATTGCCACTTCAGAATTTAAAATAGGCCCGTGGCTGCATTTTTCCTTTAATTTTGGGAAATAACGCCCTAATGCCTTATTACCGCGGGTGTTGTTGCACTGCACCAACAAAATACGTATTTTGAACACTATCTCTTTTACCTTCTCTGAAGTTCAACACTTTGATTTTTTTAATAGTCTTTAATGGAGCTTTCGACGCCTATACTTCTTTTTTTGCTATCGTTCACACCCAAAATCTGCTGTGGGCTCTTAGTCTAAAAAGGTCAAACATTTTTTTGAAATTTATCTAAGCGATTAGCAATACCTTTTACTAGCGCACACAAACTTGTTGTTGTTTAGTCAGTTTCTTTTTTCCCCCATTTTATAGTCCAACAATTAGTTGGACAAATAAAGAGTTACATATCTGATTTGACACTCTGGTCAAAACTTCTATACAACCTTTATCGTATTAAATTCTTCTACACAAACATGACATAATCAGACACGGCATTTATGAGATGAAACTTTGCTTGTACATTATGTTCAATGAACAATATATATAAAAGGATTTGGCACCAACGTTTGCCCAAAAACTTAAATATTTTTGGTTTAAAATACAATTTCATAAGCTATTACTCTCATCAAATTGAAGTGATTTGAGATAACTTTCAAATTGTGTCATTATAATAGATATACCTACTTAAATTTTGGAAAATTTCCAAAACTTACGCAATTTCCTTAATGGCCAGAACATGCTATCAAGTGCTCTTCATTGAATATCCAAACTATTGAATTATGATTTAAAGGAAAAAACTACCAGCAGGAAAGTATAAGAATTTTCCATTTCTATAAATAAATACATAACATTATTTTTTAGTATAAGATTTGAAATTAGATACATATGTATAGGGATTCTGATAAAAATTAACTAATATTATTTATTGCTCGCTTCTACTTCGTTTTCTTGAGAAAAAAAAAGAAAGAAAAACTTTTCCTCCCTGTTACTCTATGTGGAATTATTTCCTTTGGGTTTGCCAAAAAGAAAAAAACTTTATTTTCTCTGATTCTATCGTTAAATACAACGATGGATGTACAAAGTAGGTCACGAGGTGAAATCATTACATGAATCTGAAATTTGTTATTGTAATTAACCTTGCCGAAGTCCAGACATTAGACAAGAAGGAATTTTTACCCTCTTCAAAGAAGAATTTGAGCCGGTGAATTTTAATCATGAATCATGAATGATTCTTTCCACATTATATACAGAAATGATTTATGTATTAAAGATGTTATAAAACTTCTCTATTTTGGATGTGGTTTGCAAATTAATGAAAACAACAACAAAAAAAAAAAACAAGAAAGCCAGTAAGTTATATTGGAATTTGGAAAAAAAAAGTAATTAAATTTAGGGGTGAATATCAAAAAGGGGCGGGTAGATCCTAAAGGAGAATAGGACAAAACGGTCTACAGGACCAATAACGACGAGACATATGTCGTTGGAAAGGTATTTTTATGAACTACAATAGTTACTATGAGGGCTAACTTCATATCACTGTGTGGAAAAAGTTATTCGCTAAATAGAATTGTGTTCTGGTGCATTCTAGTATGAATAAAATATATTTTGTATGACCAAATTTATGAAAACTGGTCTAACAAATAACAACAATATATATGTCATTGGAAAGGTATTTCCATTACCTACAATACCTTTAACAGAAGTTTAATTCAAATCACTGTGTGAAAAAAGTTATTCGAAAATTAATGAATTATTGTGGTTCATTTTAGTGTGAAAAAATGCTTTCTTTTTAGTATGGACAGACAGTGTGAACGCAAGTTCAACCAATAACAACGTGACGTATGTCGTTGGAAAGGAAATTTTTTGCACTACAATAGTTAATAAGGCAGCTTACTTCAAATCGCTGTGTGAAAAAAGTTATTCGCTACTTGTTACTCATGCTCGGCCATTCCAAAAATTTCGAAACCAAGCAACTCAATTTCAAATTAAGGAAAAAAATATATTTAAATATGCCAATATTTACAATATATATTAGAGTTAACGAAAAAATTGTAAATATAAAATTTTACTTGTTGTTGTAAAATAGGCAAGTGATCAAAAAAGCTCATACTTTATCTTTCGTATCTGGGCATTTTTCGGTATTTTTGCCGCTATCAGTTCTCTATAAATTGTGATGCAAATGGCGATGTGCTGTAAGGTTTTTATAAGTGTTTTCAATACACTACTTAAATTCGGAACTATTTTTCTGATAGGATTGCTGTAAAAATAGTATTACGCCTCAAAATGACTGAACATTTCATGTCTTCTCCGTTACCGAAAAATGACTAAAGTTGGTATAAATGGTGAACTATATTAGTGTTTGTAAAATTATTCCGCATACAAAACAAGACTTGAAAAAGGATTATGGTGGATTTTTTATAGATTTTTAAGTCATGTCTTACTTACTTAAAACAGGGTAATGGAGAAGACAAAATTGCACTTTCTCATCCAAATTTCAACGACTCACAGGCACTTTTTTTTTAAGTCTGAATTTATTTGATCCCCTTGCTTAAAATGGATCAAACTAACTAAAAAAAAAAATATGTGTTGAATTTTATTGAAATCGGTTGACGTTTACACGTGCTAGCGAGCACTTGAAGTTTTTCATATAAAAAACATGGTGTTTTGACAGTCTTTTACTCAAAGGGCCCGTAAAAGTGTAAACGTTGATGGAAAAACTTTAAACTTGGCAAATATGCTTAATACCTTAAGGAGTATACAAATATATTTTTTTTTATTTTTGTAAACAACAGTTACTCCATTTAAAATAGCAACAAATGCACAAAAACAACGATTTTTAGTTAAATTTTTTGATGGGGTTAATATTATACAAAACTATTGAAAATATTTTTGTTTGATACTCCTAACAGTAGTTAATTTATATGCCAAGTTTAAAGATTTTCCATCAACTGTTACAATTTTGCTGATATTTTGAGTAAAAACTGTGAAAACCCCATGTGTTTTGAATGAAAAATTTCAAGTGCTCGCTAGCACGTGTTAACGTTAACCGATTTCAATGAAATTTTACACACATTTTTCAATTGCCTGAATCACTTTTATCATTGATGAGAATAATTTAAAAATATGAATTTCAATATAACTGAACAAAAAAGAAATCTTTAATCGTACGTGTCTTCTCCGTTACCATTAGCTGTCTTCTCCGTTACCATCTTTCATATTTTTTTCTGTTAGTAAAATGAAACTTGGCATTAAACCAAGGATGGTTTTGGATAAATGTTGGTATTATGAAAGTGTGCAAAAAAAATCAACTTCATATCTTAATGGACGGCGCAGAATTTTAAACTTCAAGGCAATGGTCGGAAATCTCTAAATCGTACGTGTCTTCTCCGTTACCGTCTATTTTTTTGAATAAACTTACTAAATTTCATAATTTTTTGGTGAAACTTCTGTGTCGTGTACTTTGTGATGAATTCTTAAAAAACACTGATTTTCATAAAAAAATATTAATTTCTTAACAAGAAAAACCTTACAACAAGCGTCCGATTGTCTTCTCCGTTACTTTGGAATGGCCGTGCTCCATAAATTTTATCTGTACCAAAATTCCCTAAAGCAGCGAATAACTTTTTCCACACAGTGATTTTAAATCAGTTGTTATAGAAACTATTATTGTTCATAAAAATACCTTTTCAATTTATTATATTATTGGTATTAGTAAGACCAGTTTGTATACATTTGTTCCACACTGAATTGTACCAAAACAAAACCTTGGTTAGTAAATAACTTTTTTCACACAGTGATTTGAAATGAACTGCCATAGTGACAATTGTATCGCATAAAAATACCTTTCCAAAGACATACGACTCATTTTTATTGGTTCCTAGACCACCTTCCATACAGTTTTGCCGATTGTCCTTTGAATAAATCAAGTTTGTGTAAGATATCAACTAATTTTTTGTTTGCTTAAATTAGGCAGTCGTTCGTAGTTAATTAGCATAGAGCTGCGATTTAAGGATCATATCGACCTCGGAGGCCAGCTCAGGTCATCTCTAAATGAGATGACCGTGTTGTTAGAACCTCAAGCCATTAATATCTATATTATCCTATTTGCCGAAAAGAAATTGTGAAATCAGTGAACACATAGGATTATCTGTAATGTTGTTAATTGCAATGGTGATATGTATTCAGCTTCAGTGATATTTAGTTGCGAAGTAACAACAAGGATACGGACGGATGCACTGTTTGTGAACCTATCAGACGAAATAAGGACAAACGAACTTCGGATCTGCACGTGGAATGTTTCTGTGTCTCTATAGACCACGCGTGCAGCTGAACATAAAGCAAATGCCCTAGACCGCTAATAAACAGATATAACCACAATCCAAGAAGTGCCATAGCCGATAGGATGGGTTGGGCAAACGGAAACTGAAAGACTGCGATATCTTTTACGGTGCGGCGAATGTTACCGACAACAGGGAAGCGTATTCTTGAATATGGGTTCTTTGTTAGAGGTAGACTTAGTTAGGCAGAAGTCTTGAGTTTCAACGATATGTGAACAAGCGCCTCAATTCGCATTAAATCTAAACTCGCCATAACAAAAGCCTCATATGGGCGCATGCCCCCACAGAGGAGAAAGATGATGACACCAGACGAGTTCTACGAGGACAAGATATAATGAGCAATGCCATAGCTATGAGAATAAAATTATCTTTGGTGACACAATTGGAAGATATAGCCTGCATGACACAGCTCCCGATAACGAACTCAGGTTAATCGACTTCGCTGCAGGGCAAAACGTTGTGGTAGCTAGTGAGCAGTTCCCACATCTTGATATTCACAAGAGGACGTAACGATATCCTAGTCAATCAACCGCCAACTAGATTGACCGTACTGTTATCGACGCAAGGCAGTCCTCCAGTATCAAGGATGTCCGAACGTTCCATAAGGAACATACTTTGACTCGGACCACTACCTTGTTGTAGCCAAGGTAATGCAGCGGATATCTAGACCAAAGCAAAAACAGGGAAATACTGCGTGAGATAATTTGACTTATCGAGTCTCGCACCCTCTTAAGTAGTACCATGACACTTATTTGAAGCATCAAGAGCCAGTGGAAGAATTGCCAAGTACCCATCAAAGATGCCACCTCTGACGTGCTGGCCCTCACACAGCCACCACAGTGAAACCTCTGGTTCGAAGAAGAATTCCAGCAAGTAAATGCAGCCAAATAACAGGCACACAAAGCGGCGCTGCATATTCAGGCCAGAGCTGCTCGCATAGCTTAACGAGTAGAAGAGGAAAGGGGAAGAGGCACACCAGCTTCTTGGAAAAAAAGAAGGAGCATTAGAAGCACGTTATTGCGGAAGTTTTACCAATAGGTAAAAAATATCTTCCCAAGGTTACAAGACTCGAGCTGAAGCCTGCAAGGACGATCAGGGAAAGTAGTGGTAGAATCGCAGTTGGTGCTGTGGCCATGGCAGAATCATTTCTGCCAATTGTATAGGTAATAGCTATGACGAACTGATTTCAGCTTGCATTCAGATTGCACAATTCAACCTGGATGAAGTAAGCCACCAATTCTATTCACCCAATCTCGACGAAGTGGAGATTGGTAACTATATGTTAACTAGGGTCTTATAGGGCTGCCGCACCTGATGGCCTTGTGGCCATGCTATTAAGGCGAGGAGCTAGTTAGGAGTACACACCAGCTCATATGCAAATTATGATCGGTGAAAAGCATTCCCGATGAATGGAACCTCAACATTCTTTGCCAATCCTGAAGAAAGGTGATCTTCTGGACTGCACCAACTGCAGAAGCATTACTCTTCTTAACATCGCATATAAGATCTTCTCTGCCGTACTTTGTGAACGCTTGAATCCATTTATCAGATCATCTCTACCGTACTTTGTGAACGCTTGAATCCATTTATCAGCAACGTGATGGGCCCATATCAGTGTGGCCTTAGGTAAGGAATAAGTCCACAATCCATCAAATATTCGCACTACGGCAGATCTTGGAAAAAAGCCAGGAGTTTCAAAACGATACTCACCACCTTTTCATCAATTTTTAGGCTGTGTGTGACAGGCGTATAGCGGTGAGCTATATAGAGCAATCTCTGGTTTTGGCAATGACGTTGGAGAATGCACGCCACTCCATCAAGGTTGGCAAAGACCTCACCGGTACATTTGATATCAAAAATGGTTTGAGGCAAGGTGACCCTTTGTCTTCTTCAACATCGTTCTTGAAAAATCACAATCATTGAAAAGTCCAATTACTTGCTTGCACTGACGACCACGATATCCACATAATCGGACGAACAAAGCGTGATATCAGTAGTGAGTATTGAGAAGGAAGTCAAAAAGATGGGTTTAACGATGATTGAAGGCCAATACCAAAATACATATGTGCTGTCTACAAGAAGGACACCCGTCACCCACATCTCGGAGAAGAAAACTAAGATATCGAGGTGGTCAATCGCTCTGTTATAAACTTAAAGAATGATACCAGCGCTAAGATCAAATAAAGAATTACTCTTGGCATAATCACTGCTTTTTTGGGCTGCGAAGGCTATTAAGAAGCAAAGCCCTATCTCGAGCAACGAAAGTGTCCCTGTATAAGACACCGATTTTTGGTCCCGTCCGCATAAATGGAGAAGAATATACAGCAACGAACTGTACGTGCTGTACAGTGACACCGCGAGCCACAAAAGTCAAAAGTCAACGACTGAGATGGCCGGGTCACCTATAGCGAATGGACATCAATCCTCCAGCCTGATAAGTTTTTGAATCCAACAATGTGGGATGATGCGTTACAGGTGGCGCACGCAAGTGGAAGAGAAGCTCAAGTAACTTGTGTACGAAACTGATGAAAGCTATAGCTAGAGACCGAGCCGGCTGGAAAAAGCTTGTTGACTTTAACAACACCGTAAGTATAAGTAAATCTTCAATATAAAAAAAAAAAACAGGAAAATAGACAACAGATTAAGCATCATGGCATGAACTTTCAAAATCAACCTATAAGCCTAATGTAGCTATAAAACTAGTTTTGCCGTTAAAGAATTTGAAATTTGCTAACAAATATGATTGTAAAATTAGAGTAAAATCGCTTTAAAAAAAACATCTATTTTACAAACTCCTAACAAAATCAAAAAATTCAAACTTGTTTTCGTCCTTATGTCACAAATTAAGGTACAATCTCCTTTAAATTTTAAATTCAACAATTCAAGAAGTGAGAAATGTTCAAATTTCCAATTCCTGTTTCAATATAAAATTTATTCAAATGCATTCGAATTATTTTAAAAGCAATCAAAATGGCATCCTATTTTACGTAGGTATAGATGCAAACAATATAAGACTGATTTCGAACTTCCGTCAATGTGCAGGATGTGCACTAAAACTCTCTTCTGATGCCCTGCAGATACGTACTATACACATAGCAAAATGGAAGATGAAACTTTTCCAATAGTCTTTTCCTTTCAAAAATTTTGTAATGAACGTTTACATCAAGCTATACTGCACACCTGAATGAGGTTTATTCACTTAAACGAAGGCAAGGCACATTCATTCAGAATTTCGAATTCAAAATTTGGCCTGGTTGGATGAATAAAAGCTGCTATTGGAAAAGGATACTACATATTATGTATGTATGTTTGAATAGGAAAGTGTATAAGATAGATGATGGTAGATTGTAGGGAAGAAGAATAAATTACCGTCAAATAAGTCGCATGTGGCGCCACTATTGAATTTGCAAAAGATAAAATTCAGAGGCACACATAAATCAATTTTGAATATTTAATTTCTATTCATACAATATTTAACGAGAAAACTCGCTTGTGTTACCAAAAAATATTGAAAAGAAGAGATTTCAAATGGTTAAGTTTATTGAACTTCATATAAATCAATTCGATTGTATTAAATGTCAAAAGCAAACAAAACAAAACATCAAAAAAAAAAAAAAGAAAAGAAGTTGGTAAAATCGAATGATTAACATTTTTTTAAATAAAATTAATTTTGGCTTAGGATTGTTAGATTTGGTCCCTCTTTTGAAAAAAAAACATTTAATTGAATTTTAAGTTAAGAAACTTTTTACGTCAATTCAACATTATTTTTACTTGTGATATACATAAGGTTGGTATCTACTATATGACGCCACTTTGACGATGGGATTCCATGCATGGAGCTCTAATCACGATTTGAGTTAATTATTTGAAACTTTTTTGAATAAAATCAAGAAAATCAGCTTGAGTTTGGTTTTTATAATTACATACTTGCTTAAGTATTTCATAAGTCAAACCAATTAAGTTTTTTAAAACAGGGCTTCTGCTGCAATTGTTCTGTCTTAAGTTTTTGCAGACAACAGGGAAATTAAGTATAAGCTAAGGCATTTGATATCATCCAAGAACTTATTCTAGAACCGATTATATGTATGTTTAGCTATAGCTTAGCCATCATTTTATCAATTAAAAAATCGTTTTATTTTTTATTAAATCAACATTTTTATTTAACGTATTTTATTAGTCATTCAAAATTATTTTTTTTTCTACCATAATTTTTCCTTTCTGGTGTCCTCATCATTGAACAAAAATGGTAGATATAATTTTACGATTTCATATACAACGATATTTCGTTCCTCTCATACCAGAGCTATATACACAAACACATGTATACATAGATATAAGGTCAAAATAAACCATCAATGTATCTATAAATGAGTAACAAGATTTCATTAACATTTAACAATGAAAAATATTTGGCCAACATTTTGTTGTTTCTCTGGTATACGTATACACAATGTAATTCAAGCTTATTATAAATGCGCTAACATTATCGTTCATCCTTGTAATATAACTTGTTCATACAAATAACTATAAAACCATTGGCGTTGGGAGAACAAAGCAGAAAGTCAACCATAACCAAAAGGATAAATGTGTGTTGTTCGACATGTTATTGCTTTCGTTGTGATATTTTGCATTATGGTTTGTTAGTAGAACGAACAAGAACCCATTCGACTGAGTAAAAATCAATTCAAGCATGGAATGTCCTTTTTATGAATATTTATTGCAAAGCACAATATCAGCAGATTGTTTTTAATTCAAAGCCAAATTTATTTTATAATGTGAACCTACCTAATACGTTTTACGCTTATGGTTCAAAGCTCTAAAATAGCTATAGGCTTTGAAGATGAAAGGTTCGCAATTTATTTATTTGTTCACTAAAAAAGTGTTTTGAATAATCTTTTTTCAATAACCGAAAGAATGCAATCTTAGAAATTTTTTTTAAATTGCTCTCTAAATACACAGTAAGCCTTTAACGACAAATTGAATTAATTAACAATAATTTAACAATCCTGTTGATATTCAATGGTTCGTAAAAAGTGTATATTAAGTCAAAATGTTTGATTGTGGGAACCTTACCAAGCAAAATAAGAAAATAGAGTTCCTGAATACGAATTAATGAATGGACACACCCTCAAAGAGTTTCAAAGGAAAGTGATGATTAAAATGGTTTTTTTTCTAGCATGGAAGGTCTCTGAATGAAAAAAACGAGTCAAAACCTTTTGAGCCACTTCCTAGAAAATTAAAAAAAAATCTAAACCTCCTGTGTATATACACATGAGAGGTACCCATTATATAATAAATTATATATGATATATATATATATAATGATATATAAAATGAGCTGAAACGAAAAATCGAATTTATCCTTTCGGGATTGTTTTTTGTTTTATTTTCTCTAAGACGATAATTATCACGTTTATATGAGCGGATCGCTTTTTATTTGGATTCATGTTATCGTAAGGACCTACATCCTGATTCAATTTGGTTCATCTAAAAGAACTTGGTTTTTTTTTTATTTTTTATTTTTTTTCAATGACTTGTTTATGTTCCAAAAATTTGAACCCCAAAGCCCACCTTTGCGTTCGCTCCTGCCATTAGATCACCAGTGGACATATTGCTATGAAAGCCGTACTGTCGGTCATTTAGACCAGCCATTCCCAAAGTGTGTTCCGCGGAACCCTGGGGTTCACAAACAAAAAGTTTGCACACAATTTTTTTTTGAAGTTTATATTTTTAATCGAAGTGTGAACTTCAAGGTCTTAAACTGTTTCATGAGTAAACACATCATTAATTGGGGAAAATGTATTGATATATGATGCGGTGGACCCACAGCAATGGTGGGAAAGGTTAAAGGGGTTTATTCAAATATTGTGATTAAGTTTTGATTTTTTCCTTCCTGTATGTGTTCGGGGGTGCCGAATCCGAATCTGAGGTTTGCCAACAAAATTTCGTGACGCAACATGGAAAAAGGCAAAAAGCTATGCAAAAATGCATTTCTTGAGAGTTTTTCAAGAATGGCTCGAAAACTACCAACTATTCGAAAATCACATCAAAGTACCATTGAAAGTATACACAATTTCCAATAAATCTCTATTGAAGGTTTATTTCTGTGACAACCCATTTGGACTCAAGCACTAGTCGAAAATTGACGTATTTTTACTGTTTTCGAAAATCCACTCGAAAGCGCTAAGAAACTACTTTGTGTGACAAAATTTGAACTTTTGTCTGTAACATGAACCAAGATATACTTTTCGGATCGTCTTTGATGCCCTGAGTTCGAATCTAGCCTTGGAATTGCTCTAGCACGTTACGTTGAGATATTCGAATGCAATACATACAATTTCTTATCAATTTTACATAATCGCTTTTTTCTCAAAAACGGCTCGACAACTTTTCTTAAAAAAAAATTAAATAAATTTATTTTAGTAAAGGCTTCCTTTGGATGGAAAACCATTTTTCAAAAATGGTTATTAATGGTACCTCCCAAAGAACCATTTTTTTATTTTTTTATTTTCTTCAACGCGGTACGACCGATTTCAATTATTTTTTTTATACAGAAGCTTCCAAAAAATATAAATAGTTTTGTGTACCAAAATTTTTGAAAAAATATTTTTTGGATTTTTAAAAAATGTTTCAAAATTTTTTTTGGAAACTCAAATATTTCGAAAAGACATGATCAATTTTTTTGAAACTCGAGATTTAAGAGTTTTTAATACTCTTTAAAATATTTTTAGAAAAAAATTTACATTTATGAAAAAATAATGGTACCTTCCATACAAAAGTCAAAAAAGTTTTGGATTCGTGCAAAAAAAAAATTTTGAGATAACAATCAAACATGATATTACGATGATAGAGAACACCAAAAAAGTGGGTGGCACAATTCTGTCTGTCTGTCTGTCTGTTCGTCTACAGCCTAAACGGATCGAATGATTTTCTTCAAACTTTGTACATAGTGGTTTTTGGTGATTCTGCCGACACGTTTTCTTCATTTTTTTTTAGAACCAAAAATAATGGTACCTGCGATACATTTTTTTTGGCAAATTTACATAATCGTATTTTTCTCAAAAACGGCTCGATATCTTTTCTTAAAAAAAATTTAATAAATTTATTTTAGTAAAGGCTGTCTTTGGATGGAAAACCATTTTTCAAAAATGGTTATTAATGGTACCTCCCAAGGAACCATTTTTTTAATTTTTGATTTTCTTCAAAATGGTATGACCGATTTCAGTTATTTTTTTTATACAGAAGCTTCCAAAAAATGTTAATAGTTTTGTGTACCAATATTTTTGAAAAAATATTTTTTGGATTTTTAAAAAAATATTTCAAATTTTTTTTGGAAAATCAAATATTTCGAAAACGGCATCATAGATTTTTTTGAAACTCAATATTTAAGACTTTTTTAGTACTCTCTAAAATATTTTTAGAAAAAATTTTACATTTATGAAAAAATAACGGTACCTTCCATACAAAAGTGAAAAAACCACAAAGGAAAATATTATTTAGCTTGAAAACGACTCCTACGATTTTGATTAAACTTTTTTCATATACTAAAATTAGTACGATCTACCATAAAAAATTATAAAATTTTACACATAGCAACTATTAGTATAGTACCTGTCGTAGAACGTATTTTTTTATTTTGAGTTTTCTCGTTATCAGCTTAACGAATTTAAATTATTTTTTTTTATATACAAATTTCAGATAAGATTAAATAATATTGCATATCAAAATTTTCAAAAAAAAAGTTTTTGGATTTTAAAAAAAGTTTCAAACTTTTGAGCTCTAAGTTTTATCAGGCTGTTTACACAATTAAAAGAACGATTTAAATGCTTTTTTATACTTTTTCTATACGTTAAAACGAGAGGATATTTTTGTTTTAATGAAGATAGTAACAATTTTTAAAAGCCCTAATATTTTGTTTAAAATTTGGTTATAAAATCTTTAGTAAGATGTAAGTCGTAATCATTTTTTCATAATTTTATTTACCAACAAAATTTGTGAAGATTCCTGAAAATAATATTTTACTGCTTCGAAATGCAGTTTAAACCTTTCTAATATATATTTAATATTCTCTGAGCAATTCCTTGTTGAAATGTGTATGTTTAGCATACTAAACCGTATTTTTCCCTTCTTATTAAATTATTTAGAAGCAGGTGAAAACTAATAGTAACTAATAGGTTTTTGAAGGATTTTGAAGAGGAATATTAGTATTTTCAGAAGCCGTTATGAATTTTACTGAAAAAAAATCACATTTCATTGGATATGTAAAGTCAAAAATAACTAAAAAATTATTTTTGTTTAAATTTTATATCGGGAATATCTTAAAAACAGAGCTGATGGCGGAAAATAATGATGTTAAATTTGAGTTCAGCGCCTTTAGAACGAGTCTTACCTACATGCCCCTGTCAAAAACCATGTAAGCCTGTGCAATAGAACAATAAATACTAGTTTTTCTGCAACAACATGTAGACCACTATCGTTACATTATTTTTGACTAAAATCTGGAAAATTTGCTTAACATGAAACTATTTGCCTATAGCTACACAACAAGTTAACGCGAACATGAAGTATTTCAAGAGAGTAGAAATATCACACATTAAAGTGAGGTTATGGCTCATAGCATCCTCGAAGATTTTACGCCTAACCACACGAAATTTCTTTTTTTAATAATTTCTGATAAATAACTTCAAACCAGATGGTCTTTCAACTGAAAATTGCTAAGAAAAATTGAAAAATAACTTTTCACACCCAATTATCTTAGAAACGGTTCATCTAACACACTTCTTTTTTTTTTATTCTTCTTGCCTCGCGAACATTTTATGTTAATTTATCAAGAGTCGAGATATTGCGAAAATTACACTTTGTGCGGGATTATTATTTTAACACTTAACCAGCGTGCGTGAAAAATATATTAGATATATGTCTTTACTTAAGTACTGAATGCTTTTAATGGTTTTGTTCAGGACATTTGATGAAAATTTGATAAAGGTTAGCAATTAAAAAAAAAAATATGTATGCATTTGAATATTTTGCTCTTTATGTACCTACCTAAGAAAACGTTCTATCTTAAAATCATTTAAAACAAAATTAATATACATAGATACTTCCGTTAAATTAGGTGCAACATTTTTTATTGCCAGTTAAATTCTCATTGAGTTATAATATTTTTTGTTCACTCCATTACTTAATTTAATGTGAACCTTAAGTAAGTGAACACATAAAAAGGATATTTAGAGGAAGGAAACGTACTATTAGCACTCAAGCGTTTTACTATTTCCTTGCGATATGGTGTGTTATGAAGGTACTTAAAATTATACTGGCAATAAAATGTCCTCTTATAAATTCCATACCACTGAGTGTGTGTCTGGTTTATATCCGCATGATTGTGTCAACACATACTATATGAATGTGGGTCATGGATGGCTCTGTAATTTATTTTGCATTATTATTTGATGTGACAGAAAGTGTAAAAGGATATGATGACTATATACAGAATGTGCAAACTTAAGTATTTTTTGATTTTTTGACTATTTTATCTATTTTTTCTTTTTAATTAAATTACTAAAGAAAATAAACAACGTAATCAAATGTTAAGTATATTTAATTACTGACTAAACCTATTTTATTCCTTTTTTCTTTTTTCCTTAAGAACATGGCATCGTTAACCTCTCAAATTTCCATCCCATATGTTCTCTTCTTTATTTATTGCATTGAAGACCTTTTATTCGTTGCAAAAATCTGTCTCACTTTCTTGCATAAATAGTAGTTTATTCCTAAAACCTCTCCTCTTTGAGCCTTAAAAGAAAGAATACACTTTCAGTTTTGTTGGTCTATTCATTTTGATGCTGAATCAGTGAGACTTAAAAAAATTGATTCAATGTCATTGTACTCGTACAGTTCTTAGTTCATTAATGAATTTTCAAACACATCCTCGGGTCGGTACTCTTATTTTTTTACAATAATGTTTGTATCTGACTTCGCATTCTAATACGTAGAAATTGTTGACATAGTTTTGCTTTTTTTTCAATCCTCACCAAAACCTTGACATCTTTTTCCACTGAAAAAAAAAAAACACCTACAGCTTAAATCATTATTATTCCACTTACTTGACGACATGAGCAGTTTTTGTTCAGTAAAACAAAAAATTAAAAAAAGAAACATAAAAACTCACAATCAAAGACATGCCACGGATGATGTTCATAAATGTATGCATTGTTTCTGAAGGGTAGGGTTAAAGGAACAACTTTTGGATATGTTAACATGAATATGACATTCATCAGTGGACTTGAACTCGCTCTTTATTCTTCACTTGACCCAAAAATATAGGATGCATCAGCAATTTAAGAGAATTTGTGGATAAGGCTTAAACTTAGTAGTTCGGTTAATGTTTTTAAGTCTTTAATAGAAAATGGAATGTAAGACGCAATATATGTATGTATATATAACTACACTCTGCTTCTATTGAATAAGGTTCAAAAATTTCAGTTACATAGAATGATTGCAAGGAGAGTACTGAGAGGCTATGCCACTGTGAGACTTGGACCTTACTTAATATTTAATTTCTATGAAAACAAAGTGCAAATAAAAAAATAAACGCATGACTAGATTGCCCGAACTTACTCTTGCAAGGTGTGAAAAAATTCAAAAGTAGGTAGGTTAGGTACCTACCATAAAAATTGATTAGTTCTTTAATGTTTAATCATTTCGTTGTACGATGCAAAATAAGAGTTGAATTAATACAGCCACTACGAAATGTTCGGTATTAGCCCCGAAATAACACAATTTTTCTAAAAATTTTCGGTCATTACTTATGAAGCATAGAGCTATGCTATCAGGGAACTCGTTTCTGTAGAAATGCCACTGCATGTTCGACAGAATTGAGTATTGTGTTACTACCAGTATACAATGCAACAAAGGGGCTTTTGAAGAAACGGAAGTGGAAACATTTTCTCCACAGGAAAAAGATTTTATCAGGGGAACAAAGAAGCATGAGACCAGTCAACGAAGATCCAGCCCCAGTGCCCATCAGCACTGAAGAGGTTAAGAAAGCCATCCACAAGCTTAAGAACAAGAAATCCGCCAACTCGGATGGCCTACCTGCGGAACTCTTCAAGTATAGTGGAGATGTCCTGGTAGGGTGCATGCACCACCTCATCAACCAAGTGTGGGAGGAGATAAATAATAAATATGCCCGATGACTGTCCAAATAGCTCCATATGCCCAATCTACAAAAAAGGCGATCCTATGTCCTGCAAGAACTACAGAGGCATACCCTTGCTTAATGTTGCCTACAAGATCCTATCCAACGTACTTTGGGAGCATCTTAAACCTTTCTGCAACACTACGATTGGCACGTACCAGTGTGGCTTCAGGCCAGACAAATCAACGATAGACCAAGTCTTTACATTGAGACAAATCCGGAAAAATACCAACAAACAAATTTCAAGTCAAGACCCACCATCTTTTCATCGACTTCAAGGCTGCATATGATAGCATTAGTCGCCAAGAGCTCCTGTTGGTGATGTCTGAACTCGGGATCTTAAAAAACTGATTCAGTTATGTCAAATGACGTTAAAAAATACGCGGTGCAAAGTGCAAAAGTCAAGACCCACCATCTTTTCATCGACTTCAAGGCTGCATATGATAGCATTAGTCGCCAAGAGCTCCTGTTGGTGGTGTCTGAACTCGGGATCTTGAAAAAACTGATTCAGTTATGTGAAATGACGTTAAAAAATACGCGGTGCAAAGTGCAAATGGGTAACAGCTCATCCGAGCTATTCCAGACTTGTACAGTGTTCAGACAAGGAAGTGAAGTTAACATGGAAGACAATATCTTCAACAGGTCTTCCCAACTGCTTGGCTATGCGGACAACATCGACATCATCGGCCGTTCCAACCAAGTTGCACTTGAAGCATTCGCAGTTATTGATGAACACGTGAAACACAATGGCCTTGAAGTGAAAGAGGACAAAACAAAGTGTATGCTGTCAACAATCAAAGCTTCATCTGTCCACCGCCTAGGACAAAACTTCTCTGTTAGTAGCAGTAATTTCAAGGTAGTCAACGTTCTACGATCGACACCTAAGTGGAAATCCGACGAAGAATTACCCTAACGAACCGCTGCTACTTCGGTTTGGCCAAACAAATGGGTTCAAAACCCCTTTCTCGAAAGACAAAGTGCTAATCGCTAATTTTTCCAGTTCTACTCTATGGCGTCGAGTGCTGGACGATAAGAAATAAAATGCACGACTGAATCGCACGTACTTGCTCTTATGTTCAAGTTGTGTTGGACTTAAGAACTTTAAAAAATAGCTATTCAAGTAGGTAATTATAGAAAAAGTATAAAAAGCATTTAAATCGTTCTTTCAATTGTATAAACAGTCTGATAAATAACTTAGAGCTAAAAAAAAGTATGCCATTTGATTACTTGAAAAAATATGAATATATGCAAACAAAAAAAATTAAAATCGTTGGAGCCGTTTTCTTAAAAATTAACTTTTTATATATAAAATTTTTGTAACATTTTTCAAAAAAAAATTTGGTATGCCAATTTTAAGTATATATTAATATGCATTTAAAACTGAAATTTCAAAATAATTCATTAACCAGTTTTTGAAATATTGAATTTTCAAAAAAAAAATTTTGAATCTTTTTTTTTTAATCTAAAATTTATTTTTTCAAAAATTTTAGTATGCAGTATTATTTATATTCTAACAAAACTTTTTTGCAAGAAAATTTATTGAAATCGGATGAGCGGTTAATGAGAAAACCAAAAATCAAAAAACCCTTATGTGGCAGGTACCGTTAATAAATGTTTTTGGTGATTTTTTTTTCTTACTAAAAGGTACATCATATCTACAATAATACACTGATTTTTTCGTAGTGTGGCACGTAGTACGTTTCTCTCAAAATCTGTCGCTCTAACAAAATGTTAATAATTTTTGTCGACTAAACTGGTCATGAAATTCTTGCAGGCTTTTATCTAAATTATTGATTGTAGGATAAAAAGTAGGCTATTTTTTTAACTGCATATTAAAATTTGCTTCAGTTTTAAAGATTGTTATGACCTTTAGTCCAACACCCAGGCAAGACAGTTGGGCTCATCAGTTAGATGCTGTCGTTACCCTCCTAAGACGCAATAGCAATAATTCTCTTATTGTTTGTGTTTTCTTCTTCATATCATTAAAGCTAGCTTTCCTTTTAAATATTAGCCTCAGCCTTCTTAAGAGTAGGAACTTTTTATTAAACGCTTAAGACGTTTAAACGAAGCTCCACATCTGAATTCAGTTTTGTAAGATTTTTTCCTAGTTTTGGGGTCCCTTTATCTCGGCTGATACCGCGGTAGCTATGCTACTGGCCCTCGTGCACTAACGCCCTTACTAATAAGTAGTTAGTAAATACAAGAGTAAAAGTACAGATTGATGAAAAAATTGATAACTTCATTATTCTGATATGTCACAAAAATATTCCTCCGCCAAAAAGTAGCAACTTCTGAATTTTGTTCTTCCCTTCGTAAACATTGAAAAATGTTGCTTATGCTTCTGTGATTGCGAAAATCAATTTGACCTCAGAAACTTAAATATGTAATAAATAAGGAATAATACAAACCCAATCAAGTGCCATGGAGTGTTTAGTGTTTATTATATTTAGATACTGCTTATTTTACATACATGTATGTATGTGATTGTGAACGTGAATTCTCAACAATTTGTACAATCCGTTAAAATATAGTCCAAAAAGGAAACAGCGTAGGCAAAACTTTAAACATTATACCTTTTAAGGAATTTCTAATTAAATAGTTCCTACCTTTTGAAAGTGTTATTTGCTATTCTGAAGAAACATCAACAAAGTTCAACGAGTAGGAGGATGACGATAACAAAAATAAGATGATGATAGTTCTGAGTATATGTATGTATGTATACATGACCTTTGTCATTTAATCAGCAAATTTATTTACGTTTGCTTATCCAATGAATTGGCAGTCAATAAAAGAAATTTCAAAAATATTTATGTGAGAAAATGCGGCTATAGCTTGGCTGTGGGTTTTTCCTCGATAGGCTTTTACAACATTTATTTAAACATGGTTGAGTGGATTCAAATTACTTCGTTCTTTGATCCGAAAAATCGTCTGAGTTTTGTGATGTGTGTTGATTTAGGAACTATAAACTAAAATGGAATGACGTTACAGTTTTATTTAGTAAAATTAGTTAAACTTCATTGTTATAACTTAAGTCTCCAATATTACAAAAATTAATTAGGTACATTCGCATGTTTGTATATAATTTAAATACATAATATTTGTATTGCTAATTTTTGCATGATTAGTTCCAATTAAAAATTATTCTTACACAACATACTAATTTATGACCCTGAACTTTGCAGACGATTTGAGTATCATATTTTGGACAGCGGCGTAAAATTGGTTCGGTTTCAAAAAATGAAGCGGCATTCGATTTTTCATGAAAAAATCTCAATACGCCATTTTTTTATTTTTTTTTTATTTACCGTAATAAAAAAAGTTATTATGAAAAATGTAGGAAGTACCGAGAGAAAAAACCTTGAAAATTTTTGGGCTGTCACCAGCGCCGTAAAAATACATTGATTTCAAAAACTAAAACGGCAATCACTTTGTCACGACAAAGTCTCAATACGCCATTTTTTATTTTTTTATTTACCGTAGTAGAAAAGTTATGATGAAAAAAGCAAGAAGTGCTGAAAAAAACTTTAAACATTTTTCTACTGTCACCAGCACCGTAAAAATGCATCGATTTCAAGATTTGAAATGACAGTCACTTTGTCAAGACAAAATCTCGATACAACGTTTTTTATTTTTTTTATTTATCGTAATTAAAAAGTTATGATGAAAAGGGTAAGAAGAGCAAAAAAAAAGTTTTTTTTGAAGATTTTTGGACTGTCACCAGTGCCGCAAAAATGCATCGATTTCAAAAATTGAAACGAATGAAAATTTTTAAAATGTTCACAAACAAAACTTCCGCAAAATTTAAGTCATTTCTTCTTAAAATGTTTAAGAAACTTTAATTTCGCATGAAATTTGATTTACTGCTTCTTAACACTTTTAAAAACCTTACTATTGCTTTCAAAAGCGAAACTCTCTCAAATTTTAAGTAAAAGTCCTTTTAAAATTTTTAAAAAACCAAACTAGCTTTAATAGTAACATACCTTAATTTGTTTTAATGTTATGAAGTGGAGTAGCTTAAACTTCACATGAAGTTATTTCTTCTTAAAAAACAAAATTAAAACTTTCGAAAACCAAACTACCGCAAAATGTATGTAACTTCTTCTAAAACTTTTCAAAAGCCTAGTTTCAAATTTTAAAAATTAAGAAGAAGTAACTCAACTCCAAATGGCTAAATTGGACGACACTCCCCGCAAAAGCCAGTACCACTAGAACGAATATTTTCCTTTTTGCTTGAATTCATACACTGGGATTTGAACCCAGTGCTCGGTCCAACGCAACGCACTTATCAATTCGGTATTTTATCTTTACATTCAGAGAAAAAAGCAGGTATAATTTATCAATTTCTATTCAATTATGCCTCATTTTCAGGTTGTTATTTTTCAACCCAGTAGATCAGGTTAACTGTTTATTCATCAGATGTCGTGTTAAATCAACGTTGTTTACAGGTAAAATCTGCTACACATCTTGTAATTTCAACATTGGCTCTAAATAGTGGTGTTGTAAATTTTACATGAGAGTCAAGTTAAATTTTAATGAAAATCTAGTTAATTTAACTTGACTCAATCTGATTTATTTAACATGAAAATCTAGTTAATTTAAAATAATTCAATGTTGAATCATTTACCATGTATTTATGTCGTCTCTAACGCTGCTTATCGCTCAACTCGTATTGTATTATACTGAAAGTATAGGAATTTATTACATAATTATTTTATTTAAAAAATACTTTGTGATACTTGCTTTGCTTTTAACTGGGAACCTTCCACACACGGAGAGAAGTTGAAATTGAAACTCATTGGATGGCCTGTGTGTGTGATAAAGTGCCTTTCACATGAGCTGTGAACTGCGAATGCGAATAAATTTGTTTAGGCAATTTCAAGCGCAAATACCAACAAATTAGTGTTTTAACACTTCGACGAAGTGAATAAACGACCCTATCTACAATTTGAAAAAGAAAACACGAACAAAAATTAGTTTAAATTGTTCAATTTAGCGTTTTTATATATTCTACGCGACCACCGACATATTTCTGCGAACTGCCAAACACTTATTCGCAATCCATAACATCAGGACGCATTCCACAAATCTGCGAATGAAAAATTCGCTCGAATTTAACCCAAATTTATTTAGCGCCCATTTTACTGGTTTATTTATTTTGATAATTTGCGTCTTTCGGCGACCACTCATGTAAAAGAAATGTCAAAACTCGCGACCATTCGCAATTCGCAGTTCGCTATTCGCAGCTCATATGAAAGGCACTTAACACTCACGTTTAAATGAACTGGCAGAGTGCAACTTTAACAGGGGTTCAGGTTTAATTCAAATAATTTTATTGGATGGTATGTGCATGTGCATGTGCCTAGGTAAGTCCTTTTATCGATAGTAAAAGAACGCAGAACGCATTATTTCACTGTGTTAAAGCCAAATAAGGCCGGAAGATAAAATTCGGTGTTATTACACTTTAGTACAGCGAAATAAAGTCGAACTACGAAATTCGGCGTTATTTTGCTCGACGTTATTTCATGGCACCAATGAGTTTTATTATTTCAAGGATTTGAATTCTTTTTGCAAGGAATATTAATTTAGCCCTTAGCTTTTTTCTCCATCGAAATAATAATTGATTTTGCTTTCTTAGTGCTTCAAAATTGTGTAACAAAATTTCAATGATGAAAGCTGTGACTTTGGCACCTGAAGATGAAGAACTTGAAACAAAGTGACCCTTGAAAGCGTCCGACCTAAAGATGTTTTTGTACCCTACTACCTAGATATGAAAATTTAGTCTTTAAAACACTCGTTTCATCAAATTCCAGAATTAATGCAATTTGTTTCAAGCTTCGAGGTAAGGTGCAGTCGTGCATGCATCCATATAGACATGTATCTTTCCAGCAAATCACTTTTACCTTTTGATCACGTCTGCACCTTATGAACTCAAACCTCAAAACCTAATTACCAGTTGTAAGGTGTTTCGCTTGTGTCTTTCTTTAAAGGTGCCAGTCCTAAATTTCTAAGTGAATTCGTCTTTGCGCAAGAATTATTTGATGCTTTTGAAGTTCAACAACTGTTAGATTTTCTTGTTTTGAATTCACTTTGAATATTTTATTTCGAACAAGAGGGTTCCTACTTATAAACATTTTTTTCATTTTCAAATTAAATGCGCAATTTGTGAATTGTACTGCAAAACTCCATTTTGCTTGCATCTTTTTCTTAAAACAAGTTAGGACTGCAAGCTTAGAGTGATTTCTATCACTTTAATAATAAAAATTCATAATTATGGTTCGCATGAAACTAAAATTTAATTTTGAAAAATATAAGTATTTGTTGGTTTGAAAATTTAATTTTCCTCTTTCTAAAAATTCTCAGATTCTATAGTCGTTTCAGTCTTTTAATAAAAAAGGATGATATTCCTTGCCTGGGAAACAATGCTATGAAGAATATAATCCTTTCTGCATTTGCTCTACTTACAGATGAAATAAATTTTCAAATATGTAATAAGAGTTTCATGTCTTGAAAAAAAAAAGAATATCCCTTCTTATTTTCTCATTTCCCCCAACTACATCATCTTAAACCCACATTCGCTATTATTGCACGCGTTTTATAGCTGTTTAACTGCCAATAAAGTTTTATCATAGATATTTTAAAATATTTTATTTGGTCTACTTCTCTCTCTGAATACAAAACGAATTACGCTTTCACTCATCGTTGTTTTTATTTGTTATTGTTTTTTTTTTTTTTTAACTTTTCAAACAATTGAACTTGTTGGCTTGATGTTTAGTTGAACGTTAGAACTAGGTCAAAGGGATTTTGGCTGCTGTTTCATGGTTCTTGTTTAGAAAGCAATAAAAGTCGGATTTGGTGGTCTAATATAAACGCCAACGTCATTCAAATGAATAGAAGGGAGATTGTCTGCTTAGGGTCAAGACAACTACTTTAATGATATTAAGAAAAACTTTATATAAATAATATTTATATTTATACTAAAGTAATTTATCTAAATTTAGCTGCTGGCCAGACGGCATATGAAAATATTATTTATGTATGAATGTATATTTGTGGTGTAAGGTAGTAGACACTAAACAAGAAATAACAAATTTTGCCGCTGTGGAGGTTTATTGTTCTTTTATTATTAAAAGTAAGAATAAAGAGGTAGAAGGTGACAAAAATGTGAAGCTAAGGTGCTCATCTCAATCAAAGCACCCGCTTGGAAGGCACCAAGAAAATGAGGACAATATTACGCGTTCAAGCATGTTTATTATTCAATATTCAACTTAGCTTTCCTGATTTAATTAAAAAAAAAAATTTAAACCATAGGAATTATAATTGTCTGCAATAAATTGTCATTATCAAAATCAGCTCATTTTAACCGCAATCACTGAATCATTGAAAAGTGGCCAGTGTGACAATTCTTTCAGAAATGCAAGGGCGAATTGATTGCTTCAAGGAAACATAATTCAGTAAGAGGTAGGAATATTCACTTATGGTGTATGTGTTGACTTTTTAAATAAAAAAATAAAGAAAACTTCATTAATGCTTTCCTAAATCTTCTTAAGCATTTTGTCTGGCTCCGAAAGGGTAAGGGCGGGTTGAAATTGAAATCAAATAAAACAAGCTGTGTGTGCGGTATTAATGAAATTCTTTTTATTTGAAAGGCCCATTTAAGCCATAATGTGTGGAATACGAAATTGATCGAATACCCACTGCAGCATAGCACGGTGATTCGTATCCAAGAGGTCAAATTTTCCATGATTCAGCAATGATCTGGGCCTGTATCGAGCAAGACCAAAGCGATCGGTCAACTAAACGATTACCGTTTTGATCACTCTCTTTATAATTCTCTTATGGCCAATTTCATAAAAAATACACTAAAAATTGCTTTTATCCAAACTCCTTCTAAATTTTATCAGTCATTTAAAACTTTTCAGTTTCACCCATGTAGAAAAGGGATATTTTAGGGATATTTTAATTTTACTGAGTTTGCTAACATCCCTGGATTCAAAAAAAGAGGTTTTTTCTCTCGCACATGTGAAGTCTATGAGAAAAAGTGAAAAAGCATAATGGATGAGGGACAATTATTCTGACAGCAAGATATATGCTGTTGTTGACTGGAATGGCTCAACAAAAAATACTTTTAAAATTTAATGAGACAAAAACGAGCTTTTAGTTTACAAGGGCATTTAAAATCTTAATAAATATAAATTCCTTTGGTGAAACTAAAAAGCATCATTTAAAGGCTAAAAGGCTTTTTAAATAATTACAAGCCTTTCGTGAAATTGGCCATTAGAGATATGTTACGTCAAAACGACAAACAAAATATTGATAACCCACTATCAGCTTCATAATCATCAAGTCCTGCAACACCGATTAGGGCGTCAACAAAACATCTCCACGGGCTGCTGCAAGGTATTTAAATTGTGGTCAATCTGTTATTCTGTTTCTGCTAAGACAGTAGATTTCCACCCTGAGGATTCCATTCAAAGAAAAGTTTTGCAATTTGATTGTTTGTTTTCCACAGGGTGTGACCATTTTATTACCATCTACGCTTTCTTATGTGGACTTCTAGCCGCTCTTAACTTGTCCTGTGCAATAGTTCTTTGTTTGATATAATTTGTGGCCAGCAAATTTGTAGAATGTGGGGTAGATAGTGCTTAAAAAGGCCTGCAATTTAATCGAGATTATAGCCGGGACCTTCCAGGTTTCGCAAGCATACAACAGCACGGATTTGACATTGAATTCGAAGAATCCCAACTTAGTACGTTAACAGATTTGATATGATTTCAAAACTTGGGACAGAGTATCGAAGGCTGCGCGAGCCCCTCCTGTCACGTTCAGTAGCGTAGCTAGATGGGCGAGGGCCCTGGGGCAGAAAATAAAATGGGGCCCCTTAACAGAATTTGGTTTCGTTTTTGATTAACAAAAAAAATGAGAAATTTTAGAAGAGGTATGTTATGTTATAAGAATTTTTAACAAAAACTGTCAGCATAAGATATTTCTTAGAGATATAATTTTTAAAGCTTAGCATGCAGTTTGGTTACAATAGCAAAAAAATGGTGGTAAGAACAGAAATGTTAGTGATCGAAAAAAAAAAACATTTTATTTTTGAGTCATTCCATATGAAAACGTCTATTAAAAAAGCACATCTCAGATTTTGCTCAACCTTTGTGAGATGCCCCTACCCGCTTTGAAATTCCTTTTTTGTTTCTATTTTGAGATGGCATTTTAAACTGAAGTATAGTAGTTTTTGAGAAAAAAAAATCACACAAAAATGCTGGAAATAGTGTATTATACTAATTTTTTGTGACCTTCAACTGACTCCAGTGTCTCGACTGTTGATATTTCTCAGATATTCTAGTAAATATGAGGCAGTGAGAGCCATAGTGGCCTTACTGCATTTGTCATTATTTTCAGTAGAGCAAAAATAAGGAACAGATTATTTCTAAGCACTTGCAGTTTTAAAAGAATTACAAAATTTGTAGTTTTTAAATAACTGAACATAGTTTTGATTTTTGTTTGCAATATGATAAAAAAAATAAAAGGTTTTTGATTTTGTATTAATGATTCTCAAAATACCGTTATAAGTGATCAGATAGGCCACTCTAGCACTCAAGCTTTGAATTTTCTTGTTGGTGGCCTCTAAATGCAAAAAGCCCTATAAGTATGACATGGAGCTATCAATTCAAAAAATTTAAATACAGAAATATTGTTTAATACATACAGATTCAGTTTTTATAATAAACTCAATTTCGACAAAATTGCAGTTAGGCCACTATGGCTCTCACTCACTGCCTCACATATAATAGAAAAAATAAAATTTAAAAAGACCGGTTCAGCACACTCCTTACACAAGAAATCTCAACTTTTTTGAGAAATAGCACTTTTTGTGTTCTGGTTTTGTTATTTTTATGTGTTGTGCGTGTAAAGGAAGCAAAAATAAAGGTCATTACGCAAGCATTTAGTGTTAGAAGAAATAAGAACTTCACACCTACAAAAAACACCGATTATTATTATACCTAAATTCGTATATACAAATCACAGAAAGAAACGACAAAAACAAACCCAAATAAAACTAAAAAGCCATTTTTCTACACATATGTACATAGTTAATAATTATCACCCCTACAACGGAATCAGATGAATGAGCTGCGGAGGGAATCAGACTCAATTCTGACATTTTTAATATAATCTGCTAGAATAACTAATATCGGCCGTATTACAGAGTACCAAAAGCAAAGTCAAAAATGAAATTCATAGCAGTTAGCCTTCTTCTATATAGATAAAAGCCTAAACAGCTCCTTGGACCGGCAGATAGGCTATCTAAGATTTAATCAGTTTCTGTTGGATATTATTGTCAGAGATATTTGAGCCAAAAGTAGAAATTTATCTGGCAAAAAAGGACCGGATATGCTATCCAAGACTTTATCCACAAGTCTTGTAACTGACCCATAATATTCAAAACAAACTTAGCCAAAACATTCTTAAAGATAAGAAGAACTTTTATTTTCGCTTTGAAAAATGTCCCTGGGGCCCCCAAACCTTCGGGGCCCTGGGGCGCCACCCCAGTTTGCCCTTGGGTAGCTACGCCGCTGGTCACGTTTCATATAGTGAAAGACCATCGCTTATGTGCTAGGCGATAGTCGCTTCGCAATTCAGGGCTTCCTAGAACATCTGCTTCGGCATTAATTTGCACCTTCAACGATTTGTGAACCTTCATTTTATCTCAGGTGTCTTGGAATATCCAAGAGTATCTAACTCTATTCATCTTGGTTACAGTTTTGGATCCAGCATCCATAAAAACACTTTTTATCATTCCTCATCTTATCAATTTTTGACTTCTATTTAGTGATGAAGCCTCGTTAATAGCGGCCATGTTTTTGGTCGATCTAGCAATTTGCTAGCCTACGGGTATTGGCTGATTGGACGAACATGTAATCTGTCAAATTTGTGCCCATAACTGCCACAAGAGAACACCAATTATGATAATTAAGTTTTATCAGTTGCTCTATCGTCTAACTCCTATCAACAGATCTATAAAGTTTCCAAATGTTTGCAGTGTATTCCAAGCTGGAGTACTTGCAGTTTGCGAAGCCGCTTGAAGTAATTCACAAAAATATTGACATCTTCAAAAATAGTAGAATAAACTAGAGTTTTATAGAAGCTGCAGACGCCAGATGGGCAGCAATCAACACTTGTTGGGTTTCAAGTTAGAAACCAAGTAAAAACTGAATACTTACTAAAGATAAGCATGACCTTAATTATGCATCCTACCGCGTCAATGGGAACTCATAAGAGCAGAAAGTTTATCAACTCATCGGACTTAAGTAGAAGGTGTCAAGATGAAAAGCCGGAAGAGGGCTCACCCAACTTTCCTTGTGAATAGCTAAAACTAGAAAAGCTCTCGGAGAACACTTCTTCTTCCCACGAATTTATCGAAATCTCTGTTCTACCACTAAAGAACGTTAAAATTATTTCAGAATTGTTCGAGGAAGCTTCACTTCCCCATTCTGGGGAGTGCAATATTTCCGTGGAGATCCGAGAGAGATCATACGGCTTGCCTTTTTATCACCCCTTCTAAACTAACCCTACCTGCTTTATCGTCTCCTTGCCATAATGATTCGCCATCAATGATTGAATACTTAACAACAGATTTGACAGATGTCATCAAAACATGACAGCCAACAGTATATGCAAACATCCAGATTTTCGAAGAATACAGATACGAGGTTTTCACTGTTCATCGGTGAAATATTTATACCTTAGTTCTATTTTATTATAAGTGAGTCTCTAAGTAATAAAAAAGAAATTGTTACTTGATGGCCCCAAAAAAAAAAAAAAACACAACAAGAGCAAATAAATCAATAATTTCGTCGCAAAATTATATGAGTAAATATTTTTCAAATAAATTTCAATAACACAACAGACGACGCAGACTTGTTAAACTGCCTAAGGCTATAGGTATTAAATAAATTTGATAATAAAAAACGTCTGGCATTTAAAGTTGCTGGCTGGTCCATATAATTTATGACATCGAGTCCCAAAGCCATACTGCTTTAAGACAGGAAACAAACAATTTTCATTTGGAGACCTTGTGGCTTATTAGCAGATTATAAAAGGATGTGGTTATATGCTCATAAAACTATTCATCCACACTGCCCACAACCATATACCTAGATACCTATACCATATACCGTTTGTGGAAACCGAAGGAAAGAGAAGACCTGCCAACAAACCAAAAGTTATTACAATTACCATTATGTCATACTGTTGTCATAAATATTTTACAGCACGTTTCGCACCAGCAAAACTAGGTCATAGCCAGAGTATCTAACCATGATTGTAAGATGGGACAATATCGTATTATTTATTCTTAGGTATCCTTTTTATGAATTGCGGAAAGAAAAAGTCTATGGACACGCGGTTATTTTTATACTTCCTTTTCTTATTTTGCTTTTGCTGGCTTTGTTTTTTTTTTTTTTGCTGCAGGCTTTTAAGGACTCTTCCGTAGGAAACGAGATAAACATGAAACAATATCTTTACAAACTGTGAAATGAGATGACATGAAGAAGAATGATGCTCGAAGGCGGAATGATATTCACAAGAGATATCAGGAATTGTAATGGTTGAATAGGAGCTGACTTCTATCTCATTAAGTGCGAGCGGACAGAAAAAAAACATGCATGGTTGTTTGTAATGAAGTATTGAAAGTTGATTAATTAGGTTAAGGACTGTTTTTTTGTTTGTGCTGATTTACTATTTCTGCTGAGGAAACTAACATATTTCATTTCCAAGGAAAAAGTTTCTAATTTCTTCTTTTTTTTGTCTGCTTTATACTTTTATAAGGCAGGAATTGGTTGCGAGTAAGAAAAAGTTGGAAGTTAAGCACGAAAATGAATGGTTGGTAACTGATGGTAATATCCTCTTTTTTTTTAAACGTCTGTTAATATTTTATTATATACCTACCTGGTTTTATCTACTTTATATAGAACATCCTTGTCATGTTTGTGTACTCGTTAGGTTGAAGTGGCTGTCAGTCATGAAAACTGACACACTTAGACCATAAGTTGGCCCATTGTGTACTCGTGGTTCGTGTTCAAAATATGTTTGTAAGAGTCAAAACTTACGATGATAGTAAAGTCCTAAAAATTGATTATCGTTTTAATGACAATTGTCATCATCGTCTTAATCGTTTTGTGTGTTTGAAGGAGTCCCCATCACGCGTTCATTAAATTAAAGTCTCAAAAGTTTGATTAAAAAGGAATTTACTATAAGTTCGGTACAGAGAATTTCTATATAATTTCAATGATTCGAAATTCAAATCTTGAACCTCGAGTCTCTAGTGCCACCACTTTCGACAACGACAGAGGTTATATTTGGTAGTATAAATGAACAAGTTTTTTGTTGAAGAAAGTAATTTCCATACGTGAGTGATTAATGAAACAACACCAAACATTAAACTTTGGCACATTTGTCAAGGTCATCTATGCAGAGATATGCTTAGAAAGAAATTAACCATTGGATTAGACATCAGCGGTGATGGAGCGCTTAAAAACTTAAGTTTATCTTCGCGCAAAAGCCTTCATTGCCGTTTTTCACAAAAATCAAAGAGATATACAAAGTTTTTGAACTTGTGCAGACTGATATCAGATGACGTTCCAAGACGGAGTCATTTAGTAAATAAAGACACTTTGTCACTTTTAATCGATGACAGCTACTGATGGTGCGCAATTTTCCATCTGTAACAATAGAGTAAGTCCTTTCATGCTTTCAAGGAGTATAAAGCTTTTAGTCGCCTACGCATGGATCTTGGATTGTTGTTTCGTGGCACTTATGGTCATTTTCTCTGTATTTTTACCGTAACCGTTATCATTCATATCCAAATCGTTCCATGTTTTGATTTATTTCTAGGAGTCCAAGAAGATGGCATCATAATCTCATTTTCGACAGAAATTGACTTTGATCGTTCTTTCCTGCAGTCCTTCACATGTCAAAACAAAATTGGTTGATTATTGCAAAAATAGAACGCCCATCAAAATTACCAGATTTCTTGCTTATTTAGTCCACTTTCACACGAAGAAACAAGTTGCTGGAGATTTTTTTGTCGTTTTCTTTTAATCTCCTTAAAAATCTCTTGTAACTTTCACACAAGGAAACAAATCTCCAGGCAATTTCTGAAATTTCCTTTGAAAGTCTATTGGTTGAACACACTTAAACCTAGATGTGAAAGGAAATGTCAAAAAATCTCCTCAAATCCTCGACCGGGGAGATTCTGTTCGCCCCTCTTTCCTTTTGCCCTTCTCACCGAGGAACTAAAAGATGCTGGCAACTCAGTTTCTTCGTGTGAAAGGGCAGTTACCAGTTTTGGGCAAAAGTTCTACAGCGTCAAATTATCTGTGAAATAAGTGCCGTACTCGGCCAGTTTGGATGACCGTACCTGAACGCACTGCTCAAACGTTTAAAGTGTTTGGAGAAAAAGCATTTCTGAAAAAAGGAAAGTTCAAGGGCGTTAAAATGAGGGTTTTATATGACAAAGTACACTGATGTTTTCAAAAACTACCAAGAGTGGATCCCTGAAAAAAATAAGGTATGACAAGAGACATCAAGTTTATCGGAAACGAGAAGCAAGAATACGTTGTAGTTCCTTCTGAAAAGTTTGAAAGCGAATACGAATAAAATTAATTTAGAAACCGATGCCAAGATCATAGCAAGTTGAAATTAAAAATATATAAATTTGGTGGCAGAACGGCGAACAGCTCATGCAGACCTAGGGCATAGTGACTTCCAACTCTAAAGCTCAACCATTCCTGTATGAGTGTTGTTGGCAGGAATGGAGGGGACAATTTTTCTGAATTCAAAGGGCTAGATGAGAAGCACTTATTCATGACAAGTATACTTTTGGAGGATTTGTCAGTTTTTCGCAAGAGGCAGTACTTCGGAAAAAACATTTCTGATTTTTTAGGTGGTACCGGCTGGGAATCGAAACTAGACCTTCGGTGTTACAGTCCAATGCACTAATGTCACAAGGTACTACAGGAAATTGAAAATATCGAGGTTAAAAATCATCCTAAATCGAAAAGATTTCGGAGAGTATTCCAGGGAAGACCCAAAACGCATTATTGTGAAAGCCAACAAAGCATTTAGAGCAATAAACCTGGATGAAAATGATAAAGAGAAAGGTGTTACTGATGACAAGGTCTATTTCGATCCAGAAAATATAAACTATTAGCAGGATAAATTTCTCAAAAATGAAGATAAACGATCCGAAAAAAAAATTGCGTACTAGTTCATTTGGATCATTTATCTTCATTTTTGAGAAAATTTGGATGGATTTTTTTTTATTTTATTTCATTATGTACAATGTCATAAGTAGAACGGTAACTAGAAAGAGCTGTAAAATAAAAGTTGAGATGGATGACTCAAAACCGAAAAGCACACAAAGTGATTTAAAATGAAAATTACGTCATTCTGAAGAACAGAAATTTAAACAACCATATCTGCAGCTGATTGGGGCGCTTAAGCTGAATTTACACCTTAGTTATTATCGTCCATGTACGTTGTTCGTTTTTGCCCGTACGCGGAACAACGAAAGTGTAAATGATATCACCGAGCACAAACTGTGATGCCTTTTTATAGAGGCTGATGTAAACTCGTCGTAGTCCAAGGTATTCCCAAAGAAAGCAAGCAAAACTTGGGTTAAGAAGGTAAAGTCACCAATTTTAATATTTTTACTCTTTATTTATGACTATAATAAGAGGAGCTTACACACTTACAATATTCCTTAATCTTATTATAAATAACACGGTATTTCATATACACCTAAGCTTGGTTCGGTCAGGCGCGGATCCAGGATTTCGTTCAGGGGGGGGTGGGTAATTTTCGTGAGTTTCCAAAATCTTGATAAGGTCTACAGAAAATTTGTGTACACTTCATACCGCTCTATAATTTGCAGAAAGCAATAAGCTCTTTCATAACTGCCACAGTTCTCAAATAGAGGGTACTTTGAACTTTGTGAAATGAATTTTTGCGGTTTGTAGCTATAGCATGGTATCTTTACAGCGTTTTCGAGTTCCCTCTAGATCCGCGTAACTCTAAAATTATGTTTGGAAAACATAATGGTACAGTGGTATGTTCCTATTCATTCACACATGACGTTCGAGTTCGATCGAAATTTCCATCCTCTTCTGTAGCTCGCAACCTAACCTAACCTTGCTAGTAAGAGGCCGTTTTGGAGAACTTCATCAGCGTCAAAATGCGTTTTGCAGAGTATTCTCAAACGCAAACTGCAAAAGTCTGCTGTTAGAAAAGGCAAATTCAAGTTTGTGTTCGATAATTCAGTTTGCTAAAGTCACATGTTCGAAAACATCATGTGTGGTGCAATTCTGCAGTCAAAAATCGAGTTGGAAACAAAAATATTAAGAAGCCGGAGAACGTGTTCATAACCTCAAATGCGTTTGCAAGAAAATTGAAGGACGTTGATAAAAAAGATTTTGTGCCAACAAAACAATTGCATTAATTTGACAACATCTGTATTTTAGCTTAACTAAAATTATAGATCGAAACCGAGATGAACCGTATCAGATGCCTTAGTCCATCGATACAAAACCAAACTTTCCGACATTGAAATAAAACCCAATGATTATAGTGGAAAATACAAAGAAAACACCACTCTTTATTAAACCTAACCTTCTCGATTGTGACTAACTTTCGTTATACATTTCATTAACAATATACTTAGCCTTCGTTAAGTTTTAATATAAATGTTTCATATAAGTATTTCGATACAATAGCAATATTTGCATCGAAAAACGGCAATCATTTGACAATCGAATTGACGAAACAACTATCCTTTCCTTAGGTATAAAAGTTCCATGCAACTTCTCTTCGGCACTTCGGCAGTGACTGCTGTAGTCGTTTCTCTCTAATCTTCTTCTTTGGATTCCCACTCTTCGGTAGTTTTATAATATGGAACACGGAAGTTCGTAAAACACATCGATAAAAGTGACAAAATTCTCACATCAAAAACGTATCTTATGGCTAAAGCAGATGTGCAGCACGTCTGCACGCATCGCTGCGAACTCGAAACACATGTGCGTATCCATTTCAGAGTAAACAGGCGGCGAACAGCTCTGAAGAAATTCTCGAGAGTAAAACTCGAAAGTGAACACAGACACAGTCATGAAATAAGCTCACCAGAGGGGAGGACAGATATCCGAAATTCGCTCTCGAGAGTTTTCTAGTGAAAGTACTCCCTCAATGGACACGCACATTTTAATATTTATCACAAAAAGAACTCTATCACCCATTTAGTATGAAGTTTTTTGGTATATCTAAATAACTTTTATATAAAAATGTAGTTTATTATTTTAACTTTAATTAGATATCTTTATCCTGTAGATCCGAACATTGGAAGCAAAATTAGAAATTTTTGAAGGTAATTCGTAAATCGACGCATTTTAAAGATTTTTTTTTCTGTAATTAAAATCAACTTCAAGGTTGAAAATTTAGATAAGTGCCCCTGGCTCCTCTCCCGTTATATTTAACTATAAAAACCACTAACAAATTTGTAGAGGAGGGTTGGAGGTGGAGCAATAACTTTTAAATCATTATTTTTCAAATTGTGAAATTTTTCATTCACAGCATTTTGAAAAGTGAAAATCGAATATATTTAGGGTTCAACCTGCTCCCTAGTATGAAATAAATTGACTTTTCTTATAAAATGCTATAAAGTAATGTAGCCGGACATTTATCATTTAATTAAAGATCTTAACTTTGCAGATCGGACATCTAAAACCGAAGTTATAAGCTTTGCACTCAGTCAATTTCAAAGCTATTTGTGCATAGCGGAACTTTTCTTAACTAAACCTGGTCGGCCATCGGCCTAGGCACAACCACTCATTGTTGCAACGTGGCGCTGCCAATGAAAATTTTTATAAACGTATAACGAAATAACCTTTTTTTGATAACATTTTATTGAATTCATATTTTAAACTTCGTTCGTTCTTGCCCAGGGGGGGGGGGGGCAATTGCACCCATTGCCCTCCCCCCCCCCCCCCCCCTCTGTATCCGTGCATGGGTTCGGTTGAGCTACAGGAGTAGACTCGGCCCACACTATTTACTTAGAAGAAGTGAACCAGGGACAAATACGGTATGAATCTGATTCCAACCCAAGGCTAGGGAAACCAGGGGAAAAACTACTTCGGTGCCCAATCTCTCACTCAGAAGGAGCGAGCAGGGATTTTACGGTAGAAATCTGATTGCAGCCCAAGGCTAACCCTAGAGAAAAATTACTTTGGTGCCCAATCTCTCACTCAGAAGGAGCGAGCAGGGATTTTACGGTTGGAATCTGATTCCAGCCCAAGGATAACCCAAGGGAAAAATTTATTTATTTTTTTTTTTAAAGGTGGAAGCTCAAAAGATTTTCTTTAAATGGCTTACGAATGCACCATGAAAAGATACCTCAGCTTATCAAGAGCTGCTACAAAAAGAGATTAGCTGGAACCCTTATGCCTCTTATAATTCGAAATGAACGAAAATCAGAATTAACACGAGTCAATAAGCTTCGACTTTTTTTAGAATTTTGTACCTCCCGATGATGATTTTCTAGCCACAAGATAATGTAAACTATAAGGAGGGCGAATGCAAAGTCACATGACGTCGACTCCACGTATTGCGGTGCGCTGTTGTTGTTGCTTAAAAATGGGTAAGTAATAGAACCTGGTGTACTGTGGTTGCTGATCACTCGGTGGCGGTGGTGGCGGGTGTGTTTTGATATGGACGTAGGTAGTTAATTAGAGGATTGGCTTTGCAGGGTGATGGTGTGTATTAATGACTGGTCTATGGTGATTTAATGGTGATGTAGGGTGCAGAAAACTGATGTTGCTGGCGGTGGGTGTATTTATAAATTGACGGTGACTTGGTTACAGGACAACGAAGAAATTTAAAGCCATTTTGAATTTTGCATGAACTCTACTCGTTGTTCGTTGTTTGTGGAACAATGTTTACCGAATGAAGAACGAAGGTGTAAGTCCAGCTTAAGATATCTACCGATCACTATCAGACCCGACCAGACATTGCCATTTATAGCATCGTGTCCACCTTTAGTTAAATTTTGATGTTTTATATGTTGAAAGACTTTTCTAGCCAATACGAGTTATATAACATAACTTTACGTAACGTAACATTGCGTAAAGTAACGTAATGTAAATTAACTTTAAGGAATTAAATAAGTTTGTCATATAAAGAAATAAAACACAACTGGTCAAAAGTAAGAAAACAACATACCTACCTACAATATTTTCTTAATTTTTGTTTTGCTATGAAGCTACTAATTGATATCATGAGCGTTTTAATGTTAAAGAAAGCATACTTATGTAGTTATTTAAATTTACTAAAAAATCGGTTCTTGCCTTAAACATTTTAGATTAAGGAATCGAATATTTTTAGCTACATGCCTCGTAAGTCCTTTGGTCTATTGAATAAAACTGTATTTTTTGAGAAGGAAGAGAAATAAATAAGTAAACAGTGTGTCCCTACATTTACATCTTCATCTACTCTCTAATATTACCAGCCAAAGCAAATTTAGTAAATATTTTATTATTTCTTACATTATTTTATAAATATTTTAAAAACATACAGTCGTATTTATAAACTTTGTCTAACTTTAGACTACCGTCCAATTCAAAAAATGTAACAAATTAACTTTTTTACTAATCCTGAGGCTGTCTCTCTTGGACAGCGGCATCGGTTGTCTAAGATTGGTTAAAGTTGACATTTTTTTTAATCAAATAAAGCATATTTCCAACTTCAGGACTTTAAAAAAATGTCTTACTAGTTAATCGCCTAAAAAATCTCATAAATAAAGCTGTTTATACCCCAAGAAACCAGAGAAAAATTATATTCTCTTAAGCTTTGTTAGTACACTTTTCAAATTAACTTTTTCGTTTCATCTACTTCATAACCAACTCTCGTCTCAATTTAAAAGACTCAATTAATTACGAAAAACTTTTTGAAAATACATAAAGTCCTTTCTTTCATTTTTGTCGTACCTAATTGTTCAGTAGATTAAGGAATTCATGGCCTATTTATTCTGTGATTCAATGTTAAATCCCTTGCCCCTATATTCAATATAGCCAGGTGCTATTAAGGACGTCTTTATTACGATTAGCTAAAACGCTTAAAAGGTATATATTCGTTAGCTTTAATTTCGTGACCTAGTTTTCGTTTAGTTTACTTTAATTTTTTTTTGTGAGTCAATCGTTATGGCATGTTTTGACTGCGTGCCTAAATAAAAGTTATGTAAACACAAAGGAGGAAAAACAAGTAATAAGAAATGGTACGTGCAAAGAATAAGGATATTGGTTACAAAGGCAAAATGATCTTAAACAAATAGGTGTGGTGTATTCCTTTTTGTCGGAATGCTTTTATTTTTAATGAAAGTTCATTTTTATTATTTAATAAAAAAAAAAAAATACGAATCCATGAAATTACATTCTAATTGAATTATGATGTAATCAAATTTCGGATGTAAGCTAAACTGGTTTTGGGTATGCAAAATTGAACCATTTGGTTTAAGAAATGTGGCTTTTATCACTGTTTTAAGGAAATATATAATAAAATACGAAACCCTATTTATGCTTTCAAGATTTTAAACACACTAAATTAAATTAAGGTGATAGAGAAAACCCGGTCTGTATGTACCTTAATCTACACATCATAAACCACTGAAACAATATTGATTCCATTTTGAATTTAAGTTTTTTTTGTTGGTAATTTCTTAGATGGTAAGCTGAAATTATTTTTACTTACTTACTTTCTTACTTACTTACCCGGCTCCCGTTCCATGCGGTGTCTCTGCCTGAGATATTCCGGTCTTCCATCGGTTGCGGTCCCTCGCACGCTCGATCCAGTCGTCGAAATGCTCTTGCGTTTGTGACCACCTGGCCCCGCAGCCTGCAGTGAATGTTCCGTCTTCCTGGTCTTCTCGATCCTAGGGGCTTGGACCCCACGTTTTGCCAAAAATCCTACTGCAGGAATAAAACAAATATGGCTTTCTTCGTTCTTTCCTTAATGTTGAGACTCCAGTTCAGTTTCTTATCCAAGATCACACCCCGATATTTGGCATGTTGGAGATTTTGAAGAATTTGAAAAGTCGGTAATTTTCTTTTGTTCGTAAAAAGGACCAATTCGATTTTTTGCGGACTAACCGCTAGACCGCAGTTCTTAGTCCATGTATTTACAATTTATAAGGCATTCTCAATTTGTTCACTAATTGTGGAGGGAAATTTACCTGTCGCTAATAATGCTAGGTCATCTGCACATGTAATTACATTGACTCCACTGTTTTTATTTTTTCTCATTAGAACTACGTTCATCACGGTTATCCAGATAAGCGGAGAAAGGACCCTATCTTGTGGAGTCACTCTGGAGGTAGATACTTTGATCTGTGCTTCTTCTAGCTCCAAGTTTATCTGTCTGTTTTTTAACATGCTCATTATCCATCTGATGATGACGTTATTTACAACAAAGTGAACGAGCGCTCCTTTCACCACCTTATTTTGGACATTTTTTAAGGCTCTTTCAATATCAAGAAAGGCAGAAAGGGTGTATTGTTTGTCTTTGAGCGTTTTTTCAATTGTACTGACGATACTATGTAGTGCTGTCTCAACACTTTTGCCTTTTAAATAAGCATTCTGGGCTAGAAACAAGACTTCCGGGCTAAGTGTACTGCGTATGTCTATTAGTCTTTCAAATGTTTTTAAGAGAAAAGACGTGAGACTAAGGAGTCTGAAGTCCTTAGCATCCGTGTGGCTGGGTTTTCCAGCTTTCGGAATAAAAATTACCACACTTTAGGCACATATCCCCATTTCATGCTGCTTAGGAATATGTTTTTTAAGTGTGGGATTAAAGGTCTTCACATTTTTGTAGCATCATGGGGAAGACGCCATCCAAACCAGTTGATTTATACGGTGAAAAGGAGTTAGTAGCCCGTAACACATTTTCTCCGTAATCAACTCCGTTGGTGTTGTGTTTTCTATGCAGAGCTCCATTCATTGGGTTATTATTTACGTTAGAGGTGCAACAGGGAAAGTGAGCATTCCAGTCTTTCGCTACAACATTCGGTCCAATGTCCATTGGGTTTTTTAAGAGATCCCATAATATTAGGTCCCTTAGCGTGTATTTTTTTGAGTCTTACTGATTCATTGGTACTCTCAACTTGACTGCAGAAGTTCCTCTTGAGTAGTTTTATACGTTTCCCAGCCATTATTTTTTCTAACCCACTTGGCAACATTAAAAAGTCTCCTTGTTTCTTTCCTGATGTTACCAAGTTCGGTTGTCAACCAGGGATGGTTTTTTTTTACCCGCTCCTCCTGGTTTAAGTGGACATCCTTTTTCGAAAGCTTTACCGAGAATCTTAGTAAATCTATCAGGAGCTTTGTCTATTAGCTCATTATTAAAAATATCCCAGTTGGTACTGCTGAGATTTCTTAATGGTTTACGAGGATCTATGGTGTCTGGTATTGATAATTCTATGAGCTTGTGGTCAGAGAATGATTCACCTTACAATACCTTCCACTAGTCTACGATGATAGTATCCGAGTTGCTCCTATTAGAGTGACATCGAGTACCCCTTTACGATTGTTGGTAACAAAAGTGGGTGCACTGCCCCTATTCAATACCAAAATGTTATTTTCTATAATAAATTCAAAAAGTAACACACCTCTATCGTTGATATCAGTGCTTCCCCACTGCGAATGGTGTGCGTTGGCATCACAGTCCACAACAGCAACAACAGCAGTGCAGCACGTTGTTTTCTTGTCATCTCAGCCGGAGGTCCTTCTGTCTGTCCCGTCCCTCGGCAAGTAGCATGATACTATGAACTAATTTCACGTTGATTGTAAGACCCTCCCCTCCTTAATAACCTTTTCTTTTTTTGTACCGACGCACACCTTAAAACCAATTTTCCTAAAAAGTGGTAGTGATTTGTGATTTAGGATCACAACCTCTTCTGTGCCATCTTTTGTCTTCTCGCCCATCTCAGCAACCTCCCAGGCTTCACTTAGCTGGTCAGTGTTGAGTGCTTGAGTGAAAAGCTTTGCACTAGGCCTTGAAAAATCGCTGATTTTCTTCCTCCCCATGAGGCGAAGGTCGTTTGGCCATGGAGCTTCAGCTTTACCAACAAACCCTTGGAGCAATGTTAGAGTATGGTCACCTTCACATGTCAACATTTTAAATCCTTGGAAGGTGCTGAGAGTACCGAAGAGTGGCAGGCTTTTAATGATAGCCCTCCTCAAGGATCCGATGTTCCATCAATTGCCATTGGTCGTCCGTCAGTTTCCGTGTAGGATATTCGGTGTCTACTATGGCAACTTGCTGGCATGCTACAGGCACCTTGGAAATTCTGGCTTTTTTTCTTTTTATTGGTCGATGATACGGTTTATCGTGAGCTCGTATCATTCCTTGCTGGCTTGGACGTACCTGCATTAGCTGATGGGACAGTGGATGGCAAGTAGGTGCTTTCCTTAGACACTCCCAATGCGGTGTTCCTGGAGCTCGGCTCAGTCGCCTGAAGCGGCCTATGATGTCAATGTCGTCCGTATAGCCAAGCAGTAGAGAGGTTAACACCACTCTTGCGCACTATCTGCTCCAGTACTAGGTTCAACAAATCACATGATAGCGCATCTCCTTGTTTGAACCCTGTACACGTCTGGAATAGCTCGGATAAGCTGTTACCCATATGCACGTTGCACCGCGTATTTAGTTACATCATATGTGGCATAGCTGGATCAGTTTTTTCGAGATCCCAAGTTCCAACATCACCGGTAGAAGAATGCGGCTTTGAAGTCAATGAGAAAATGGTGGGTCTCGACCTAAAATTCGTTAGTCATTTCCAGGATTTGACTGGTGTCATACTTCTTTGCTCTCCTGTCGCTTCCTCTACATAATTCACATTAAACAGTTGCTCGAAATGCTTCTTATACACGTCTACAATTCAGGTTTCCTTCGCTGTTTCGAAGGGCTTTCGTGCCGGTCCTATAACCAGGAACCAGTTGCTTGGCTGTTTTGTAGAGCCGGCGGGTGATGGTGGCGGTGCTAGAATCCTCGAGATACCTGAACTGAGAGGCTGCGGATGGTCTATTCTTTCTGCGCAGGGTTTTTCCTCTTTCCTTCCTTGTTTAAGCTCCAAAAAATAATGACACCTACTTGTGAGTAGAAAAGCCTATCAATCTCAAATACAACTCAAACGATTTTGACCTAAAAAATCTGTAAATCACTGAGCCTAAACATGTTTTCCCTACATTTATTATTGTTCTGCATTCGTTTAAACGTGAAATGGCGGCTGTTTTAACTAAGAGCTACTATTTGGCTCAGAATTTTTAACTAAGAAACCATTTTTTTTAAGATTAATCAAAAATATTGCATCTGTAACTGATGAGATTATTTAAGAAAGAAAACTTAAATGGAAGCATAACTCTTGAAATAGATTTAAATCAAAATATAAGTAAGTATAAGTAGTATAAGTATAAAATTCAATCCATCATTTAGCCTGTAGCTATGCTGATTAAATTTCCACCCACTCTTAACATGGGGAAAGCATTTTAAAGAACATAAACTATTCAATTTATATGAGATTTAAATTATAAGGAAACAAGCGCCACCATTTAGCCTACATAGCATCACTTTATTTCTTCAACTACAGCTCATTAACATATATTCCAATTTAATTCAAGGAATCATCTTCATTTCAAGGATAATAAACCAATTTGCACGCAAATGAGCAATGTCTAATTGTCTGTATCCCTTCACTTTAAAACATTATTCGACTGCCCATTTTCAGTCTTGCTGCAAACCTACAAGTTGAGATATTGAGAGCCAAAAGAGGTTAAACACAAAGACCAAAATGACGTGTCTACCTCTACCATCACCTTTATTCCTGCATCGAGAGGTGTACTATAACATCAGTAGTGGGTGGTGGTGATAGTGACCTTGCATTTAACGCGTCGTTATCCACACTCTCTCTCAATGTGTTTTGCTTTCTCTCTGTTCGAACTGAATTCATATAGCCTGTACCCTCCCTCAGCCCTCACGAATTTAGTGCCTATAAAGTACTGCTCTACGGGAGCACCTTTCCACTTTTCTTTAACCAAAGTCCAAACAAGTCTGAAGGACAACTTCTTCATCATGTGAAATGCTGAATGAAAACTTATCCTTTAACGTATTCAGCAGTGAATGAATATTTTTTGGCGGTCTATCAAAATGACACATGCGCCATTGCTGATTCAGCACATTTACTGAAACCCTTAACTTTCCCCATTTTACAGCTGAGGGCCAATTTTGGCTGCTTGCTGATAACATCGCCAGCTTCTAATCAGTTAGAGTTCTCATTCGAACCGAAACGGACGTGAATACCTCCTTCGAAAGTCCTTATCCTTGCAAATTTACACAAAGTGTGACAAGTGCTTAAAAGTACCTTTATACATACATCACAGATAAATAGAAGACCCTTCTTCAACTCAAGGTTTCCTCCTCTCGTTTCTCAAGATTAATTTCTAAGTGTGAAACAACAACCCCTTCGGGAATTTTTATTCATCTCTGCGTAAAGTGTTTTGTGATTAAAACGAGCAAATGGATATAATCTTAATTCTGTTTCTGTGCGTAGAGTGAGTACGAGTGTCCTTGGCGGAAAGGATGAGGCGATTGGGAATTAAATTTTGTTACAAGTTCTTTAAGTGACTTAACGCGTGTGTACTTACGTTATAACTCACTGGGGGTGGTGGATTGTGTCTTTAGTTTTTTGATTGCGAAACTTTTAACGTCAGGATATACCACAAAACAATTGTTGGATTAAAACGAATAAAGGATATCCTGTGAAATTGGGTCAAAGATGGATTAAAAACACACGAGCATTTCCGGAAAAGTCGCATCCTTCCACACACATTTGGTACGTAACTTGATGTCTCTTAGTGCGTCTTTTTTTGTTTTCCTCAAAATATAGGGATGTGACAAGAACTTTGATTACTTCTGTATAATTTCAAGTTTTGGCGTCTACGGAATTGTTATGTAGTTTGAGTTGAGACTGTTTAAAAGACTGCACTCGGAGGGTGGTGCGAGCAGAAATAAATAATAACATCCTTGAATCAAAAAGGCTAGAGTTATATTGTTTGTTCAGCTGTTTTGTATTTTAAGTAGGTGTATCCTCTCGATATTAAAAAAACATGACAGGATTCCGAAATAAAGGAAGAATGAATGTTTCGTTTACCATATGGAAGTTACAAGGACTCGTTCTGACAGTAATAAACGACTGGCATCCTTTATTACAACATGATATGTTAATATCACAAAAAAAGGCTTCTTAAACTTGTTGAAAAGTTATTGGCAATAAGTTTCGCTGTGTGTGAACGGGGTATTTCGGTTTTGTTTTATTTTTTTTTTATATAAAATAAGCCGTGGCTATATTTATCATGATAATTGAGTGGACGGATATGGATAGCCCTTGAGATGATTAATGGAAATTATTATTATCTATAGGAAGCTATTTATTTAATCATAAAGTTTATTATGCTGTACAATGGAGATAGTAAAATTATTGGAACAGTTTATGATGGTGAGTGGTTTGGGAGCAAACAGTGAAAGGGATCACTTAATTAATGCTTTGTAATAAACAAGGACATTATTGTAATTAATGGGTGATGGTGTAGGTGTAGGTGTAGGCATAGAGAAGATAATGAATTCGAGGAAACATTTTTCCTAATACTTAATAATTGGTAGTTTGTTGACAGTTTAGGGCTTGAAAGGGATTAGAGAAAATTGTTACCGAAAACTTATGGATGATGGCTTTGAATAAATTATTACAAAAGTTTCTTTTTGTTCAAAGATAAGATTAGATTTGTTTTTGTTTTTTTTATTGGAAGTTAGTCCATTTGTCTTTTCATTTGCATTACTTATCTTAATCACTTTAAGATTGACATTTTGCTTGGCTTAGAGTCAAAATGGGCTAGCTCCACATTTTTTTTAATCATTAAAGACAGCTTCAAAAATTGCTAAAAAATGCAAAAATCTATCAAATCTCTTCATTTTCACTGAATTTAGCAAAAACGAGTGAAGAAAAATATTTAAAATAATTTTGGTTTTATTCAAACAATGCGAACACTTTTTTAATAATTTTTTTTTGTAAGAAATACAAAATAGGAGTTAGCTGCTTTACACTCTAAGCCGACGATATACTTTTTTACTCAAACAAATTTCTAACCATGAATAGGTACTAAATGTTCAATGTAAATAAAAATAGTTACGGCATTGAGTGGGGAAAAATGAATATTTTAGAATGAAGTAATTTTTTGAAAAGATTTTCAGCAAAGGCTCCAATTTTCATGATTTAATTTAAAATTTTTTTTTGATTAATTATTTCAAATCATTAATTTTTTTTTGTTTCAACGAACAATCACATGAATATTAATGTAAGTAAACAAAAATAAAATGCATGGGTCACACGTCCTTGCTTTAATATTTCAAGGGGCATTTAAGTTATGAGAGAAAAATATTTAAATTCATAGAAATTAATTTCATTAGTTTGATGGCCGATTTCACGAAAGGCTTTTGATTATTTAAAAAGCCTTTTAGCCTTTGATTGATGTTTTTTTGGTTTCACCAAATGCTTGTACGTATATTTAAGAAGATTTTTAAAGCCCTTGTAAACTAAAAGCTTGTTTTTGTCTCATTAAATTTTAAAAGTTTTTTTTGTTAAGCCATTCCAGTCAACTACAGCTGATATTTTGCTGTCAGAATAATTGTCCCTCATTCATAATGCTTTTTCACTTTTTCACTTTTTCACATAAACTTCGCATGTGCGAGGGAAACAACCTCTTTTTTTTATCCAGAGATGTGAGTAAACTCAGTCAAATTAAAATATCCCTTTTCTACATTGGTGAAACTGAAAAATTTTAAATGTCTGATAAGATTTAGAAGGAGTTTAGATAAAAGCAATTTTAGTATTTCTTAATGAAATTGGCCATTATTTTAAAATAAATGTATGGACAAAATTAAAAATAGTTTCAGCGGTTTTTTAACAAATAATTTTTAATATGTAGGTAGCTACAATATAATAAATAAATACTTTTTAAGAAAAAATTTAGTATGCGAATCTTAACTATTTATTAATATGCAATTTAAAAATTGAATAAAAAAAAAAAAAATGCCAGCCCGTTTTTGAGATATCGAATTTGCGAAAATTTTTGAAACTTTTTGTTTAAATCATTTTTTTCTTGATATTTTTGATTAACAATAAGTCCAGTCATTTAAGCTTTTTGTTTTGGAAAAATTGGCAGAAAGCTGGACTTTGGTATATAGCCTCTAAGGAAACTGTAAAAAGTCCCCATCTATATGAGCGCCGCTATCAATTTTACGGGGGGTCAAAGGCACCTCCGCAAATGGTTCTTAAGGAATATCACCCCAATGCAATGGTAACTTTTACAGAAAAAATGTCAATGACAAGGTTGTAGCTTAGAAAATTTCCGACACCAAGTGTTGTACCTTTTTTTCATTAGAGTAACCATTTTCGAGATAGTTCAATCGGTAGAGTTGCGGATTTTATGTTTCTGTATAAAATGTATTCTTTTACACCACCTTTGCGGTTGAACAACCAGGTGAGTTTTTCTTGCCTGGTATCCCCCAAGAAAATTATAAAACAGTTCAAGAAAATGTATACAGGGATTTATTTTAAGGTTTTGGGAAAGTTTCCCATTAATTCGGGCTCGACTACATTAATCATACGCGCTCAAAGGTCCCGAAACATGGTATCTCGTTTATACAGGGTGATTCGTTTAAAATGTGACAAAAAGCTAGAGCGCATGTAGGGTGGGTTGATAAAGAAAAAAATCGTGTGGGAGGGGGGATTATATTCACCCCCGTGTAGCCAGGAGGGGCAAACCGAAACAATTTTATCAAAATCTTAGAAGCTGTTAAAAAAAAAAAAAAATTTCTTAGCCCATTTACACCCAACAGTGCTAAAAAAAGAAAATAATTTTTTGTTCAAATAGTAATTATTGTTCAAAATTGACAGAGATATGCCCATTCAAACTTAACCATTTCTTATAATTTTTCACAATTTTGGCCCGAAAGCCTTTTTTCGGTAAAATATGGCCACTATCACAATCGTAATTCTGTTTTTGTCTGTTTTAAAATGGTTTCATATCTACAGAATGAACGCCTGGTCCGATTAATATAAGATTAAGTACAAGGTGCTTGAAATGTTTAATTTGCCATAAAGTACCAAGAAATAGGCTTTCGGGCAAAAACTGCGAAAAACGATAGGAAATGATAAAGTTTGAATGGCTATATCTCTGTCAAAAAATCAAATATGTAATATGGACTTTTAAACATGTCATATTAAGGCATTAAAACTCTTCTTTACTTTGTAAAAGTATGTCTTGAGCGTATATTTGCTCCAAAAAATTCTGCGCTGGTTAGAAAAGAAATTTAAAATATTTGATTTTTCGATTTTTTTTTATGTTAGTTTTTGTTAACTTTTCCTACCTAATTTTATAAAATTTTTAAAACTATCCATTTTTATAGAAAACTTAATTTTGAACACAAAAGTTTTAGGTTTAAAATTGTCAAATCTGGCTTAGTTTTTGAGCTAAACCAAAAATATTGAAAAGTGGCCAATGTGACTATTCTCTCAGAAACGCATGGGTTAATTTAGTAGCATTTTCAGTTTTGAGTATGCTTATGGGTCAAACAATCATATTCTATATTAAAAACCTTTGTACGTAATTGTTCCGTTTTAAAAGGTCTATTCAAAAGGCTAAAATTCTAAATTTATAAACCTTGTTTCCTAAAAAATCATCAACACGTTTTTGAAGTAGGTATTGATTTTTCCAAAAAAAATATGATATTTTTTTTAAGTCCCAAGTATGTACATGCATACATATGTATGTATGTTCAAACATATATTTCTTCAAAATTTTGATATTAATTTATGCACTAGAGATTCCATTAAAATAGAAAATACAGGCCAAATACTGGGCAAAACCGAACAAAAAATATTAGCGTGTAAGTCTTCCTCGGGAAACCCGGGACGGATAGTTACCACCGCACCTTTAGTGACTGTAGGAAACTATAAATATTTCATTAAATTGATTTAAATCAAAAATCAATTCTACTAAATTTGATTCTTCTCTTCAGATAGTCTTTCAGTTTTGACAGCAACAAATAGGGTAACTTATATTCTTTTAAGTGAACATAAGATGTTTGGTTAAGCAAAAATACCACTTGAGTGTAAAATAAGAACTTCATGGAATCTTTTGATTAAATTTTGCATTTTGACACTTCATTATACTCTTACATTAATAATATATATGCGACTTTATATTGAGTTGATCGACAACACTCTTCAAAAAAAAAAAAAAATAGATTTCTACACATAATTATATGTATTTATTTTATTGTTATGCTCTTCATAAGTCATGTAAGAAATATGTAAAAGATGATAACACAAAAGAGAAATTGTGTTGGTCTTCAAATATAAACAAATGATTTAATTAGCGAAAAACAAAAATCTGTCTCCGATATGAAGTGAGTCACTGTACATAACAATAGCTTCGCCCACCTTTTTTTGTTCAAATAGACATCTGACCCCAGGAACAAAACTCTTACTTATCTATACCTACTTAATTTTAATAATTTGTTTTTCTATTTTCTTAAGAAGTTCTGATTGAGATAAATTGAAAAAGTGGTTGAATATCTCCTGGTGCCATATTATCTACTCAATCTTAATTTAAAGCCTTTTTTAAAACAAATGAAATCGATTATTCGTTAAGACTCTTTGGTTCAATATTTATGTACTTCGTAGATGGACGCACAGACAAAGGAACTTATAAAAAAGATCTCATTTTTCACTTCTTCATCATCATTATGTTAAAATTGATAAAAACCTTATTTTATCGAAACTAAAATAGTACGTATACGCCATGTAGAACCTTTAATATGATTACTACAGTGAAATGTTTAAAAAGATCATTATTTTGTCATTTTTTTTATCATTTACTTGTTTAATCATACTTTCTATCTATACATCTGAAAAAAGTTGTTTTGAAGTGCTTAAACTATTCTCTGGCAAAGATAAAACACTTTTCTACGGGAAATAAAAATAAAGTAAAATAAAATAAAATAAAATAAAATAAAATAAAATAAAATAAAATAAAATAAAATAAAATAAAATAAAATAAAATAAATAAAATAAAATAAAATAAAATAAAATAAAATAAAATAAAATAAAATAAAATAAAATAAAATAAAATAAAATAAAATAAAATAAAATAAAATAAAATAAAATAAAATAACATAAAATAAAATAAAATAAAAAAAAAAAAAACAATTATTAGGTAGGTAATGAATTTTAAAGAAAATAAATATAGACTTATGGAGAATACTAGAATGTACTTCGTTTTTCCTAATATAATATTTTTTTTAAATCCGAAGCTAATTTTATTCAAAATTTTGATATGCAATATTATTGAAATTACAAGGAGCTTTTACATACAAATTTAACTTTTAATCGGTTATATTGCAGCTACCGTTAGTAACAGTTTTGGTAAATTTCTTGTACCAAAAACTACACCATATGTACATTAATACCTACACGAATCCAAAACATACCTTATAGACTTTCGTATCTATCCCACTTTGTACATTTTATAACTTGGCACCTTGAGATCAATCGGAAAGTATTTTTGGAGAAAAATTGTTTTTATTTTTCTCATTATGGACTTATGCATTGTAAGCTGTGGAGTTCAATTGATCTCATGATATGTTGTCAATATTCACGGTGGAGAAATTAAAAAAAAAATGAAATAATATCGAAAAAACAGAAAATGCAAATTCTTTATCTAATTAAGAACAAAACCATCCTTTTTCAAGAGAGTGGGTTTTTCCCTTACCCTCACTACCCAAATAACTTTATTTTACAATGAGAAGTAGTTGAAGTAGGTATACCCAAACACATTCCATACAAAAATTTCTTATCAAAAAATGCGATTTCATCACGTTTTTCCACTAAATTTACTGTATTACTTATGAATGACCCTTTTCAAAGAAAAATCGAAAACTGAATGGACTTAACTAGGCATTAATTTATTTTTCTATAGGAGAATTTTGTTTTTTTTTTTTTGTTTCTATAATGAACGATATCTTAAACACAGGATTTTATCTCTTGCCATAAAATATCCTTATTTCTCATTGTGGCTTTAGAAAATATACTTAAATTCTTTGTGTTAGAGTGTTGCATGGATATAATCTAAGAAAAATATTTATCTAACTCTGAATAAAATTAATACCCTCAAAAAAATAACAACAATAAAAAAAAATTATTTATTTTATTCGGCACGTGAGAGAAATTTACTGATGATATTTTCTTACTGAGCTCCATATAATCTGCAATAAATTATCCAACAAACATACTAATCCATTGAAGCCGTTACGTATTTCATTAACATATCAATTCAAACAATCTTTTGAAAAAAAGGAACAGTAATAATTAAACTTTATTAAGCTAATTTGCTTGTATAAATTAGAGGTCAACATTTCCCTATACATCTGTACATACACATGAATTGGGGGCGTTTTGTTTGTATAAATTAGTGAATGTAATAATTCACTCAGGTCATTCCACCCTCCCATGTCTAGACAGATACCCTTAGGTGAGTTTTTTTCACCACACAATTTTTCATCAGTATGCAGATACATTTGTGTGACAGTCAAAGAAGTGCTTTTAGGAGTAGGTACTTCTGTTGACGGATCAACCTGTCGACAATTTATGGGGGTTAAGTTATTTTTAAACACTGCCAAAGGATACATTAGGAGAAACGTTGTACCTGCATTCTCAGTAAGTTAATCCTCTTTTCTTTGTATAAATTTTGTTGTTCTTAACAAAAGTGTTCTATCTCTACACGAAATTTGTTTTAGCACTTCAAGACAACACCGTTCAGATACAAAGATAAAAAGTTTGTTTAAGTAAGTAAATGATTTAACAAAATGACAAAATAATGATCTATACATTAGCTTTTTTTATTCCATTCCATTCCTGCCAACAACACGCACACACGAATGGTCGAGAGTTGTAAGTCACTAGGCCCTGGTTTTCCACGAGCTGATGTGCCTCCCAATTTATTTTATTTATTTAGCTACTACTACTATTTTTATTCTTTTGACAGTGAGATCCGATATAGTTGACAGATTAAATCTCATTTATTAAAATGAATTTGAGAATTAATTTTTAATAACCCTGGCTCTTTTTTCTAAACCTCATTTACTGTATTCAAATTAAAAAAAAAAGACATATGTTCAACATGGCGTATACGTGCTATTTTTGTTTCGATAAAATAAAGGTTTTATGAATTTGAATATAATGATGATGAACAAATCTAAAATTTGATCTTTCTTAAATATCTTTTATTTGTACGTCCATCAACACAATACATACATATAATGGAAGCATAGAGTCTTAACGAATAATCGAATTAATTTGTTTTGAAAAGGCTTTAAATTAAGATCGAGTAGATAATATGGCACCATGAGATATACAACAACTTTTTCAATTTATCTCAATCAGAACTCCTCAAGAAAATAGAAAATCAAAGTATTAAACTTAAATACGTATAGATAAGTTAGAATTTGTTTCCTGGGGTCGGATGTCCGTTTGAACATAAAAAGGTGGGCGAAGCTATTACTATGTACTGTGACTCACTTGCTATCGGGGACAGATTTCTAATTTCATGCTAATTATTTCATTTGTTGATATTTGAAGACAAACACTATTTTTTTGTTGTGTTGTTATCTTTTACATATTTCCTACATTGTTTATGAAGAACATAACAATAATAATTATTATTTATGGAGTGAGAATTAGTTTGAGAATTTTCGAGGAAACAATTTTTTGAAGGGTGTTGTCGATTAATTCAATATAAAGTCATGTATATGTATAAATTTAAGAGTATATCGTCACCTGATTGCAAGAGGTAGGTAACTCATTTTTATAAATTTTGGGGATATAAGACTTTATAAATAGAAGGCTAGCTACTGGAGAACAATGGAAAGTTTAAGTTGTATGTACCTGAAGCTTCACAAATATCCTATATTTGTCTATGCTCGAAAAAGATTGGACAAAAAATCTTTAAAACTGAACAAAATAATACCGTTTTTTGCCTATATATTATAAACACAGAAAAATCAGCTACCTAGTTCTTGCAATCAGAGGATGATATAATGTAGTGTCAAAAATTAAATAAGAGATTCCATGAAGTACTTACTTTTCACTCAAGTGGTATTTTTACTTAGCCAAACATCTTATGACTACTAAATGTTCACTTAGTAGAAAGTAAGTTACCCTATTTTTTACTGTCAAAAATGAAAGACACTCTGAAAAGAAGTACCAAATAAAGTAGAACTGTTCTGCAATTGAAGTAAATTAAGTGAAATAATTATAGTTTCTTTCTTCCACTTAAGGTTCGTTAACCATCCGTCCCGGATTTCTCGAAGAATCCTCACTTATTTCAATAGATGGCTTATATTTCCCCTATTTGTTTTTTGCTCAGTATTGGATCTATATTTTCTATTTTGATGAAAGATCTAATGCTTGAATAAATCTAACAAACAGATGATGATTTTTTTAAATTTTGATCTAGATTTATTTTCGTTTTTACCACAAGCAAAAATTAATCATTTATTTCCGAAATAGATTAACTCAGTTTTTTTTCGAAATTTATTTTCCTTCTAATTCATCATATGTTTTTAGTTTTTCAACTTTGGAAGAGAAACCTCATGTGTCAGACCCCTCAAAATATGAGTATATGAAGCAATATTTCAGAAGGGTGAATCTTTTCAAGATGTCGGAATTTTAAACTGAGCAATTTTTCATAATAAACTTTATTGGCAAGATGTAGAATATAAGCTCAGCTTTTTTTCGAAAGAAAAGCGAAGTTACATACAAATTGATGACTCTCATTTGGTGGGTAAAATGTTTTTAGCTTTATCTCAGAAATTAGATTTTATTTCATAGACTTCGGTGGAGTAAACACCAGCTGAGTAATTAATTATTTCAAAAAAAAAAAATCTTTATTGATGGTGTGAATTTCGTATTTCTGCCTCCCACTCTATAAAGCATCCATGAAATTACTTCGAGTACATATAAGTTTGAACTGATTTCTTTGTTTTCCATTAAAAATTCACATCAGAAAACAAGCAGTTTTAAATCTTAAAATTAATTCACCTATGCCCAATGTGATGTTATCCTACATGATTTACAGTCAAATTTTAAAGTATCTAACTTAGTAAACTCCGAGTTAGCTAACTTAAGGACGATTGGAAAAAATATCCTTAAAGATCAATAAAAACGAGACACACTTATGTAGTTGGAAACGTATTTTTATGTTTTATGTTTTATGCTAATTTCAATTCGCTGTGTGAATAAACTTTCATTCTAGTATGAATAAAATGTATTTAGAATGGGCAAAATGTTTGAAAACTGGTCTAACCAATAATGACAGTTATATAATGTCGTTGGAAATTTATTTGCATTACCTTTGTAATATCTATAATAGGCGTGTTTTGTTGACCTCCTTAATGTGAACATTGAGATACGTTCCACATTCAGTCATATAGAGTTACTGGAGTTCAAATGTGAAGTTAACTTGTTGTTCTTGGAATTTGCATTTGAAAATTTGCCTTAATGTGAAATATTTCGTAATGTTCACATTTAGAAGGTCAACAAAACATGCCTAGGGTAATTGCGGGAGAGATGCCGCGTCGGGAAAGATGCCGCACTCAACCAAATTCATATATCTAATAGTCCACGGAAAAAAATTGTTTTTGTTTTTTGATCGTTAGATATTCAAACAAAAACGCAGGCAAAAAAAAATGGTTACTTCGAAAGCGTAACGGGAGTTTTTCCTCTTTGTTTCGTTTTAGGCTCTCCCTCTGACTAATGAAGTTTTTCAGACTGTTGCAATTTGTCTATGCGGACACAAGTTTTAGAGTGTTTTTTCAAGTTTAAGTATTTTGTTAGGTTTAATAGTGTTATGAGAAGTGGTTGGTGTGATTTTTTTGTGTTGCTCTTTTTTTTAATGTCACCAAGTAGTGCGGCATCTCTTCCTCACTTCAGGGATAGATGCCGCATTTTTTTGGGGAGAAGATGCCGCATTTTGATTTGTGTTAATTTGTTTGCTTTGGAGATAATATAAAGCTTAATTATGCTACGAAAATATATCCTTAAGACTAACAGATTAAGAAAAAAAAAATAAAAACGAAAATTGAGTCGGCTGAGTATCCTAATAATCGTGCCGGATGTTGGGAAAATTATTTTTCAACGAAAAAACGAAAAGATTAGGCTCAGTGTAAAAAATTTATAAAATGCCACCATGAAAATTGTATACGCTTCAAGAAACCCGATTATACCCTCTGTACACACTGTGGACGTGATGAGGAACGCAGACAACATGTTCCATATTAAATTAAAAATTAAAATTAAATGCATTTATACTATGTGGCATCTCTCCCACACATGCAGGGAGAGATGGCACAGTTAATACTTTGTATTTTTTGTTATTTTTTTATGAAAAGTGTTTTTTTTTTAGTTGAAGTATATTTTTATGGTAGAATATAAATCCATTATTATTTTTGTTTGAAAAATAAAGTCTATTTAACTTCTACAAAATTTTTATATTGATTTTTGAAAAACCGCGGCATCTCTCCCGCAATCACCCTAATATAGCAGTTTAGTTTAAATCACTGTGTGAATAAAAAAGTAATTCGCGTGCCAAAAAAATTTTGTCTGTACCAAAATGCACTAAAGCGAGTAAATGTTTCAACAAAGTGATTTAAAATAAGTTGTTGTAGTAAAAATACCTTTCCAACGAAATACGTCTGGTTTTTGATTAATTGAACATTTATTCGCGTGCCAAAAAAATTTTGTCTGTACCAAAATGCACTAAAGCGAGTAAATGTTTCAACAAAGTGATTTAAAATAAGTTCTTATAGTGAAAAATACCTTTCCAACGAAATACGTCTGGTTTTTGATTAATTGAACATTTTAATTTACAATAATTCAATTGGCTTAAACAAATACAGCCTTATTCATAAACGCATCATAGCTTGTGCATAGTGCTATGTACTCGTTATAATGCGTCTGAACGCAAAAACCTTATTCATAAAACTTATGCAACGTTACATAGGCTCATTATAAGCTAAACGCAACATAAGGATATTTTAGTATCAAATGTCACTAACACACATAAAAGTGAAATATCTAGATATATGCCCACATACATATCTATACCTATTCTTCCCAATAAAAACTGTGAGCGAATAATTAAATAAAACAACAAAACAGATTATTTTCTCAAAAAAATTAATTTTCTTTTATTTATGCACATAAATGCGTGTCTAATATAAACAGTAACACAACGAAAACTGAATTTTAATACAAAAACAAAAATAAAGAAACTAAAAACAATCCAACCGGTGGCGGCAGCGCAGCAAGAAAAATGGGGTTTGTTTTTTTTTTCACTGGAATATCAAATTATTGCTATGAGTTTTTATCGAAACTTTTATTTATTTTTGCTAATAATGAGTAGCGACACAAGAACTTCAAAATAATAATTATTATAAATACAGAAAATGAAAAGACCGAACTAGAAGCATTTTGGTTTTATTGATTTTTCACAAACAGCTGATGTTTGCTTATGTGATGTGGAAGTAAAACGTAATAGATTTCCTCTTTTTGGTACTTTATTTGACACAAGCGTTGCATAACTAAAATGGATGGGGAAATTTTTTATGAATAAGGATTTATGTAACGTTACATAGTGGCTACATAAATCCTTATGCAGTGCATAACTATTCATCTGTTTAGCGCATTCTAATGAATAAGGCTGATAATTTATGACTATAAGATGCAATTATACATAGTAATATTATGCATAATGTGTTTGGCGATGTTTCTTACCAGTTTCTTCTGCAGATAGCATTAAGTACTTGCCCAAGAGGTTGACCTTGGCTTCAGAGTAGGTTTGTTCGTTCTTGAAATGTTTGCTTCGCTGATGATCGAAATAAAGCACTGTGCAAATCCAAAGAATTTTTCTTTCGACTATTTGTAGTTTAGTTCCTTCATAGCTGTTTTGGAGTTAAACTAAGAAGCTGTAACTGATGACTGAGGCGCTGAAAGGCAATTTAGGTTGAATCTCAGAAGTAAGTTAAAGCTTATGCCTAATCTGGTTCCGTCTGGGAGTGCTAGGGTGATGCTTCTGCAGCTTCCAGCTGAGTGGTCACGTCTGCCTCCTGGTCTTCTGAAGAAGGCAAGCTCCGATTTGGATGAGTTGATCCGGATGCACCATTGGGTGTTAGACTCGAAGAGTTTGCGGATGTGACCCTCGGCTTCTCGGACAGCTGTCAATGGAGATAATGATGAGTAGTATGTGAGCGAGTCATCAGTGAAGAGAAAGTTCTAGCATTTGCTTGAGATTGGTTGGTCAGAGGTCATGATGTTGTAGAGAAGTGGTTTAAGTCTCGAGCCCTGGGCAACTCCAGCTCTGATGATTTCTTTGCCAATTTGCAGTTTTCCAGGTGCACGAAAAAGTTCCTGGAAAAAAAAAGAAAAAAGAGAGAATAATATATAATTCATACAAGAGCTAAAAGAAAGCCTAGTAAGTGGAGCTTATGGATAAGGTCTTCAATCCATATACTTTCGAATGCTTTTTCGACATCCAGAAAGCAACTGATGGTAACTCGATAGTTGTTTAAGGCTGTGGTGATGTCATGATGAAACTTCAGGAGCGGATGCATAGTGGAATGCTTTTCCTGAAAACCGAAATGCATTTCTAAGATAATGTTGTTCTCGCCACAGAAATTCTTGAGCCTCCTAATTATCAGCTCTTCCAAAATCTCACTAAGGTTATTGAGGAGGGATATCGGCCTGTAATTGGTTACCATGTTCCTTTCACATTTGTTAGAAATCACCACGATTTTGTCAGTTTTCCTTAACTGTTTTTGATGATGATGGCTAAAAATACCATCACCGTTTGTGGAAGCCTTTTTAGAACAAAGTTGGATACCCCATCCGTTCCAGCTGACTTCTTTGGTTTGGAGTTGCCAATAGTCTCAACTCAACTATCACCTCTGGGGTGCTCAAGTTTGGGCTGTCAACTGGATCGCTTGCAGGATTTGTGTCGCTAAGTATCAACCTCTCCAAGTTGTGTATCAGTGTCAACTAGATGGATGCCTCTATTCTACCAAGGAAGACTGGAAAATCAGATGGACTTGGCATGAAGCTTCTTTCAAAATGGGAAGCGAAGAGATCAACTTTATCCTGTATTGTTGTTACTTCTCCATTGTTCAAAAATCAGTCTGTTGATGTTCTTGAAGGCGTCAGGTCCAGGTTTGATTGATGGCAGTCTCTCCAAAGGTTGTAATTGGTTCCTTAACCACCTTCCATACAATTTTTGCCGATTGTAGTATTTTGAATTCACTCTGGAATAAATGAACAGCCAAAACTGGCCTTAATTTTTGAAAGGAAAACTTAATCCAAATTTCAAAAATTGCTCTCCCAAGTCCAAGTCTAATGGCCAATTTCACGAAAGGCTTTTAATTATTTAAAAAGCCATTTAGCCTTAAATGGTGTTTTTTTGGTTTCACCAAATGCTTTTATATTTAAGGAGATTTTAAATACCCTTGTAAACTAAAAGCTCGTTTTTGTCTCAAATTCCAGTCAACAACAGCTGATATTCTGCTGTCAGAATAATTGTCCCTCATCCATAATGCTTTTTCACTTTTTCTCATACACTTCGCATGTGCGAGGGAAACAACCTCTTTTTTCAAATTCAGGGATGTGAGCAAACTCAGTAAAATTAAAATATCCCTAAAATATCCCTTTTCTACATTGGTGAAACTGAAAAATTTTAAATGTCTGATAAAATTTAGAAGGAGTTTAGATAGAAACAATTTTAGTGTTTGTTTATGAAATTGGCCATAAGTTTCGTTTAATTTTAACAGCCAAAAAAGAATTTTCAAAATAAAAAGTTTTGAAGAATATATAGTTTGTTGCTTCCACAGATTTTAATTTTTTTAAAGAAGTTTTGATTCTTGTTAACAAAAAATACCCTTTATAAATGCCTTAGTCGAAGAAGTCATAGCAAAACAGTTTGAAAAACTTAACACGGTTGGTCGCGCCAATTTGGGTGTGGAATTTTATAATGTCTAGTTCATTCACACATGAAAATTTAACAAATAAAATACATGACTGGCTCGCACGTACTTGCTCATATGTTCAAAAGGCTGAGGATCTAAGAAAATTGTATTGATAAAAAAAAGAACTCAATTAAGATGGAGTTCTTTTGATTAAATGTGATGGAATGAAGAAAAAAATTAAAAATGATTAGAGCGCTTATAATGTCTTGTAGTATAATCGTACTAATTAACATATGAAAAAATTTCAATCAAAATTTTAGAAGTCGTTTTTGAGAAATATAATATTATCCTTCCCGGTTTTTTAACCTTTTCTATAGAAGGTAAAGTAGGTATCTTAAAGAGTTTTAAGAAACTGTTAAGTATCGGGTTTTAAAAAAATCGATCATGTCGTTTTCGAAATATTTGATTTTCAATAGAAATTTTGAAAATATTTTTAAAACTTCAAAAACTATTGTTTTTTTTTTAATTTGGGAAAACAATACTATGTATTAAAATAGGTCTATGGGAGGTACCATTAATAACCAATTTATGAAAAATAGTTCCCTACCCAAGGCTAGCCTTAACTAAAAGTAATTTATTGATTTTTTTTTCTAAGAAAAGTTGTGGAGCCGTTTTTGAGAAAAATACGATTACGTTTAATTGCTAAGAAAAATTATATGGCAGGTTCCGTTATTTTCTGCTCTAAAAAAAAAATGAAGAAAAAAAAACATGTGGGGAAAATATAAAAAACGCTTTGTACCAAGTTTGAAGAAACCCGACCAAGCCGTTCAGGCTGTAGGTCAACGGACAGACAGACAGAATTGTGAGACCAACTTTGTACGTCTCCTCGCTATCATCGCTAACATCAAATTGCACAGTCTCGAATCATGCTCATCAAGTGAGCATTTCCGTCAATGAGCATTATTAGAGTGTTCATGGCGTGAGCATGATAATATGCAAACACTCGCAAGCATAAGCAGAACAAAAATGCTCACAGCTAATTACTCAGGATTAGGAGCCTATCATTAATGCTTACTTATAGTTTTTCTCACCCATGAATAGCCCATGGGTGAGTTTTTCCGTACTCTGATTCTCCATATAGTGAGACGGTGAAGTGGAAGCTCTTGTTCTCTTAAGGGTTGTTAACCCTACGGGCAAATATAAGTAACATGTGCGAGGACCTTGTCATGTACTGTATACATATTAATAGATCTCTGCACTAAGTTTTAACTAGAATCATAATTAGAAAATGAAAAATATTTGGAAGATATTCAGTGCCAGTCTAAAAATGTAGTGAAGTTTCGTAACGAGAAGTCCATGCATATATGGATTCAAAATAGTGTTTTTATTGGCTATATTCCTACAAATTGGGGTTTTGTACGGTTCAATCACTTGAACTTATGAGTGACATAGTGAGGGCCTTTGTCATACGCAATAAGTTCACTTTAACTTACGTAGATTTTTGGACAAAAAACCACTGTAAACTTTATCCAACAAGATTAGAATTCCTAATCTTTTTTTTTGCCCGGGGGCCGGGGCAAAATCAATATATGTAATTCAACAAGTCCAATCCTTAATGCAAAGTCTCCTACTTGGCTGATTTATTTCAGCATATAGAGTTTGTGTTATAAAAACCTTCTTATATAGTATGAACATGCATAATGTACATGTATATTATGTACATTGTACATTATCCACTTTCCTATCTTATATACAAAAAAACCATCATATATTTCAAAATTATTTGCCAAAATGTATTTTTATGTGATTTGTGGTAGCAGATTTTTACCTTAGATACTTAAAGGTTTTCTAATTTTGTCAACACCACATGAATTTTTATTTAGAAATACTTTAAAAGGGTAAAAAGGATACGAAATCTCTCTTATAAATCCCTTGGCTTTATATGTTTCAAAAGAAGGTCAATGAACTACCTAAACATTGAGAAAAGAATGGAATAAAGCTAAGAATGAACATAAATACTGTACGTACGCCCACGTTCAACCGTGTACTCAGGCTACCTTTTATAAATAGTAATATAGTGTAACAATGGATTACGAAGTCAACCATCACTTAGTCCCTACTATAAAACTACACTTTAGCTCAATTTCCTGTGACCAAATATCTTTATTTTATTCTTGACGTTCCGAAACCATAATAAAAAACAAAAAAGTTTACCGACAAAAGTAATAAATTTAATATTACGTTCATGACCTAGAAGGTTTTTCTTTATTATCACAATGTCACTTCAGGAACTCTTATACAGAATATGTATACCAAACCAGTTCGTTAATAATTTTCTTAAGTGATTCAAATGGTCTCCCAGCGTTAAGTTCCTTCTTAAAATCTTATTTATGCTTCCATTAATTTTTTTTTTGTTCTCTTTTTTTTTGTGAAAAATTCAATATCATCACCGAAAAAGTTTCAGGAAAAGGCTTTCATTGAACTACCCCAACAATTTATTCAGTTTTAAGGGACTTTCAATTTAAATTCTCAATGTCATGAGCATGAACTTTAAGATTCCCTTGTCAATCCTTAAAGGAATGTTTATAGGTAGCAGGCATCCGGAAGTATATTCGGAAAAAGAAAAATTCGGAAGTAGGCATTTCAGAAGTTTTATGATTTTGATTTTTTCAGAAAAATAAATTAACTTACAACAAGAATAATCTTATAAGTCCTTCTTGAATGTGAATCCTACTATTTCCTAAGATAAGAATAATTTGTTATGTTCTTGCTTATAATTTGCAAAACAAAAGTTCCTAAGAGGAGGCACTTCATTAATCCCCATCATCAGGGGACAATTAATAAGGAGGGTGAAAGTTTTCCTTTTTCCAACATCGGTGTTGTAATATCGTTGTTTTGTTTCCGGAATTTCTATATTGTGGGTGTAGGTATGTGAGTCATTTACACAAAAGGCAGGAATATCGATTCGTTTATCGAAAATCAAAAGCGAAAAATAAGCTCCAACAGATGTTGAAGGCAAAACAAATAAGCCTATGACCGTTTATTATGAGATTAAAAGGTGATTATTTTTATCTCTGTTTTTTTTTTATTTTTTTTGTTGTTGTGTGGGTGAAATGTTTAAGTGATACTATGTCAATTAATAAATCAAGTGCTGGATCGCTTAAGTGTTTTACTAATTTATAAGGTTTAATGTGGAATCTAATAACCAGCATATTCAGGACAATAATGTTGGGTTCAAGTATTTGTCTAATATTTATTTAAGATTCAATCACTTTGAAAACTAATAAAGATTAATTTAATTCTTTTCTTTTACAAATCAAGATACCAAAGAAGACATAATTAGTTTTAGTTGCCTTGGATTGATTTTCAAGCTCCTACTCCTATTATTCTTAATGGAGTGCCTTAAACTGAAGAGAGTAGTATATTTTTTTTTTCTTAAACTTAGTAATCGTAACAAGTCTTGAGAGAGACTATTCAACTACACACCGGGTATTTCACAAGCCTAAAACTAACTTTCTATGTTTATTTGTTGGTATGAATATTATGTACATAGGTTCATTATGTGCGGGTAAAATTTTGGACTTAATTTCAAAGCAGTTATCCTCATCCGATTGAGATGAAATTTTGCATTCACGTTAAGTTTAGATGACAATATAGGGTCAGTTAATTTACGCCATTGTAAATCTAGTATGGTGGAAGGCCAAGATGGCGGATTAGTTATTTGTTGTGTACCTCAATGATAGGGGTATCAAATAAAATTGTTTGTTGAGCAGAATACGAAAGTAAAATTACTTCACTCTGAATCCAATATGGACGGCCCAAGCTAGGTGACTATTTCATTTTTGTGCACTTCCATGATACGAACAAAATTAAAATACTTCACTCTAAATCGAATATATCGCGGTTTGCGGACCGGCGAAGATGGTGGACTAGTTATTTCTTACGCACTCCTATAATCAAATAAAAGAGTTTGCTGAGAAGAATACGAAAATTATACATCAATTTAAATAAAAGAAAATATTTGAAAAAAAATCACTAAAATGGAGAAAATAAATGTATAGTAAACAAAATTAAAAATTAAGATATTTGTAGGGTGAAATGGGGTTTTTGTTTTATTATATGAGCTTCAATGAAGTTCAAATGAGGGGACGTATTGAGTTATAGAAATCGTAGTTTTTTTTAATGCACAGTGGTTGCGTGGGCCGATAGAAGTGAAGGGTATAGAGTAGGGTTTCCAGAACATCTCTTTTAAAGAGAACATGTTCTCTTTTTTGACTCTGATCTTTCTTATTCTTTCTTTTTTCGTTAAATTCTTTTTTTACTCTTTTTTATTTATGTACTCTTTTGTATCTCTTTTTCTTTTTCCTAAATGACCAAAATATTAATTTAACACACTTCATTAATGTACTTTTGTGTTGTCCCCTAAAATATAAAATTAAGCATCAATACACTGAAGTAAAACCTTCCTATTTAGAAAAGAAATAAGTATGGGAAGACTTAGAAAAAAGTATCGATTACCGAATTTCTAAGAAAGTTTTACTGGATGACTGGAAAGTTGTTTGACCAATTTTACTATTTAAACAAGTTTCTTTCGAAAGAAAATGATAATTTTAAAACAAAATATCTGTTCAAAATTAGGTCAGCTTTCTTAGTTCGTCTACAAATCTTGAGTTTTATTCAGAGCTCTTCAAAGTTTGCCATTTATTTGTTTTTTTTTTCCTGCACAAAATATGAACGTGGAACGTTTTTTCTCGTTGATGGTTTCGCAATGGACAAAACAACGAAATCGTTTAAGAGTACGATTCTCATATTTGCTGCCTGTTCAAATTCGCAGCATTTGCTGAGCTGATCAAACACAGGTGGCTCACCAAATTTCAACTCTTTAGCATTACTAATTCCCGAGATATAGAACTTCAAAAATCGCTAAAACCGTAAGTGACTGACTCAATGACAGATCAAAATTATGGAGCACTTCCCGACATCATGCATACGAAGGAAAAAATCGAAAATCTGCAATTTTCTGGTCAGGGGGCGTGGCATCCACCCACTTTCTTAAAAATTCTTATATATTATATGGAGCACTTTTGATTGTTGTAGAACGATGAAAATTGGTAGGTCAGTAGGGCTTGAAGAAATTGGAAGGAAAAAAATTGAAAATTGGAATTTTACATTCAGGGGGCGTGGCATCGACCAACATTCTTAAAAATTCTTATAAATTATATGGAGCACTTCCGATTATTGTAGAACGATGAATCGAAACAATTCCAAATTATGACAAAAATTTGGTATTTAATGATAACTGATTAAAATTTGGTGGATTTACTCGGCAAGTTTTCTTAAATGTATGAAAACTTGACCAGTGAACCCACCAATTTTAATCAGTAATCATCAAATACGAAATTTCTGTCATAATTTGGAATTGTTTCGATATTACTCTACTCAAGATATTTGATATTAAACTTCATGAGCTTAAAGCTTGGCATATACACAGAGTTACAAAAAAAGTGGCGCAGTCATAATTTTTGATAAGTTGTAATCATTTTCATAATAGGCCGCTATGTTTCTGCAGAGCTTTATTTTCTCAGTTCTTTTTTTTAATGAAGGACTTATTTTAATGTTTTTTTTTAATGAAGTTCTTATTTTAATGTTAATAAACAAAACTGTATAAAAAAAACAATTTTTTAAATCACCTAAAAATATTGCAAAATTTCAAGGTGCGCCACTTTTTTTGTAACTCTGTGTATTTTAGATCTCATTACTTTTTTTGGCTGACTTTTTACACACAGGTTTCTTGTACATACATAAGAACTTGGCTCTTTTTTTAACATTCATGTTTTTGTTGTGATATATTTTTATAAAATAAGTAAACTATTGGTCATATTCATCTATTATTTTAATGAGGATGAGGTGAGCAAGGGGGCTAACAGTAGAAGTTTGGAACTTCGAAAATGTTCTCTTTTTTTTCAAATACGTTATGGACACCCTAGTATAGAGCCATACCAAATTAAATCAAATTACGACTTAATCTATTTACATTTACTGTGTTTTTTATGCAAATACGAATATATCTGGTTCGATTGCAAGTCATATCGGCACTTATGCAATTAAATTAAGTTTTTTATTATGAAAATAAAGTAAGTTAATATGTTATGCTGATGCCAGAATAACATAACAACTTCCTTCCAAACGCAACACGAACATCAGAGAGTGAAAAAAGGTTGGGTCTGCTTAATTCAAGCAGTTAGAAAAAAGTAAAAATGAAAAATAGGATCAAGCTAAAGCCGATGTACATCTACATATAATAAAAATAATAAATTAAAAGAGAATAAAATAAAATAAAAATATTAAAATCAAAATTATGAATTTAAATGAAATAGCGTGCTAAGGCATTTCTTAGTTAGTTGAGTTTGAAGTTTCAGTTTCTCTTTATATTTAATGGTTAAATATTCAATTACTATATGTACTACATTATTTAGATTAGTTATAGGAGGAACCATAAAAGAGTTTTTTCTGTGTGAGCTTGCTATGATTATAATCAAAAATAGAGAAACATAACTAGTGTGTACATTTTTTAATATAAACATTTAAAATTTTTATAATTTTTTATCTTAGAACGAAAAGTAAGGTTTAATGAGGTAAAAAGAGGTTTAAAAAAAAAAAAATATTTGCACATATGATTTTGCTTAAGCGGCATAAATTTTTGAAATCCAAACGTTAAAACCCATTTTATTTTTATAACAAAAAAGTAAATTTTTTGTTTTTTGTTGTGGTGTGAGGTAATGCATTTTTTTGCTTTGATGAGACATTTTAGAGTGGTGTATGTGACATTTTGTATTACCTCATGTATGAGGTACATATCACTAATAGTCATCAGGGTACTATGAGAAACTAAACGGACAGTCTCACAAATGAAATAACAAACGGGCCTAAGATATAGGTACAAACTTATTTTCACGAGACTTAATACTTCACGCTGCTAGATCTGGAACTTCGATAATTTTCAAAGTTAACGATTCTTTTGCGGGCGTAGCGACACAACGCCCAAAGACAGATCGCAAAATGACACAACGCCCAAAAACCCTTTGCTGAAATTATTGTTGTTGTAGTATTGTAACGGGTGATTTTTTAGCTGGTTTGGTGGTTTTGACAGCTGACGTGTGTTTAGTACCTTGTGTCACTGTCAAACAGCTTCAGTTTGGTTTGCAATTTAACCATGGATCGTCTTACAAATGAACAACGCTTGCAAATTATTGAATTTTACTATCAAAATTCGAAAAAAAAAAAAACTCGAAAAATTGTGTTCAGCGATGAGGCTCATTTTTGGTTGAATGGGTACGAAAATAAGCATACTGTTTGGTGCGGTTTATGGGCCGGCGGCATTATTGGGCCATATTTCTTCAAAGATAATGCGAATCGCAGCGTTACTGTCAATGGTGAACGCTACCGAGCGATGATAACAAACTTTTTTTTGCCCGAAATGGAAGTTCTTGACTTGCATGATATGTGGTTTCAACAAGACGGTGCCACATGCCACACAGCACGCGAAACAATGGCGCAATTGCGAGGCGAGTTTGGTGAACAGTTAATTTCACGTTTCGGGCCGGTCAATTGGCCGCCTAGATCGTGCGATTTGACACCATTAGATTATTTTTTGTGGGGGTATGTCAAGGCTAATGTCTATAGGGACAAGCCCGCTTCGATTGACGCACTGGAAGCCAACATCCATGCATTCATTCGTGAGATACCGGCCGATATGTGTGAAAGAGTATGCCAAAATTGGACTCAGCGGATGGGCTACCTGAGACACAGCCGCGGTCAACATTTGCATGAAATTATCTTTAAACATTAAATTGCAAGGTTCAAACTATCGATTCAAATAAATATTTTATTCATTTTTTCGAATTTTTTGTGTTTTTTTTTTTAAAGTTCTAAACCTCTTAAAAAATCACCCGTTATTTGAAATTTGGGTTATCTGTCATAAAATTTGGTCTTTTTGTCATTTTTATTTGGGCGTTGTGTCATAATCCGATCATGCTTTGTCATGCTCTTAAAATGAAAAATATGAATAGCAAGTGATTTTAAGACGTGTGTGAAAGGTTCATATTCTAATAATGACTTTGTAAGGGTGAAGGGAGAAATACGCCACGGGGGCGTGGTCAACAGAAAACCTGTCACGTAATGCTGGGCGGTGGCGAGACCCGGTGCGATATGCTGCCCCCCCCCCTCCGTCATGGAGAGTCCTATTAGACTTTATTGTTTCAATTTAATCAATATTGTATGATTATACGATGCTTATAAACATACATATTTAATTTCGAATTTACTACAGCAATCAAAAATCTTCGAGAAATTTTGTGTACTCGAAGATAAAAAGAAATCTGGAAAGTCTGGCGTCGCAAGTTTTTTAGAAATCACCACAAACACTCTTAGAAGTAATCGAAGCGTTCCAAAATCAAACTGCTTGGGAAAACTATGGCCAGAGTAAACATGAAAATATGTACATGCGATTTAAATAACTTTGGCTGGCTATGTAGATATCAATCAGACTTACAGTTTAAACAAAAATCAGAAAAAATACTTGAATGGTTTTTAAAATATTTATTTAAATTATATTCATTTATCAGGATATTTTTTTGGGGGTTCTACTTTCTAGGGTCAAGGGCGTTTTTAAACTAAAAAAAAACACCGCCATAGATCTCTTAAAAAGTATGCCATACCTACTATACTGCATGGCTCAACTTATACACACAGAAAATACATGTTTCTCTAGGAGTCATTAACTTTCGATTGTGATGCTCTGCAAGTAGATATACCTAAGAACTGTCACAGAAAACCTCTGTTAACCACAGAAAGCCTCTGTCATGGATGTACATTAGGGTGGTCGTTAAAAGAAGGTCATCCCGGATGGGCCCAAATCGGCTCTAAATGAAGTAAAATAAATTCCCTAATTTTTTCAGATTTTTATTTTCATCCACTATAGTCGCTCTAGGGGTAAATTAAATTTCCCCTTTTTTTTGTATACTAGAAAATTCGCGTAAGATCTACCAAACAAATTCAGAACATGTAAGTGGGAACTAGAAAAGAAAAAAATCCCACCGGAGGGGGGTAATATCTCCCTCCGCGTGGACGGGAAGGGCAATTTAATAAAATATTTTTATAAATATAAAAAAAATAATTAAAGAACAATGGAAATACTTACAGTAATGTTTTCTAGCATTTTGAAAAGCCAGAAGTCCATTCTTACGGCTTGTTTTTAAATTAAGTTTTTTTGATGAACAGTTTTGGAAAAAAATTGTTTCTAGCTCAACATTTTGAAGCAAAATTATTATTTTTTTTATTATAGGTTTGAAAACAGATTTTGCTGAAGTTATTTATTCAAAGAACTTTATTTAATAATCAACTATTAAAATGGACTTCTGGCTTTCCAAAAAGTTACAAAACAATACTGCAAGTTATTTAAAAGAGCTCTGCCAACAAGACTTAAATTTAATAGATAAAAAGTCAATTAAACCACCTTATAGTCTTGTTTCAATAAATTTATTTGTTTATGACGCGTTTCGGCCATTAGCCATCATCGGATCAAAATCGACTAGAAAATTTTTTTCCCTTTACAAATAACATTTACATTCTTAACTAAGAACAAAAAGCTTTTCATAATTATATAAATTAAAAAGCAACAACATTAAACAAGAAAGCTTTGAAAGCTTTAACAAAAAATAATAAACAAAAATCAGCTGGGCTATTCTTTTCTGCAAATCTTCATCAGCGGTGAGTCAGCAAATCCACAGTTGTCGTTAAGCGCTACTTTATGTAGTTTGTTGATGTAAATCGACTCCCATATATTTAACTGCCTAAAACCCTGAACCTCTTTCAATAGAGAAATGTTGTCGTTCATCACTCCGTGCTGCTTTTGATTTCTCCTCCCTCTTCCCGTTGCACTATTTTCGTGGTGTGCATGCTTTGCAAAAGCTGTCTTCTCCGTTTTGTTTTGAATATCCAGCTGATGGTCTCTAAATCTTTTCTTAAGTGAGCGAGATGTTTGGCCTATGTAGACAGCATTGCACCCGCTGCAGTCTAGCTTATATATTCCCGATTTGTCAAGTGGGTCCGTCTTGTGTTTTGTGTTTTCTAACAATTTTTTAATTGTGCGCTCAGACTTGTAGGCTAATTTGATATTGTTGCGACTGAGAACATTAAAAATTTTGTTGGTGAGAGCAGGATAATAAATCATTTTTGCCCACTTGACCACTGAAAGCTCCGACGTCATTTCATCCGCAAGCAACTTTATATTTTGTTCTTTAAATTGTTTTTGTAGTTTCTTTTTGGTTGTATTTTGTATGATGTTTTCATTTAACCCATTAAATCTTGCGCAATCCAAAATGTAATCAAACTCTGCTTTGTAATCTTCTTCTGTCAAAGGAGTATTAATCATTCTATGTATCATAGAATTCATTGCAGCATATTTGTGTGCAAAGCAATGAAATGAATCGCTTGTTATGTACCTGTTTGTCTGCGTTGGTTTTCGGTATACATTGAACTGTATTGAATTATTTGGCAAGCGTTTTAACCAGAGTTCAAGAAAAGGTATTTTTCTATCTTTTTCCACTTCAATTGTGAATTTTACTGAATTAAACTGCGAATTGATCAGATTTAGCGTTCTTGGATACTGTTCAGTTGTTGAAACAGCAAAAACGTCATCCACGTATCTTAACCAAATGCGTGGAAAATCAATCATATTTTTTATTTTTTATTCAAAATGCCAGAGAAAAAGGTCTGCAATAAAAGGTGAAAGATTATTTCCCATAGCTGTACCTTCATCTTGTTTATAAAATTCTCCATTGAAGATAAAGATATTTTGATTCATGCAGATCTCAGTCATCTCTACTAACATATCTACTTTAAAAGCAGGAAGATTTTTGAGAGTGAGCCAATTTCTTAAAATAACAAGAGTTTCAGGTATAGGAACACTGGGAAATAGAGCAGTGACGTCGAAGGAAACTAAAATTTCATCCTGTTTCAAGGTTAAGTTTTGTATACGCTCTATCAACTCTTCTCTATTATTTATTCTAAATCCTTCTATTCGGCCAAGTTGGGTTAATTCGTTATGAATCCATCGAGATAGTTTTTGTGTTGCCCCTCCCGTCCAAGCGGTGGGAGATATTACCCCCCTTCTTTATGATTTTTTTCTCGTCTTCTTCTCACCTACATGCTCTGAATTTTTTGGCAGATTTTACGCGAAAAAAAAGGAGAAATTTAATTTGCCCTACAGCGACTATAGTGTGAGAAAAAAAAATCTGAAAAAAAAAATAGGGAATTTTTTTTCTTCATTTAGAGCTGATTTAGGCCCATCCAAATATTAAAACTAAAAAAAACCATTAAAGCGACCACCCTAATGTACATATTTACAATCAAGAAGTAGGGAGAGTTGGTTTTCAACCCAAAATTCTAACAATGGCAACAAATTTAAAATATACACCAGTCAAATTCTATTGTTTAAGAAAACTTAAAACAAAAATCGTTTAAAATGTAATCTTTGCAATTAAATTGCTTGGTTTTAAATCTAATTAACAAAAATTCCATTTGTGTTTATTTTTAGATTCCTTTGTGCGGTGGTGGCCCGAAACACCAAAAAGTCACATCAATTAAAATGACAGACAACCCATCAGCTCAAGTTCTTCCGCCATCAGTTCCACAGTTATCAACTCAATGGAATACCAAAGAGATTCCAATTAATGAAGTCACATCGTTCAACTATGACGATGAATATCAAGTATTCATTCTCAAACAATGTAATAACAGTTCCAGCAGCAACATTGATGCCATCAACCAAAACGAAATTGACAAAAACATTATTATGACAGCATCAAATATCAAAGAAAACAAGACCCGCGGTACAATCTCCACAGAAGCACAACATCTCTATGAAAGCTTTGAAAATTAAATAATTGAAATTTACACCTCCCTGCAAATATAAAAGCAACCCCAAAGTACTCCCCCATTTGTCTTAATTTTCCAAAAACTACCCTCCTTCCATTTAACATTACAATTTCCCCCAAAGCCACAACAGCAGAGAGAAGTAGAAGGAAACGAAATCATCCCCCTAAAAAATACTGTACATAACGGGATTATCATAACGAATTCTCTAATTAGCAAGCCCCCAAATCCTGGCAATAAATCACGTTAAATCTAGGATATTCATTTTTATTGTATTTTGTTTGTTTGTTATATACATATATATTTTTATTCGCTTCCTCGAGCTTCGTTCCACACCCCTCCCACCTAGAATATAGGAAACTATGATAACACGGCTCTACACAACCGAAGAAGACCCCAATTTGTGTTCAATTATTTGGGGTGCAAACTTGTCGCGCGACGATGAGATTGATGTCAGCAGCATTAGCGAGGATGCGCCCACAGCAAATGGGGTGAGTTTGAAAAAAAAATATTTCACATCCAGGATCAAGAAGAAAATTCCAGTTGATACTGTGTCTTATCTTGATTATAATAAAATTTAACTTCTCGAGCATAAGAGTTTATTTTGCAAATTCAATGCCCGCAAGGAGATTTTATTTCCTCTTTGAAATTGTTTCTATATACATAATGTCCTGATGGGAAATTATTGCAAAACCATTCTAATTTTTCGTTTCTTTGAATTCTTATGTTTTTTTTGTGTTTCTGTTCTCTTTTTTTGCTTGTATAGTTGCAAATCCAAGAAGATCCTAGAACTGACGCCTTACGAGAATTATCATATGGAATCGTTTTACCCATCATTTGTGCTCTGGGGATTATTGGTAATGTCCTTAATCTTATCGTCCTGACAAGAAGAAATATGCGAGGAACAGCGTACATCTATATGCGAGGTGAGTGTTTTATTTTGTTGTTACAAATAAGGGGTGGTATTAAAAACTCTAATTTGAGGCACGCGGTTTGTGTGTATGAATTAACAGGTCGAATTAGATTATATTAGCTGGAAACTCCTTGAAATTGTTAGATTTACTTTATTAATTATTTTTACTCAGAATCATGTATCATGCTATGCATATTTCGTAAATTAATTTTCTTTCTGAATAGAGCTGATTATAAGGAAATTCCTAGAAACCAATTAATCCAAATTTTCATATTTTCTTACGATATTTCTTTGCTCTTCTTTAACAAGGTACTGTATTTGTATACCTATGTAAATATTTCGTCCTTCTATAATATTTAAGGTTATGGGACCAAATTTGTATATTTTGTTTTTAATGAATAGGATATAGCCATTAATATCACATTATTATTTTTATTATGAAACAAAAAGTACCAACTAAAAGTTATGTGCTCATTATATTTTCGAATAAACACACCTCTTTCAGTACTTATAATTTTTGTTCTTAAATAGAAACATTATAAACACGCAAAATTAGAGACTATTTATTAAAGAAATACACGCAAAGATAAAGTAACATAACTTAAAAGCTTACACCCAAAAATGAGATCAAATACTTAACATACCTACTAATTTTCCTAGCCTTTGCTAGAATTTATAATAATAAAATAATTATAACTTTAATTATAATTTTAACTATTTACCCGCATATATATTTTTTAAATGCAACCTACATGCCACGGCACTATATAGGTACATAGTAAGAAAGAATAGGGGAAATGGAAAGAATTGGCACAGTGGATTTAGTTTAAATTGTTAACTATCTCATTAAATCCCACGGGTGGCGTCCAGTTAAGCTCGGGGAGTATTGAAAAGAAAGAAAGATTTCTAGATCGTGATAAAAGGTCAGCTATTTTCAGTAATTGGTCAGCCATCGATTTTTTCTATGAATTTTTGAAGATCGTTTCAAGGTCATCAAAAAAACTTTTGGCACTTCATTTGGGTCATTAAAAAAAAGAATATGCAGTTTGCAAGGCCTCTTCACGGTTGTAAAAGGTCAGTTATTTTCAGTAGTTGGTCAGCCATAGATTTTTTTATGAATATTTAATGAATTAAACTAAAATTTCGACGTCAAAACGATTTTTGGCACCTCATTGTAGGGAAATTTGCCAAAAATGTGTACCATCAGAAAGATCTCTAGATCTATATAAAAGGTCAGCTAGTTTCAGTAATTGGTCAGCTATAGATTCTCTTATACGATTCTTTTAAAGTATGTTTTTTTTTTTTAAATCGTATAGAAGAATCTATAGCTGACCAATTACTGAAACTAGCTGCCCTTTTATATTGATCTAGAGATCTTTCAGATAGTATACACATTTTTGGCAAATTTCCCTAAAAAGAGGTGCCAACAATCGCGCGTGACCTTGAGCGACATTGAGAAAGTTTAAGCCTTGCTTACAAGTTATCTAGAGCTGACCAATTTTTGGACTAGTTGACCTTTTCTGACCAATAAGATGGCATTTTTCTTAATCAAATTTTCCTCATATCAGGTGCCAAAGGTCCAGATCCAGAGCCATAAGAATGCCCTTTTTAAATGTAAGACAATCGCTTAATTTGATCGATACCAATGCAAACTGTTAAATGATCAAAATTTCGACTGTTAAAATATCGGTGGTTGAACCCACGATTCATAAAATGCCGATTATTGTCAAAATTTTGAGGAAATTTTATCTATTTTTTATCATCAGATGGTCTTTTAACCAGTAGACATTTTTTTGTCGAGATTATAAAAATCGAACTTAGGTATTCTTCGCACCCAATCGATTTCAATTGATCAATATAATAGCAATAATAATTTTTGAATTTAATAAAATTGTAGTTATCCTATGTTAGTTTGCCGCGTGGCGGCTTTCAACGACATGGTGGCGCATTTTACGGAACGCACGTTTCAATCGCGGAACGGTGCGATGGCACCTTTAACGGCAAGGCATCTGGGGCATTTGCCCCACCCCCACTCCTAGATATGTGACATGGACATGGCCCTCAGACTAAAGCATTAACAGCTATGGTACCTACTTACAGACGGTTTGAAGTCCTTAAAACTAGACATTTCTGGTTTTATGAATTTTCAGTTTTATTAAAAGCTAGTTTTATTGATCTAGATTCTAGAGTTTTAGATGTCTTTTTCTGTTGAATAATACGAAATTTGTTAAAAAGAGGTGAGTAAAACGTAAAACTAGTTCTATAGGGGTTTCGAGTCTCAAGTTTTGAAAAATTCGGTATAATTAAAAAAATGACACGCAAAACTCAAATCATAAAACTAGAAATTCATTAAACCAGAAATAGTATCTAGTTTTAAGGACTTCAAAACTAGTTTTGAAGCCTTTTTATATTATTCATCACAGAATAAAATTGGAAAAGTAAAAAATAAATAAATAAATATTATGGAACGTCACCAAAAAATTCGGTATATTTAATAATTTAAATTGGGTATAAGGAACTTTTTGGAAGAAGAAGACGATTGGCCTTTTGACGATGTTGATTGTCCATACAAATTTGGAGGAGTGAAATGATTTGGCGTTTTATCAGCGCTTCAGGATGACAAAGCGCAATGTGTTGTTGATTTGGCCGGAACCACATATATGCAATTTTTAAATGTAAAACAATCGAAGGTAATAATTTTGATTCGGTTCCTGGCGAGCGTCGGGAAGCTTTGAACAAAACGTTGGTAAAGAAATGCGAGTGTTTCAACATTATTATTGGAATTCCGTAGACGTATTAGTATATGCTTTTTACCTACGTAAGGACACAACTAATTGGAGTTTAATAAACGAATTCAAATTATGCCACGGAAAAATTCACATGACATAATATATACATAAAAGTATATATTGTACCGTACATATGTGTAGTTTAATACGTAAATATGCATACATGCTAGCTAAAATGTACCAATTCCTTTTTAGAAAATTGTGCTTGGGACTCAAACTCCTCGACACGAGTTGATGCGATATGGGTTTCACCCATCGACACAGATTAAAAGAGCTTTCTTGTGGCGTATTTCCACCGCATGTTCCTAGCTCGGCACGACCGACATTCACTTTCGACCTGTTAAGCAAAAGTAATTTGGCGCATTCTTCCTAACCTCGCTACCAACACAGTATTCCGAAATGCATCTCGTCTATTTTTTTCGGCTAGGTATTCTTTTCGAAGGATGTTGCTGGTGATATTTTCGGACGAATTCCCTAAAATGGCTGACGAAGCATTTCGTTTTGCTAGATGCCATTGCCATTGAGAATATGGGCGGAACAACTGCATAATCTGCAGGTAACGGAGTCACGAGTAAGTCTACGTTATTTGGACTTATTGCTTCAGTGCCAGGCGATTCAACTTGTGATAGCGTTTCTTGAGCCCGGTTGACAGATTCAGTGTTGTGGATTTCGACACCATCATTTAAAAGATTTTTCCATGCATGGTTTGATGGAAAAAATAAGTTACATCAAAACAGCAACTTTTATTAAAACAAGTTTTATATAGTCAAAACGAGAAAATCGTTTCAAAACCTGAACTAGTTTTATCCACAGGAATGAAAAATACTGAATTTTTTTGAAAATAGTTTTGAGTAGTTTTTATAGAACTTGAAACAAAGCTAGTTTTACCTAGGTTAGATTAGGTTGAAATGGCTGCCAGTCATGAGGACTGACACACTTAGACCATGAGTTGGTCCATTGTGACACCACATGAATCTAGGAAACCCTTTTCCTCACTCGGTGAACCACTTGGAGCTTCTTATGAAGCGTAAAAGACTGGCTAGGTCTAATTCTGATAGATCACTAGGATCATTGAAGTAAAAATCACCAAGGTGAAGTCTTCGTCTATGAGATAAGGCAGGGCACGTGCATAAGAGGTGAGGGATTGATTATATCTCTTCCTCATCCAAATAGCTTCTGCAAAAATCATTAGAGAACACGCCAAGACGCGTTCCGTGCTTTCCTATAAGACAGTGTCCGGTTATAACACCACTCATGGAGCTAATGTGCAATCTACTTAGAGATATCAAACACTTAGATCGCTTTAAATCCATTACTGCCCAGATTTGTTGTTTTGTTGCCAAACAAATGGTGATATCGTTCCACCTAAGGTTTGTTCTCTTGAATGCATCTTGCCTCAGCAAAAGTTTACAAGTAGCGATGGGTATACCTATATCTGCTGGGTTGGCTACGAAATCTCGCAAATCAAAATCTCGCATTCGAAATCTCGCATAACGAAATCTCGCAATTACAAAATCTCGTTTTTCATAATTCCGCAATTACAAAATCCCACTTTTCATAATCTCGCAATAATGAAATCCCGCAAACTAAAATCTCGCATATCAAAATCTCGCAAAATTGAATTCCATTGCAACAAATACATTTTTTTAATCAAAATCTCGCAAATTAAAATACTTTTAGTTCCATTATAAACGCGTAAAAGACAACCAAAATGATTATAGAGGTTATTAACAGTAATAAAGGATGTACAAATTTTTTATTGACGGGTATAGACATTAGTTGTAAAGAAAAATTATCCAAAGTGCTCCTAGGTAGGTATTTTCTCAAAAAAAAAAGACAAATTTTTCTAAAAGCCGTGTGCGATTCGTTGCTGTGAAATTTGAAGTTGCGAGATTTTGATTTGCGAGATTTTAAATTGCGAGATTTTGGTTGAAATTTGCGAGATTTTTAGGTTCAAAATGTAAATGCGAGATTGTAAAAAGCGAGATTTTGTAATTGCGAGGTTATGAAACACAAGATTTTTAATTTGCGAGATTTCATTATTCGAGATTTTTAAAAAAATACGAGATTTCGTTATTCGATATTTTGGTTTGCGGAATATCGTAGTGCTCCTATATCTGCCTTGGCAGATAGAAGAGGTAGAGTTGTTCCACTTTTAGCGAGTTCATCGGCCTTACAATTACCTGGGATGTCCCTATGCCGCGGCACCCAACACAGGTGAATGTTAAATGTCCAGCAGAGATGAATGGCAATTAAGGTCTGTTATAGAGTCAGTCGAGACCGATTCCAGGGATTTGATAGCTGCTTGGGTATCCGAGAAGATGCGAATATCTGTAGTTGATATCACGCGTTTTCTTTCAGCCAAGATAAGGCTTCTTTAATCGCCATAAGTTCCGCCTGGAACACGCTACAATGATTAGGAAGACGGAATGAGAGACTTAATCTTAGTCTTTCTGAGTACACACTGCCACCCACACCCTCATCAGTTTTCCAACCATCTGTGTAGATATGGACCGATGCATCATCGATATAGTTTTACCTAAAACTTGTTTAATTTCTAGTTTAAGAAATTCTCAATAATAGGGCTTTTAGGGTTTCTGGTTTCGGCCCTGACACTATTTGCATTTATTTTTTAGGATCATGGCTAAGAAACAGATTTCAAAATAATTGTTTTAATATTTTTTTTTTTTAAGTTTAAGATATGAATGTTCAAGAAGATTCTTCAAGTATCTTGGTTCAATTTTGTAAAACTTTTTAGCTTGAGTGGGCTCAAAATAAAAATTTTCTTTTTATATCGTATAAGAACTTTGTTTTAGGTTTTAAATCTTTTGCTTGTCATGTTAGTATTTAGAGATTGCTTACATTCACATGGGGGTTAAATTAAATGTATAGACCTTTTTTAAATTTTTTTTAGAGGGGGAGAGTACCTACCTATTCAATTTTCTTTCTCAAATCAATATTTTAAAACAGAACAAATTTTAATAAAAAAAAAAAACTGAATTTTGCAAAGCAGAATTTCGACCCACTCTTCTTAAAAAATGTTGCTTATAAAGAATTCATTTTTCTTGTGGCATATCCATTTTTCCCCTTAAACAATTTAATGAATTATTTAACCAAAAATTCTTGGCTACTTTTTGAAAACAAGAGCTAATACGTGCTACCCGGTCGCGTATTTTATTTTATCTGTTTCGTTTGGCTATTAAAAGTTAATTTAGTATTAATATGTAGTTTGAGAAGATATTGAAATGATACAAAAGCTATAATTGGATTTTATCTCAATAAAAAAAAAAATTATGGGGAATTTGAGATACCTATTAAAAAAACTTGAATATAAAATATTGGCCTCACTAACCATAAAATAATTATTTCCCTGTCACCAAAATAAACCGAGCAATAAATTTCCAACAACGATGTTATGAAAATCACAACCGAAAACTAATTTGTGTCTTCAGGCAAACCAACCCAATTGCGGTCCCCCATCAATAAAACCGCGTGTCACCAAACGTTTTATGCTAAAAAGATTTCTTAAACGAGCTTATGAATTATATGGCCTAGACCCAAAATTTGGAAAAACTATTAATTTTCAGAATTGCATACCTCTACCCGCACTCTTTAAAAACGATCAAAATCCCAAGGCAAGCGTAAACTTAGATTTTTATGAAACTATAATCCTCCTTTGTCGGGATAATATTTCATTTTCATTATGTTTCCCAAAAAATCAAGCCATAAAACTATGTCCCTAAACACAAATTCGCCCATTAGCTATTATATCATTATCCCACTTTAACGCACAATGTAATACGTGCCATTTATTGCTCTTTTATTACGAGCAAAATTGCCTCAGATATGAGGCGTTCCCTTTTGTTTTCATTTAGAACACCATTATACCCATGTAGGATTTATATACAAACAAAAGAACAAACACCCTACACATGGAAACAAAAATTTATTAACATGTGTCACAACCAAAATTTTCTTAGATACTCTGCTCATCAATCTTGGGAAGCAAAAACAAAAAAAAAATACAAACTATAACAAAAACAAAAATCGATAAAACTGTCAGCATAAGTTTGAGGTCAATTTTACCCCAACCTATCATTACTTACTAAAGCCTCAAGAGGGATACCTTTTTATTTTCACATTAGAAATAATATAAATTCCCTTTTTTTCATCATGGGGTAGGTCAAAATCATAGCAACGAGTCCTGAGCAATAAATCTTCTGCAGGGAATCAAGATCTACAGCATTTCTGATTATGGCAACAAATCCCTTAGCGTTGTGTGTTTAATAGTTAAAAAATTCAAAGCTTGTGCAGGACGAAATAGATTGAAATTATATTAACAAACGAGGAGACTCGAAAGGGCCTTAAACTCAGGAGAGTTAATTTTTTTTGAGCGAAATTGCTTTTTTTCCGAATTCAGATCCAATTTTTTAGTTGTGGAAATGTTGAGAAAAACTATGCAAATAAATTTGGTTCCGTATAAAAAAGAACACTAAAGAAGCAAGAGGCTTATGTCCCTAAGCCCTTAAGAAGTCCAGAAAATTCGACGAAACGTAGGAAAGAATCATGAATTATTTTTTTAATAAGGGAACAGAAGTGAAAAAGAAAGAAACAGTGATGCCAAGTAATAACCAAAATTTAAATTATTCAAAAACCAGATGTGCTCATATAGATTAAGTTTTATTAACCAATTTTTGTAAAAGGGAGACCAACTACAGCAACATCAAGGCTCTATTACACTTAGGAAAATAGAAACTAGGATCTATTAACGTTAATGGTTTTGATTTTCCATTTTTGATGGGCTTACATCTATAGCAAGCTGGCCTCTGAAGAATTTTTTGGTTTGAAGTGAAAAGTGATTTGGTAACACATTGCATGCAACACTTGAAGTGCTAACAATTTGTTTTAAAAGTTTAATTTTCCACGCATTGATAGTCCTTCACACGAGGAAGCGGAGTTTCAAGAAACTTTTAAATAATGTCTTCATGTTATAATGGAAAATGTATTCCTATTGCAATCTATATAAAATTAAATCAATTTCTATTGTTTCTATGAATATTTTTCGTCTCTTGAAAAGTAACAAATGTCTGTAATAAAAATTTTCTCGCTTCATTTTGTAAAAAAAAAAAAAAAAAAAAAAAAAAAAGCAGATAATGTACTAGGCCCATCGCATCTTCGATTGACTTTTCGATGGTGTCAATTTGTAGCTACACACTTTTTATTGCCATTCGTAGTCGATTAATATACAAAAACAGTTTGCTCTATCGAAGAAAACATTTTGGCACTTCCTGATCTTGATGCCATTAAAATGAAATTTATTGCGACATTCCATTACCCAAAGTGTCCTCCTTGCTGTAGTGATGTTAAGACATTTTATGTGCCTTCTTATCGCACGAGTTGAGACAAAAAACTGAAAAAAATTGAGCAGTGAATATCATTACAGAAAAAAAAATTACTGCAAAATTAATGTTCTTGGAAATGCTATTGTTGTAAATAAACGAATTTATAAAAAATAAAATAAAAAATAACAATAAATAAAGACTTTAATTTAAAGGACTTTAAAGCTTGAACCAATATGTAATATACAATGCAAAAAGGCACGTGATTTTTGTGATTATAAAGGCTTGGGTTTAAATCAATTCATAATGACATACGCTTATAACAAACTGCATATTATTATTTAAAACTGTTTTTGACTTGCTTTATGGGACAAAAGTAGGTTTTAGCATTGTATATCCAATCATATTCAACATTACGATAATGAAGATGTCTAACAAAGTGACCGTATCGATCTGGTCGTCGTTGGTGCATCTGTACACCAATCCCTTAGTGCGCTCAATGTACAGTGAGCTAAAGTCTATTTTACGTGATTTGCAAGAACATGACAAATTGAAATTTGTGCTAGAACGCAAAGCTGCCAATGGGCACGTTCCGATGGTTATTCTCAATTATCCGGAGAGCTTTGTGTTGTTGCAATCCCTTGTTAAAAAACAGCTGATGACCGCTGACCCAACAACAACTCAGGTCAAAATTTTTGGGATAACTAGATAGCATAGCGAATAAACATTGGAACGCGAGGAATATAACAATTTCGGTTAAAATTTTTTTTTTTTCAGAAATATTTTTAACGACTATACTCCACAGCAACTTTGATATGCTTGCAATAAAAGATTTTTTTGTTTTAAAAAACCCGTTTTTCACTTTGAAATTTGACTGTATTAAATGGGCTGACAGGACAAACTATACACTCAAATGGTCTCAGATTCCATGATATGGTGATCAGAGAAGCATTATCCAGAGAGGATATACCAGATTTTTCAAGACGAGTGGAGCTCAATTGGAAAAATGTTGGAGTCGAAAATAGCCCCACTCAAAAATAACGAACAAAAATTTGTAAATTAAAATTATTCGTTTAAAATTTTAATTTTTCTTTTAAATATTACCAACGTTATAAAAATTCGAAATTATATTGAATATTTTACATGTGTGTTTTCCCATATAAAACTTCTTTCGTTTTGGAGGCCAGGTAGATTAAAAATAAAAATAAAAATGGGTCGCACTTACTTGCTCTTATGTCCAAGAGGCTAAGGGCTTAAGAAAATTGTATATAAAGATATGGAAATTATGATAGAAAAATGCTTAAAAGCATAAAATACAATATTAACTTAGCTTAAACAACTCTTCTGATAGTTTGAGATGGAAAAATAGAATGCCATCTTAATTCTTGATTGAACATGATTGTATGGAAACAACAAATTTTAAATCAATCGTTGGAGCGGTTTTTAAATAAAATAGTTTTTTATATCAAATTTTTAAAACATTTTAAGGAAAAATCAAATCTTAAGTATTTATTTATGTGCATATAATAATAAAACTAAAAAAAAATGTCAACCCGTTTATGAGATATCGAATTTTCAAAAAAATATTTTGAAACTTTTTTAAAAAATTCAAAAATACCTTTATAAAAGTGCAATATTATTTGAACTTATTTTAAATTTATTTTAATTTAATTTAAACTGTTCAGCTGATAATGAGAAAATTCAAAACGAAAAAAAAAACATTCTCTGAGAGGTGCTACTATAATTGCTAGCAGCGCTGCCATCCTATAGACGATCGAGGGCAGTATATATGAGGAAAAAACGCAGTAGATTGCAATATACCGCAGTAGATTTCAGAAAATACACAAATAATCAAATTCAATCCATTTCTAATACATTTTACTAACGAAAAAATATAGGAGAATCTGGAGACTCAATAATGACTTCAAAAACGAACTCCACTATAATATTATTTTCAGCAATAACAAAAAATAAAAAAGAAGATTTATAAACTAAATTAGTAAAAAGTCACATTTGGAGAATTCATGCATATACAAATATTTTTGCATTACTTTCTTTTATATTCGCCATTTATGCATTTTAATTTATTGAAAAAGTCAATAATTCCTGGGGTGTCTGAGGCCGAACAACAATCTTCATTGGGGTCTGTTAGCTCTTTGGCTAACTTTGGATAATTTTCAAAATTCTCAAAAGAGGAGTAGATTCGTTTTGCTGCGCAGTAGATTTTCATTTGAGACTAGACGCTCCAGATTTACTGCTAAAGGAGTAGGGTGGCAGCGCTGGTTGCTAGTTGTAAATTTTAAAATTTTTAGTGGTAGATCGAACTAATTTTAATATATCTACGGAAAAAGTTCCATTAAAATCGTAGGAATCGTTTTTGAGAAGAGAATTATTTTCCTTAGCGGTTTTAATTTTTTTTTTTAAATAAAATATTTTAGAAAGTACTAAAAACTCTTATACTTATATCGAGTTTCAAAAAAATCTATAATGGCATTTTCGAAATATGTACCTATACAGGGTGTCCTGTAAATAATGGATAACCTTACAAATGGTTGTAGCAGGCCTTATGACCTTTCCAGAAAAAAATAAAAAAAAATATTTTCCCTGTGGTTACTATGTTATGATGTTTTTTCCAAAAGTTGTTAACAAGAACTACTTTCCTCAAATACGTGAACGCTACGACCATGGATGAACAATTTTTACTATTTTTATATTTTTGTAATATTCTAGAATAACTGTTGTAATAGATGGGTGGTAAAATTTAACAGTAGTTATTGCATTTTTTTTATTATAATTTTTTAAAATATTTTTTCAGTACAAAAATTTATTTTCGAAAAAGTTTGACCACCTCTAATAAATTAAAATTGTATGAGAACATGAGTGGCCAATTGCTTAAAAAAGTTGTCTATTTAATGCACTTTCCAAAATAGTATATAACACATGCTTGTGTATTAACGAAATAACCAACAAAATTTGTCAATCATCTAATAAAGCTGCTTTTAACATTTTGGCAAAATGTCTATCAAAATGTAACAATAACCTCCAAATTTGGGTTGGACAAAGATTTTCTCTTTTGATGTGTAAGGGGGTTCAGTGCAAGTATATAACTCGATTTTAGGTGTTGAAAGCCCAACCATTTGGCCACCATATTGGAAAACGAGTTCTGCAATGCTTTCCATGGCAACTTAAATTTTATTAGTCTTAGAAAAAAACTTTGGTAGAAATTTGTAGCAAATTCAATTCTCTTCAATTTATGTTAACATAATTTTTACCCTAAAGTTATAAATAAAAAAGTTATAATCAAAATTTAAACATTGAAAAAATTCATATGTTTTTGATTATAACTTTTTTATTTATAACTTTAGGGTAAAAAGTATGTTAACATAATTTGAAGAGAATTGAATTGCTACAAATTTGTAGCAAAGTTTTTTTTTCTAAGACTAATAAAATTTAAGTTGCCATGGAAAACATTTAAGAACTCGTTTTCCAATATGGTGGCCAAATGGTTGGGCTTTCAACACCTAAAATCGAGTTTTATACTTGCACTGAACCCCCTTACACATCAAAAGAGAAAATCTTTGTTTTTGTACCGAAAAAAAATATTTTATAAAATTATAATAAAAAAAATGCAATAACTACTGTTAAATTTTACCACCCATCTATTACAACAGTTATTCTAGAATATTACAAAAATATAAAAATAGTAAAAATTGTTCATCCATGGTCGTAGCGTTCACGTATTTGAGGAAAGTAGTTCTTGTTAACAACTTTTGGAAAAAACATCATAACATAGTAACCACAGGGATATACTATATAGTAAGAAAACCGCTTTTTCAATTTTTTTAAAAATCCCTTCTGCACGTAATGAAACTACTATCTATAAAATAAAATTCATTCGAAGTCGATATCCTTATTTGTTCTTGAGATATGGTGAACGAAAAAAAGCGAGCGAACGTACGAACGTTCGAACGTACGTACACACCCTGACATCTCTCTAAAAATGATGGATTCCGATTCTAAGGAGCTCGAGACGTGAAGATATGTCAAAATTTTCGATTCGACAAATCGGACCAATTGCAATAACTTCCAATGGGAACTTAAAAAGTGTTATTTTGATTCATAGTTTTGGAAAAATAAATTTTCAAACACAAAAAGTTTTGAAACTGAAAAAAATATTTTTTTTTTGTTTTCTTATGTATGAGTTTATTTAGTTTTTTTAACATTCATTGTTCTTATCAATTTTAAGTTGAGTTCTGAATATGATAAGAAGTCTTTCAGCTTTTGAGAAAAATAAAAATTAACAAATCTAATACACTAATTAAAGTGCGGGAAACTTGTTTATTCAAGAGATAGGAGACCTTTGACCTTGGGCGCCGAGCGCAACATTGTCAAAAATATTTAATATTGCGATTTTCTGGCGCTTTTTTCTGTTATGGATGATTTTAGCCCTCAAGGACTACAATTGTGTATAATGATTAATTAAAAGCCTTAATTGGCTTTAATTTGATCCTAAAATCATTTCTGTAGAAGTGTAGACCCAATAGTTTCCAAAATACAAGAAAGCAATAGTAAATAATAAGTAGTGAAGTAACAGACTATTTAAAAATAAATAAACAGGACCGAAAAAGGTGAGATAGATTTAGTTATATTCAGAGTATCTGGTTTTCGGTGTTTGACTGATTTTGATTGTTAAGAGCATTAGGTAAACATTTAAATCAAAAATAGTTCGAAATCACATACATATGTAGACATAATATTTAAAAAAAAGGTGTATATTGATTGTTTTTATCAAAGTTTTGTGTTTGAAAATAAATTTTTCCGAAACTATGAACTAGAATAACATTGTTTTAAAAGAATATTAGAATATTGAAGAATGGATTTCTGGCCTAAGGATAGCTAAGGGATTTTTCTCCAGATATTACCACTGTTCTTTAATATTTGTTTTTATATTTTAAGTCAGTTTTTGGATAACTAGCCCCTCCCACCTGAACGGACAGATATACACCCCCTTACGGTACTATTTTTTTCTTCTTTTCACCCAACCTACACGCTCATGAGTTTTGAACTATCTTATTCCAACCACACTGTATCTGTCAGTAAACTGTCAATTATGCTACTTGTTCTTAAAAATTTATATAGAGACAATATTTTGAGCTCAAATTGATTTAAAATAAATTAATTTCAAATTGTAGAACAATTTTTTAATCAAAGTCTAGTCTAGTTGACGTATAAATCGACAATTACGCAAAAATTTCAAGTTTTTTTAAATTTATTACCATGTTGCGTTCGGCGCTTGAGGTCAAAAACTTGGATTATTTATTAGGCTAACATTACAAGCAAGAAGCAACTCAGCAAAAAATCAGAACTACTGCATCTGACGCAAGGTATCCCTTCTATGAAACTACAAGGTTACTGGACTAAATGTTTATTTTCTCATACTTATTCACAGCGCAGAGTGATAGGCTTTTAATTCCTTACTTTGCGAAACCACTTGAATTCGATGTGATATAAATTAATTAAAACTAATCAAAGGAAAACTTGAGATTGTTGAGAAAGATTGCAATCTTTGCGAATGCAGTCTATTTATATCTCTCATTTAATTAAAAAAAAAATATTGCATTCTTCACATATATACCTAAATACCTGCTTTTTAAAGAATGCAAATTCAAAAAATGCAGTATAAATTCTTCTTACGTTAAAAACATTTCAATCGTTTTTTGTTTCCAATCTTTTGTCACCATCAACTTGTTGCCATCTTTTGAGACTTCAAGCATTCTTTTGAATTCTTTTGCATCCTTAGAGTTTTTTGCATTCTTTTGAAGTCTTTTGCAAAGGAATGCAAATAAATCAAAGGATACAAAAGAATTCAACAGACTTCAAAAGAATGCAAAGAATGCATAAGGTCTGAAGAGATCGCAATCGGATTCTTAAAAAAGAATGTAAAGAGTCGATCTTTTAACTGAAGATTGCAATCTCTTACACCTCTGACTCATTCATCAAACAGAAAAAAAAATTGAAAACTATGCACCAAGTGCCAGGCTCTTTTGAGTTTTCTTCCACCATTTTGATTTTTGCATTCGTCCACTTACGAAAGAGCAGTTGGTAAGCGCTCTCACGTCCGACGACAAAAGTTAACGAAAACTAAACGAAAAGTACCAAATCGCAATTATTTTCGCGACATATGAATTTCTTGTATTCGCTCGGTTTCGTACGACCACTTACGTTGGCTTCCGACTATTCTAATTCTACCTTAAAACTTTCCATATAGAACAAGTAAAAATGTGATATTTGTTCTTGTCTTAAAAGCTGATTTTAGAGAAAAGTGCGTCTAGTTCCTCTGGATTCTAGATAACTATAAAAAATTCAATTATATGTTCACCAATCAAAACAAATAATCATGGATGTTAAAGAGACAAAGATGATTTAGATCTCTAGAAGTTTACCCAATAAGTCTAAACATTTTACACTTTAAACACACACATTTTTCATCGTCAGAACTTCAAGAAGAATTCTGGAAACGATGTACATAATAAATCCTTATTAAATAATGCTTTATTCAGACCTTTTATTCTATGACGTAACTTTGGCTGTATTAACGCCAAATCGAAAGTGTCTCCCAGATATTTAAGAAAGTTTTATTTAAGATCCCACTTCTGATTTTTAAATAATTGGTTTCATGAATAACCGACTTAACAATTGTTTAGGTTTAAAGTACATCACTCGCAATAAAATCAAAAAGTTTTAAAGGGACACAAAGATATGTTCAAGCACACATCTCGTCGTTTCCCAAGATTTCAAAAAGGCTCCTGAATAGCATGATGGTTCAAAGTTTTGATTGAGAAAGTTTTTGTTTCCGGAAAAGATAAATCGGATTTTGAAATCCTACATTGAAAAATGACTTAGAGTTACATAAGGAATAGAATATGTACGAAATAAATGTTTCCGCAAAGAAGTGTGTTTTCGGTCTGGTCCTATTTGATTTTAACCCTCCTTAAAGCTTAACGTATTAATAAAACTTACACAAGTTCTGAGGATTATGTATGTTTAAGAACCTTCATTAGGTGTAATTTTAGAACTCATCTAAATCGCCATCACAAGAGACTAATAGTAAAAAAAAAAAAAGTTAAAGAAACAAACCTTGTGCACTGAGTAGCTGATTATGAAAAAAGACTATGGGACTTGGTGTTATTAGAAGTATCTGCATGTCACTAAAAAGCTTTATGTCAGTATAAAGTTGTAAAAAAAGATCGGGTTCTTATTTATTAAGAAACTCAGATCTTGTTCTCAAAAGTGCCTTAACTTGTCAAGCTGTTTGAATTTATTTTTTCAGCTCATTTCCATAAGGGACACATCCTTGATTTTAAGAACTTCTAAGCAAAATAGAAGGGTCCTAAGTTGTATTTTTCCCACCCATTATAGAGTGCATAATAAGTCATAGAAAACCAATTTTGGAGTAACTAAGCCTACAGCTTTGCGTACCCTTTTTTAAAAATGAAATATAGTTTGAGAACGGTCATCTTCTTGACAAAATAATTATAATCACGAAATTCACTTCGCTATAGTCATCATTCATTTTAGAGATTTATATTTTTGACATGAGCTCTATACGAGCCTCATATCAGCAATATGTAGGTTAAGCATAAATATTTACACATTATAATGAAATTTCATATAATCACATCGAAACCATAATATCTCCAAGACTGTCACAAGTGGCCGTTAATACCTTAAGCCATGCTATAAAGCTGCTAACCTTTATCATTTATATATTTCTTTTTCAAATCCTTTATTAAACAAAACTGACAAAAAGTTGAGCACGACAATGTTATATTCCCAAAAAAAAAATAATGCTTTCAAAAACTTTTTCTTTGTATTCCATTTTCTGGAATTTTGTAAAACATTCTCATTTAAGTCAACGCTTTATATTGCACATATTTTTAATTTTCACAAATTACATTCTGTAACTACTTTGCTAAAAAGAAGTTTTATTTCTTAGAACTTGTGATAAATAATGTCACTGCGCTGCTTCTGCCATCCTCTACCAAGTCCTTGGAAAAATGAATGTCTTATGCAAGCCCTTAGACCACATGTTTTCATGCTGGTGGATGAAACCTAATCTGAAAAAGCTCCCCGGGCAAGAAAGAGCTATGCACAAAAACGTCATTAATATAACTTAGTTCATGTGGAATGATTTATCTCGATAAAAGACACGTTCACCATGCACCCAGCATCTTTCTTAAAATACAAAAAAAAAAAAAACGTATATTGCTATAGCTAGTGTGTTTGGGGCAATAAAATACGATGATGACGACACGACGTAAAAGTTTATCATCAGGATAACCTCGGAGGTGAATTCACAGAATGTGAACAATGCAACGTAATTTCAAAGATGTGAAATCTTAGTGTGCCCTAAGCTGCATCATCTGCCTTCATTCAGTAAGGGACTATTTATAAGTTGAGCACTTTACCAAACAAAGCAGATCCTTAAAATGCAGAGTGCCTTGAGAAAATGAAAGAAAACACTAGATGTGTGTTGTACCTATACTACAGATACTACAGAGCTTCGTTTGGTTGGTATTTTTAGGTGTTCGCATATATGGTAATGCGAAATCTAGGTTTTCACTTCTATTCTATGTTCTATACCTTTTTCAATGGGGTTGGGGTGAACATACTGAATGAAAATGTCCTTGCCAGGACATGCAACAGGTATGTTTGTATTTTCATTGAAGGCATTTTTCATGAACGAACAAGGGAGGCAACCAACCAAGGCTAGCAGGCAATTCCAATGAAATCACTTTGGGGCACGCTATTGGTCAATGGGATGATTGTTGTTGTGAAAGTCCTTGTTACACATTTCATAAATGAGGGTATTTATAGTGGGTCAAATCAAAAGTATGCAATTATGTGCTTAGGATGTTAAGTGACTTACATTATACGTATATTAAATGAATATTTTTGCCAGGAAATCACGTCATTTAGATGGAACAAGTTACACGAAAGTCTGAAATCAATGATTAATTTTTCGATTACAACACCCTTCAAAGCATAGGCTTTGGCTTAGCTCAGATAACATGCAACCAGTTGAAGCTTTAAGAGGGCTTTTGAGTAAATTTTACATGTTTATCAAAATAAGGACATCTGAAAGACTTAACACAACATGGGTATACAATAGTATACTTTAATCCATCAACATGGTTTTTGTTTCAGCGCCGCTAATCGACGTTTGTTCAATTTATCAAATCAAACATTCACGCGTCCTTCTTCGAGAACCTTACTCAACCTTTTTCGTGTTGCCTAATCTGTTTGATAAACGATAATGGGTTATGCCTCTAACACATTTCAAAAACATCAATTTTAAACTTTATCTCAATCAATATAAATGTTATTTATTACATTTTTTATTCTTATCCTTTTTGTCTCATCGCTGTGTTCGTGTGACAAGAAGTGAAGTAATGTTCCTATCTGCTTACATTATCCTTATTTCGCTGAATTCAATGATGTGAAATAAAAATAAATTAAATTTTTTTTAATGGCATCATGATGGAACGAGAACTTTTCTGTTGGAAGAGAAGAAAAAATAATCACATTAATAGACTTCATCATCAATATCTAATTTTCTTCAAAATTGATATATTAAAATGTAAATTGAACATGTACCAGTCAGTGAGCAAACAGTACCCGAACCTTTTTTCTATCAAATCAGAGGAAAATTATTCTAAATCAATCAGAATGAATTTATGAAATATCTAAATTTTTAATTAAGGATGAATGGAAAGGATAGGTTAGGTACAATGAACCTTGATTTTTTTAACATAATGTAGACAAAAAATTTCCAATTCGAACATTTTTGATCACTTACTGTTTGGGTATATATATTAAAAATATGTCTTTTTCGTTAATTTTGGGAAAACAACGGAGCAAGAGACATGGCAATTTTAAATGGTTATAAGAATTGATTTGCATTTAAAGCATTCGCAAGGCTTTAAAACAAATTCTAGGTGACGAAGTATGCCAACTGGCATATACATATTAATGTTTTTTACGCTATTAGGACTTAGGAGATGATAATGGATTTTTAAGGCTTAATAATTCAGATAAAATAACAAAAGCACATACATAAGTGGATAGTGTTCGTGATGTCAAATCTTGCGTTGTCCACCATTTTGAATCGAAGTGTATTGAAAAGCATAAAAGCATTTTTCTGAGCTCCTATTTGACTTAGAGTACTAATATTTTATTTGATTTTTTAGGTTAAAATATCTTTTAAAATTTTTGGTCGTAATTATTTGTGATATCTCTCTGGTTTTTAGTTCCTTGCCTCTTGTTCGTCTGAACGAAAAAAATGATTAAGTAGCTTTTTGAAGAATACCTGATTTCCTACATTTTTGTATATTCAGATTTATTTAAAACAAAAAATGTCTTTAAAATATTTCCTTTGTGGAGCTTACGATTCGTACTGTCGGTGCTGCAAAAAGTACCAGATACTTGTAGAGGAACACAATACACAAGGGAAGTGTTTAATTACTTTAAGAGGGGGGTTAATCTCTTACTGTTTAGAGAGGAAGGGCAGTTAAAAAAAGCATTTTAGATGCCAAAAAAGTGTTTAAGAGCAACAGAAAAGCTAACAACAATATAGCTCGAAAAGTCATGATTCATGAAATTGAAACATCACTTATTAGAACTGAAACCTCTTGAAGTATATAGTTTAGCTTGAATTATGTGCGCATCCTGTGCTGAGCAAAAGTCCATCATTATATCATGGCTCCCTTGCAGTCAAAAGCATGATCAGAGTGAGGCTTACAGTAAGAGCTGCACAAACTTCAGGCTACTGTAAACCGTATTTATCAAACAAATTTAACTCTTTTTCGTACTTCATGAAGATAAGATACAAATTTAAGACAGGAAGCGCAACTGACGAGAAAACTGTTGTTCGAAGATCAAAGAATAGGGTATTTTCTTAAGAACATTAAAAAAAAAAGTTGCAGGGAAATAATTCCACGGGCATCTGCTCCACATGAGAATGTATTCCATCATTAGTGGGAATCTGTTACACTCTTCAAGGTGAAATTTATTCTCACCTAACATTTTGAATTTGGGAGATTATTGATTCATAAATATAGATTGTTGGATATAGGTAAGTGTGTAAAGGATAAACGGGGTCACAGAATAAAAATGGTGACTTGCTTGTCGACTTTAGTAACGCGAAACGTCTTGTGATATAGGTGGGACTGTATTTAAGCATAAGGCGTGTAACAAAATTACCTGGGTGCATCCGGATGGTTAAACCGAAAATAAAATTGATTGATGATGATTCAGCAGCGATAGAAGAAGTCGATTTGTGATGTCAGGAGTATAAGAAATGCCCATGTGGGAAGCGACCACCATTTGGTTCTGATGAGTCTCAAAGTACGAACCGCTGCCATACAAAAACCAGCGCAGGATTCAGCTAGGAGCTTAAAATTCATTACGATTGCTTTAAATGATCCCAACATATGTCACAACTATGTCACCACCCTTAACAACAGAGCCTCGTCATTAAACGGAATCCAACATTCAACAATTGATGAGATGTGGGGAGAAACTAAAAGTGTTTTTATGGAGGCTAGATCCAAAATGGTACCCAAGCGGACGAGAGTTAGAGACTCTTGGATATCCCAAGGCACCTGGGATAAAATCGAACTTCGCAATATTGTTGAAAATGCAAATAAATGCCGAACCAGATAAGATGTTCAACGAAAAGCTGATTTGCGAAGCTAGTACCGCACTGCACATAAGATGGTCTATCACTGTGTGAGACGTGACAAGAGGGTGAGGTTAGATGAACTCGCAGATAATGCGGAAAACGCTGCAAGAAGAGAAGATATCCGGGAATTGTACCAAATAGCCGAAGATGTAATTGGGGAAAAAAGCAACACCAATCATCTTGTAATGGATGGACTTTTGGTATCAATTGAGGATCAGCTACGCAGATGGGAGGACCATTTGTGTGCCCTGCTAAGTGAGGATTCAGCTGAGCAGAGTGCTGAAGTGCCTCAACTAAATGAGATGCGCAGGTCCTATGGGGGTAGTGACATCAAAACTTCGTCATAATCGGAAATCCAAACATCAAAAAATCTCCTCAAAAACAACAAGGCAGCTGGACTTGACGAAATACCAGCTGAATTCCTGAAGGCCAATCCCGCAACAGCAGCTAGTATCCCAAGGACTGGAAGGATGTTGTGATTGTTAAGCTGGCAAAGAAAGGTGATCTTAAGAATTGTAACAATTGGCGTGGTATCACCGTTTTCCCAAAACTAATATAATGGCAACCATCATTCTTGAGCGAATAAAGGATAGAATCGAGTCTACACTCAAGAGGCATTAGGCTGGTTTCCGCAGTAGGCGATCGGAATTCCGCCAAAAATTGTAGCCATTATTAAAGAGTCACATAACACGCAAGGCGTCTTGTTTTACACAATGCGCAGCTATGCGACTCCTTTGTAAGTGCAACAGGGTGTGAGACAAGAGGATGTTCTATCGCCAATTCTCTTCTTGCTGGCGATAGACGATGTAACGAATTTACGGCCAGTGTTGGTACAGCTGAGCGACAGGGCATTCAATGAAGACCGTTGGAAAGGCTCAGCCATTTACACTATGCCGATGACATATACATATGTCTACTGGTAAATAACATCAGTGGGCTGAACGGGTAGTGCCAATTACTGCAAGTGAAGGGAGAGTCGAGTGGTCTAAAATAATGCTCACAGGCCTCTCCACACAGCAGTGTATTATTCTACAAGAGACGGCAGTGGAAGATGTCAAACAGTTTAACTACCTTGGCAGTATTGTTTCTGCAAACGGTGGTACGGATCTGGACCTTAAAAGTAGAATAAATAAAGCTGGTGCCTGTCCCCAATTTGGAAATCCAGTCAAATCTCCTTACGCACTAAGTTGAGATTCTTCGAATCCAATGTCAAATCCATGCTGTTTATATGGTTGTGAAACCTGTCACGTCTACCATTTCGAGGAAATTGCAGGCTTTTGTGAATCGCTGTCTTCGACACATCCTAAAGATTCGCTGGCAACAAATAATATCAAACGAGGAATTGTGGCACGCGACAGGTCAAGAGCGGCTGGACTCGACATAAGAAAGCGTAAATGGCGTTGGATTGGTCACACACTGAGGAAACCAAACGATGAAATTGCAAAGCAGACCCGCACGGCAGGTTGGAAGACCAAGAACAACATGGAAATCAACTGCCACTAAGGCTGCCACTAAGGAAGCAGAATCCCAGAGAAAGACGTGGCCACAGTTAAAATTCCTTGCAGCAGACCGTGAAGGATGGGGACGTTTTGTTGATGCATTATACCCCAGCCGGGGTTACAGGACACGATGATGATATACAAGATTTCGAAAAATTAGTGCCCAAATGGCTATTTAAGAAAAGAAGACATCTGTAACATTTCAAAAAAATTTAAAATAAGTTACAAAGTTCTCTTTTGCTATAAGATGTCCAACAAAAGAATGTTACCTATTTTGATCCCTTTCGATCCTTTCCACTGCAACAAAATGTCTGTTACACACGAAACGAATTCTTTTTGGACTGAGAATAACACAGGCTTCGGAGGTAATTTTTGTCGACAAACTTAAAAGGTATTTTTCTCATTTTTGCTATGTGTTGGAGTAATAAGTATTTTTATTGCTGCAAGGAAATAATTCCACGGGCATCTGCTTCACATGGGAATTTATTCCATCTTTGAAGGGATATTGTCGCACTTTTCAAAGTAGAATTTATTCTCATCGCGAGAGGGAATTTACTACACCCAACATTTTGTGGAATTTTTTCCCACCTAAAACCCACAGCTTTGTTTCCATTTAAAAATGGAAAGTAAAGCCGTGAGTGTTTCTTCCTTTTATTTTGCGAAATAAAGCCCACGGGCCTTATAACCGTGAGCCTTTGTAACGACATTAAAAGTTCTGTCAATCAAGAATCTTCTTACCTCAGGTTTGAAGCAAAGAGCATTAATCTGGTCCAACTTTTGCGGTTTAATATTAATGAAAATTGTATGGTATTGAAAAATACCTACTACAAGTAGATAAGATCGAATGAAAAATATGAAGTGAAATTGATTCTTAAACCAAGTGGGAAAGAACTCCACTCCCCAAGTGGATATCTACCTCACTAAAAGGTGCATTAAATTCTCTTTCTTGGTGAGGATTAATTTCACTTTGAAAAGTGGGGCAGATTACCACTGAAACTGGAATAAATTCCCATGTGGATTTTTTTTTTCAATATTTGTTTTTCACCCTTGTCATTACAAAGTTTGACTTTGCTAAAAAATATAGAAGTAAACCATTAATTAGTCATGGTTTTCGTTTAAATATATTACTAAGGGCCAGTTTTTCAGTGCAAGATCATCCTAGTTTCAGGTTTATACCTGAGTTAACTCCATAAACGTGTGTTTCAGTCACTTGAAAATTTAAGTTAACTCGTCCAATTTGGTGAGTTAACTCAGGGACCAAATTGAAGGCCTTTTCAGTTGTGGCGCCATCTCGATTTTGATAAGGACAGTTATTGTCAGGGCAATTTCGCTGTAGCGCCATCTCTATTGCGATGCGTGAAATGCGTAGAAAGGTGATATCCATAGTGTGGCACATCGTTGGCCCTATGACAACTGAAAGATAGAGTTAGTCCTCTACTGAAAAACTGTTCCTGAGTTAACTCAGGGTTAATTTATTTTCTTTATTTTCAGGACTAGCTTACTCTGATTTAACTCAGAGCTAACCCTGAACTGAAAAACTGGCCCTAAGAAATAGGAAGTACCCAAAAGGTTTTTCTCTATACTCTAATAATTTTAATAACGAGCAAGGACTGGGAGTGCTTGTACTTTTCTCTGGAACTCTGGGGGGGGGGGGTTATGACCCTCCTCCTTCTCCGGGATCCACCCCTGAATCATTTTGTGTAGAATGAAGCTAGCCTGAAGTCAAAATTCGTGTAAGCTCTGAAGATATTCGAGCTGAAAACTGGATCTTCAGACAGCTCCACTCCTTTTTGATGCCAATCAAAAATGAAAACATTCTCTTGTCTAGTTAACACACATCAAACTACCAAATGAAGGCGCAGGCTTTAAAGTCCATATGCCAAAAGTCCATAATGGAACTGTTGCTCACTTGGGTGGATTTAAAGTCCATAAATGCCTTATAAACTTAAAACTAACCCAAGTGGGCTAAGACCCCAGAAGGAAGTACTTTTTTGGAAGATTCCTACCCTAAATCAAAAACTATTCTTTGAAAAATATGGTTTAACACCTAGATGTAGTATTTACTGAAAGTAAATTATAATTGAATTTGTTTTTTGAAAAATCTGTTGACGGTTGTTGGGAAAAAAAAGTAAAACGTTGGGGCGACAAAAAAATGCCCAAAAAGTTTAAGGAAAATTTATACAACCGTTAAGTGCTTAAACCCTCTCCGAAAAGACAGACAGACCGAATTGTGAGACCCACTTTTTCCATCTTCCCTATCATCGCAATAGCAGGTTTCATCAAATAACGAGTTCGATTTTTTTACGAATACCTAACTTGCCATATATTTAAATGTACATTCGGATGTATATCGTAAGTACAAATTGACTTTAATTAAGAACCGTTAATTGTTACTTTTATTTTTGGTTTAGGCAAGAAGCTTGAAACTTAAAGGAAACCTTTAATCAGAATTAAATTGGTTCGTTTCAAGTTTGAAATTCACACAGTAAATGTTTGTATCCCCAAGGGATGCATGTATGGCTTTTGAAATGTTTCCTTATATTCACTCTCCGTTGAGTTCTAAAGTGGCAAAGTATGATTGGATAATTTAATTCAGATTCAGATACAATTGTTATGTGGGACGTAAAAAAACCGTAGCTTTTACTGCACCCAAAAGTTCAATTATAGGTATCTATGAATATCTACTGGTTTTGTGGTGTTAAATCAGAACCAATTCCCTATATATCAACGTTTATGAGACTCAATTTAGGAATTCCTTATAGCTTAAATTCATCCTCATAGCTTGAGTAGGTATTATTTCAATACTTGAGCAGGCTAGTTTAAATGAGACAAAAAACAATAACAAAACAATACATTTCGTAATCCATGCAAGACAGATACGAGACTTACAAAAGTCTCATCCTCTGCATCCTGTCTCGTGCCTTTTTGCTGTTTTTGAGAAATTGTGAAATTTTATTTAACACTCATTTATTGTGAATTACAAACATGCTTGCTTATGTCGGATTTACACGATTAAAAAACTGCCAGTATAATGACAAAAGCAACAACAAAAGAATGGACGATTTCATTCTTTTTGTCATTATACTGGCAGCTTTCCATTCGTGTAAATCCGACATTAATGTGGGATTGCCATTAATCTCAAAAACTCTATTCATGACTTACCTATAAGGTTCGTTCACAGTCAAAGTTCACCACAAACATAAATATTACAATAATTATTATGGCTTCCTTCCCACTTGCATCAAGATGAAAATAAATTCACCATAGCTGGGTGGGTAATGTAGTTTATATTAGCCTATACACAAACCAACTGCACGAATATACCTTATCATAGATGACAACCATTACCTGCTTCTCGAAATAATTTTCACAAACAAGTCCAAATTTATTTTTAATTACAGGATACTCCGCAGCTGCGCTTCTAGCCATTGTCTTCGCTATTCCCTTCAGCATTCGGATTCTTATACACAAGGACCTGGGCCAGTGGGAGGAATTTGGACCAGCTTTTTATACTGCCCATCTCGAGCTGTTTCTCGGCAATGGATGTCTAGGTGAGAGTTGTTCACTTCCGCTTATAATCATTACCTCAAATAATTTCAGGGGTCGGAGTTATGATGCTTTTGGTTCTAACTATCGAGAGATACGTGTCTGTTTGTCATCCCGGATATATTCGACCAGTAATGGGTCCTCCAAGGTGTGAGTTTGTAGTCAACCAGATTGGACTGCTATCCGCAGTTGTTAACTAAAAATTCGATTTTATTTGTTTTTAAATTTAAATCTGGTGTCTTTTATTTTGCTCTTATTTTTCTTCTTTGGAATTTTTCTATCTGTTTTCTCTCTTTTTTCTAACTTTTTTTTTACAGGATGACAGTTATTTTGATACCTGTGGTAACATTTTTTATTTATCTGCCGAGTGTCTTCCGTGGTGAGCTGATAAAATGTGTTCTTCAGGCGGATGGTACCTTCGTTTATTTTCGAAGAGATAACAGTGAATTCCTAAGCACGCTGTTCTATTCGGTGAGAATAATGGAAACTATAACAGGGTGCTCAAGACTTTGAGAAATCTTTTATTTTATTTTTAAAATTTATATTTGAATAATGCCTTAAACATGCTTATGCCAACATATTTGATCTAGTAGTCGGCGTTCACATTGGATTCACTCATTCAACTTATGTTGACATCTTCCCTGTATCTTAGCTCACAGCCACTTCATAGTGAAAAAACATGGCTGGCCAAATAAAACTGGATTTTTTTTTTTTTTTTTTAATGTTTCAACTAGCACAGATTTGTGTTTTGCTTAAGAGATTGCTGGGCGTCAAAGATACTACTTCCTTTCGGATTGACGTATTCATATAGAAACAAGTCGTCTGAATAAGTCCAATGAAGTGCCTAAATAGTCCGGTCAGAATGTACAAAGCACAAAGACTTGAATAAAAAAAAAAAGGCTCACGTTGGGCGCCATCTTAAATTTTAAGCAAATAGATTTTTATTAAATATTTTGCTCATTTTACACTTCAGACTAAAAATACATTTAAAAATAGTTGAAACATCTGTTTTTTACACATTTTGAGTTTAAAGTTTGCTTATAATTAAAAATGGCGCCCAACGCAAATAACAAAGAATGCCAAATAGTTTAATTTAGACATCGCACATGCCATCGTTATATGACACGATGGGAAGTCATATGTAATTGTTGCTTTGAAATATAATTCAACTGGGCTAGACAGGCACTACAAGAACAAGTTCATAACACCAAACTCAAGTCTTTATTATACTGTTCGGTGCACAAACTTCAAATTTCCGATTAAGATCGACCAAAGCACTACATAAGTCATTTGGTTAGAGAACAGCTCTTAAGACAGCCTTTCGGGTTGAATTTTCATGCAGTTTTGGAATACAAAATATATATTCTAAGATAGTCATTTGTTTTCCTGAACTGGATGATCAAAAAACCTTGTTAGTTTATTTCCAGGGCACCTTAAATGTAAAAAATTAATCTACAGTCAGCCTACAGTCAATATACGGACAGATTTATTTATTTAGATTTATTTTTTCAATTATCAGGTGTACAAAGTAATGCTGGAGGTTCTTTTCAAGCTCGTCCCTACCGTTCTTATAGCTGGATTTAATCTAAGGATAATGATTGTTTATCGACAGACGTGCGAAAGACGAAGAAAAATGATTTTGTCACGAACGACGTGTTTTAAGGATGATGACCCACGTAAATTTGCTGAGGAAAGGAGATTATTTTTACTATTAGGTGATTTGAAGTACTTTTGGCAATCAGATTGAAAATCTTAATCGAATGGTTTCTTTTTTTCTTTCAGGGAGCACCTCGTTGTTGTTTCTTGTGTGTGTTTCCCCTATGGCTATACTTCATATGACGATAGCACAAGAGTATCTTTCGAGTTATTCGTTTCAAGTAAGTTCAATTCTTTTTCATTTAAGTTTTTACCATAGCACGTCCTTACCAATAGTTCAAGTTGCTTAGAACTCTGAAGATTATGTATTATAAAAATAAAAATATGCAAATTAAAAACTTACGCCTTTATTTATAAACGGCGGATAACTACTTGGTAGCATTTATACATTTGTTAACTTGTAATTTGTATTAAAAAATGTGTAATAGTCTGTGACGTGTGTTATGGACGGATAGCTTCTTAACACATATACGCACACGTGTGATATGACAATTTACTACTACCAGCATACACTTCGTAAAGCAGTGCTTGCATGTGACACATGTATTAGAAAGTCACCACAATTTGATGAAGTGGTGAATTTAGTGATGTGTTAAATCCTGAAAAAAACATCATACCTTTTTTAATAAGAAAAGTAATTAAACGGACAAGTTGTCTATGCATGTGCCAGCTAACACAAGGGAGTGGATACCAGTTTTTTATAAATACTGCTGTTAAATTTTAACATTTACTGCATTTGTACGCATATCAAAATAAAAATGCACGACTGGATCGCACGTACTTGCTCTTATGTTCAAGTTGTGTGGGGATTAAGAACTTTAAAAAATATTCAAGTAATTATAGAAAAAGTATAAAAAGCATTTAAATCGTTCTTTTAATTGTTTAAACAGCCTGATAAATAACTAAGAGCTCAAAAAAAGTATGCCATTTGATTACTTGAAAAAAATATGAATATATGCAAAAAAAAAATTTAAAATCGTTGGAGCCGTGTTCTTAAAAATTAATTTTTTATATATAAAATTTTTGTAACATTTTTCAAAAAAAAAATTGGTATGCCAATTTTGAGTATATATTAATATACATTTAAAACTGAAATTTCAAAATAATTCATCAACCCGTTTTTGAAATATTGAATTTTCTAAAAAAAAATTTTGAATCTTTTTTTAAAAATCCAAAATTTAATTTTTCATAAATTTTGGTATGCAGTATTATTTATATTCTAACAAAGCTTTTTTGCAAAAAATTTCATTGAAATCGGATGAGCGGTTAATGAGAAAATCAAAAATCAAAAAAACCGTTATATGGCAGGTACCGTTAATAAATGTTTTTGGTGATTTTTTTTCTTATTAAAAGGTAAATCATATCTACAATAATACACTGATTTTTTTTTATCAAAATCGTTGGAGCCATTCTTGATATAAATAAGCTTTTCCTTAACGGTTGTATGGCAAGTACCGTTATTTTTTGAGCTAAAAAAAAAATTCAATTTCCCCTCTGGAGAGTTACAAAAAACCTTAGGTTCAAAATTTGAAGAAAATCGCTTCAGGGTAATTCCATGAAAAAGTGGACATGAAGATAGAAAAATGGAAAATTTTTCTCGCCCCCTGTCTATTGTTTGCTAGTTTTGAAATTAGAATTACAAAATATCCTACAAGTAATAAGCATACGGCTAAAAATAAAATAAAATTATAAAAGGCTTAGCCCTAAATTTTTGCATTAAAAACGTGAAATAACGTGAGTTACCGACTTTTTGTAACGTGAGTTACCACGTATTTTATTAAATTTGTATAAAATATTTTCAAAAATTTAAAATTTGTGTACATCTAATTCAACAAACCTGTTAACCTTTATTGGTTTGTTTAATTTTTAGAAAATATGCATAGTACTGCTACAAAAGCCGTGTCCAAATATGGTAACGTGAGTTACCAACATGTTTTAGTATTTTTTACTAAGAAAGAATTTATTTTTCCCAAAACTTTTATTTTTTCCTAGATGTCGAAATCATTACCATGTATAGAGTTTATATTTTGTTTTATTTATATTTACATATGGAAATTTTAATGAAAGAGAACGTGAAACTCTCCCAAATGTAACGTGAGTTACCATGGAATTGCCCTTCAGTGGTTTAGGGTGAAGGTTGAGGTACGGACAGACAGACAGACAGACAAACAGACAGAATTTTGCCACCCACTTTTTTCGTGTTCTCTATCATCGTAATGTCATGTTTGATTGTTATCTTGAAATTTTTTTTTTTGCACGAATCCAAAACTTGCCCTATAGTACCTATATCGCAAGTAAAAAGCATCGATGTACATAATGTACTTAAAATTATTTAGTAAAAGCATTTAATATATTTAAGCATAAGACCCGTTTATAAGTAAAGTATGTAACGAAGTGTTTCATTTTTCACTTCCCCACACCAACCAACTGACAATAAAACATAGACCCGTCACTATCTATTTATAATAGAATACACCCACCGCCATCAAAATCAACTACTAGCACCCTGCATCACCATTAAACAACCATAGTCATTAATATACACCACCATTAAGCATAAGACCCGTTTATAAGTAAAGTATGTAACGAAGTGTTTCATTTTTCACTTCCCCACACCAACCAACTGACAATAAAACATAGACCCGTCACTATCTATTTATAATAGAATACACCCACCGCCATCAAAATCAACTACTAGCACCCTGCATCACCATTAAACAACCATAGACCAGTCATTAATATACATCACCCTGCATAGCAAAACCACCAAATATCTACCTACGCCCACATCAACATATACCCACTACCAAATACCGAAGAATCACCAACCACCATACGATTTTTTCATTCTTCCTCCTTACAGTTCACATTGTCTTGTGGCAGAAAAATAATGAGGAGGTAAGAATTTCGAAAAAAATTCAAAGCTTATCGACTCGTTTTAATTCCGAATTTATTATATATTTGAATTATAAGAGACATAAGGGTTCCAGCTGATATTGGTTTGATAAGCTCAGGTAACTTTTCATGGTGCACTCGTTCTCGTGTACCATTTAAAGATAATCTTTTTGGTGTCTACCTTACAAACAAAGTAATTCTCCCTTGGGTTCCTTGGGCTGGAATCAGATTCCTACCGTAAACTCCCCTCTCGCTTCTGAGTGAGAGATTGTCGAACAAAGTAATTCTCCCTCGGGTTAGCCTTGGCCTGGAATCATATTCATACCATTAACTCTCTTCTTGCTCCTTCTGAGTCAGAGCTTAAACAACAGGATAAGCCTTAGGCTGGAATCAAATGCCTACTATATTAACCGTGGTTCAATTCTTCTAAGTGAATAGTGAGGGCCGAACTTAGTCCTGAAGCTCTACCGACAAAGGGTTAGCTGTATATGAAATAAAGATTAAAAAATTATTAAAAGTGGTAACCTCCCCGAGTGGTTATACCTGGTCTCTCCGGGAATACCCTGGACAACGAAGACCTTAGTTCAGCCTCGATAAAAAAGCATCACAAGTATTTTTTCTTAAACTTTCCTGGAACATCGCATCACTTTAAATATTTTGTTCTTAAATAATATCCACAATATTGTTTGTTTCAGTCTGAATATTAATGGTTTTATAAATTTTTCAATTTAAGACACAACCATTAGTTGTTATAAAAGTTCTTTTATTTTTTCTTTTCGCAGGTATTTCGAGCATTGGCAAATCTTATGGAACTAACAAACTATTCTATAACATTTTATATATACTGCCTCTTCAGTGAAGACTTCCGCAATACTCTTATGAGAACAATAAAATGGCCTTGGATTCCAGCTTCTCTGTGCACTCAAGCAGATGAGGTATAGGTGAAATAATAATTAATATTTAGTTAATTGATAATTAATCTTATTCGTTGCTATTTTTGTTTGTCTTTATATTTTCTTCAGGTATCAACTAAAGCCACTCCACTTATAAAATTGGATAAACTAGCATTTAAAAATCATCATATAACAACAACTTCAGCTCTTTGTACAGCAGCTGGTCGTTCAAGTAGCATATGATCCAATAGTTTACCTCTGCCAATAGCAGTTTAGGGCAAAACTAAGATTAAAAAAATATAAACAATTAACTGTACTTAAACTTTAAGAATGAATATTATGATAATTAAAATAATTAAACTCATGGAATACACATGCATGTTAATTATGTATATTGCTCATTTATAAAATGTTATAAATTTTTAACATTTAAAAAAACAAGGATTTTTGTTTATAAAACGTCTTATAAAGTCCAATTGTATTATTAGATAAATATTAAAATGATATAAGTTATCTGAAAAAACAAAAAAACAAACTTAATAAGATTTTTATTTTTTTTTTGTTTTTTTTTTATTAAAGAATTCTGCAAAAGAAAATAATATTTAATGTGTACAAATGAGAAAGAGATTTGAATGTGAAATTTCTGTTTTTTTTTCTTTCATTCTCATTTAAAAATTCTTACGTATGAATTTCATTCCTTAATAAAATGTTTAACAAAAGTTCATAAGGCCTTAATGTAATAAATTACCACTTTAGCATAACTTTTCCTCCGAAGAATTACTTATTAATAGTTAAAAAATTCTATAGAAAATATCTAACCTTACGGAATCAACTCAAAAAAATTGTAAAATTTTCACAATTGATCATTAAATGGGCAGTTTTTATGAGAACTTTATTAAAAAAAATAGAAAACAAAAATAAATTAAAGAGATTGTATACAGTTATAATTACACTTCAACTCCCAGAAGACGTTTTGACCAATAGCTTTCGATCGTTCAGAGAAAAAAATGTTTGGTTTCTGAAAATAAAATGATTTTGAAGTTCGCAGTCCTCAGAAAGTTGTTGAATCTTGTTGAAATCCATCTCCACGAATGCTTATCAGTGTGTCCTTCTACTTAACTTTAAACGTAAGTACAAAGACAGAAATACTTTCTACGGCCGTATCCGTACTTCACTAATCTGTAATTTCCTTAATGAGCTCAATGTATCCTTCCCAAGTCGATAAAAATCTTAAAAGATGTGTATCCTTACCTCCTACTCAATACTCTCACGTCTTCACTTTATTATTTTTTTTTTTTTTTAGTCTTTACCTGACAAACTTTGTATTTATTTCACTCACTTCAGCTTCGATAATTTAAAATAAGTAGTGGTTCGGATTCTGCCAATCATAAAATTTTATTCTTGTTAAATTTGTACTTAAAGTGTTCATTTTAATCTCCTTTAAACTGCCCAAACTATTAAAGTCAAAATAATTCCATTACTCATACATCCTCGACATAAAAATGAAATACCTAAAATTAAATATATATATTTTTTTAAAATCATACAATTTTATTAATTGTTATCCATATACATTACCATTATATACACAATAGCTTGTTGTAAATAAGAAAAAAAAAACTATATTATACATAAACCAGTCAAATATACATACTTACATTATATACATCAGAAAAAGATTATGAAATATATTTCTTTTTATTTTAAATACATACATGCATACATAGCTGAAATATTGTAAGAAAAAAATAAACTAGTAAAAGAATAAACATTTACCTAATAGAAATAAACAAATTCAAACAAAATATAAGCGTAAAAGTGTCTAAATCAAACAAAAAACCCATGAATTAATCATAATGTCTGACATTTTTATTTTAATGAAAAATTGTATAATAAGCTAATTTGTTAATTTATTTATTGAAACATTACATCATGTAAAATACTAATGGAATAAGTTATATAATTTATGTTGGTAGTTAGTTTAAATTAAAAAAATACAAAAAATAATAATTTATGACAGACATTAAGACTTGTAAATAGAAAATGCCAGTTAAAAAATTTTAATTTAAATTTATTGTGATATTTTGTATGAGTGACAGAAGTTTAAAAATATAATTAATTAAAAGTGTATTGTTTAGATTTTTTGTTTTGAGGTTATAATCTTGAAATAGATTTATATTTAAATTTAACCTGTGTATTAGTTTAAAATTATGTGAAATATATGTAAATTATTAAAAATTGAAAAAAATTGTGTGTTTTTAAATACCATTAAATGAAGGTTTCCATGATAAGATACACGCACAGAGTGAGCTGCAATGCTTTTCGTAGAACCATTTGAATATCAATAGTTTTAGTTTTAACAAAATACCCTGAAAGTTTTTTGTTTTATTTTATTTTATCCGATGAAAATCATCAAGAGACACTCGTTAAGAATCAGTACCAAGTTGTGTAGGACTCTTACCGCAGGACCCATCTATTAACGATCGACAAATGATTTTTCTTTCTTAATTTATAAATCGCATTGGGGCAAGTTTTAAGTTATAACACTTTCCCATAGCTTTTAGACCATCAGCTCATGAAGGTTTGGTTCTTCATAATCTCCGAACATTGTTTCGTATATTTAGGACGGTGTCCATTTTGGAGTTGGTATAACTTTGCAGTCGCTGATTGTGTGATACAGCGTATTTCTTAACTACTTCTGTAATCATTTCAATTTGAAGATCATGATGCCATTATGTGCAAACAGGTTTCAGTACTTGCTTATATAGGGGCTTTTTTTAAGACGTGTGTTTTTCAATCTGGCAATGCTTTTTTCGGAGTTGACCTTTTTGACAACTGTCACTTGATTTATGCTCAGTTTGGTTTGCCATTTGATAACGAATAGACTTACTTCCGGACAACGTTTGCAAATCGTGCAAATTTATTACCAAAATAATTGCTCGGTTCGTGCGCTGCGATAAAAAATGAAGCCGGTCATAATGTTACAGTCAAGTGGGAACGCTATAGAGCCATGATTAATGACTTTTTCGTGCCTGAATTGGAGGATGTTGATGTTGACAACCTTTGGTTGGTTCCAGCAAGACGGCGGCGCTACATGCCATACAGCCAACGAAACAATCAACAACGCGTTATTGCTGACATACGGCCCCAATTCCTACCAAAGGTGGTCGAAAACTGGGCCTCTCGGCAGGAATTTATTCTAGCCAGTCGCGGTGGCCACTTGCCCGAAATCATTTTTTAAACATAATGGCAAGCCCTTATTTCTATATAATAAAGCTATATTCTTGGGCATACATAACATTAAATTATATGCGTTTTATTTCTTCTTGAAAACCACATTGTCTTAAAAAACACCCTTTATAACATTAGTATGTCAGAGTTCTTTGCTAGCAACCAGTACAATTTTCTGTACTTCAAGTTTAGTTCTGCTCTTTTCCCTTTTTTTTATATACAATGCAAATACCCAATGCGGATTTAAACCGTGTGAACGAGACTAACTATTATAAAACTATACGCCACTGGAAGACGATACGTTGCAGTTCATTCGTTTTTCGTTTTTTTTTTTTTTGATAAGTCCGTTGAGTTTTCGATAAACGTACTTAGCTGAGTACGTTTTCTTGCCATACAAACGTCGCGTCGTGTGAAAGGCTCTATGTAAAATATGTATATACGCCACTGCTCATCCTCACGGATTACTGCAAAAAATCGTGTGGTACAATCTTGTGTGAACCAGGCCTTAGTAGTTACTAGTTAGTAAGCAACAAACTACTTAAGACATACACTTTACAAAATAAAATTAAAAAAAATTATAAAATAACAATTACAATGACATTGAAAAGATTAACAAAGAAGCTTAGTCCGATGTTCGTAAGGAGGAAGAATTATAAGGATCAGACCATGGTAGTCCATTCAAGGCGAAACGTATAAAATTACGCTGTACTGCTTCTAGTCTATTCTTATGGACATCGTAAAAAAGAGTCCATATACCTATGTGATGCGTATTCAAGATGAGGGCGAATAAGACTGTTGTAAAGGGCTAGGAAAAATAAAGATCCTGAAATTCCTTAGACCATTTAACCCTAGTATAGAGTTTGCCTTGTTGACGATTAAATTGATATAGGGGATAGAGGCAGAGGGGAAAAACGGACCCCGGGGCAAGAAGGTCTAAGCCGATTTTGCCTGCGAAAGTCCCTATGCAGCTTGTACTCAAGTCCCAAGTGCCAAACCTTGTCAAAAGCTTGAGCAACATCTAAGAATATAGCCGAGTACTTGCTTTTCTTCATGTGCCTTTTCCAGAACATCCGTAATTTGATGCATTTGGTCTATCGTGGAATGTTTATTTCTAAATCTAAACTAATGGCTTAGAATTAGTCTTCTTTCTTCTATTATTTTGCAAAGCCTTTTCAGAAGCAATTTTTCAAAAACTTTTGCCATGATTGGTATAAGCGATTATTGGTCTGTAAGATGTTACTTCTATTGGTGGCATACCTTGTTTAGGTATAACAATGAATTTTGCAACTAGCATATATCTTAGTTTAAAGCATGCGTTTATTAAAAATTGGAGTTTCTTGAAGGCTATATAAGGCATTTCATTCAAAACCTGAACAGTTATTAGATCGTACCCTGGTGATTTTTTGTTAGACAACTAATGTTGGCACATGCGTCTTATTCATTCGTCGTTTCTATCAAAAAACTGTTAGGGATATACATATAGCTGTGTTTGCTGGGAATGGCTTAAAAACTTCGGCGAAGTGATCAGCCTTTTGTCTTGGGTTTCCGATCCATTTACCATCTAGAGATTTTATGAGCGGGTTTTGTGTCTGTGGTCTTTTTATTAGGCGCTTAGCTGCTTTCCATAAGGAGTATTCGGTAGAAGTATCTGCCGTCAAACAATTCAGGAATCTATACTAAATGAATCATTTTTAAGCTCACATATTCTTTTCTTTAGTTCTGAAAGTGATAAAAGGTTTTAGACTGGAGTCTTGAAGTTATGCAAAGGGTTTTCCAATAGAAACGAGTTGATATTGATAGTCTGTGGCGACCATGTTGATTTAGTCATTCACTCAAATCATCTCACGATGAAAAGTTACAAAATTAAGCAACACGTACAAATGATAAGGAATTTTTATCAAAATGGATGTGGATATTGTGCAATTTAAGCCTGTTAGATTTTTATATTGAGTTTTCTGAAGTCTCGTAGGTCTATGCCAATAAGCCACAGTTGACGAAAACCCTCAAAGTCAGTATAACGCAGGTATAACCAGGCCATCACTCAAATCCAGCTGGATTTTAGTGGCAGAGTTATTGAAAATTTGGCCTTTCGGACCCGTTTTAGAACGATGTCATAGTTTATACCTAATGGCATGCATGAAACTTTCAAACACAAATTCGTTACAACTTCATATTCAGATTATTTAATCAATTTCAAGCTAAAGCTATTTTCAAACTGTTTTTACGTAAAATCGTCATTATCGAAAGTATGATAGTTGACTTTTTTGGTCGGGTGTCAAAAATTGTAATGGATACCTTGAAAAACATAAGAGATGGCACTTAATAATATAGCTTTTCAACAAAATCGACTATTTGTCAATAGGTGGAGATGCATATGAATTCAGTCTAATTTAAGTAAAAACAAAAGATGGCACTCTTCGACTGAATTAATATAAAGCTTTTAAACTTTTAAGTTTTGTCAGCACAAAAAACTTTCTAATGTTTTCAAGAGATAAAGTTCTTTGTTCTTATGTGAAAGTTTTTCAACAAAAAAGTTGCTTTTCTACTAAATCAACTATTTGTCAGCAGGTGGAGAGGCATATTAGTTCGGTTTATTTTCTGAAAAAAAAAACAATAGATGGCTCTTGTCCACTGAACCAATAAAGCTTTTAAGCTTTGTCAGCAGATACGACTTTATAATATTTTCAAGATATAAAGCTCCAAGTCCTTATGTAAAAGTTTTCGTCTACATGCATCAAAGATTTTTAATTTCTTTGAACATATATTATATTTGAGTTTTTTGAAATTAATTTTCGAAATAATATAATACATGAATTGGAAGAAAGATTAAAATAATTGCTGAATCTATAACACGACTATTAAGCCCGAAACTAAGTGCGACTATACCAGAACGTACAATACTCGTAAGTGCGAAAATTTTAAACGGATGACTACGATTCACCAAACTATGAAAATGGAGGCCACTATATTGTAGCTTGGTTTTAGGTTGGCAACCATAGGAGGAAAAGTGCCAAACAACATATATGTATATAGAAATGGAGTTGTTTGATTCCTATTGGTAGATACATTAAAAAAGAAGGCGTATGAATATAATATTAATGATGGAGTCGTGGGCATAAATTTATACGAAAACAGGGTCGGAGTTAGGCACAATTAGGATCTAGGAAAATTAAAATGCCGGTGATGGTTGGTATTGGTTAAACAAAGGCATTGATTATGTAGGAAAATAGGTTAACATGGTGGACAAGGCCACAAGGGGGAACATTTATACGAACACGGGGTGGGATATTAGACATAAAGAGGAATATCAGGAAATTTATAGTGCTGGATGATGATTGTAGTTATTGGTAAGGCAAGAGCATTGTTTAGGATGGAAAATAGGTAAATATCATTGACAGGGCCGCAAGGGGGTACATTTATACGAACACGGGGTCGGAGTTATAAATTGTTTTGGATGTACATAAATAGGTAAATATGGTTGACAGGGAGGCAAATGAATATGAATATCTCAGGGTACGGAAATGCTCCTGGGGGATCAATATATTGCAACTTCGTTGTTTCTTGAGCGATTTCGATGAAATTAACACAGATGATAGCGAATACAGATTTTTAAAAGAAAAAAATATTTTCAAAACAAAGTGCTTCAAAAATGTGTCAATATATTGATACTTCGTTGTTCCTTGGTTGATTTGACTGAAACTGACATAGGTGATAGCTGATACATAACTAAAAAGGAAAAAAATATTTTCAACAGGGTGTTTAAAAAAAAAAGTCAACTTCGTTCTTCGTTGTTCCTTGAGCGATTTCAATGAAATTTAAACAGGTCATAGCTGATACAGATTTTAAAATGAAAAAAAAAATTCAAAACAGGGTGCTTCAAAAAGGTGTCAATATATTGAGACTTCGTTGTTCCTTGGTCGATTTGACTGAAACTGACATAGGTGATAGCTGATACATAATTAAAAAGACAACAAATATTTTCAACAGGGTGTTTAAAAAAAAAAGTCAACTTCGTTGTTCCTTGAGCGATTTCAATAATATTTAAACAGGTGATAACTGATACAGATTTTAAAAAGAAAAAAATATTTGCAAAACATGGTGTTTTATATCCCATTAAAATTTAATTTAGAGTATTGTGTAGATACCTACCAAAATTTTCAAAAAATTATCTTTTGGATTTAAAAAATAAATTCAAATTTCAAAATTCGAAAACGACCGAGTAGATTTTTATTACATGGTTCTTATCGATTTTTTAACACTTTTTAAGATATTTAAAAAAATATTTCACTTTTAAGAAAAAGTAACGCTAGGAATGTACCTATATACTATCAATACAAATGTTAAAAACCGTGGAAGAAAATGTCATTTTTCTCGAAATGAATCGTACAAAAATTTCATAACTATAAACATTTTTCTCTCACAATATGTATCCATGTTTTTATACATACACACATATTTTAAATACAAAGCATAAAAGCAAGTACATACGTGTGACCTAGTCGAGCACTTTACTATACACAAATATGTTGAAACATATTATTTTCAGAAAAAAAAAACTTTTGAATTTATAAAAAAGTTTCGACATTTTTTTTTTTTAATTCCATATCTCTAAAACGGCTTGACATTTTTTTTAACTTCATTTTGATATATTCATTTAAAACTACTGAAGATGGCATACCAAAATGTTTTAAGAATTTGATTATATAAAAATAAAGAAAAAAAAATAGTCCGACGATTTTCAAATTTTGTTTCCATACATACATATTTGATCAAGAATCCATGTGGTAATCTTATTTTTCACTTGAAATTTCATGATTTAAAAATTGTCTTTCCCATATTTTTCATGTTCTTAACACACAATTTTTAAAACTCTATAAACCTCTAGAACATGCCATTGGTTAACAAAATTCTATAGCTGACCATGGCCAATTTCTAAAACTAGTTGACTACACCAATTACTGACGAATATTCTTGTCATGCTTTTTTTTTGCGAATATCCCATTTTGTATATAACCTAACTTGTTTATTAACAATAGCAATCACCATCCAGGATGACATTTTTTGCAACGCCCTATTTTGAAAATATTTTTCTTTTTAAAATCTGTATCAGCTATCACCTGTTTAAATATTATTGAAATCGCTCAAGGAACAACGAAGTTGACTTTTTTTTTAAACACCCTGTTGAAAATATTTGTTTTCTTTTTAATTATGTATCAGCTATCACCTATGTCAGTTTCAGTCAAATCGACCAAGGAACAACGAAGTCTCAATATATTGACACCTTTTTGAAGCACCCTGTTTTGAAAATATTTTTTTCTTTTTAAAATCTGTATCAGCTATGACCTGTTTAAATTTCATTGAAATCGCTCAAGGAACAATGAAGTTGACTTTTTTTTTTAAACACCCTGTTGAAGATATTTTTTTCCTTTTTAGTTATGTATCAGCTATCACCTATGTCAGTTTCAGTCAAATCAACCAAGGAACAACGAAGTATTAATATATTGACACATTTTTGAAGCACTCTGTTTTGAAAACATTTTTTTCTTTTAAAAATCTGTATTCGCTATCATCTGTGTTAATTTCATCGAAATCGCTCAAGAAACAACGAAGTTGCCCCAGGAGCATTTCCGTACCCTGAGATATTCATACTCCTTTGCCTCCCTGTCAACCATATTTACCTATTTATGTGCATCCAAAACAATTTATATCTCCGACCCCGTGTTCGTGTAAATGTACCCCCTTGCGGCCCTGTCAATGATATTTACCTATTTTCCATCCTAAACAATGCTCTTGCCTTTCCAATAACAATCATCACCCGGCACTTAAAATTTCCTGATATTCCTCTTTATGTCTAATATCCCACCCCGTGTTCGTACAAATGTTCCCCCTTGTGGCCTTGTCCACCATATTAACCTATTTACCTACATAATCAATGCCTTTGTTTAACCAATACCAACCATCACCGGCATTTTAATTTTCCTAGATCCTAATTGTGCCTAACTCCGACCCTGTTTTCGTATAAATTTATCCCCACGACTCCATCATTAATATTATATTCATACGCCTTCTTTTTTAATGAATCTACCAATAGGAATCAAACAACTCCATTGCTATATGTATATGTTGTTTGGCACTTTTCCTCCTATGGTTGCCAAACTAAAACCAAGCTACAATATAGTGCCTTCCATTTTCATAGTTTGGTGAATCGTAGTCATCCGTTTAAAATTTTCGCACTTACGAGTATTGTACGTTCTGGTATAGTCCCGCATAGTTTCGGTTTTTGTATTTGCGTCAGTCTCCCATAGTTGCTATCAGGCAAATTAAATTTTATCAATCGTTTTTTCCTAATACAAATCGCGTATGACAAAGCCCTCACTATGTCACTGATGAGTCCAAGTGAGTAAGCCGGATGAAACGCAAATTTGAAGGACTAAAGGCCATAAAAAGCTATTTTGAATCAATAATTCAACAAGTTCAATCCTTAATGCTAAGTCTTCTACTTATTTTGTATTATAAAACCTTCTTATACATAATGTACAAATGTACATAAATGAAAATTAAATTACATAATTTGCTTTTTGTGACTTTTAAAATTTAAATTATGCGAAATACTCTTGGGTGTATTCTCAAAAGTATTCTGTGAGATTTGAATTTGCGAGATTTTGATTTGCGAGATTTTAAATTGCGAGATTTTGGTTGAAATTTACGAGATTTTTGGTCTCGAGATGTAAATGCGGGATTATTAAAAGCGAGATTAAGAAAAACAAGATTTTTAATTTGTGAGATTTCGTCATTCGAGATTAAAAAAAAATGATATTGTTATATTCGAGATTTTGGTTTGCAGGATATCACACCGTTTCCTTTTTAAATCAATACGTTTGAATTTCATTATTTAAATAGACAAAATTTTTTTTGAATTTTCTTTCAAGAGATATACTAGAAAAAAAAATATAGAACAAAACATAAAAATCCACGAGTAGGTACCACTAAATTGCCTGTATATGGGTGATTCCGTGCCAACTGTGATTCTTTGTGTCCAGTGCTTTTTTTCATATTTAATCTAAAATATATATATCTGGTTTAAATTAGGTGAACGGCTATTTACTACAATCTAAACTGTATCAAAAAATTGCACGTACAGCAACTGAAATCATATAAATTGTAGGTATTTGTGTAAGACTTTTGCAGCTAGAAGTAAATTGATTTGCAATTATTAATCACGGTTTTCTGTTTTGCTTTTTAGAACAGTTCATGTTATTTTAGTTGACGGAAAAAATTTCAAAATTTTTGGGTTTACCGGTCAAAAATTTGGTACCAAAAACCGAACACAAAAGTATAGGAAAGCAATTTATAGACTACAGTGAAACATGAAGGTGAAAGCATTGTGGTTTGGGGAGTTATGGATGCAAATGGTGCCTGCAATTTTGTTTTTAATGAAACAACAATATGGAAAAACAAAAAAATTAACATATTTGCGTACAAAATTTAAGGCCAATGATTTCATACTGTTAGAGGACATAATGACCGGAAGCATTAGTCTATATTAGTAAGCAAGTTGCTGCTTTAAAGTGTAAAATCTTAGTTGCCTCATTCACCACCATCCTCAGACCTCAACCCCATCAAGCATCTGTGGGGATTTTTGGTAAATAAAGTTCAAAAACTCATATAACTCTCAAAAATCTTCTCAAATGTGTAATTTTGGAGAAACGGAACACTATACCAACAGAAGTTACCTCAAAGCTTGTGTTTTTAATAAACAACCATCACAAATTTATAATTAGAGCCAAAAAATGGCACTTTCATTACTAATCTGAAAGAAATTTGACTTTAAAGCCACTGTACGTGCAATTAATTGATGTATTTTTTTTCGTTTCTCTTAATTTTTTGAATTTTTTATTTAAAAAAGCTTTGAAATATTAAATGTTGTCTTTTTTCTGATAAAGCTTTTAATAAACCATACACAAATTGCAAAAGTTTAACCAAATCATGCCAATTTGCTAAAAAAAACTCTTTTTTATTCAAGAAAATCAAATGTACGTACAATTTTTTGATTCACAGTATATTCAATAACAGAACTAAAAATTTGCTACTTATTCCACATGGCTTGCAAAAGTGTTGTCAAAATGTCAGTACCATGGCATGTCCGTTCCTTGTTTTTCCAATTAAATCTACTATTTCCGAATTAAATACTTCATTGGATAAAAATGCTATCTATAGAAAAGTTTTAGTGCAATACTTACTTTACAAAATTTTCCAAAAATTAAGACAATATACTTATTGCTGAATAAAATAATCATGAATGAATGCTGTCCGAGGTTTCAGTTTTATTTTTGAATGCCAAAGATTTCCTGCTCAACCGCCATTTTGTTTTGGCCTTAACACGTTTGTATTTTGGTTTTCTAAAAGTGACGGTATGTATAGTTAACAACAGTCATTTTATTTTGTATACGTTGTAGTACTTTACGAGTGATTTGTTTTCATGCGATAAAAGAATGTCAGAAATTTATTTGTCAGTACCGTGGTAGTATTTTTAAAGCTTGTTATAACATGTTTCTGGTTGGTTATCAGAATTTTGTATTCCTTTTAACGGCATAAGCTAAAATTGTCCAGGAAATTAAAAAAAATTGTTTCCAAGAAGTTTTAATCTTTGAAAAATTTCTAAAAATAGAATCACAGTTGGCAGAGAATCATCAGCCATATAGTTTTATAAAATGTATGTATATTTTTATTTATAACGATTATGGTCAGCCTCAAAACTTTGGTATCAGCAAATGACCCTTAGTAACTTATCTAACTAATTACACACAAGACACTATCCTGCATAATTATTTCTTTTTTCTAAGGAAAATTTTTATGGTCAGTAGTTTTTTACTTTCTAATTCTTTACAGTCAACTGGTATAATTTATTCAAATACACAAAACAACTGCACGAAAATTTATGAAAGCCAACAACCTTTACTTCACGAAAAAAAAATTCACCAATAAACCCTGGTTTAGAAGGATTCCAAGATATTCCACTACTGCGCTTCTCAATATTGTCTTCACTATTCTCTTATATGCATCAAGGACCTGGGGAAAGTGTGAGGAATAAGGATTCGGAATCAATTTTTTCTTACACTTGGAGCTTTTATCAGTGGAGATTTTTCACTTCCGCTTTTAATTATAACCTGAAAGCATTTCAGATTCTGGTGTTTTTGCTTTTTGTTCTAAATATTATCGGATAAATTCGACCAGTTGTGGGCTCAAAAGCAATAGTTTTCTATAAAATTCAAATTCAAAGTCTTTGAAAGTTTTATATTCGTGTTCCTTTGTAAGGTATTTCTACTTTTCCCTTTGCTAAGTGGCTTTCGTGGTGAAAAGTGAAATCATTATTTGTGTATGGATGGCATTTTAGCCCACTGTCAAAGAGGTGCGAATTAGTTGTTGTCCGACCACTATTATAAATTTAATACTACGAAAACGTTTTTTAAATATTAATATTTTACAATAATTTGGCTTATGTCATAGTTTTTCGAAAGCGTTAAATACAAACCCCTGTTCTTATAAAAGTGTTTGTACTCATGGTAACAGCCAAAAGCAGCCTGTCTGACTACTGAGGGTTTCAAATAGCGGATAGCTTTCATTCGATTTCTAATTATATTGAAAGCTCTTTTAGATTGATGTCCATATGGACATATGGAATGGTTCCGGAAGTGGCCATTTTCAGTGCAAGGCTTGGTCGAACAATGTTTTTTTAAATGTTTGGACTAAAGCTTCCGATTAGTGCATATTTCTTTAAAAAAACAACATAAGATATGTAGATAGCACCGTGTTCTTTTGTGCATTTTTATCTCTTATTAAACAAAACGTGGCATGTTAAATACAATATCAATTCGGTATAAATCCGGTTGTATTTAACATGATACTTTATTAAGGGAAGATAAAAATTCACTAAAAAAACAAGGCAGATTTTATCACTTACTTTTTTGTTTTAAGACTTTTATTGAGCTCAGATTTTTCGACCACGGTGACGTAGATATTATCAGTGGTTGTACAAAAATATAGGACAATGCTTTGAGTTCCTTTCAAACTTACACCAACCGTTTATACTGATAAATAAACTTGTGAAATTTATATTTTTAGGACAATGCTCCGGGTGAATTCGATGCACAAAATTAACAAGATTATTGTTCTTAGTACTTATGGTAAGGTACCTGGGACCAGATTGAAAGTAATTACTTGATTAAATATTTTCGATTTTATACTATCAGTAAGCTCATCAATATTAGGCGTGTTTTATTATCATCGGGATCTGGATCTGGATTAAGTTTAACACGTAATACAAAAACAAAATAATGGGATATTTTCTGAAATTGTTTTTATAAGACGTGTTAAAAGAAGATCCTGATCCAGATCCCGATGATGAAAAAACACGCCTATTGTGTCTTATGTACGGTACGTATTCCCGTTGGGCATAAGATACCTTAAAATATGACCATTTAAGCAGAAGAGTATCTTTCGAGTTGTTTGTTTCAAGAAAGTCAAATACTATTTTATTTTCTGGGTATAAAATTAAACTGAACGCTGCACCGACACTGGGAGATGTATCAATTTTATGATATTGAAGAATATGAGCAATAAAAATTGCAGTAGCAGTAGTAGTAAATAGTTTGGTATACTGTGTAGTGAACACATTCATTGAAATCAAAACAAAATTTTGAGAGTAGGGGATGACAAAAATGAAATGGATGACATTGTTTCATGTAGGGTAAACCATTCTTCAATACTGAATCTTTTTTTTTTTTTTTTTGATTACCTTATGTAGGTGCTCTTTAAGCTTTTGATTAAAATATCTTAAGTGATTAGAGTCTCCTTATATTTGTTTTATTTATAGCCTATTGAATAGACCTTTTAAAAAGGAACAATTACGTGCAAGGGTTTTTATTATTGAATATGTTTGTTTGGCCAATAAGCATGCTTAAAACCGAAAATGCTACTAAATTCATCCATGCGTTTCTGAGAGAATGGTCACACTGGCCACTTTTCAGTATTTTTGGTATAACTCGAAAACTGAGCCGAATTTGACAATTTTAAATATAATACTTTTTGTTCAAAATTAAATTTTCTATCGAAATGGAAAGTTTGGAAAATTTCTTAAAAAATTTTAAGCAGCAAAAGTAAACAAAACCAACATAAAAAAAAACGAAAAATCAAAGATTTTAAATTTTTTTTCTAAATTGCGCATAACTTTTTTCGGAGCAAAGATACTCTCAAGACATGCATGAACAAAGTAAACTGGAGTTTACGGGCTTTAATATGACATGTTAAAAGGGCCATATTATTTGAAAATTGACAGAGATATATCCATTCAAACTTTACCATTTCTTATCATTTTTCACAGTTTTTGCCCGTAAGCCTATTTTTTGGTACTTTATGACAAAGTTAACGTTCCTAGCAACTAGTACCAAATCTTATGTTAATCGGACCAGTCGTTCGGTCTGTAGGTCTGAAAGCATTAAAAAACAGCCGAAAAACGAAATTGCGAACTTTTATCCTTTATATAAATTCTCTATAGTTCTAATGTCATATTATATCGAAATTTTTATTTCGAAAATTTTTACGAAAGTGAAATTTGCCATATTGTACCGAAAAAGGGACTTTCGGGCCAAAACTGCAAAAAAATTATAAGAAATGATAAGGTTTGAACGGGAATATCTCTGTCAATTTTGAACAAATATTAATTTTTGAACATGCCATATTAAGGCCTTAAGTCTCTACTTTATTTTTTCTCTGCATGTATTGACCCTATCTTTGCTTCAAAAAAAGTTATGCACAATTTATTAAAAAATTTAGATATCCTTGATTTTTTGATTTTTTTTAGGTTGGTTTTTGTTACTTTTTCCTGCTTAAGTTTTTTCGTAAAATTTTTTGAACTATCCATTCCAATAGAAAATTTAATTTTGAACAAAAAGTATTATATGTAAAATTGTCAAATTCCGCTTAGTTTTCGAGTTATACCAAAAATACTGAAAAGTGGCCAGTGTGACCATTCTCTCAGAAACGCATGGGTGAATTTAGTAGCATTTTTGGTTTTTTGCTTGCTTATGGGCCAAACAAACATATTCAATAATAAAAACCCTTGCACGTAATTGTTCCTTTATACCCCTCATTTTCCCGTCTATTCAATAGGCTATTAGGCCTATTTGCTGATATAAAACTTAAATATTTAAGTAGCACATAAGAGCACAGATAATAGAGTTACTATAGGAACTATAGTATCTGTGATAAGAGCTTATGTGACAGTTTACGCAGAGGAAAAAGTAGAACATAAGCTTTTAAGTAGAACATAAATGCTTAAGTATCATATCAGCAAACGGGTCTAACTTGGTTTTTCAAATATAACATCTTGAAAAAGGTCCTGAAAAATTCTAGTTTTTAGTTTTTTGAAAACATCTAAGCTGCTTCACTCATACTTGTGGTATAATGGTTAGTGCATTGGACTGTCATGCCGAAGGTCTGGGTATGATTCCCAGCCACTGCCACCTAGAAACGAGTAACTGACAAATCCTCCAAGAGTATCTGTTGTCATAAATAAGTGCTTCTCATCTAGCTGTTTGGAATCGGGAACAAATTTTAAGTCCCCTCCATTCGTGAAACCACCGTTCCTCAAATTATTTGCCTTGAACTATAACTTAAATTTGTCCGAAGTTATTGTCAGCATCTCATTTAGGAATCATATGAGTTTGTTAAATACAGGACTATACCAGATGAAACTTCAACAATATTTATTTATTATTCATAACTTGGGCTAGGATTTTAATGCACTTAAAAAGAAAAATACGCACTTATAAAACGCTCTTAAAAATGGGAAATGCACTTAAAATTTGCGTTTAAATCCGAATTTAACCTTATATATGTATTTCTTTGTTTTCAATAAATTAAAAAAAATTTTGCCATAAAGTCTTTATAGGAAAAGAGTCTTAAAGAAACAGGAAAAGTCTAAAAAAATCGGTTGCTAAACGGGATCTTCCAACTAAAAACAACACATCCATGAATAGGTCAATAATTTGATGAAAATAAAACTTTTTAGATAAAACCCCCAAAAACTTCGAAAAAGATTGCGTAAGCAATATCAAAGACACCATCAAATAAGAGTGAAAGAATTTCGTTCCACTGCCCGCAATCTGAACTGGCCGAAATATTATGAGTTGCAATTCTTCGAAACCGATGTTTTTAACTTTATGTTAATTTTTTTTGAAAATATGTCTGAAAAATATCATGCATTATGAAATAATGCTAAATATGCGTTTACAGTAAAATATACATTATAACGATTGAGTGCCATTTTGAAGGAAAATTCACGGCTTTGGCCTCGTGCTTCTAAAGTTTATCAAAAAATATATGAAGGGTGGACCCTTCCACGGTTGAAATCCACGTTTTGATAAAACTAAACTAATTATGATAACTTATAGATTGTTAAGAGTACTATCTGATGAAATATAGCTCTCTTCACATAGGATTTTGAAAACTCGCAAAATAGCACACGTTTTTTTGCTCCAAGACTTAAGCAAATCGATTTAAAAAAGGAAAATCTTGTGACTAAGCCTAGCAACAGGTCAGATAAATATGTAATTACAAAAAAATATATATCCGATATTCGAAATACTTCCAGGCGAAGTGCTGTCAAAACAAAATGAATTTCAAAAATTATATTTTGAAAATCTAGAGATGTCTGAAGAAAGAAAAAAAAACCGTTTCCAATTATCATCTCTGGTTCTTTCAGAATAACATTTCAAATAAAGTATTTGAAGCTTAGGCTCCAACGTCGAAGGTCCTTTTGAATCATGCTGGCGTATCATGCAAAAAATTCAAGATGTTAAAATCGATATACATATGTTTGCATAGTTGAATACTTCGTGCTCGATAACAAAATTTGTTACTTTAAATTATTTTTCTTTGAATTAAGCATTATTTTAGTAATAAATTATTTTAGTAATAAATTTACAACTTCATTTTTCTGGGAATCATCTCAAGTCGACTCAAGCCGTTTTTTCTCTGGACCCTTAATTTGCATTTGCATGGAAATCCTAGCCTTATTCATAACTTATGGCCTTTTATATTGGCAATCCGGAAGACCGATTTGATTAACATTTCGATTCTGAAATCAAATCCAGAACAAATTTCTCTTTTTTTCAGAACAAGATCTGCCATTCGGTCCCCAAATACTCCTGTCCCTGTAGTGAAGTCCCGTAAAAATTTCCGTACTGATTTATCTAACCGCCAGAATCGATGAAAGTACATATAGAAGAGTCCGAAAAACTTGGGTAGACATCACCGTTTTCTGGAGGGGGTTTTTTAGACGCCATTTTCCAAAATGGCCGACAAAGTGTAGTATAATTTGTATGGGAGAACGGAAAAATCTCCATAAAAACTAAACCACTAAACCGATTTTTATGAAATGATCAGACATGATACAAAATAAGATGAGAAGCCATTATCATTAATTTCCGCCCACTGTCCCGCCCCCTTTTTTGAAAAAAGTAATATATTCGTCAAAATTAATACAAATTCGGATGTTACTTTAGTGAACCTTATTAAAATATTTTTGTTGGAATAAAAGCTGAAAAAAGTTCCTACCACGCCTATTTTGTGGGTGTTTATTTTTTCTTTGACTTATATGGAGTTCGTTTTAGTAAGATACAATCTGAACCACTTCACCCAGTGTAATGAAATTTTCACACAAGATAGCGAACAGTATAGGGATTGTATACAATTTTCGCCCATTGACACGCCCACAAAAGCACATCTTATCACTCTTTCTCATTAGCTGCTAAAAACCGAAGGAAATGATATCAATTAAGATGCTTTGTGAAATTTCATGATTGATATTGACTAAGGAAAATCTATTTTTTTTATTTTTAGTAAAAAAATTAAAAAAATTATAAAAAATACAATTACATATATTTGCACATCATTTGTATACACATTTTTCTCATATATTGCTCACCACATTTGCAATACTCTGTGCATTTCAAATACTTAAACTTACATTTACACCTTTAATTTACACTTTTAATTAATAGTTCAGGGGGTCAATTCTCGACCTGTGGAACTGTGAAATGAAAACAAAGTTATCATTCCATTTTCACAAAGTTTTATCATTTTATCACTTCACAAACACGCGCAAGGCGATTCCCGAACTCGTTATGAAAAAACAGCTGTCAAAGTGAGAACTAAAAAGTACTAACATGAAAAATGCTACCACTTGCTCATCGAAAAAGATGATTGTGACGTCATAGAAATACCAAGATGGCGAATTGGGTGTATCAAATGAGCACAATTTGTCTTTGTTTCTCATTTTTGTTTTCACAGGTTTTCACAGAATGAAATGATTGTGATAAACGAATCATCATATAAAAACATTTTGGCATTTGTTTTCATTTTTTCACACTTCGAAAGTCGCATTTGGCGTGAAGGCGTTATGATATTAATCACTTCACAGTTTTACAGATCGAGAATTAACCCCCAGAAGGCACAGATTGGGCTTAAGCACACCATGTGCATCTTTGGAGAACCCATAACCTGTCAGGTGGAGGCTTGAATCTGGAAAATAGCTATGTGATAGGCTTAAGTATTACCTTTAAACAAAAAAGCACCGTCGGATATGTCCATTTCTTATTGAAAAAGATGAGGGTGGTAAACCTGTTATATGTTTCTCTTTTTGAATGAATAACGAAGCTCATCGAATGTCTTACACTTTGCTGATGAATGTAAAACTTGAACAAGGTATTCCTCTACTCTGTAAAGTATTTCATCAGATAAAATATTATCTTCTGCAAATCGAAGTAGTAACGGTTCTGGCGATGCTTTAATTGCAGAAGATTTTGTTCCCAACTTGCTTGTGGTATCACAACCTGGGGGTCAATTCTCGATCTGTGAAACTGTGAAATGAAAACAAAGTTATCATTTCAGTTTTCACAGAGTTTTATCATTTTATCACTTCACAAACACGCGACAGGCGATTCCTGAACTCATTATGAGAAACATCGAGAATTCACCCCCTGTAAGTATGTGGGCCTTAATTAAACTGTTGTAAAGTGCAGCTCCCAGTTGCTCCCCAAGTGTGTGAAGAGGTACATAGCGCATTTTATCACCCACTCTCACTTTGATCCACAATTCTTGCAGTCCCTCACTGAATAGTTCAAGTATAAATCGAAGGATGAGAACAACGATATCAGTGTCATTTGATGACACTAAATGAGGCATTTTATACATGACTGGACGGCATTGAACAGTTGGATTATAATTCTGCTATCTGCTTCCTCAACAAAGGTTTGAAGGTCCGCGCACGTTTGAAGTTCTTTGTTATTGTTATTTATTATTAATACATCCCTGCTATCATTTCACCTGTGAGGGTTCCACTTACAACTTTAGGGAAGTCAGTCATTTCCTTCTCAATGAAGCTAGAAGCAGCAGCTAGTTGGAGCATCTCTTTGTTTTTATCTGAAGACCTGAATCTATCCATCTGTCTAGGAATAGGCGTCTCCTGTTTGATATTTATCAGTTCGATTGGATCTAGAATTTTTTGTCTTTCTCTTTCACATTCGTTAAGTGACTGGTCAATGTCAAAGTCAACTAGCTTAATTTGCTTGTTTTAATGCTTTTTTGTTTTAAGTGAATGCATAAGCCTATCACAGAGCTATTTTCCAGATTCAAGCCTGCAGTTGACAGATTATGGATTCTCCAAAGATGCAATTGGTGTGCTTAGGCCCGATCAGTGCCTTAACATAATGCCTTCTGAACTATTAATTCAGTGCAATTGTACAACATGTTCTACTTAACCTTCGGATGACAACAGGGGTGTTCCATCACCCCAGACAATTTTCTTTTAGTTGTAATTTGGGTTTTGCTTGGTTTTTTTTTCTACCGTTCTAGGTATTTGTCGTTCAATATGTCAGATGTCAGTTGATGATAAGAAGTTCAAGCAGTGGCCTGTGGTTTTTGAATACGGTGGAATACAGTATGCACTGGGGTGACACATCACCCCATGTTGTCATTCATGTTTTAAATGAAGTTACCCTCTAGAGTAATTTGAAGGGGAGCTTAGCCCCCCCTTAATTACAGAAACAGAAAAGATATGTAATTTGTCCAGAATATTGAGGCAAAAAAATCAAGTTTTCATGCTTGAATAGCAATTGTGCTGCATTTCCTGAAAATATGAGAGAGACTTGCATCAACTGGCCTTTAGTCCTTTTAACTACACAGCAATATTTTTTTTTTTTTGTATTTCCTATTTTCTGTTTTTATTTATGTCAATGAAGTATTACAATTCCATAAATAGTTTTTACAATCCGTACAAATACTGTTTTTACATTAAATTTTAGCTGGGGTGGTGTATGTTATTTTAAAAGTGTTGTCATCGGAAGGTTAAAGGTGTAAATGTAAATTTAAGTATTTGACATGCACAGAGTATTGCAAATATGGTGAGCAATGTGATGCAAATGATGTGCAAATACAAATATGTAATTGTATTTTTTATAATTTTTAAATTTTGATTTACTAAAAAACAAAAATAATAGGTTTTCTTTGTTAAATATCAATCAGGAAACTTCAAAACGCATCTTAATTGATATCGTATCCTTCGGTTTTTAGAGTGATAAGATGGGCTTTTGTGGGCGTGTCAATGGGCGGAAATTGTATCCAATCATTCCCTATACTGTTGGCTATCATGTGTGAAAATTTCATTACACTTGAAGAAGTGGTTCAGATTTTATTTTACTAAAACGAACTCCATATAAGTCAAAAAATAATAAACGCCCACAAAATAGTCGTGGTAGGAACTTTGTATAGCTAATACTCCAAACGAAAATATTTTAATAAGGTTAATTAAAGTAACATCCGAATTTGTATTAATTTTGACGAATATATTACTTTTTTTCAAAAAAGGGGGCGGGGCAGTGAGCGGATATTTATGATAATGGCTTCTCATCTTGTTTTGTATCATGTCTGATCATTTCATCAAAATCGGTTTAGTGGTTTAGTTTTTATGGAGGTTTTTCCGTTCTCCCATACAAACTATACTACTATTTGTCGGCCATTTTGGAAAATGGCGTCTAAAAAACCCCCTCCAGAATACGGTGATGTCTACCCAAGTTTTTCTGAATCTCCTGTATGTACTTAAATCGAATCTGGCGGTTAGATAAATCAGTACGGAAATTTCTACGGGACTTCACTACAGGGACTGTATTAAAAGAGCATTACCGACAAAATTAGATCCAGTGCCATATCGAAGAATAGAAATCAATACATAATACTAAAAGAGAGTTTTGTATTGCTTAAAGGAGGAGAGAATAAAAATAAAAGCTGATTCATTCCAAAAAGTTGTCACATGTGTGTTGTAACGAAAAAATGGCTATTTATCAACCAGGAAGTGAATTGATTTATGAGCCGTGACCGTGAACGCATTTATTTCCCATGAGAAACATTAAAACTTTAAGATTTAAATGAATAGACTCGAAGGAGCTCTTTTTTTGTTTGTATAATAAATATCCATAAATATAAGCATGCAACAAACACATATGCTTACGCATATAGATGGTGGCAGGAACACGGTTCGTACCCTTTAGTTTTTTTTTTTTGTAAATGGACAAGTTTAAGAAGAGGGTGATCCAACAAAAAGCTTAATTATAAAAATATTTAAAAATGCAACTCTTTTTAAGTAAAGTGGTGTTGTCTTGAGTAAAAACTCTGTATGTTATGTATATCTGCCGAATGACCCTTTCTTTCAACAAATAAAAGGTAATTCTATTGATGAAAACTGTCGTCATATTTTCGCATTATTGTGGCTACATTTGCAAATTACAACTCTGATGTTTTTCTTAAGTGCATAGTATGTAAAAATTGTGGATCATTGGTGTAGACTTTTTTGACAATAAAAAAATCAAATTGTGTTGAATCGCTGCCAATTGAAGACTCCATTTCAAGAAATCTCTCGTCAAGATCAGACAAAAGAGCAATCGTTTGATGAGCTGTGTCTGTGGTTGTGACGTTTCGAGCTGTATTGCTGAAAGTAAATATTTTGGGAATTAACTTATGTCGTAAAGAGAGTTCATTTCAATCCCCAAGTGATCGATACGATTGCCAAAATTGTGGGGCAATTATATAGGCGTCTGTAAAGGTGGGGAAGGTGGGTCATTCACCCCTCTAGGGTTAGGACAATACCAATCTCCCTAGCTATTTAAAATTTGTGCGCTATGGACTTTTGACAGTGCGTTTAAAATTGATTAAGCTTGGCTTTCCAGGCAATGCTTTTGAAAAGGCTCATTCAAAAATTTTAAGTTAAATACCTAATAATATATTTAAATGAAAAACCTATGAAAAAAAATATTAAGACCGAAATAAATACAAAACCATTACATTGACAGTCAAGCACTGAATATTGGTCTGATGATTATAGGTACCGGTGCCATTGGCACCCACTTTAATGGTAGTTCTTGTTGTATATTTCTACATTTAATAAACCCCCACCGTCAACTTTGAAATAAAAATAACTAATTTTAAACTTAAGAAAATACTTATACATACCTACCTATTTATACATAGATATAGGTATTTACAATTGCAAAATAAGCTGCATTGAAAAGAAACAAAACAGTTGCAGCAACGAGAAAAGTTTCGTCATCTTTTCATTTAATCTTAATTCTTTCAATTTCTTTCCATACAACCCTTATTATTCCATTGTATGTGTTTAAGCTTCTTAATTACATAAACAGAAAATAGGAAAATTTTATTTTTACCTGGCAGCAAACACTTGCAGGTATTAGAGCTTGTATAAGACTGCTATCAAAAATATAAAAGAAAAAAAGGGGGTTTGAAAGCAAAAAAGGTAGGTATGTATATGTATATGTATTGTGTACATATATAAAATTTTTTTGGAATACAGAAATATTTATTTTTTTCTGCAATTCACCGTGCGTCTACATATTTATGTAAGGTTTATACTCTATCGGAAGTTGGTGTAGTTATGTCTTTTAATTTAATGCAGGAATTCAGTTTTTTTTTCTGAAAGTTTGGGCAGATGAAAAAAGTACAAAATGGTATTTACGAAATAAAAAAATAAATATTTCAGGGCTAAGGATAAGAAAGGTAAATTGGCTTAGCAAACATCTTATAGCATAACATAGCTTGAGCACTAACGACTTCTTTCGTTTTTCTTATCTCCTAAAATCAGTTACATAAAAACAAAACCAAACACTCGGAAAAAAATGATGCTATAAGAATGATATACTTTGCCTGAACGTTGGTTAAAATTACCCAATATTTCGGTAGCTTCCAGTAAGAATGTATTAAGCGACATTTCAAAAATTTTAAAGTCATCGAAAAAAACTTTTGGTTAAGTTATTTACTTATGTATTTAAAGGAATGCAAAGATTTGGAACGTGATTTTCAACTCCAAATTTCTTTGAAAATCTGTTTATCAGAGCAAAATAACCAAATAAATAAGTGAATAAGAGGTTTTTTAAAATGTTTATTGAAAATTTTGAAAATGTCGCTTAATATAATAATAATAAACGCAATTGTTGGCAACTTTACCAGAATTTAAATTTGTATCTTAACTTAAATTCAAAGACAAGAAAAGAAAAGGCAAACACTCTGCCGTATTGGTGTCATTGCATTTTCCGGTAGAGCATCCCTGAAAATTTATTTTAAGGAAAGAGGCAAATAATCATTTCCTCGTTTCTTCTTATCAACAGCCTTTTGCCATAATTTTCTGTATAAAGGTAATGCGGCGAATTAATCTGATCAGACTGACTAAGGCTTGGTAAAGCGAAATGGTATAGTTTTTCATGGTTATTGGTCTTTAAATTTCAATAGAAGCTCCTTGCGCATCGTAATTTTCCGTTTTTCATACAAAATGTATAATGGACATAGTGACGGTAGGAATTGCATTTTATTCTAATATAGTCCAGTCGGAAGCTCATTGCTTCCGAAAAAATAGCGGAAAGCTGAATTTTGGTATATAGCCTCCTCATGGCATTCTTAGGAAACTGTAAAAAGTCCCCATCGATATGAGAACCACCTTACAATTTACGGGGGGCCAAAGACCACCTTTAACGAGTTTTAAGGACTATATCCCAAACGAAAAAATAGTACTTAATTACGTAAAAATACGTTTGAAAATTTCTTTCTTTTAATTTTGAGTTTGGAAATTAATTTTTGAAAACTCGTTCTCTCAAACAACTACATATATTTTAAATATAAATTAAAAAGAGGCATTGTAGGAATAACCGTTGTTCTTAAATAATTTTTGTTCAGCTTTAAGTCATTTTTTTTAGAAAATTGCCCCTGCTGGCTAAAGGGGGGAGAGTGAACCTTCCATACGATTTTTTCTGTTTGTCACATTTGCGAATCTGAATTTAAAATTTAAAAAATTTTAAAAACTTTTTTTAAAAAGCTCTTGAAACTAATTATCCTTGCTCTGGCCCCCCTTTTAAGAAATCCAAAATTCAAAAACTTGTTCCAGGTTGTTCTAGGGTTCTTCTTAATTGCTCCGAGCTTTCGTTTCTTAAAATTGATTTTTAGTATTAAAACTTTCAAAAAAATGCGGACCTAAAATATGAATTTCAATTTCCTTTTTATATCCTAAGAATTCTATTTTAGGTTTAAGAGCTTTTGTTTGTTATGTTTGTGTTTAAAACTTGCTAGCATTGAAATGGGGGTGAACAAATTTAGAGCCCATTTTGATTTTTCAATTTTCTGAAGAGGGGGTGAGGGGGGGGGGGGGGTAACAATTTCTCTTTAGTAATTTTCTTTTTGTTATTTGTCAAGGGCGCAATGAATATAAACCTATACAAAATGTTGATTATTTTCTATCCATTGATTTCGAAAATGGGGGTGCATAATGAGGATTATCATTTAATATCGTAAAAAGTGTCTTTAAGCTCTAAATTCTTTGTTTACTCATATTTTAGAATAAAGTTTTTGGAACAAGAAGATGAAGGTAGATGCCTATTTAAAGGATTTTTTTAAATTTTATTTTCTAAAAGGGGGGGTGTGGGGGTGTTTTTTGAAAATTGAAATATTTAAAATATATTTCATGGAACCAGGATTTTAAACCCTTTTAAATAATAGCTCGAATAATCACTTTGAATTTAAAAAATTTTGAAATTTTGAGGGGGGTCTGTTAGGAATAAAAAAAGTGATAAAATCGTTTTAGTTAGATTATGCCTTTAATTATGTATAATTTGCATGAAATTTTGGTATATGGTAGGAAAAACAGAGTTTTACTTGGAACAACTTTTGGATTTTTGAATTTTGTAAAAAGGGGACCAATAAAAATTTTACAAAATTCAAAAACTCAAAGACTATTTTTTAAAGCTTGGTCTTAGGCTGATTTATTTTCTGAAAGAGCACCATAATTTCTCAACACATGCATATATTATTAAATATGAAAAATTTTAAATAAAAAAAAAATAAAAAATATTGGAGCGGTAGTTTGAATTTTTGAAAAAAAGTTTGAATGGCTATATCTTCTTAGATATACACTCTACAGCTTTAATTTTTTGGAACAATGTTAAGAACACTTTTCTGAATCCAAAAAAAGTTTAAAAGGTCAGAATTTCAATTTTTTCGAATTTTGGCAATAACTTTTGAAATTTTGAACATAGAGCTCCAAAAACTTGGAACAATGTTCAGAAAAACTGGAACAATCTGGAACAACTTTCAAAAATAACAAATTCAAAAAAAGGGGGGCTAACTTCACACACTCGAACCGTTTACAGTTCCCGTGCGAAAAAAAGCAATGCACATATTTTCGCACGACAAAAATTGAGTTTGCAATACAAACCAATTTGGAATGGAATGTCATGCAAAACAATTCACTAACAATTGTTTTGCATACGAAAAAAGGTGTGGTCAATAAAATATATTTTTTAGATGGTTGCTTTACACTTAAAAAACTTATATTCACCTCAAGGAATTATTTGCATGCAAATAGATTTTGCAACCAAAAATAATTCTTTTCTATTTTTCAGCCTATAGTTTATAAATTAAGGGTTAATTAATGATTCAATGGGTGGCTACGCCTAAGGAAAACATTTTTCACCTTGAATATTATACAATATGACACAGAATGGGTGAACAAATGTTTTGGAAATTTAAACTATGCTAATATTACATTGTTACAAAACTTTACGCCCTAAAGATCAGTACCTTAATTAAATCTACGTATACCGTATCATTTTATGATATTCCGTCCGTGTCTTTAGGACCATACTTCTCTGAGGATCTCGGTAAATTTCGGCAAAATTAAGATGGTCTCGATTTGAGACCGTCTCGATTTTTGTATTGATTTGACGATTCAAACTTATGCAGGTACATATGTATGTGTGTATATAAGCTTCTAAACAAAATATTGGGCTTGTTTGAATATTATGTAGGGGACTTCCTTACTCACTACAAATAATCCAGTGTAGCGCCATTTGAAAGACTTTGACCCTGCAGAGGCTAGAGGCACTTTAATTTTTTGGTTTTTGCATAAATCGATATGAGCTAATTTGAATAGCTTAAAACTCATACGCTTAAAACTTGACGCCCTATGCCCCAACCCAACGATGATGGTGACGATGAAAACTCATATACGGCTAAATGAACGCTCAAGCTAGTTTAAATGTTCAATACATACATTTAATAGACTAAGAGTCCACAGCAGATTTTGGGTGTGAGTGATAGCAAAAAAAAAATATAGTCGTCGAAAGCTTCATTAAAGGCTATTCAAAAAATCAAAATCTTGCAGTCCACAACTGGGTCCTTTGCGAGACACAGTGCATCGAAAAAAAAAATATGAATGCAACTTCGAGGATAATCGTGTTAGTCGAAATTGGTTTTCATCCCTCCGTAGATAAGCTCCACGGATCCCATATCACGAAATCTTATTTGAGTGTTAAATTCGCCCTGCCAGACTGTTTAAAAAAACCGTTTTTCACTTAGAATTTTGAATTTTTTAAACGGTCCGGTAGAGCGAACTATACCTACACTCAAATGGTCTCAGATTCCGTGATATGTGATCCATGTAGCTTGCGAAAAACTGCTTCATTTTTACTTGCGATATAGGTACTATACGGCAAGTTTTGGATTCGTGCACAAAAAAAATTTCGAGATAACAATCAAACATGACATTACGATGATAGAGAACACGAAAAAAGTGGGTGGCACAATTCTGTCTGTCTGTCTGTCTGTCTGTCTGTCTGTCTGTCTGTCTGTACCTCAACCTACAGCCTAAACCACTGAAGCGATTTTCTTCATATTTTGAACTTAAGGTTTTTTCGTAACTCTCCAGAGGGGAAATTGAAATTTTTTCTTAGCTCAAAAAATAACGGTACTTGCCATACAACCGTAATGGAAAAGCTTATTTATCTCGAAAACGGCTGCAACGATTTTGATAAAAAAAAATCAGTGTATTATTGTAGATATGATGTACCTTTTACTAAGAAAAAAAGTCACCAAAAACATTTATTAACGGTACCTGTCATATAACGGTTTTTTTGTTTTTTGGTTTTCTCATTAACCGCCCATCCGATTTCAATAAAATTTTTTGCACAAAAGCTTTGATAAAATATAAATAATACTGCATACCAAAATTTTGGAAAAAATTAATTTTGGATTTTTAAAAAAGATTCAATTTTTCTTTTTTGAAAATTCAATATTTCGAAAACGGGTTGATGAATTGTTTTGAAATTTCAGTTTTAAATGTATATTAATATATACTCAAAATTGGCATACCAATTTTTTTTTTAAATGTTACAAAAATTTTATATACAAAAAATTAATTTTTAAGAAAACGGCTCCAACGATTTTAATTTGTTTTTTTTGCATATATGTATTCATATTTTTTCAACTAATCAAATGGCATACTTTTTTTTTAGCTCTAATGCCCAGTTGCACCAAAATTCACTAAAAGCGGTTTTTGCTAAAATGGAGTTAAAATTTATCGGACTGATAAATTTATTTGGGTTGCACCAATCTCTTTCGCGCATTTTTTAGCTAAAATGCAGTTCATGAACCACCCCTGGATTTTATCATATGTTTATTAAACTGAACGAAAAAATTTAACCAGTGCAAGTGAGATAGCAATAAGGAAAATGTGAATACACGATAAACAAGGTATTCTGGTATTCTCATTAGATACAGCCAATATGCGCCATCTTGGTGTTTTTTTTATTTTTATTTTTATTTATTATTTTCTTTTTTTCATAGAAATTATGAAACTATTGAAATAGATACCAACTAACGCTAAAATTTTTTCGACACACTCTTGGAAATTATGAACAAATATTTTAAAGCGACGTCATCGAATTCAGAAAATAGATTTCTCTGTGAACCTGAACAACTCTTCGACGTCTCGTTATTTTTTGGTTTAGTTCGGTATCAGATGAACACACGATGACCAGTCTATAATTTTTCTGGAATAATTTATTTATTTAAGTAGTGAATTATAAATAGGAAACAAAATGCCTTCACCTGTTGTTTTCGTTATTTTAATTTGGAATTAACAACATAAAATAAATTTAAATTATTTTGTTTGTAGGTAGTTAGATATGTTTGTTTAAACTTGCTTTTAAAATTTATCTGGAGGAAAACGGAACTTTAGTTTATTGGTTCGTTTATTGGCCTGTTAGATTTAGAAGTGGTTGGTGCAACCGATAAATGTCATTTTAAAATTAAACGAAGCAATAAATATTTAAAAGAGGTCGGTGCAACTGGCCATAAGTGATTTATCAGACTATTTATACAATTTAAAGAACGATTTAAATGCTTTTTATACATTTTCTATAATTATTTGAATATTTTTAAAAGTTCTTAAGTCCCACACAACTTGAACATAAGAGCAAGTACGTGGATCCAGTCGTGCATTTTATTTTATAATAAAACAAACATACAAAAATGATTTAGGCCCATTTGCTGATACGAAACTTAAATATTTAAGTAGAACATAAGCGCTTATGTGACAGTTTAGGCAGAGGAAAAAGTAGAACATAAGCTTTTAAGTAGAACATAATATATACTTAAGTATCGTATTAGCAAATGGGCCTTAAATTATTAGGTATCACAACGAGCAGATATATTTTTATATTTCTACTAGTTGAAAGAAGAGAACATATTTCAAGCGATTTAGTAATGTCCTTTAATTGAGATTTTCCGAAATGACCCTAAAATCTTTGAGGAATGAAACCATTTTGCACAGTAAATTATGTACATATCGTCAACTTAGAGTGAAAAGTGGCAAACTACACATTTTTTTATCGTAAGAAAAAAGTACAAAAAAGTATCAAATCTTTGCACTGAATTTATCAATAAAAGAATGTTGAACAATACTTATAGCCCAGTCAAATTAGGAAATCAAATCGCATTTTTCGATGGACAAAATTTTTTGTATGGAATCTGTTTGGCTACGTCTCCTGATCATAAAAACGAGTTTTTGGGATTTTTGAGGTTAGGGAAGACCCGCCATCTTGAAAAAGAGATTGGTTTTGTTTTTATGCAATAACTCGCTTGCGTTTTATTTTACAATAAAACGTTCTACTACAATCTTGTAGAAGATAAAATTACCTATAAAATAAGCTATCAACGACCTTTGTAGGTGGTTTCATTTTTGAGATATAACGGGCCAATGTTCCCCTATGGGTTGTGTTTTGGGGGTGGTATGACTTTTCTTGAGTTTTCTAGGTAACCGTTGATTTTTTTGGATGATGTTCTCAGAATCATTTTCAGTTCCTGTATTGACCTATAAAATGAGCCGTCGATCGATATCATCGGCCACGAATTGTGCGCGTTATCCAATTCATAGGATCACACTTTTTGAGTAAGGAGGAAAACATAAATATATTTTTTTCGAAAATGTTTATCTGGTGAATCGTTCAAAAAAACTATTACTTAAAATGTTGTCCATAGTAATGATAACAATTTAACATACATGGTACGTGGAGTTGCATCCGCACCACACAGAAGGTTGTAAAGCTGCCGGGAAACTTAAGACACCTACATTTCTTGTTATTGAAAACTGAGTTATCTTTTTTCAATCCAAATGTAAAAGGTATTGCATGCGGTTTCTTAGGTACTACGAAGAAAAACTTGATTGAATTTCAAATTTAATTATTGTTTTTTATTAACAGAATAATTTGAAAAAAAAAGAAGTAAAGTGTATTTCACATTAAGTTTCCCTGTGAAAGTATTTGAAGGGGAGACAAATAATATTAAGGGGAATATTTTGAGATTTTTGAAGGTCCTGGTAGCATTTCATCATCGCATACATCAGCTTCAAAAATCGTTTCGTTTCGTGTCATTTCATCGTTATGAATCTGCAAGAGCAGGGTACTTTCATCTTCGCAATAATCTTCAGCAATTGTCATACATTTGGGGATGTTGCTGCAAGTTTCACTGTGCAGTGTGCACAGATGGCGGAACATTTTAAACCCGCTTTGCGACATCCACCAGCCGCTCCACGTTTTGATGCGCAGGAACAAGAAATAACCTTCATTATTTCGAGAGGAGCTGGTTCCTTGGTGATCATCACAGGAACATACATTTTTGTATTTTTTTTCCAATCCCACTTTTCCGGATCCTGGTCGTTTCCTATCCACGTTTGTACCTGGTGATACGTCCAAAAATATGCTGTCGTAGCGCATCTTTTGTGGGGGGAAGTGAACATAAATTGTTTTTCGTTTTTGCCACGGACTTCGTAAATTTTTTATAACGAAGTTTGTCAATTAAAGTTGTCTTTCTTCCACCATAGAGCGCCATGAAAAAGTTTGTCAATTGAAGTTGTCTTTCTTCCACCATAGAGCGCCATGAATAAGTTCTTCTGGGTCAGCGACTTTTCGTTTAAAAATTTCCACTTCTGCAGCAAGGTTGCCAGCATTTTTTCCATTGTGGTAACGAATTTCTTTTTCCCTGCGAAGTACGTTGCTGACGTTGTGTCACATCCCGATATAGCGTGTAAAAATAAAATGTTGTCTGATATCTACAATTGTGTCACATTTTATACTTTTTGTCGAAAACCATTTCTCTGGTGCGTGTGATTTTTTGGGTTTCCGAAGAAAAACATTCGCATGATGTTTTCCATGTTCAGTCAACAAAACAAGAATATTAATGTCCTCGGAACCGATTGTAACAGTTTCATGCAGAGAAGACTGCTTAATTGCTGTAGTGACAATAAGCAAATCAGCATCACCTTTGTCCTGAAAAACTGTATAACCTGTGTCTTGAAGTTTATGTCTTAGGAGTTGGATGAACTTATTTTTGTTTTGTTCGCATTAAAATTCAGCTCAACAGATCTTTTTTTGTTGTTCTGCGGAATCTTTCCCATGTTTTGGTACCTGCAATTGCAGAATCATCGGAATATCCGTCAAAGATAATGGTAGCATTGAAACCATAGTGGTTTTCAACGTACTTTATATATTTTTGACAAATGTCACCGAAAGTAGGTTTTGTATTGAAATCCCAAACAACTTTATGTAGAAGGAATCCTCCGTCTACCACAAAGTACATATCGTTTAGATGACAAATTTCGTTTTCGAGCAGCGCCAGCGGGGAAAATGCATCGTATAATGTTGACTTGGTACCTTTTCTCATACCTTCTTCTGTGAAGAGAGCCAACGGGTACGGGGCAAGTTCGTATTGAAAACATTTTTCCATGTCATCGAGGGACTTCTGCGTGATGCACATTCTTTGAAATAGCAAAAACGGGTCAACTGCTACGGGAGATGAGTTTATATTGATGCTTGTCATCGCTGACAGAGGAAGCACCTTGTTTTTTCTTTGAAAACTCAACTATCCAAATTTTTGCCCAAATGTTTTTGAAAGCAAGTTTAGTTTAGTTTTTAGTCTGAGCACTGGTGTTTTGATTTTTATAAATGAATACCAACCAATAAATTTGAAATCTTGCTGAGTTTTTTCTTAGGTAACACTTGTGAAATCGCATGCAATACCTTCGGTTTACATTTGGATCGAGAAAAGATCGCTCAGTTTTCAACAACAAGAAATGTAGGTGTCTTAAGTTTCCCGGCTGCTTTACAACTTTCTGTGCGGTGCGGATGCATCTCCACGTACCATGTATGTTAAATTGTTATCATTACTATGAACAACATTTTAAATAATAGTTTTTTTGTATGATTCACCGGATAAACATTTTCGAAAAAAAAAATATATTTACATATGTATTTCTCCTGGCTCATAAAGTGTGATCCTATGAATTGGATAACTCGCACAATTCGTGGCCGATGATATCGACCGATGGCTCATTTTGTTGGTCGATACAAGAACTGAAAATGATTCTAAGAGCATCATCCAAAAAAATCAACGGTTACCTAGAAAACTCAAGAAAAGTCATACCACCCCCAAAACACAACCCATAGCATTGGTCCGTTATATCTCAAAAATGAAACCACCTACAGAGGTTGTTGATAGCTTATTTTATAGGTAATTTTATCTTCTACAAGATTGTACTAGAACGTTTTGTTGTAAAATAAAATGCAAGCGAGTTATTGCATAAAAACAAAACCAATCTCTTTTTCAAGATGGCGGGTCTTCCCTAACCTCAAAAATCCCAAAAACTTGTTTTTATGATCAGGAGACGTAGCCAAACAGATTCCATACAAAAAATTTTGTCCATCGAAAAATGCGATTTGATGCCCTTTTTTTGACTAATTTGACTGGGCTATTAATGAAATTTTGGTTTGATTCAAATAATGCGAATACTTACTTTTTTAAATTTGTTTTTCTTACAGAAGGAAAGCAGTAGTTAGCTGCTTTTCACTCTAAGCCGACGATAGATTAGATTATTTTCCAATTTTTGTGTCACTCTATACCGCCCTTTCATTTAGCCACGCAATTGTGAAGAAAATTTTCACAACACTATAATTCGACCTTGAAACTTTACCCAACGCTTCCAAAGAAGTTTTTCTTCACAAATCCTTCTATGCCAACAACATATGCTGAAAATAATTTTACAGCCTTATGCCAAATTGATAAATTGACAACATTTTCTTGGTACCTACAGACACCCCCACCTACATACGTACATTAGGGTGGTCCTTATAAAGGTCATTGTAAAATGTTTCCTCATCGTTTTACCATTAACTAGTATCCCAAGACGAAAAAAGTTTTATATTGAAAAACCCATGCAAAATGTTCAGTCAAATTCTGAATTTTTATAACTTTGCTAATAATGGGTAGAAAATATATAAATTTTGGTACAAATGTAGTCTTTTTATGACTAAATCTAAGATTCCGTACACAACTCATTAAAATCGAAACCAAAAATTTCCTCAGTTTCAGACCCACAGTGGAAAGTTAAGAAAAATCGAATTTTTCTATGGAAGTTAAGAAATAACTGCCCTAAATTTGTTTCTAATACGCCTACATACGTGACTACACTTAATTTTGTCTATCAATTTACCACAGCACGCAAATTCAGAGTTTGATTAAACATTTTACATGGGTTCTCCCACATAAAGTTGTTTCGTCTTGGGAGCCAGGCATACGGTAAAATAATGAGCTAAAATTTTACAGGATTTTTTTGTATTTATTTGGAAGAAATGAGGGGTCGTATCAACTTGAATTAAACAATGACCATTTTAAGGACCACCCTTACCCACATACATAGATATAATTTGAAAACAAAAACTTTTTGTCTATATGCTATGAAGGCTATACCAACTTATTGTTGGGATTAAATTCTATTTACCATGAAAAGCAGTGAAGCAATTTGAGTGGCATCATCATGCCTTAGAATTTTAAAATTTAAACGATTAGACAAATGTAAATAATAAATTTTGCCAAGGTTAATCCTTACTGATGATTATTCTACACAAAAAAAAACGATCTAGCAAACACAAATTTTGTTCATAGTTGGGTAGATTTTATTTTTATTTTTTTTTTAAATTAACATTAAACTCTTAAATCTACATTTTGAATAACAAATAAATAAAATTATTATTCAACTCGTCTCCGATCACAGTAACGGTAGCTCCTCAACATAAATAATAATAAAAGCTCTACGTGTGTAAAAAATAATTTGAATTTTAAATTCTTAAAACAGTGTTGTGTGTATGTGTGTTAATTTGTCCACACTGAGTGTGTATGGTTGTGTGTAATTAAAGCTATTTCCATGCATAATTCGTACATTTTTTGAATTTCATTTGTATTTACTATTTACATGATGTCTGCAGGTAACCCATCAATTTGCTTGAGTAGTTTTACCTGCAATCAGGACTTTCACCAAGGACGCCAGACACCCCCCTCACCACCAACGACCCCAGTTTCTGTACCGCAATCTAGAATTTCTTCCTTGGGAAATGGTTTACACGGTATTTTGGCAGGTGCAGTTAACTGAATAGGATACAAAACATTGGCTTGCGGCATTGGAAATCTTTGGTATTGAGTTGCTGCTGTAATATTTGGCATGAATGTTGAAATGTGTTTAAGGAGGTCGCCGGTGATGTGGCGGTCGTATTTGGTAAGATATTGAGTGACTTCTGTGGCACAATGATGAAAACCAGCCCAGAATTTATCCATGTTTACAGGGTCTGGTCGCATGAAAAGTGCATTGCTTTCACGTAGACGATGCAAATGACGGACTGTGAGTTCAAGGATGTCTGCTTTTTCCAGTTTCGATATGTTTTCACCATCCTGTAAAGACGAGAAGAACTTAAAGTTTAGAAGAAATTCAAAGAACTGAGATTATTTTTGAAATAAAATAAATAATTTAGTTTATAACATTAAGGCTTTTCCCCACATTAGGGGTTTTTTCCCCAAGGAAGATAAATTTTAATGTTTCTATAGAGAGGTTATTTTTTTGCTAGGAGCAGGATATACCTAATTGAGGAGGTTTGGAACAAAAGTAACATTAATATGTACATTATCATTTCTATCAGAAATTTTTTACTTTTGGTTTCATAATGTGTGCCACTTAAGCAGACTATTATTGTTGTATAAATTTGTTTTTACGAAATTCTTAGAAAAAGCTAGATAATATTTAGTAAAATATTTTGTGTTTGTCACCTTTTATTCTAAAACCATAAATAAATTCACGTTTTGAACCTCACTCACTATGTTTGATGTTTGATCCAACACCACCAAGTAATATGTCTCTTATATGTCTTGGCAACGCTAAGACCATAAGACCACAATAATGATAAAATTTTGTATTTCACGTTAAAATTGCATTATTCTGTGCAATTTGAAATTGTAAGTCATTTTTATTTTTTTTTTATGCATTTTTAAAGCGATTATTCTGGTATTATGGCATACGTGGCGTTGACGGCATATAGTTTGTACGTATAAGTGAACGAAACTTAGGGAGGTACCTATAACAGGATTTTTTTTTTTGCATTTTGAAAGTGCATTTTGCTGGTCAAGGGCCCGCGGTATTGCTCCCAAGTTGGTCGTATATATAGTTTGCCCATATACAAATTATATGCTCACAAAATTTGTTTGGTCGTCAATGGGACGCGGAATCGCTGCCGGGTTGCTACCATGCAGTTTGCACTGATGGATATATCACGCCCACAAAATTTTGAGCGGTATTAAACAATTTGAGCAAAACTTTCAACAGCTCTCGGTCTAAGTCTTTTAGAAGACCGAGATACTCCCTATTCAGGAGTTTCTGTAGTAAATGGACACCTTGTGAAAAAAGCCTTTTTATATGATTTAATGAAACATTTTTGCTTTTGTTCCGAAATGGTTTCTTTAGGTTTGTTATTATTTTTACCTAAATCTCACCTTTTGTTCCTAAGCTACTGAATTCTAAAATGAGGATAGACTTTTTAAAAAAGATATGAACATGAACAAATATTGTGTAATTTTTCAGAAAATAAAAAATTGGTTGCTATGAAGATTACATTTTTTACAGAAAAAAAACATTTAAATTAAATTTTACGCTTTCGTTATTTAAAAATATATTATACCTCTCTTTTTGATTTTTATATGTTTAGGTACCTTACATATTATGCTCCGAATCCTTTCTCTTTTAATTTCGATTTTAAGAATATACAAATTATATACATATACTTTGTTAAAGAGCCAATAATGTTTTGTGTTAATGCAAGTTTATTGTTCAGAAGAGCATTATCTAGGGAGGGGTGGAAAACAATTTCGGCTTACAGGATTACTCTCCAAGTTGTATTTATATTTTGTTTTTGATACACTGTTTAATCACTAAAGCTTCGGCTACCGACTGCAAGACTTTGATTTCTTGATTGCTAGCCTTCACATCTAAAATCTACTGTGGGCTCACGGTGTAAACTACGAACAACTTAGCGTAGAGCTTAAAGCCTAACTGAGTACCTTCTTGCGTTGCCATATTTTAAATTTCAAATTACATAATTTTTGGTTCATAGCACATAACTCATAACTCGAATATGCAATTTGTATATTAGTTTAGTATTTTTTTTTTTCAATTTTTGCTGGTGTTTTTTGAAGAGCTGTATTTTTGTGATGAATGGTGGCATTGAGTTGGAACAATAAGCATTCTACAGCTTTATGTATTTTTGCAAACAAAATTTTCTTGAAGTACCGCTATTCCGTTATTGCATGAAATGACACGAGACAAAAAATTATGTATTTTTAATTTTTTTTGGAGGTCTTCATTTGTATGGATAATTTTTGTTGAGTCAACAAAATGTAATGGTACCTTATTAGTAGGGGCGGATTAAGCTATTTTGCCGCCCTGGAGTCCAAGTAGGTGGGATGGGGGGCGTGAGCGACAGCCACCATCTTGGAAAACGAGTTTTTCAAGTACATATATCGACTACCGTGCATTGAACGAAAAAATGAATTAATTTTGTTGAAAGCTAATATCCCATTCTTTTAATATCAATAGATTTTTGAAAACAATCAGCTTTGAAAAAAAAATCATAACTTCTTTAAAAAATATTGACCTTTGAATTTTTTAAAAAATGTTCACGAAAACAAGAACAAAAAGAATGGATTATTAGGTTTCAAGAAAATTTACTATTTTTTCGTACGATGCACGGTTCACGTGATATTTTATAAATTGCGTTTTCCAAGATGGTGGCTGACGCTCTATATTTCGCGATACCAGAAAAATCTTGGTATCGGTATCGGAAACCAAAACGGATCCGAGACGATGCCACCCCCAAAGCATCTGAAACGACACCCAGCCGATACCGTACCCAATGGACCGACATTTACAGGCACTCTCGGTAGTAGCGTTTGCTATCGACAGAAAAATAGAATTTTTGAATAAAATTTTTAATTTACAAACAATACGTGTAAATGGTTCTTCGGAAACGGCTCTATCGATTTAAATCTGAGCATCTATAAAAAAAAAAAACAATTCGAGTTTGTCCGTCGTGCGTATAAGCAAATTGGGAGGCGCAACAGCTCGTGGAGTACCAGGGCCTAGTGACTTACAACTCTCAACTATTCCTGTGTGCGTGTTGTTGGCAGGAATGGAGGGGACCTACAGTTTTTTCCCGATTCCGAACGGCTAAATGAGAAGCACTTTTTCATGACAAGTATACTCTTGGAGGATCTGTCAGTTCCTCGCAACTCGCAAGAGGCAGTACCTCGGATACGCATAGGTATACTAGTGCATGAAAACGGACATGAAGTGGTAATCTAAAAAAAAAAATCATTTGTGGGGTTATTGATTTTTTGTTTGTTCTTTATAATAAGGGAAACCAAATATATATGAGAACATTTTATATTTCCTCTTTATTTTCTTCTTACAATCTTCAAAATTTGCTGCCCCCCAAAAATGTACGGCCCTGGGCCATGGCCCATCCAGCACTGCTTGTTAGTTCAGCTTCAATTCAATTTTCTTTTGTCGAACAATTTTTTTGCATGGTTTATCTGACTTTGAATGAGAAAAAATATTTTTAACTTTTATTACCAATATCTCAGCAAATAATGACGTAATGAAAAATTCAGAAACAGCTTTGGAAATTTGAGAAAGCGTTTAACTAGATTTTAAAATTATTTTTTTGCCCCTTCATTGTTAGTTTAATAAAAGTACTAATAAATGACTTTTTGTGGTCTTTTCGTAAATCTGTTTCTAATTTGCAAATATTGATTGCATGGCTATTTTGGTATGCAGATTTGTAGACGTTTAAGCATTAATATTCCTGTAAGTTTTCAAATTGATTCATTGAACCGTTTTACCTCACCAATTTTTCAAAGTCCTTTGAGCCAGTTAAATGAAAAAAAATATATTCTTCCTAAACAATGCGTAGATGTCATCAAAATGACAAGAAAACTACAATTCCCGTAAACTTTTTTCACAGTTGACTTGAAACGAAATAGAAAGTATATTTTCCAAAAAAAATAAAATAAAATAATGTTCATGTTTGAAAAGTTTTTGAAATTTAAATCTTTTTTTTTTTTCTTAATGTAAGTACTTCTTATTTAATTTCAAGACAAGAAAGTATCTAAATAATACAAAACTGTGAAAAAAGTTTAAAAATTCCAGAACTGTTTTATAATTTTTTATGACGTCATTATTTACTGTGTAATCAAAGCTAAAAGTATATTTTTTCATTCAAAGTAAGATAAACCATGCAACTAAAAACTAGCTATACGACAGTAAAAAACTAAAATTGAAGCTGAGTTAACAAGGTATCTGACCATTACATTTGATTGACTCAAGAAAAAAATTATGCATACAAATGAGGACCTTCAAAAAAAAAATAATAAAATCAATAATTTTTTGTCTCGTGTCATTTCTTGCAGTAACGGTAGGTACTCAAAAGCAAACATTTCAAACAAAATTAGGTATTGAGTTGAAACAGAAATGTTTGTTTCAATTCAATACCAACCAAATATCACAAAGATACAGCTCTGCAAAAAACACTAACAAAATTTGAGAACATTTTGTTCTTGTAATTTATTTGACTAGTGTAACTTTTAAAGAGAACAATTACGTGCAAAATTTTTCATTAATTAATACGTTTATTTGGCTTATTAGCATTCTTAGAACCAAAATATGTTCAAAAAGAAGCCATTCAAACTTAGTCATTTCAGACAATTTTTTACACTTTTTGCAAGAAACGCAGTTTTTCTAGAGAGCTTTGACTAGTTGTTTTTGCATAAAAACAACATACCTACTTGCCATATAGAGCAAGGAAACAGTTTTGGTAAATCAGCATCCAAAATCTCCTGCGTTGTATCTTCTTGGACCTTCCCATTTAAAAAAAAAAACTGATAGTTTCGGAGAAATTAAGAAAAACTGAATTTTATCCCCGCCAGAAAATTTTTAAAAAATTTGCCCCAGCTCAAATTTACAAAAATTTTTAGGAATTGCTTTAAACTTCAAAACGAAGCTCTCCACCAAAACTCAGCTTTGTCGGAATTTTTTCGAAGTTTTGTCATTTTTTTGTCTAATTTCCCTCAATGCGCAATTTATAAAAAAAAATTAGAAATCTAAATTTTTCGATTTTTTCTTAAGCAAAACCTGCTAAAAAAAATGTAAACAAGTTTTTTAAACTTTCCATTTCGATGACAAATTTAATTTTGAACAAAAAGTTTTAAGAGTTAAAGTTCCAAATTCTGCTTGGTTTCCGAGTTATAAAAAACATATTGAAAAGTGGCCAGCGTGTCTCAAAAACGCATGAGTGAATGGAAGTAGCATTTTCGGTTTTAAACATGCTTATGGGCCAAACAAACATTTTCACATGTTTCGGATTAGAAGCTTAAGCTCAAACTGTTATTTTTGGGATCGAAAATCAACGCAAGGAGATTTTGGATGTTGATTTACCAAAACTGTTTTCCCGCTCTATATGGCAAGTCAAAGTTCTCTAGTCAGGGGTCCAGGAATCTTGATTATTTTGTAGCTTTTAGTACAATATTCTAGCAAAATCTATTTTTAATCACACAAATTGGAGCTTAAATTAAGCTTTCGCTATTTAAAAATAGCTAGAAGACATCTTTTAGTAGGTAACTTAAGCTTGCTTTTAATCACACAAAACCTTGTTTTAAGTTAAAGAATCCAAGTTTTAGCTTAAACTTTCTGTTTATTCACAAGACCCATAGTTAGAGCGGAAGAAAAGGGAATTCTAGCGGCAATATTGGACAAACGTTAATTAATGCAAACAAAATTTTGAAAATTTTACTAAAACATTTTTAAAAAAAGTTACTGTTCATACATAGTTGCTTAGTTTGAATTTTTCTACTTTTAGCACAGAGAAAATTTTGTATCAAAAACGTGGGTGTCATTTTTAAAGATTTTCTTCAACGGCTTTTTTAACATTTTCATGGCAGGTGCACACCGTTATCTTTCCATAAAGTATATTTTTTTTTAAATACATATTCTGAAAAATTCTGAAAAGCGTTGAGAAGGAATGTGACAAAAAAATCGACAAAGGCGTATTCGAAATATTGAGTTTAAAAGATTTTTAAAAAATGGTTTTCCACCTAAAGGTAACCTTTATTTAAAGTAATTTTTTGATTTTTTTAAGAAAAGTTGTGGGCCGTTTTTGAGAAAAAAAAGATTTCATGAAATTGCAAGAAAATCGTATGGCAGGAACCGTAAGTTGGTTATAAGTAGTAAATAAGTGATAAGAACGTGTAAGGGGATATCTAACAACCACTATGTGTTCGTACCAAGTTTGAGGAAAATCGATACAGCTGTTTAGGGTGAATTGCTAGATCCACTTGTTTCGTCCTCCTTAACCTCGTAATGACAAGTGTGTGATCAAATTCTCGAATTGAAAGAATGCGGCGAATAACGATCAGAGTCACATTCGATTTTGCAGAACTCAAATTTTAAACTTCCAAGTCTAATATTTTGAACTCAGGTTAAATAATTACACTGGTCAACAAGATTTTGTAACAGACACCAAAGCAACCAACTCGAATCTGAAGTCAGAAATATTCCATCACATCAAATCAAAAAACCGTCTGCAAATATGATCTGTTACCTGTTATCATCCTTCTCCAAATCGTTTGAGTCATTAGTGCAAGTTACTGTGAACCATACGTATATATATTTATTTTTTTATTTTGTCGATGCTACCATAAATGAAAATAATACAAAATGTTTATTTTGGCCAGGTACTGAATTTTCAACTGTTTTTTATCACTTCATTTCCAATAAAACAAAACAAAATTAGTCCCATTCATTTTTTAGAAATAAACTTACAGCTTGTAATGTTCCCGTCATTAAATCCTTTAATTCTTCGAGGCACTTGTTGATACGCGCTCTTCGTTTTCTTTCCAACATTGGCTTCATTATTTTACGATATTGATATGTACGCGACACAGGTTCCATTGTAAGCGAGTTAATCGCGAAATGATGGTTAGGTGCCATCATCCGGATAAAGTTTTTTTTTTTAAACTACAAACAATCTTTAGAACAACAACAAGAATTATTATGTCTTATAAACAAATTTTACAATAATTGAGTTTGTTTTTCACTTATATTAAACACACGACAGCAGAGTATCCGATCAAGTTGAATTTCAAAACCTTATAAAACAACTTGAAGTTATTTATTTTTTTTAAATCTTATCTTTATTGCTAACATATACTGGCTTATCCCTTTATTATTTCTCGAAAGAACGTTGAAACGTCTTAATCCGTTGACGTGTAACGATCGAGTGATCCATCGTCTACGTTCATTCACAATTTTATTAAGTGCATACCGACCGCAAGAGTGGCGTGCTGCTTGTCGAGGGTATCTTTGTATATATCTCTGACTCTGTCGACTGGGCAATTCGATTCACCATTAAGGGGGGCCTCAGAAATCTGATGGTTTGCCATTGCCACTGTGAAGAAAACTACGTCGACGACGACGACGACGACGACAATGATTTCGCGACCGCGGACGGCATGCCTTATAGGTCCCGTGGGATAAATCTACGAAATGAAGATGATACTTGAATGAGTTATTTTATTTGGAGCTTCCATTCGATTCGGCCATTGCACATACCTCTTCGTCTTCGTTGGATACACAAACACATATTAGAATTCGACGATGATGGAATTCGATATTGGTGTGATCCCGCACCTAAACCACAATACACATAGTAGTACTTCCAAGACCTCATAGATGGAATTTGATCCCCCATCGCACTATAATTTTATCGCAAGGGGTGTCATGTGAATGAGCCTTCTTCGAGTTGCGATACTCTGGCATACGCCGAAGAGATTATGATTGGCGTACCGCTTGCTAGATCCGAGCAAAGGCATGTGCCTCTGGGAGATTTATAATGCAACCTTTAATAATGTGAATTTCTCCATTATGGATATTTATCTCTGATGCTAAGAAAAATTCTATAGACATAAACTGCCTAGCTGGATATCATCCTAACATTCCTTTTACAAATTTTTAGTTTGAAACTATTTTATTGAAGATTGAGTTTCGAAAAACCAAAGTTTCGAATTTCGAAAAAATAGAATTGGGAAAAACAAAGTTTCGAAAAACGAAGCTACGAAAGTTTCAAAAAGTCAAAGTTTCGCAAGATAAAGCATCGAAGGCACAGTTTCCCTGATCGCATTCCATGAAACTGACACAGGTGATACCTGAAACAGAATTTAAATAAAAAAATATTTTCAACAAAATTTCCAAAAAAAATGTCAACTTCACCGTTCCTTGGAGCAATTTCAATGAAATTGACACAGGTGATAGCTGATACTGATACATGCAAACTAAAAAATTTTGCTTTCGAAAGTGTCCTTTCGTTATTTCATTTTTCGAAAATCTTTTCGAAACTTTGGTTTTCGAAATTCTTTTCTTCGAAACTTCTTTGAAAATCAGCATCTTTTCGCACATTGCGTTTGCACACACAAAACGATTTCGTATATACACTTTCCTATCATTGTGAAATTCTCCTTTTCAAAAAATCGTTATCATATCGTGTCATCCAGAATGGCTTTCGGAAGTTGTTTTGCGCCTTCATCCGTCTTGAGCTGAGGCAGTTCGTCCATCCGGACTCCGGATGTTTAAAGTTTGTTTACTTTCTGATATCTCGTGGCCACATTTACACATCGTCTCTTTTGATGGGAACTATACTACTACTGTGTGGTGTAGAAGCCTTTTATTATAACTACTATATACGGCACCTCTTCTTCAGTGTGGGTGTGAATTTCTCATCTCACATGAAGCCTGCGGCCCAATACAGGGCGGGTATAAACGAAGAGGGTATAGCGGAACTTGGATCACTTGTGCTTGTGCCGAGATGTGATGGGAATGGGATACAGTGGGTTCTAAGGTTCACAAACATAAAGTGACGACCAACTATGGCAACGTCATCACCATTGAGATAGATCAAGCTGTGTACAATTTGTTTCACACGCTCCGATTTTTGTTTTGATCTTTCGAAGAAGATGAGGGTATATAGAGTAAAGCTGAGTGGGGACAAGAGTATGCTGAATTGGTAGAATGAGTATGGAGAAATAGATACTTTTTTGCTTGTTTGGTTTTCGATTTCCGCTTTCTGTAGTAAAAGCTGGAATGTTAAATGTCCCTACCTTAATATATGACATGAGGATAGAAGGCGTCCAATTCAAATCTAGTGGCTCGTTTTAGAAATACCTCAAAGTATGTTTACTTAATTTTAATACACACTTGAAATTGTCAGATATATGAATGTATTCCGCTTGCACACATCTTTGAATCTTTCGTGGGCACAAAACACTGCATAATCATAAAAATGTAACCAGTCTTTACAGAAAAAAAAATGCTGCTTACGGGTGTAATTTGTGAAACAACAAAAAAATGGATGTGTACCATAATATATAGCACAGAGCCAGCGGCAGCGGCGCTACCATTCAGCTACTTACTGTTTACTGTTGGTTTTTTGTTATTGTTGTAAGTTTTTTTAATGCTTTTTTAAAGTCGAAGATCGTGGGAATGTGAACAGACTTGTGGTGTGAAGATGATTAATGAATTGAGCAAAGAGAAGATACGTAGCCTGATGGATGAGTAATAAGTTAAGCGTGTGCTATTGAGTTTATCATAATTCTGTGATGGTTATCAATCACCATTTTGAGCTTAAAGGTAGGTATACTTCAGGTATGTAATATCAAAATTATTTAGAAGTAATTTTGTTTGTTGGGCATATTTTGAATGTTGCATGCATCAGAAAATAATAATGGATTTACACAGAAATGCTTAATTCTTTGATGTGAGATCATCACAGTTTTGTATTTTGAAAGCCTTTTGAACTACTTCAATACTTATTATGATAATGGAGGTGTTACGACATTACCTATACAATTATTGACAAATTGTATGACCCTTATACAGAGATTATAGTACCTCGTGGCGTAATGGTTAGTGCGTTGGACCGTAGTGCCGTAGGTCTGGGTTCAATTCCCAGCCGCTTTCACCTAAAAACATAAATGCTTTTCCCAAGGTACTGCCTCTTGCGAGGAACTAACAAATCATGTATAAGTGCTTCTCATATAGCAGTTCGGACTCAGAAAAAATTAAAGGTCCCCTACACTCCTGCCAACGCACAGAGGAATGGTTGAGACTTTTGTAAGTCACTAGGCCCTGGTTCTCTACGAGCTGTTGGGCTTTTTGAGACTGTGAGTGCAAATGTGATATATCCCATTTTTTTTTTCGAAAAAATTGATTTTGAATCAAAATAAAATTTTAAAAAGCTAATAATGTTAAGAATTAAAAATATGTTCTGCTTAAGATAGCTTAGGAAAATAGAACACAATAGTATCAATTATACCAAAAAATTTTTTTTTTTTGACCGTGGGTAGGCGCAAAACCTGCATCAGGCTCTATGAGGACCGGAAAACGCGTGCTCATAGAAGTGTGAGATTCTTACTACACTAAAACCACCTCCACTTCCCGATTGCAACTAAGTTGAAACTTATCTAGCAATTTATTTTTAACGAAGTTAAGTAACGTGTTGCAGGTAACTTTCCGGTGAAAGTTTCTGCTTATTCCGCGATTTTAAAGCGGTTTTGTGTTCACCGCACCAAGTCAGAAGGTTTTGTTCTTTGCAGACGGCGTACTAAATTCGACTCGTCAAGAATGTCAATAATCGTTGGATTAGCGTGATCTAATAGCCGATTTCTATGTTTTCGCGCGAAACTCTTAATTTCATCTCGAACCGTAGGAATCCCGAGATCCCTGTGAAGATCTTCGTTTCTTATATACCATGGTGCATTTACAAATGACCTAAGCAATTTATTTTCAAACGTTTGTAATTTATTTAAATTTGTATCGCAGGTACAACCCCAGAGTTGTATACCGTAAAGGCCGATATTACATTATCATATAAATATGGCAAACTTGCCATATAAATACGGTCCAAAAGTGACATATAAGTGTGTTAGATACAGTTTTTTGAAAGAATATATATAACGTACCTATATGGTGTCATGTATACATATTCTTTCATATATACCACGCTTCTATGTCACTTTTGGATCGTATTTATATGGCAAGTTTGCCATATATATATGGTAGTGTAATACTGCCTTAAGTCCAGACAGGTTTAAGTACCTGCCTGTATAAAATCAACTTATTATCAATACTAAGCTTGGAATATTTACCGAGTAGCCAGTTCATATCTCTTAATTTACTTTTTAATTCTTCGCATTTCTTTTTTACGTGCGGCTTCCATTTTAATTTCGCGTCTAGAGTCATTCCCAGATATTTTGCTTCATTCGCAAATGGTACACGACCGGTATTAAGAAAGACGGGCAATCTATTTATTTTTTTATACGTAAAGTCCACGTGGACTGACTTTTGTTCATTGAGCGCTATTCGCCATGTTTTTGTCCACTCATTAACATTATTAAGAGCATTTTGTAATTTAATCGTAGCTTCGTTAATCGTTTTGCCTACTGCTAGTATTGCAGTATCATCAGCAAACGTTGCTACGAAAGTGTCTTCTGTTTGAGGTATATCACGTGTAAATAGAAGGTACAGAACTGGACCTAAAACACTACCTTGTGGTACCCCAGCCACTATTTCTTTGAAATTAGAATATTCATTTCCGTGTCTTACACGAAAAAGTCTGTTTTCTAGATATTCGTTAAGAATTTTATAAAGTCCTTCAGGCAGAACTTGTCGTAATTTGAATTTGAGGCCTTCGTGCCACACCTTGTCAAACGCTTGCGACACATCCAAAAAGACCGTCGAACAGATTTTCTTTTCTTCAAGAGCTCTCTCAATTACGTCAGTTATTCTATGCACTTGATCAATTGTTGAATGCTTGCTTCTAAATCCGAACTGATGTTCAGGTATTAATCGTTTCTCTTCTATTATAGGCTGCAGGCGCAGGAGTAGTATTCTTTCAAAAACTTTCGATATTATTGGAAGAAGCGAAATCGGTCTGTAAGAATTCTTTTCGTGAGATGGTTTACCAGGTTTCAAAACCATTATGACTTCCGCAACTTTCCATTGGCTTGGAACATATTCTAGCCTTAGAGCGGCATTTATTATATAAAGGAGGTTAATTAATCCTTTATTAGGAAGCATTTTTAATATTTCCGCTGTTATTAAGTCATACCCCGGAGCTTTATTAGACTTAAGCTTCTTTATTTCTCTGTTCAATTCAGCAAGCGTAGCATTTCTGGTTCTGTAATTTTCACTTGAGCTAAAACTCATATTAATATTTTCATTGAGTGCTTGCCCATCGGAAGGTTTAAATGTTTCTTCCTGGTAATCGGCGAATACTGCCGCTTTCTCTTTGTCACTTTTAGCCCATTCGTTTTGGCTTTTCTTAATCGGGGGTACTGGAAGCTTTGGTTTTTTCGTTGTTTTTATAGCTTTCCAAAGTGAGTAGTTGGATTCTTTCCCAGCTGACAAGCTTTCAAGGTAATTTTCAACTTCACGGTTTTTGAAATCTGATATCGCTGTTTTTAGCACATTACACAAGCGATTTAAATGAGCTTTGTGTTGAGGAGCACGGGTTCGCTGCCATTTCTTACGTGCTTTTCGTTTATCTTTTATTAAGTCTTTTATTTCCTGCGGATATTTTATATCTTTATAGCACGGGGTAACCCTTTGATAAGGTGTGTTATTCCACGCTGCCTTTTGTATTATATCAACAAAGGCATCTACTGCATCTTCAAGCTCAAGAGGCGTTTGTAATGATACCCTCAATTCAACGTTGTCCTCGATATCTTTCTTAAATCCTTCCCAGTTGGTTTTACCGTTTGTTAACCTGGGTGGTTTTTCAATTTTGACAAGGCTTTCGCTCATAGTGAGTATGACTGCAGAATGATCTGAGAAGAGATCATGGCCTTCTGAGATTTCAATACGGTTAGAGGGTATTCCTTTTACCATAAACAAATCGATTAAGTCAGGTATTTTTGACGGATCAGTTGGCCAGTAAGTTGGCTTTCCGGTCGAATGAAAATCGCAATTATTTTCCATTCCTGCCTCATATAGCATTCGACCCTTTTGAGATATGCATCTTGAAGCCCAAAAGGTGTGCTTTGCATTAAAATCGCCACCAACAATTAAGTTTGGGCTTAGCGATTTTATCAATGTCGTAAATTCACTCTTATCTATTTTGCAACGTGGAGGGCAATATATCGAAGAGATATTGAGAAGAATGTTTTTAGTTCTAACCTGAACACTACTCAATTGCATCGATTCTACCTCTTTTTTCAGGCCTATCGAGTGTTTAATGCACTCTTTTATATATAACGATGATCCACCCCTTGCTTTATTTGAAGGATGAACAGCGTGGTAGTCAAGAAACCCGTGGATTTTAAGATACCAAAAAATGAGTTACACAGCTTTTTTGTACGGACGACATCATTCAGTGTGCAGTAGTGACGTGCGGCACTCGAACGAATTGGGAAGACAGTTATAAATTTAATTCATTATTTTACTTCTTATCCAGTCAAAAATAAAAACTGTTAATGAGGTCCAAAATACAAAAAATACAACGTGTTTCTCTTTTAAATCAAACGTTAAGACTTCACACAGGACTTCACAAACGTGTATTAAAAACATCGCTACCAATAACGAACTCTTTTAAGCAAAAATAAATACCTATTTAATACAAGAATACAAATTACAAAAAATTGTATACAGATAGGGATATTTATCAAATGCTTGTATTTTTTTTGAAACGAACGTGGAAGGGCCAACGTAGCTATAGTCCACATGAAATTTTAAAAATATCTTGTTGAAAACCTATTAGGACTCCAAAACTGTCCTTGAATTTCATGTGTCATCCTCATCCTTATTATTTTTTGTTGAGATAATGGTGATCAAAGACAAAAGTATGCATATATTTGACTAAAAGCCTTAAAGGTACACCAATCTCAAAGAAACAAAACTTGTAGACCTTAATTACAGCAAAATAAAAAATTTATTGATTTAAAAAAAAAATCAAGAAACCCATAAAACAAACAAAATAATAGAACATTTGATTCTCGTACCATTTCTTACAGTTCCGCAATAAGGCAGCAGGAACAGTGCCTTAAAATAAATGTGTAGGTATTTGTAAAACTATTTTAAAACAAGAAGAAACATAAAGTTTCAAAATGCTTTTTGTTTCGACTCAATACGACAACTAATCACAGAGTTACAGCTCTTCAAAACACACGGATAAAATTATTTTTCCCTTAATTTTTGATTCGTCAGTAGTGTACTTCTGCGATAGAGTCCAGCCTTCCTACCTATTGCATTTTTTAGGGTTGACCTACTGGCTACTAGACGGTGAACGAACGAAACAAAAAATAATCCTCCCCTTTAATCAACTCCAACAATAAAAAATGAAGAAGTTGTTCTCCTCACTTAACAATCAACGAAAAAGTTTCGAATTTACTTCAAAGTTCAAAGCAAAATAAGCAATTAGACAGATTCGATTCTGTCTACTTGCTCCACATAGAAATTGTGCCTGAGCAACATAACCCGCTGATTTTATTTTCATATAATTTAGGTAGAACGAAAGACTCTGTCTTCGTATTCAGTCGGGTTTTTCCGAAGCACGTAGCAGATGCAGATTATTGCAGAGCCATAGCCATAGCGAAGCTATAGTGTGTGTATGTGTATTGTATTTGAGTATTGAGATTTTGTGCTTTGTAGAGGTCAAATTATTTAAATAAAGTAGGTGTGGAAAATGTGAGTGTGTGAATTGTAGATATGAATGTTATGATTTATGTTTGGTAAATTATAGTAGGGGAGCCCACTAAGGGATTTCGGGATTTACTCGAGCGCGTCAGATTAGTATAAGGGGGGGTACCTTGCACCCTGCTGAGTACCTCCACCATATATCAGTCCTCTGTGTAGGGCCGGCCGCCTAGGGCAGGTTGTCAGATTAGTAAAAAAAATCGATAGCTCGAAATACTCGAGCGCGTCAGATTAAGATAGGGTAGGTTAATTACATGCTGAAAAGTGTGTATTTCAATAATCTGACAATTTGAGTGTGACCTAAGGTAGGTTACAAACTTGCAAAAAAAAATTGTCACCTGGACATTCTCGAGCGCGGTTGAATTTTTTTATTGTGAAGCAAATAATTCTAGGATAACGGGAAAAGTATAATCTGCCATTTTTTTCGTCCCGGTTAGGAGGAAGAGGTGATTTTCGAAAAAAAACGACTTAAGTGGAAAAACAAATATTAAAAATCAACGACAATACTTAAAATGCAAAAAAAATAACAGTTTTAAAAGCCAGAAATCTGTTATTTAATCCTACATTTAAATTATATTATTTGTGTTAATAGTTTTCAAAATATTTGCATTTAAACTCAAAGTTTTTATAAAAAATCGCAAAAAAAATTTTTGGATCAATTTTTCTCAAAATTGTGGAATAAAAACTAAATTTTTTTTTTCGTGGTCAATGCTCGTATTAATTTTGAATCGAACACAAAAAACCGAAAGCTTTTATGTTTTCTAGTTTTAAAGAAAATTGTAAATTACTGATACTCTTTTTTATGAGATTATTATTATATCATTATGTAGCTGTTCCCATTAGTAGCTATTGACATTGGAAACAGAGAATACATCAAAGTTATAAAATGCAAACGAAATTTGGCAAATACCGAACATCGCACATACCCCAAATCCTATTGTGAGCCCAAGCAGGGCGGTTGCATACATAATCTTACTTTTAAAGCGCAGCCGTAATGCTGGCAGTGCAAGCAAATTAAAAATATCTCAAAAATGTAGGATCAGTAACTTGCAATTTTTTCAAAAACTAGAAGACACAGAACCTTCCGGTTTTTTGTGTTTGATTTTAAATTAATATGAGCATTGACCACAAAAAGAAAATTTAGTTTTCACTTCACAATTTTTACAAAAATTGATCCCAACATTTTGTTTGCGTTTTTTTTTTATCAAAATTTAGAGTTTGTATGCGATTATTTTGAAAACTATTGACATAAATAATTTAATTTAAATGTAAAATAAAAGAACAGATTTCTGGCTTTTAGAACCATTATTGTTTTGAATTTTAAGTATTGTCGCCGATTTTTAATATTTTTTTTCCATTTAAGTCGTTTTTCTCGAAAATTGCCTCTACCTCCTAAACGGGGCGACATAGATCCCCCCTCCCATAGTAAGAAATGCTTGTACATATTTGACCCCTCTAAAAAAAAACCGTTTTCAATTTCTGGCGCCCAAGTTATTATACTCTCCCCAGTGATTCAAAAAATCCTGAATAAAAATGTTTCTTCTTTTCAAATCGTCAGATTAAGAAAACCCCTCCAGATAATCGTCAGATTAAGGTTCAGCACATGTAGGACATCAAGTTGAACCACATATATCAAAATCTGACGCGCTCGAGTATTTCAAAATGACGATTTTTTTTTGCATTTTCAAGAAGCTGCCGCAAGCTTGCGTCACATCCGAATCGTCAGTCTTTTGAATGCGAGCATCCTTGGGGGTCACTTAACATCCCCTATTAAAATCTGACGCGCTCGAGTAAATCCATTTGTTTTCCAATTTCTACACTCCCATACAGCCACCTCCACCACGCAAACCGGCAGATTAACATACCACCGTTATTAGAAAGACCCCGGCCATATACACTATCAATATCTGACGCGCTCGAATATGTCCACGTGACTGTTTTTTTTAACATTTTTGAACACCTGTAGATGCTCCCCCCACTGATGAAACGGTATACTTTACTAACATTTTTTTCTCTCCATCATCAAATCTTCAAAATCCATTAGGTCCCAACGACGCTCGAGTAAATCCACATTTAGCATCGTGGGCTCCCCTACTATTATAGATGTTGACAATTTGAGATAGGTTATGGATGTTAGGGACATAATGAAATGAATGTAAACACAGTTTTCTTGATTGTAACGAGTAGGTTTCTTTTTTTTCCCTCTTTACGGTAGGGTAGACACTGTCTAAAACGTCTTATTGACGCACCGTCACTGGTGTTTAGGGGAATAAGTGCAAGCATACCTCATTTTCCTTATGATCGTACCATGTATAATCATCTTAAGGGTAGAAATTCCATTCATTCAAAAACATATGAATTTTTTCAATGTTTAAATTTTGATTATAACTTTTTTATTTATAACTTTAGGGTAAAAAGTATGTTAACATAAATTGAAGAGAATTAAATTTGCTACAAATTTGTACCAAAGTTTTTTTTCTAAGACTAATTAAATTTTAGTTGCCACGGAAAACTTTTCAGAACTCGTTTTTCAATATGGTGGCTAAATGAATATAAAAAAAATAAAAAAATATCAACAATTGATCATCCATGGTCGTAGCGTTCTCGTATTTGAGGAAAGTAGTACTTGTTAACAACTTTTGGAAAAAACATCATAACATAGTAACCACTGGGGAAATATTTTTTTATATTTTTTCCTGGAAATGTCATAATGCCTGCTATAACCAGTTGCAAGGTTATCTGTTATTTACAGGATACCCTGTATATCTTTATTATTTTTGATCGATTTTAAGCCCAATTCATTCTGTTTATAATGTAATGGTACGTATACGTGGCGTACCAATTTAATAATAGCAAAATTCAGTTGTAGTTGACAACCTACAGAGGTCGTTGATAGCTTATTTTATAGGCAATTTTATTCTCTACAAAGTTGAATTTGGTCGTTTTGCTGTAAAATTAAATGCGAGCGAGCTATTGCATAAAACCAAAAAAACAATCTCTTTTTCAAGATAACGGCTCTTCCCTAACCTAAAGAATAGCCTATTGAATAGACCGGAAAATGAGGGGTATAAAGGAACAATTACGTGCAAGGGATTTTCTTATTGAATATGTTTGTTTGGCCCATAAGCATGCTTAAAACCGAAAATGCTACTAAATTCACCCATGCGTTTCTGAGAAAATGGTCACACTGGCCACTTTTCAATATTTTTGGTGTAACTTGAAAACTAAGCCGAATTTGACAATTTTGCATATAATACTTTTTGTTCAAAATTAAATTTTATATTGAAATGGATAGTTCAAAAAATTTTACGAAAAAAATTAAGCAGGAAAAGTTAACAAAAACCAACCTAAAAAAAATAAAAAAATCAAGGATATCTAAATTTTTTAATAAGTTGTACATAACTTTTTTTTAAGCAAAGATAGGGTCAAGACATGCAGGAACAAAATAAAGTAGAGACTAAAGGCCTTAATATGGCATGTTCGAAAATTAATATTTGCTCAAATTGACAGAGATATTCCCATTCATACCTTATCATTTCTTTTAATTTTTCGCAGTTTTGGCCCAAAAGTCCCTTTTTCGGTACAATATGGCAAATTTCACTTTCGTAAAAATGTTCGAAATCAAATTTTTGTTATTAGGGTCAAGGGGGGTAATTGTGAACGGGGGTAATTGTAAACACACCTTATTCTCTTAAAACCGTTTATATTTCGAAGCATGCCATGATATTATTTGAAAACGCATTGTATTTGCAATATACTGACGTGTTTTGTTCGTTGGCGTGAGTCATTCATTTTTCTGTGTTTTTAAGTTTTTCGGTGCTTACAATAATTGTTATAAAACAAATAAAAGTGATTAAGGTAATCAAATTTTTATTTTTAAAGAGGTCAAATATGAGTGTTAGTGCATGCCATATGTTTTTATTTTTATGCATAACAAAATTTTAAAGTTATTGGCTGTTTACAATTGCCCCATTTTTTTCATACCATGGGTAAATGTAAACATAGGAATGGGGTAAAAGTGAACAATTTGGGGTAATTGTAAACATCCATTTTTGAATGGCTTTGGTGTTGATCTACTATTTTTTATATCTAAAAAAGATGCCACGTACATATCAACGAAAAACCACAGCTCCGTCATACACGTCAGAAGATATCGTAAATGATGTTATCAACAAAAACAAAACCTATCGACAGGCCACAGTAGCATACGGTGTTCCCATCTCAGTTATTTATAATCGAATCGGTAGCAGGAAAAATCCCACTGCCGTTATATCTCGAGGAAGAAAGCCTGCACTATCCCTAGACTTGGAAGACACCATAGCAAGATTCCTTATTTCAAGAGCACGTGCTGGTTACCCTTGTGATATGGAGAACCTCCTTGATTTAGTGGGTACCTACATTAGAACCACAAACTTGGTTACCCCTTTCCAAAATGGGAGGCCCGGAGACGACTGGTACCGGAGCTTCATGACACGGCATCAAAACCTGTCCTTAAAAAAACCAGAACACTTACAAAAAGCACGCCAAGATGCTCGAAGAGCCGATATAATATTCGACTTTCACACCAAATTAAAGAAAATGTACGATGAGCTCGATTTTTTAAGTTCCGATAAGGCAGCTTTTGTTCTGAACGTGGATGAAAGTGGTTTTGGTAGTGATCCAAGTCGCCTTAGAGCCATAGGAGAAAAGGGTGTACCCTTAAACCGGGTTTCTGGTGGTTCTGGCCGAGAGTCTACAACCGTATTGGCATGTGTATTTGCAAGTGGAGATAAGCTACCACCGCTTATTATTTTCAAAGGTGGCGCAGTTCAAGCACGATGGACCTCAATTGAATGCTTCCCAGGAACTCTTTATGCTGCTTCAAAGGAAGGCTGGATGGAAGAGCCTCAGTTTTTCTATTGGTTTTCAAAGGGACTCATTCCTCATGTGCAAAAAGTTCGCAGCGAAAAAGGTCAATTAGATCAGACTGCTGTTCTTCTATACGATGGCCATTTTAGCCATATCAGTGTTCGGATCGTTGAAGAGGCTCTCAAACATAAAATTCAATTGTTTCGTTTCCCAAGTCATTTAACGGATAAGCTACAACCACTCGACAAAAGTGTTTTTGGCCCAGTTAAAACAGCCTGGGACAAAGCGCTTGTTAGCTATGGTAAAAACATGATGGGTCAAGGAAGTTGTCGGCTTCCAAAAGCTGGCTTTTCTGCACTACTGCAACCAATTTGGGAAAATAATTTAACGTCTAAAAACATTATCTCAGGATTTGAATCCACCGGTATTTTCCCATTTGATCCGACTAAATTTAAGGCGGCGTTCAACACAAAAGAAAACGCTATTTACAATGAACTATGTAAAGTCTGGTCAACTGCTTCGCCAGTACCTGCAGCTCCATCTATTGTAGTGCCTCAACAAGAACCAACACCTGCTTTTCCACTTGACTTTGTTGAAGCTATGGGAAAAACAGTACATATTCCACAAATGTGTGTCAGCACTTCAGTCCTGACATGTGCAGCCCAGATTGAGATGCCATCCACATAAAATGGTACAAAATTTCCGTCCGATTACTTGCTCTTTTTATTAGGTACATACTTCTACTTTTACGTCTAGGTACTTGTCAAACTCTCGAGAACAACAGAGACTCAAGCCTAGTTCAGACTGAATCATCATTATCTCCACAAACTATGATACCTCGTCCTGAAGGTAATATAAGTACGTTTGTGTGGTTTCCAAAAAGTCCTGGAGGAGGAAGGGGAAATTGAAGTGGTTGGTACTAAAAGTATGAGTTCATCAAAAACAATGTTTTTCACTGTCGAAAGCGACAAGAGTTTTATTTCTATAAACCAAATCTGTGGATTGTTGCCAGAACCAATAACAACCGTTGTCGAAGGAATTACAACTGTAGAGTTTAGTGCTAAGGTACCAGTTTTTGAAATGTAACGTTTGAACTTAACATTTTTGTAAGAATTTATCTTTATTTATCATTAATTTTGAAAAAAAGCACTGAAATAAACTTTTGCCTATAATTTTAGTTCTGTAATAAATTTATTTGGGGTAGATGTAAACATCGTCTTTTTGTTTTTATTTCTTCATCATATGTTTTAGATTCTATTTTGTTCACTTTTGTACCAAAAGTTTTTGTTCTACCTGCTTTGGATACTGAGCTCCTCGTTTTCTTTTACCCCATTTTTCTGTTTTTGCTAAAAAAAGACGGGGGTAAATGTAAATTCCTAATTTTATGAAAACTAATAAACAAACAAGTTTAAAATTATTACTTTTCAATTGATGATAGAATCCAAACGTAAGCTACATCAAAACAAAATTTCAACATCTCATAGTTTAGCTGTTATAAACACTTCAAGTTAAAAAAAAAAAGAAATTTCAAAATCCATTACAATTACCCCCTTTGACCCTATATGACATTAGAACTATAAAAAATTATAAAAAGGATGTAAGTTCGCAATTTCGTTTTTCGGCTGTTTTTAAATGCTTTCAGGCCTACAGACGGAACGGCTGGTCCGATTAACAAAAGATTTGGTACTAGGTGCTAGGAACGTTAAATTTGTCCTAAAGTACCAAAAAATAGGCTTTCGGGCAAAAACTGCGAAAAATGATAAGAAATGGTAAAGTTTGAATCAGTATATCTCTGTCAATTTTCTAATAATGTGCCTAAAATTATGCGCAATTTAGAAAAAAATTTAAAAATCTTTGATTTTTCGATTTTTTTATGTTGGTTTTTGTTTCCTTTACCTGTTTAAATTTTCTTAAGAAATTTTCCAAACTATCCATTTCGATAGAAAATATAATTTTGAAAAAAAAGGATTAAATATAAAATTTTCAAATTCAGCTTAGTTTTCGAGTTATACCAAAAATACTAAAAAGTGGCCATGCCCTCAAAAACGCATTGGTGAATTTAGTAGCATTTTCGGTTTTAAGCATGCTTATGGGCCAAACAAACATATTCAATAATAAAAACCCTTGCACGTAATTGTTCTTTTTTAAAAGGTCTGTTCAATAGGCTAGAATCCCAAACAGTAATTTGACTGGGCTTAAATGAAACATTTAGTTCTACTTTTCGTTCTGCAGTAAATTGTTCGATGAATAAAATTAAAAGTTGTAGCAGGTTATTTGGGGAAGTCTACACTCTTTTATTGCACACATATTATTATCTATATCTGTGGTGTTTGGGAGAAACATAATTAACTCTATTTTAAAATGTTCGTCTTTGCGTTCACTTTATATCGAGCTGCAGCAAAAACGGGTACACCGTTTTCCTTCAAATTTGAAACATAATTTGACTAAGAACATGTTCATAATTATTAAAAATTTGAAGAAAATTGATAAATTCGTTTTGCTTCTGGTTTAATGTTAAGTGGACGTAAGGGCGCAAGTTTTAAAATGGAGTTTTCATGTTTCTCCCAAACACCAAATATATATTAATACGCAAGCACTTTCCTATATTTCCCTTTTTAAGTGACTTAATGGCAACTCAAAGAAATTGCAGGCTTTTGTGAACCGTTATCTACGCCATATTCTAAAAATTCGCTGGCCACAAATTATATCAAACGAGGAATTGTGGCGCAGGACAAGCCAGGAGCGGCTGGAAGTTGACATAAGAAAGCGTAAATGGCAATGGATTGGTCACACACTGAGGAAACCAAACGATGAAGTTGCAAAGCAGTCATTTGAATGGAATCCTCAGGGTGCACGGCGGGTTGGAAGACCAAGAACAACATGGAAATCAACAGTTCTAGCAGAAGCAGACTCCCAGAGAAAGACGTGGCCACAGTTAAAATATCTATCTGCAGACCGAGAAGGATGGAAACGATTTGTTGGCGCCCTATGCCCCAACCGGGGTTACAGGACTTGATGATGATGATGAATGGCAACGTAGGTATTTTCATAATTTTTTTTATATTTGAAAGGAATAGCCAATCGTTCTGGCAGAATTATATTTTTATATTTATATGATGCTCATATGATTTTTTTAGAATCAAAAATAATGATAGGTTCCTACACATAAACAGCATACAATTTTTAAGAAATATTATTAGTCTTACTTTTTAAACTTTTTATAAAATTGAAAAAAAGTAAAGTGCTAATATTGATATAAATACAAATTCTGCAGTAAAATGTATTTTTAAATATGTAATACAAAATATGAAATTATTGAATTGAAATCTCCTCGCTCGTCCTAATCATTGTCATTTTTCTTTTTTATAATTTTTTTATTATAAAAAACACAGAGAAACAAAATTATAATACAAATTGACCATACCAATGGGAGCAAACATTCTTACATTCTTTCAGAAATTGCATTTTGTACAGCGGTTGTGAGAAAATTGTAGACAATTCCATAAACTTTGAAAAATCCTTATCAATTAACGATTTACGACGCTTTGATATTTTTATGAACAAAAAATTAAATTGAAGATTATCGAAATAAAATGAAACTTTATAGAAAAAAGAGAACAAAAATAGATCCTTGAAGAAAAGAGAGTGTAAAAAAGATCGGAACAAAAAAAGAGAAAATATTCTCTTTAATAGAGATACGATGGACACCCTACTTAAAGCCAACTAGTAAATAGGATTTTAAGCTTAGGCAACGAGAGCTTGCAGCATTATAAGAACAAGAGGTGAGGTGAGCTACCAATCTGTCCTTGGAGTATTAGGGTCAATTATGTGCTCAGGTAAAAGAGTTGATATGACGGATCTAAGATCATTGGCTTCAGGAGTTCCTCTTTTAAAAGCTAAAAAGAATGATGTCAACAAACTTTTTGAACATAAATGCGAAGAAAAATGGAGATCAATCGAAGAATTAAAATTTTACAGGGAAATTATGGATAGAGAAGTTTCGCATGATTTTGAAGATGAACCAGTTTCTTGAAGAAATTCAGTACTGTTGCGTTTAGTTCTTGACTTAATTTTAACTTTTTTTTTCTGACATTCTTGTAGGTACATATCGTCGTCGCTCCAAACGAAGTGGCGTATCTACAAAAATTGACATTTTGAAATATTTGGTGAAGGTATATTATCTACCGATCGTTATTTATCATCACACGAAGTTGCCTTACTGTACATGTACATCAAATCGTTTTAATTTTATTAGTACTTTCAGTTTTGACGTTCATGATTTTATATGTTTTACGCAAAATACGAATATATGTAGCTATCCACATACGCATACATTATCCATTAGGGTGTTTCATTTCCCTAAAGATGTACATTTCGGCTGACTTTGCTCACGCTCCGAGTCTAAGTGATGGAAAAAATATTAATTCATCTTGTGCAGCTTGTAGTGTATCTACACGCACAATCTAAACTGCAATGTGTAAATTTGTGACATCCCCCTAACTACAGTAATTCTTTTTAAAATTATTTCTCTTAAGGTACCTTCAAACTTCAAGCATTATACATGGTTTATCGATTATGGCAGGTCGATCCGCCACGGCCACGCACGGTGGCATGGATCCGAGGCGTACGAAATTTACTACATCGGGTTCAACTGTCCCCTTACCTCTCCCTTAACTGACGCATTTTTTTTTGAATATCAACCACCGTCAAGGTTGATGGGAACAAGACTTTTGTGTTCTTAGAAAAAAAAACATTTTCTCTAAAAACTGCACAAAATATTTTCGCCTTCTTTTAAAAAAGTGATTAAAATAGGCAATAAAATTAATAAAAGAAAGTATTTAAAGTGTTTTTAAGTTATTCAAAATAATATCTTTTATTTGTTTCATGAAAAAGCACGTTGAAAATCTCCAATATCATATATCAACTTAAAATACGCAACCTCTAAATATTCTCCAATCTTCTTGAAATTTGGCATATGGTCAAAGCCACGGTTTTATAAAGTGACATCTCTACAAGGTTTTCGCTCATAACTTGAAAAACAGCTACTCAAAGCTTGACATTTTTCTTGTGCGTATGATAGGGCTAAGTAGATATGCCTCACATTCTGTTCACACAATATTTTTTGATATCTTTTATAGTTTTCGAAATACGGACTTTCAAAGTGGCTGATTACGTTACATTTCACTTCCGAAATTATGTAACTTTATCAGCCACTTTGAAAGGCCGTATTTTCGGAAACTATAAAAGATTTCAAAAAACTTTCTGTGAGTTAGGTACACTGGTTAACAAAATCTATTTTTTTTTGTTACAGAAATTAAAATATTCTTTTCTATAGATTTTTGGTGGGCTGAACTCGAATATGAAGTCAGAAAAATTCCATCGGGCCATGGTTTTGAGTTATTCCCGTTATAAGATAAAAAAAAAAAACGTTTCTTACAAAGTTGTATTGTAACGTGAGGTAAATTGTTTCAACCAAATTTTTAATGGTTTCTAAAAGAACTAATTTTCTTCTTTTAAAATCTGCTTAAATCCTCCCGATATTTATTTTTTTTTCTCTGAGCAATCCCCAGTTTACTGAAAGCCTTTCGTTTAGAAAATAATTATAATGTAAGGGAAAATGGGTAAACATTTGTGAGAGCTGGTTTTTTCTCAACACGAATGTGTTATACATCGTTGAAAAGTTTTAGAGCCGCTAAGCTCTAAGCCATGGGGTTCACGAGATATTCCAAATGCCCAAATATGGAGTTGCGTTATTTTTCTTTTAAGTGCTTTGAAGCCGAACAATTGACTATGTTATCTTCTTACTAATATTATAAATGTGAAAGTGAGTTTGTTTGTTTGTTTGTTACGCTTTCACGCATAAACCACTGAATCAATTATCATGAATTTTGATATAGAGATAGATGGGACTCTGGAAGCGTCAATAGGATACTTTTCTTACCATATGAGACAAAAAAAGAGAAAAATATTTGGTACCAAAACAACTTAATTTTATATGAAACAAAAATAAATCAATAGAGTTTGAAAAAATAATCAATCAATTTTTATATCGTTTCAGTCATTGACTTATTATACATTTATTGTAATGTCTATTTTCAGTGATTGTTTGTTTTTATTATTTTGAGGTTTTTTATAGGTACTACATGGCTCACAAACGCGGTTTAAATTAAATAAGAGCTCATCGCAAGCCCGGGCAGTGAAAATCTTGATATCGAATGTAGAAGTAAGGGTAGGACTTTTTGGCCTCCGTGTTCGGGACGAGGGGTTTAAAATAGCGCTTTTTAAATTTTTGTGTCAAGGGTACAACCAGTTAAATTTTTCCTAAGCCCACAAATTTTAATTTTGTAACCTGAGTAATAGAACTCAAGATATGAGCCTCTGCAAAGCTTATCGGTCTTTTTTTTTACTTTTAAATCTCCAAATATTTCGCGATATGGTGCATCTAAAATGGTTATATCTCAAGTTCTATTAATCAGATTGTCAAATTTAAAGTCTATGGACTTAGGAAAAATGAAAAAAAATCATTTCCTGTTCTTTTAAAATTAATTCGTGTTGTTGTAACCCTGTCACAAAATTAGGAAAGCACCGTCCCCAACACGGGTGTCGAAAAAATACTATCAGACTTTTGAATTCGATATTAAGATGCATGCACCTGCAAATTCTCAAACTCATATTTCGGTAATACTTTCACAAAAAAAAAATTGCTGCCAGCTATTCGACTAACAGTGGGATATTCAGTTCGCAGTGAGGCAACAGCTATGACCCTACAATAATTATTTTTGTTTTGTAATATGTACATTTATGTACAGGGTGTCCGCCGGGAAGGTATACTACTTTGTTTTGCCGCCATTTTGGTAAACATTAGTCTTGACAGTTCATATTTGGCGGTCGTGCAGTAGACACTTGGCAAATTGTTAAAATATTTTATCAAAATCAATCATCGATTACCCCAATTTTCATGAAAAAATTATAATGAGTGACGAGGCCCATTTTCATTGGAATGGACATGTGAATAAACAGAATAGTCGATTCTGGGCAATGGAAAACCCTCAAATTATTCATCAGTCACCTTTGCATCCATTAAAAGTTATAGTCTGGTGTGCAATTTGGTCAGGAGGAATCATTGGACCTTACTTCTTTGAAAATGAAAACGGCGTAACGGTAACTGTGAATGGGGAGCGATTGAAAACTTTTTAACGCCACAACTGCATGTTTTGGGCTTGATTAACATGTGGTATCAACAAGACGATGCCACATCGCATACAGCCAGGATTACAATGGAATTATTGCGAGACCTCTTTCCACAACAACTTATTTAAAGAAGTGGTGGTGTTGATTGGCCTCCACAGTCGCCTGATTTATGCAAACAAACTAGAAACGCTTGAGCAACTCAAACAAAATATTCGTGATGAAATTAATGAAATACCGCATAAAAATTGTGAGAATAGAGAGTGTAATGAAAAATGTCCTCAAAAGGGCTCGCATTTGTGAGACTAACAGAGGCGGACATTTACCTGATATTGTATTCCATACATTATTGCCGACAATAAATTTATCAATATAAGATCCGTTCTCTTTTATTTAATCAAAAATTATAAACAAACAAAGTAGTATACCTTCCCGGCGGACACCCTGTATATCCGAATTAACCAACAACCTGAAATAAATAACAACATTCGTTAATGTTTTCTGTATCGATCTTCAACCAGAATCAGTTGACAAAATAAACATAAGCGCGAGTGAAGCCGCGGGTAAAGGGTTGTTAATAAATACGTTTTTGAAAAAAGTATTATTAGGTGGAGTTTTGTGTCGTAAATGGAAATCCACACAAGTGCATTGCATGCTGCGAATTATACACCAAATTATATTGAATAATTTTGAATGAACAACAACAGCTTGTGTGTATTACCACCAAGTGTATTGGCTGGAGTTATAGCTATTCCACGAATGGCACCTCGATCATCCGACTCCTTTAGTGATAGTGGTGCTTAGTCTGTTTATGCTCTATCTGAAGCGAATGTTTTAGTTCGAGTTTTATATGGTTGACTTTAAAAAATCATAACTCCGTTTCTACTCATCCGATGTTCATGATTAAGATCTTAAAATAAAGCCAACATGACACGCTACACAGTATAAACAAATTATTGAAAAGGGGAAAATGATTTCACACAAGGGGTGAATAAGCCCCCTTCAGTTTGATTTGCAGCATTCTAAATTCAAAAGTTGATGAAAAAATTCACAATTTGAACTGATTTTTAGCTCACATTGAAGCCCATTTAATTATTTTGAAATGGTAGAGCAAAGTTATAATCGAAAACCAGGCCTTAAAGGTTAAAATAGCCAATAACTGAAAAAATCGCGAAAATTTCTCGGTTTTTTGCGTATTTCACAAAGTTGCGTTCGGCGCTCGAGGTCGAAAACTTGGATTATTGGTAAGGCCAACATCATAAACAACTCATCTAAAAATCAGAACTACCGCATCTGAGGCAGAGCCCTCCCACCCCGAAGAAAAAGGATACTAGACTGAAAACAGTGAAGTTGATCATGTTAATTTCAGTTTTCTCAAAAACTAGAAGTCATTTTAGCATTTGGTTTTCAGTTTTTAACTAAGAATTAATAAGTGCATTGAAAATCAAAATCAAAAATAGTACTTAATACCATAAAATAAAAAAAAAAAATAGATTAACAAAAAAAAAATCGTCTTTTTCTCAAAATTTTGAGTTTGAAAGTAAATTTTTCAAAAACTATCAGCTAAAAAAACTTTATTTAAAAAAAAATTAAAGAACGGATTTCTGGCTTTGAGATGAGGAATGGATTTTCGTCCAGATATTACCATTGTATTTTTATGGTTATTTTTCTATTTGAAGTCAACTTTTCTTAAAATTGCCCCTCCCGCATAAACGGGGGGATATATACCCCCCATCCGGTACTATTGTTTTCTTCTTTTGGCCCAATCTACACGCTCTATTGCTTTGATGCAGCATAAGTCAAAGACCATGTTTTTGTTATTACACTGTTTTATATACTACTTGTTGTTTTAAATTTTTTATTGCTATATTTTGAAATGCCGTCCCTTGGAAACCGTTATGTCTACAGAACCGGCTTTGGACTCAAATTGAAGCAAACTTTGTAAGGTTGAAATCGTAGAGCAATGTTTTATTCGAAAGTTAAGGCGTAATGGTTAAAATAGCCAATAAGTGAAAAAACCGCGAAAAATTCGCGGTTTTTTGGATTTTTACCAATGTTGCGTTCGGCGCTCGAGGTCGAAAAATCAGATTTAATACTAGGCCAATATCATAAACAACTCAGCAAAAAATCAGAACTACCGAACCTGACGCAAGGTCTAATGTATATAGTTACTGGACTATATGTTAAAAAAGTTTTAATGAATACCAATAAAACAAATCTTTTCGTTACTTAATTTTTGTCTTCTTTTTTTTTAATTCGACAGGAATTTCAGAACCAAAAAGCCATTTAAAAGCTTACTTTCAAAATGCGATAGATATTTAAAAAAAAAAACAAAACTGCCTAAAAAAATCATTTCACTACAGGAAGAACATAAAATCTCAAATATCTACATAAATATTTCAAAAACATGGCTTTTTAAGGGTATTCATGCGACAGCGTAAAGTCGTCGTAAACGTAGTAAAGTTGTAAACTTCGTAAATCTGTCAAATTTTCCATGAAAATTGTGACAGAATTACGAAGTTTTAAGCTTTACAAGGTTTGCGATGGCCTTACACTGTTGTATGAATACCCTTATGTATTTTAAATTTGGTACTTAAAAGTTTCTTGACATTATTTACAATATTCAGGAAAAAATATACTTTTATGCAACAATAACGGTACCTTCCATACAAATATTAAAAACCAGTTAAGCAAAATTTCATGTTGCTCAAAATAGCTCCTACGATTTTAATAAATTTTTTCCTGAATGCTAAAATATTATTGCGATCTACTAATAAATATTGAACAAAATTACTCTAAGCTACATTAAGTAGCTTTATTTTATTTTGAGTTTTTACATTTTCTGCTGAGCCATTTTAAATTAATTTTTTTTTGAATGAAGGCACAAATTTCAATTAAATTAAAAAGTATTCAATGCCAATATTTTCAAAAAATCATTTTTGAATTTAAAAAAAAGTTTGAACTTCGATAGGTATCTCAAAATTGGGTTGACAATTTTTTTTTGTTTAATTTTATTTTTGTATGCTTAATAATAAAAACTTGAGATTTACATCCAAAATTTTTCCTCAAAAATGTTTTAAGAATTATATAGGTACCTATAAAAAAAAATATTTTTTTAAAACCGCGTTTAGAAAGCTTTGCTTTTTCACCTTAAACTATTTTAGGTGTTGGTTAAGCTTATTTTATTATTGCATTTCATGCTCTTAAGCATGTTTTCTCATAACTTCAATGCTTCTTGAATATAAAAGCAATTAATTACTCGTGACCCAGTAGTCCATTTTATTTAAAATTGATTTGCTGTTTCGAATTATTTAAGCTGGACGTTGACCTCGATAACCTTGAACTTATATACCTTACCTTTCATTCTTTGGTTTGAAATAAATAGTTCCAATAAAAAAATCTTATACAAGAAACCTTTAACCACATATGTACATTCATTCAGCTTTTCTTTCTTGGTTAAAGTTTTAAGGAAATAATTTCTTCATGCAAAACTTTCATTTTCACATTTTTCCCAAGATCAGCCAAATGTTATCTCTCGACAAAACAAATCTCTTCTTTATTTCAACATCCTAAATTCGAGTGACTTTGACTTTTCTATATACTGTTTCAGCTATAAGTATAAAGTTAGCAGCCAATTTAATATTCATAAACTTTGAGAGTTTTTCTTTTCAGAAAACCTCAGTGAATCTAAATCTATACCAAGGAAACTTTTGAAGCTTAAAATATTCGTTTGTAAGACTTCATGTATTAAGGATAAGACTTATGAGACTTTTCTCAAACTTCAACCAAGCAACAAAAAGTCAAATAGGGAAAAGCCAGAAAAGAACACATAATTTTTCAGAAGGGATTGACATGAAATTATGTCAACAGATTAATTTTATCCTTTTTCAAGGACACTAACATGTCAGTGGAATTCATAAAAAAAATGCGAGATGAAACAAAAATAATGAAATAATGATATAATGGCAGAAGCATGTATCTGTATGAGCCTTACAAGTCTGCAGAAGTTTACAAGCTTGCCCTAGTCATATTTTTCTTTCATGTCAAAATTAAAACAAAAGAACGTAAACATGTCTGTCTATCTTGGCTTATATTTTATTAACATACAAAGTGTTAGAAGACAAAACCGTTTGGTTGGAAAGAAATTAAAGCTAAAGAAATGTATTCAAATCATTGCTAAAGGGAGACCTTTATACAATAAAAAAAAAACGCTTTCCCTTAAAGCAATTTTATTTAAAATTTAAAATTCCATGCCAGACGTGAGACGCGAATCATCAAAGCTTCCTCAATTGTTTTATTTTTTTGCCACGTTCCTTTTTTTTATTGCCAGCAGGGACCCTTGAAAGTCATCATGGCAGTCCTTCGTGTGTTCATACGTTTATATCTAGGGACCAAATGGCAGGATCTATTTTGCATGCGAAGGCTTACGCGCTTCAACAACCTCTGTAACACACTTCATGCCGTGGCTATATGGATGATAAAGACTGCCAATATCGCAGCAATTAAGGGCGAAGTTTAAAATGATTATTCAGCGCGTGAGGTGAGTTATAAAATGCAATCGTCTAATAGAGTTGCCATCCGGATTGCTTCTTAAACATTTTTCCTTTAAAATAGAAGATTGCTACTTAATATTTTTTGTTTGTCCGTGCAA